>CM042820.1:14150046-14824213 GCA_009982885.2 Hyles vespertilio
TTAATGTGTGTAGTGATCATAAATATGGCTGTGATAATTTTATTTACATAAAAAAATCAGAATTTGCATATGAGTTATTATACCATTCAAGTAAAATAACTTGACATACATACATAAACTCACGCGTTTTTCCCAGAAGGGGTAGGCAGAGGTGCTAGGGCACCCACATTTCGCCTTGTATGTTCCGTCCCATGATGTGATAGGTGACGAGCCTATCGCCATATCGGGCAAATTCTTGACTCTGGGCTGATAATGAATAGAAAAATCCAATATCACTTTGCCCAACCCGGGATTCGAACCCGAGACCTCAGCTTTGTAACCATGCCGGAGTACAACTACGCCACCGAGGCAGTCAAATAAAAATAAAATAACTTAAGACGGGTTAAATTGTGAATGTTAATTAAAATTTACGTTAGTGCAGTCTAAAATAGGCAAATACGCCTCAACGTGCTAAGAGCTTTCAGAAAGAGGGGGAGCCCAGTACAAGGCTTAATGAAAAATAATTAAATTTTATTACATTATTTATTTTATAATGTTTTTAAATTTATGCGAATCTTATATGTTGATATAAAATTATTATTATACCAACTGCTAGACCTCAAGGAACTGTGTGTAACGCGAAAACTAAGTAACTTTTAAAATTAATTTATTAATGTAATAATTCTAAAATAAGGGTAGTTAAATTTAAACAGTCACTGAGCAGATAACTAATAACATAGTTCGTCTGCCCCGTAACTACAAAAACTGCAAAGAAAACGAAACGCCGGGAATTTAAAAAATGTAAAAATTAAACCAATTCCGCGATAAAATCCGAAAATGATAATTTTATTTTGATTATTTATTTTACTTGCTAGTTGGGTATTTTACTAAATCGTGTTTATTAAGGTATTATTTATTTGAATATTAAATAATTATCTCCTACATTAATGTTTTTATAAACTAATTTAATGTTGCTATTAATAAATTTGGCACACGTGATATTTAAACTTAGCATCTGGATCTAAAAATACTACTTCTAACAATTTGCTAAAGGAAGTGCATGAAGTTCTTTTGCTACTTATTTCCAAGCTTTTCCAGCTCACAAATTTTACTCGATATAGCCGGAAGCCTTTCACAACGGTGTTGAATTGAGAACTTGTAGGAGTCACACGGCGCGGCGTCTATTTCCTACTAAGAACGTCTTTTGCGATTATATTCGAATTAAGAAATATCAAATCCACAGATGTATTAACAGACTTGAAAGTATTCAATAAATAAAATAAATAAATAAATAACACCCAACAGTCACATATATAGTCCTGACCCCACACTAAGATCGAGTCTTGTGTCGTGGGTATCAGGAACTACGACAGACTTTTCGGTCTCACAAACACCCAGACCCGGAAGAAATATTTGTGGGCCGCACAAACATTTCTCTCGGTGCGGGGATCGAACCCGCGGCCTCTCGTTTCACAGGCGGCGTCTAACCGACTGCGCCACGGAGGCTGTCAAATTACAATTACAATTATTGTAGGTACAGTTATTGTGATCTTGTCTTAATCATAATAACCTATTGTCACGAGGTCAGGATCTGTTCCGTCAAACTTTGTATCATTAACGAGCGGTCCGGCCCGGCTCCACCGGGGAAGATTATCCCCGACTGATAAACTTTTTTAAAATGGCGGCAAAAATGTTCGATTCCGACTATTAATTTAGATTATTAGAACAAAAAATCCTTCAGATATTTATTTTGAGACCAATCGGACCACGAAAGACGAATAAAATTGCATCGTATTTGCTAGATTTTTCACTACTGCTTCACTCCTATAGGTCATAGTTGGATAATATAGCCTTAAGCATTCCTCGAGAAATGACCATCCAACAATATATATTTTTCGATTCATTTGTTCCTGAGATCTCTTCAGCTTTATACAGGGTATATCAAGACTGCTACCGAAAACGAAGCCGGGTGGTAGTTTAAGCGACTTCAGACACATTGCAACAGAAAAAGTTGCAAAAAAAAGTGTCAATTTTTTTTTGTTTTTTTTTTCCTATGACCATATTTGGGTGGTAAATACATATTTTCCTAAAATAATAGTGTATACCCTTTTATTTATAAATAATCTAAGGTATAAAAGTGTTTAAATTATTATTTTAGCAAAACTATGGATTTACCACCCAAAAATGACGATATTTAAAAAATCATAAATAATAACTATCGCGTTTCTTTGCGAAATTTTTAGTTGCATTGTGTTTGTAGTCACTAAAACTACCACCCGGCTTCGTTTTCGGTAGCAGTCTTGAGATACCCGGTATATTAGTATTTATATTACGTATTATTATTTGTTCCACGTTAAACGATTTATTCGGTATTTATTGTTAACTAAACATGTTATGTCACTACACAATTAATATATCACTTTATCCTGAGCTTGAATACGCGACATGCGTTCCAACAGCCCAATCTGAAGTCAACTGTCGCTCACTACACACTATACATTACAATGCAGTACAAAAGGAACTTTATTAAATATAGCAAGCAATAAGCGAGTTGCCATGACGCACAAACACAAACATTTTCACTGAGTAATATCTTTGCTAATTGAAATACGAGATATCTCAGTTACAAATCCACGGGGTAGCTTACACACATATACTGGGTATCTCAAGACTGCTACCGAAAACGACGCCGGGTGGTAGTTTTAGTGACTACAAACACAATGCAACAAAAAATTTCGCAAAGAAACGCAACAATTATTTTTTATGATTTTTTAAATATCGTCATATTTGGGTGGTAAATCCATAGTTTTTGCTAAAATAATAATTTAAACTCTTTTATACCTTAGAGTCTTTATAAATAAAAGGGTATACACTATTATTTTAGGAAAAAATGCATTTATCACCCAAATATGGTCATAGGAAAAAAAAAAAACAAAAAAAAATTGTCGCTTCTTTTTGCAACTTTTTCTATTGCATTGTGTCTAAAGTCGCTTAAACTACCACCCGGCTTCGTTTTCGGTAGCAGTCTTGATATACCCTGTATGTATGTACATCGTTGGCCTAAGGATAAGTTGCAGGCGCTTCACACAAATGAAACCACAAGTTATCTCATATAAACGAGTGCTACTTGTGTGAACTGGTCTGCTCGATTTACTTGTAAAGATAACTTTTAATTACACTGATAACTTTTAATACATTTTAATTACGCTGAAACTTTTATTTATTTATTTATTTATTTAATTCTTTATTGTACACAATAATAAGGAATAACAGTTCAGAGATGATAAAAAACAACAAAGTACAAATGGCGGTCTTATCGCTCTAAGGCAATTTCTACCAGACAACCATGGGATGGATATATGAGCAGGAAAAACGATAGGCAGTGTAAAATAAAGATAACGAAAGCATGGTAACATAAATAAAATCATAAAAAAAAACATATAAATACATTATATATATATATACATACCACATATACATACATATTATATATACATACATAAGTATTATACATATACATACTTATATAAATTTATAGACGAATAAACATACGTACATACATATATATGCATATACATATATAAATATATATTACCAATATAATCAATAAGAGGAAATAGTCCTAATCGGTTTATCTGTTTATAGAGAAAGGTAGTATTCTTTTAATCGTTTTTTAAATGATGACAGTGTTTGAGCCTGCCTCACCACAACAGTAAGTGCGTTCCACAAACGAACAGCATGAACACTGAAAGATTTATCCATAAATGTCGTGGTGTGGACGGGCATTCTCAACTTCAGGTTCTCAGACGACCTCAAGGACCTTGTATGTGACTCGTGAAGAAAAAGAAATCGTTCCTTGAGATAAGAAGGAGTGATAGGATTGAACAAAATATTGTATAGAAGAGACAGTATATGAGTATTCCGACGAAGTCGTATAGGTAACCACTTGAGCTTAGCACGAAACTCAGAAACATGATTATATTTGCGTAAACCAAATATAAATCTTATGCAGAAATTTTGAAGGCGCTCAAGTTTATTTAGTTGGTCCTCGGTGAGATCTAGAACTTTTATTAGTTTTAATTGCTTTGTCAAAACAGTGTATGCCGATTCCGAGTTCTGGTGACTTCACTCAACTCAGCCGCACAAAATCATTTAACCAATATTATTATTAATCAATTGTTATGATACATTATTAAATGAACTGCTCTGAATTTAACTAAGCTCCGGGTCGGTATAATCAATGCATTGTAAACTTGCTTTGAAAAGAGCAACGCTAAAGTTTCTTACCCATTCTTCTCTGGCGAAAACTGCCTTGTGATAGTAAAAAAAAAACGAGTGAATCTAAATAATACTACTTTATGGATTCAATAAATATTTTTATTTTTATTTGAAGATGATCTTCCGAATTATTTTTTTACCGTTTTAAGCCACCTTTAGAACATTGCCCCCACCCTGTCCCTAAAATATTATCCATTTGGCGCCATTTGGCAAATTGATTGAAATAAAATAATCAAGAAAAATTAAAAAAATATTATGCAGATTGTATGCGGATGCTGATGCTTGTCATCAGACTATCATTTAAATACGATATCGCTACAATGATTAATCCGACATCAGTCATCAGAGTTCATCCGATGGCTAGCAGTGGGCACGGCGAGTATATTACTACCTTAATATATTTTATAGTAAATGAACTTAGCCGGGGCTCCGGATTACGTTGATTAGAGCTTCCAATACTTCAAAGATGTAGCAGAGCAACAGCACAATGGTTATTTTAATTGAAAATATAAAATCACATCATGTTACTTTATTAGTCAAAGATATCGAAACACACATAGCAAACAAAACCAACAATCTGTCAATACAATATTCTAAGTATAAAATAAGAACATTCTAAGAAACGGCCAGCTTCAATTTATAGTTTATATTCTTTAACACGCCCCTTTAAATTGAAGCTAGGTAGTTAAATACACCGAAATACCTATTATTGACCCTTAATGCCTAAGGCACTGACACACTGAGCATGTTTGACCTGAGATAAGGGTTTGGTCAATATATCAGCCACCATATCGACAGTAGGTATATGACACAAGTCAATATCTGAATTATTTTTCAACACATCCCTTATAAAATGATGTTTAATGTCAATGTGCTTACTACGAGCATGAAATAAGGGATCCTGTGCCAAATATATCGCGCCCTGATTATCAGCATATAACATAATTTTACTGTACCTTGAAAGTCCTATTTCGTTTAGCAAACTATTCAAATAAACAGCTTCCTTCATACTCTCTGACAGACTTACGTACTCAGCTTCACAACTTGAAGTAGCTACTGTACGTTGCTTACGCGATTGCCAAGAAATACAAGCACCTCCTAAAATGAAAGCATATCCCGAATATGAACGACGATCAATTAAACAATTTCCCCAGTCTGCGTCTGAGAATCCTTGTACGTTTTTATTTGTTTTCTTAAATACGAGTCCATACTTTACAGTACCTTTCAGATATCGCAAGATGCGTTTTGCTGCCTTCCAATGAGACTCTTCAGGACAAGTAGCAAATTGCGATAGTTTAGTAACCGAATTTGCTATATCTGGTCGGGTCCCAACACTTAAGTACATCAACGAACCAATCAATTCTCTGAACGGCCATTTCTCCTGAATTACATCACTGTCCGTCTTTTTCTTGGTATCAATTTTTTTACTATTAATCTCCATTGGAGTTTTGCATGGGGAACACGAAAGCATATTAAAACGTTCTAAAATACTATTAATATATTGTTCTTGAGATAAAATAATGACATTGTCATTGTCAAGTCGAGTAAAATCAATCCCTAAAATATATTTTGCCGGTCCGTAATCTTTTAGACTAAACTCATTGGATAAATCCTTTTTAAATTTCGATATCCATTCTTTCTCTTCCGATGCAATGAGAATATCATCAACGTAAACTAATACGTACAAATGTTTTCCATCTCTTTGCTTAAAATAGAGACATGGTTCATTGACGCTCTGCTTCAATCCCATTTCTTTGAGTTTTTCATCTAATCTAATGTTCCATTGACGACCAGCCTGTTTTAATCCATATAATGATTTTCTAAGCATACAAGTATCACTACCGTTTTTAAGTCTTTCTAACATTTCATTCGCTCGACTTACAGTCAATGCGTCCTCTCCTTCGGTTATAGTAATTTTGATTAAGCATTCCTTTAGTAGTTTCGGAATCTCCATGTATATTTCCTCATCTAGTGAACCATTCAAATACGCCGTATTTATATCTACTTGGTGTATTTCCATTCCTAATTCAACAGCTAAAGCAGCCATCAATCTAATGGTTTGTAGTCTTGCGACTGGTGCAAAAGTTTTGTCATAATCAACGCCAAATCGTTGACTAAATCCTTGTGCTACTAATCTTGCCTTTTTCTTCATTGTTCTATCAAGCTGAAGTTTGTTAGTTAAATGTATCGACAACCTATGACATTTCTATACTCCGGCCTTTTCACTAGTTCCCATGTGCCTTTCTGTATCAAGCTCCGTATCTCTGATAATATTGCATTTTCCCACTGATCTTTTTCTTCACTGTTTAATGCTTCTTTCAGAGTAATTTCGGCTATTCCTATAAAATTATTACAATCTTCAAAAGAATCGTCAGAATTTTCAAAATTAACGTCCCGTTCCTCTTGATTCACTTCGAAATGTTGCGGTTCTTTTACTTTAACCGTCTTGAAGACCTTTTTGGGACGACCGACATTACCAGTGCGTAATAATTTTGGACGTCCACGGGCTCTCTGTGATGTTGAGGGTAGTTCATATGAATCAACACTATTTAAACGTTTTCTCACAGTGGAATCCTCTGTGTCTAAATTTTCTCTACGGTTATCTATATCTGTGTTTTCTCTATTATTATCTAAACAAACTTCTTGCATCTCTTGTTCGTTATATGTTTCTTCAAGCTCCTTTTCTTTGAAGAAAATAACTTCAATAAATTCTTTATTATTATTCTTGCTTAACGAATCACTCTCTTCTTGAACCTTAGTGTTAGGCTGCCATTCTTCATAAAACTTTATATCTCTTGTAATTAAAGACTTATTTTCCGCTGGTATCCAAACACGATATCCTTTATTCAGTTTTGGATAACCAATAAATATGCCTGGTCTAGCTCTAGCAACAAATTTATCTTTATTCGGATTTTTGTCGAGAACGTGCACTCTGCATCCGAATCTTCTGAGATGTTCAATAGATAGTTGTTTTTCAAACCATTTCTCATAAGGAATGTTACCTCCCAGTTTACTATTTGGACATCGGTTCCTAATATAACAAGCTGTATCCACTGCATCTGCCCAAAAACAATTTGAAAGTTCAGAGTTCAATAACATGCATCTGGCCATCTCCACCAGCGTTCTGTTCATTCTCTCGGCAATTCCATTTTGCTGCGGTGTATAAGCAACTGTTAACCTCCTTGAAATTCCTTCTTGACGCAAAAACTCATCGAATTCTCTGTTGCAGTATTCACCGCCATTATCACTCTGGAAAAATTTGATTTGAAGATCTTGTAATTTCTCAACATTACTTTTATATATTTTAAATGCATCCAAAGCTTTACTTTTTGATGACAAAAAATAAACTTCGCACCATCTTGTGCAATCATCTATAAAAGTAATAAAATATTTTGCACCCTCTCTTGATTGACATTTCATAGGGCCTACTATATCGGAATAAACAATTCTCAATTTTTCCTTACAGGATTCAGAACAATTTGAAAATGGAAGTGCAGTCATCTTGCCTTCAGCACAAATATCGCAATCTTGTAACTGTCGTACCTCTTTCATATCTATATTCGCACCTAACTTGTTCAGAAGTTTAACTACATCTTTTCCATTTAGATGCCCTAATCGATCATGCCAAACGCGTAAGCCAATGTCCGAACTTATAGCATATGCAAATTCATATTTTTGCACACAATACAAATTACCTTTGCGATAAGCTGTCATCTTAACTTCCCCGTTTTTATCAATAATTTTAGCAGCATCCCGGGTAAAAATGACGTCATAGCCGCTATCGGTAATCTTAGAAACTGAAATAAGGTTAGTTCGCAATTCCGGTACAAATAACGCATTACGGAATTCCATTACGCTTTTTGTATGATCGTTATATGCTGATAATGTTACGGTACCCTTACCTGTTACAATTGCAGTTGTATTTGTAGCCAAATTTAATTTACAATTTGTCTTCACTAAAGTGTTCCCGAATTTGCTCGCATCATTACTTAAATGTGACGTACACCCACTGTCGATTACCCAATCATCCTTTTGAATGTTTGTTATTAGACATGTATTGGTGTCAGCACCTGAAACATTAAGATTCATTACAGTTTCATCAACATCTACGTAATGTGCTTTATTCTTAAACTTTCTTGTACACTCTGAAGACTTGTGTCCAATTTGATGACATTTAAAACACTTAAACTGAAATCTCTTTCTTGCAGTTTCAGTCCGAATTGGTGGATTGCCTTTCCGATTAGTAAATAATACTTTTTCTGTAGTTCCTTCTCGTACTTCGTCATGCCCTCTTGACTCGCACTCCTCTATAATTTTAATTTTTAAAATCTCGGGCTTGGGCAACTCATCTCTAGATTCGATAGCACACCTGAAATTCTCGAAACTACCTGGTAGACTATACAACAGCATAACCGATAATAGGTCATCATGTATTACTACATCCATGTCTGTCAATTTATCTACAGCATCGAAAAATGCATCCATGTGATCTCGAACATTTTCAGGTTCTTTCATTTTGTGCAACATGAGTCTTTTTAATAATGTGGCTTTCTTTGCAGGACCTTTCGAAGCATAAACAGACTCTAATTTCAACCATATATCTCGTGAAGTTGTGCACCCTCTTACATGCCGCAACTCACTTGCACTGATCGAAAGAATTATATCAGCTTTGGCCTTTTCGTCTTCTGCTTCCCATTTCTCTGCCTCGTTTTGCTCATCAGGTCTTTGACACTTTCCGTTGACATACCTCCAAACTCCGTCTTTTATTAAAAAGGCTTGCATTTGCATTCGCCAACTCTCAAATTTTCTTTCGCCAGCGGCTCGAACTTCATCATTGAATTCATCGTCGCAGCTCTTTTAATATTGGTCTGGGCAAAAATGTTAGCCTGGGCCCATAACCATTGTAGCAGAGCAACAGCACAATGGTTATTTTAATTGAAAATATAAAATCACATCATGTTACTTTATTAGTCAAAGATATCGAAACACACATAGCAAACAAAACCAACAATCTGTCAATACAATATTCTAAGTATAAAATAAGAACATTCTAAGAAACGGCCAGCTTCAATTTATAGTTTATATTCTTTAACAAAAGAAACCCTATTGCATTCAGTAGTAAATGCAGTGCTGCAAACTTAAAGCAAAATATCTACTATGTCTCACAAATCAGTATTATTCAGACGCACGCAGACTAACTTAAATCTGTTCTATTATATAAGCTTCGTTTTGAACTTAATCAAATAAAATACCATTCCAGTGTCATCTTATTGGCCGTTCAAATTGTACACGACGTTTCAGTCTCATTTAATTTCGTTGACTAATAAATAAATAGGAGTAGGAAACTAAATAAATAGAATCACTAAAATAAAAAAATAGTATCAGTGAGTACCTACACGTGATGACATCAAGTTTATTTTGCACCAACCACTGTTCCGTAATATTGAAATTGACAACTTCTGTGGCGCTGTTAGTTAAAAGCCGGATATTAAACAAAGAGCCGCGGGTTCGATCCACACGCTTACATTTAATTTTTAATATTTATGTAACCTACAAATGTTTGTTTATAGCTTGAATATTGTGAAACAAAAAAAAATCTCATAGTTTCAGATTCACACGACACGAGATTTATTATATGGGGAAGTAAGACTATAAATTATGTGTGACAGTTAACTACCTATACTTATAACGTAACTAGCGGCTCGGCCCGGGTACGCCCAAGTGCAGATATACTTTATTAGGTATAGTGTGGTATGTAAAGTCCGCCAACCCGCACTAGGCCAGCGTGGTGGACTATATGGCCTAACCACTCTCAATCGTACTGTCGATTGTAGAGGAGGCCCGTGCCCTGCAGTGGGACGTATATGGGCTGACACACACCATAGAAAATTTGGCTATCAATTAACACCAACCTGAGTGTAACTGCTAATACAGATTTTGAGAAAATTTTCAAAAAAGAACCAGTGAAATTTGATACACTCACCCCTAGGGTTGGTTGTAACAGTGAATAGGGTTGGGTATAACATAGTAAATAAAAACATAAATTGTTTTCATTTATCAATATGTTTATTTTTAATCAGCCAATGGATATTATTCTAACTAAATTATCATAAACAAAATCATCATATTTTTCAAATAATAAAATAATTTAACATTTCTCTAAAAAGTAACAACTTCATGATTTTGAAACATTTTGGATACAATTAATTTTCTTCCTGTTTTTGGATTTCAAACGTGAACGAAGAATCAATCATTGCTTGCCTTAATTATTATTTCCATAACTTGTCTTTGATTCTGACTATTATTACTTAGAAATATAAACAAAAAAAATATTTGTATTGAAAGTAGAAATGTTACTATCGTCCTTACATTAACATTTTCCAGATTTTAACAAACATATACCACACCCTTTAGTAATCGTTAGAAAGTTATCATTTTTCAAGTGTTAATGAAAAGATTAATAAATAAAAATAGTTGTATTATTTCATTGACACATTACAAGGAATATTGAACTTATCATAATAAAAATAAACGCAGTTGAAATGTTACTTAGGGGCTATTTTTGCAGTATCGACTCGCCATAACCAAAACCTGACGGCACAGCACTGTGAGCGCAAACAGCAATTCATTTGTTACTTTCGTCCCTGGTCTCCCCTATAATAGTTATTTTTAGTTGCGTGTTGGTTTCCTTATTCATTATTGTCTAGAAAATAAAATCATCGGAATAATATCGTTTCCGATCCCATCTTTCAAGGAAAACGAGCTTGACAAACTGTTAACAAATCACTAGAACTTACCCTCTGGTTTGTTGGTAAAATCAATACGTATTGTATAATTAGTCCCTATTCTCTTGTAAACGAGATTATCTGGTCAGCTAGAAAATTGTGACAATTGTTTGAAGACACGAGGCGACACGAGCCATTACTGTGTGCATCACGTAGCTACCTCGCACTTATTGAGTCAAACGGCATTGCAACGCTGTCAGGCTATCAAATGTACACACTATTGTCGATTCATCTATCTTGTTTTGTGACGTGAGTACTGGAAATACCTTGAAAAAAAGACTTTTTCGATTCGATATTAAAACAAGAATGCCCATTGATGGTATCGCTTAAAAATATCGTTGATCCCGATATCGATACTGCTTAAAATTCATTATAGCATTTTTTATGATTTGTCCTTAAACGTTGTTCTTTTTTATTCCGGGCGACATATTTATATAAAATAAAGGAATGATCATCATATTTAAAATTTTGTTCACGTAGCCGAAGGCAAAAAACTATTTTTATTTGACTTCAATTTCATTTCTCCAAGAACTCCGGGCCTGGGTCGCAACTATGTTTATATTTATTGAAAATATATATAATTTTCTCCATACACAAAAGTAGGTTTCATTACAAATCTTCGCACCGGTACTAAGTTTCATAGTTGACTGGGCATTCTTCTTTGTGGTAGAAGTAACGCAGATGGCTGAGCCGGGTTTAAAATAAAAGGCTGCGGGTTCGACCCTCGCACTGAGAGAATATTTATGTGGCCGACAAACATTTCTGACGTTTCTCGTAGTTTCTAATACATACGATAAAAAACTTATAATATTATTAGTATGTAGTAAATATAATTTTAATATGGGGTCGGGATAGAAATATGTGTCGGTTGAGTTCATTTATTTATTTGTAGTTTATTGTTAACTAACCGGTTACCTTTTTTTTTTTTTGTTGACGCGGGGAAACCGGATTACCGCTAACGCCCCACCTTGGGGGAGGGTGGAGCGATTATGTTGGGTTCACCGATAGGCATACCAACCAAAACCCCACGTTGCCCTCTTCAGCGCAATTAGAACGGCCCCGGGAACCCGAAGCAAGAGCGCTCCAGCTTCTACCGGGACCATCCCTGCACAATGCCGCTCAATTTGCGGCACGTACCATAAGTATGTTGGAGGCTAGGAAGCCTCCTCATTTCCCGGCAACAGGCAATTGCTTCCTCCTCCTCCTGCTGCCGAACATCTCGAGGTCGCATTGTACGTGAGTTCAATGGGCGCAACAACAGCCCCCCACTGCGCGCCCGCGACCTTCACTTCCCCATTAGTCGCCTCCTACGACAGGCAGGGGATACCGTGGCGGGATTCTCGAAGCGCCCCCATACCACAGGGCGCAACTAACCGGTTACCTTGCCTGTCCGTTGGACTATGTCAGTAAGTTATGTGTTTTCAGCAAATTAATGTACACAATGAATGACTTGAAACATTACTGAATTTGAACCAAGGATAAAAGCATTACCTGTCTTCGTTGAACTGATGTGTTGTTCTGTAGAATATATTTAGTATAAAAAGTCGAATTCGTGGAAAAAATCATGATTGTAAAAAGTACCTTTTGGGTATTTCACGTAAAGCGAAAAAAAAGTGCCGTTCTGAAATTCGTTCACCTTCATTGACAGTGTGAAACCACAATATTTTATTCGTGTGGTTTGGTTTACGCGTATATATAGACTTTAAAAAATTTTAAGAGTTGGTGGAGTTTTCTGGATCTGTTTTTAATTGAACAATTTGAAAAACAACTAAATATTATACTCAAATTGAATTGAATTAAAATAAAGTTCAATATGATTTTTAAGTTAAATTAGACATTATCTTTTATATTTTAACAAATCGGCAAAAAATGTCTAAATCAGGATATAACAACAAATATATTATTTTAAACAAAGTTTTAGAGTAACACAAGCACATGCATAGGTGTCATACTGAACGTAATACTTACGTAAGCTCGCTCATGTCTCACGGTTACGGCACATAGCTATTAATATCACTGTAATATCCTATTAATAAATAAATTAATACACCCAACAGTCACATACATAGTCCTGACCTCATATTAAGATCGAGTCTTGTGTCGTGGGTAGCAGGAACTACAAGAGACTTTTCGGTGTCAAACACACCCAGCCCCGCAACATATTATTCCTATAGGTCACAAAAAGATTTGTTTCGGTGCGGGGATCGAACCCGCGATTTCTCGTTTCACAGCAGGCATCTAACCAACTGCGCCACGGAGGCTGTCATAGACGTATATAAGGTGTCCTAAAACTATAATGTGGCAACATGACAAACACCAAATAATAACTTCATGATAACGAAACAGAGTTGAGAAAGTTCTTAAATAACCTTTTCAGTGGAAATTCAATATAATATTTTCTAGACTGGTGTTCTAGCTCCTATATATCAGAAACGATGAAAGACTTTTAAGGAAAAAAATAAAAAAAAAATGACCCACAACTCTCAGAAATTAGACCATACATATTAATTATAGACCACAAAGGCTTTGAAGCTTGAAATTAGTTTTATACAAGAACTACGGTATTAGAGTAATAATGTTATCGGCTTGGAAAAGGAGACTTGCTATAGAAAATAATGCTTGATATAAAGTACTCCGGGCAAAGGAATAATTAAATAATTGAAATGAACTGACCTACTATCGAGATATTGAGGTATAATATTGAGTTATAAAAAATAACTAGATCATTTAATATTTTCAAATGTAAGAAAAATGTCCGCATCAGTAAGATTTTAAATTACCTCTGACTTAAATAAGTATTTATTTATTATTCTTTAAAATACCTATGAACAGAATTGTTTGGATCAAACAGCATAAGAAATGAATTGTATAGAATTAACTGGTCTTGAAATAACGAGCTATAAAAGCTATTGAGTCTATCAAACGGGAACTAGATTTATAAACCATTCCTTATCATTTTAATAAAATTTATGACAAAGATGAAGACAGTTTTCTCTGTGTTGTATTTAACATTTATTAAATTAATCTAGTCCATCCAAAGGTTGCCTGGAAGAAATCGCTGATAGCGATAAGGCCGCCATTGTAACCATTTCTTAAGGGTTACTTTTATCTTGAAAGTTGGGGTATAATAAAGCATATAAATAAATAATAACAATAACATAAGTACACGTACTAGCCGTCAGACTCGCTTAAGCCATTATAATATTCCTTTTTAAACTTCTTAACAGTAATTTATTTTTTGGTCGGTTCCTAAAGAGCTGATCATGAGGCCTGACCTTTATCGTTACCTAATAATATACAATTGCAAAAAGACAAATCCGTCGTTTACTAATGAATGATGAAGATCAAACAAACTCTTCAACTTCATCCATATAGATATAAACTTTAATAACTTAAGTTTGTTTTCTTTCTCATCGAAACTAATAATAAAATATTGTTAGTTCTATACTCGACTATCAATATTTATCTATGTTAATAGCCTTATATTGTATAAGTGGTACAAGCACAAAACTTAAATATAAACATATTGTTCCTCTCCTAACCTCAAGATATTTAAAAATTCTACCTAGTCATTGGAGGTAGTTCATATATTTACGATAAATATAAAGGCGACAGGTAATAACTGACCAGCAATTGCAATGCTGTCAAGTGCAAGATGAATCACCGTATTATAAACAAAATATTTTATAAAGAATCGGCCATCGGCTTTGATGCATTTCAAGGTCAGATAAATATTTCTAACCTTCAATGGATTCCGGATATATTTTAATATAAATGGTGTGGGCTTATTATTTTGCGAGCAAAGGTATTGTGTGGGCAGTTATAGACTTAAAAGGAGATATATTTGAAATGTTTATTAAAATAAAGCTTCTTAGATTCTTCTTAGATTGTAGATTTATGGAAACAAAAACAAATTCAAAAAAAAGATGAATTAGATTACTGAAAAATATATTTAAAGTATTTTATTTTTAATTTTCATGTATCTAAAAGGTAAAGGTAATAATTTCAGGATTTTTTTGGATTATTTTTCCGACCCAAATATAGACCAATAGAATTGCACCATTCGACGTCACGTGGTACAACCTACATGGTATTATACTGATAATTTTTTGAAAATTTTCTCTGGTAGTTGCTATATATAAAAAACAAAACATGATCCAGTCAAATTAACCACACGTCAAACTGACAGGTTGAATTCAATTGTGAAAATTGGAGATTTTGCATGAAAATGAGTTTGAAATTAAAATTTGGGACGGAAAAATAATCCCCCGAATACCACACGAGCTTCAAAATTATCGGGTATTCCCCGATAGGTTCGTTGCAAACAAATGAAGGAGTCAAAACTTGACGACTTTATAAGTGAAAATTGATAACACAAACTTTCAGACATTATGATTTGGCAATAGTTTAATAACACGCTACCTGCCAGACCTTAAGATACAGGGGAAGCACACTTTCTAATATTAACAATATTTAATTGCTACAACAAATAGACCCTTTGAAATTTTTAACGCCGCCACATTTATTAAGAAACCAATCAATAACACGAAGGATCCTAAAAAAATTTCTTCACGGCTTCAAATTATTATTTGTTTGTACTACTTTTTCCTGAACCGTCGGCACTTGTATATTCTTCGGTGGTAAAAGATATTAGCTTCCGTTTGGGTAGACATTTAATATTTTAGATCGAAGATCGTGAAAAGAGATTTTGAATAATTATCGAGTAACACGAAACTGTGAACTGTGTGAAGTGCGTGGTGGCCTGTTGGTTAACCGACTAGACGCGGCTGCCTACATGTTCACGGTGGTCGCGGGTTCGAATCCCAGGGCACACCTCTGACTTTTCGGAGTCATGTGTGTATTGATAATTATCAATCTCCACGCACTAAAACGGTGAAGGAAAACATCGTGAGGAAACCTGCATACCATAGCGATTTATAAAAAATTCTATGGTATGTATTTAAAAAATAATAAAAAAAAATTGTCACGTTTCTTCGCAAAATTTTTAGTTACTTTATGTTTGTATTCACTAAAACTACCACCCGGCTTCGTTTTCGGTAGCAGTCTTGATATACCCGGTATGTAATGCTGTCGTTGAGATATTATGCTTTGCTAGGATTACGAACAACATTTGTGCGTGAGAAACAACCGGCCAGGGAATCAGCGGAGCGCAAGAGAAGTAATTGATGACCGAAATTTTCAAAAAGATTCGTGCAAATCGAAAATATTTATAGATTGTTATATTATTAAGAAATTCTTTTCATGCCCTAATTTTGTTAACCTACGTTAATTTACATTACTACTAACTGATTTTTTACCTGAATATGTTAAAGTAATAATGTATAATCTAATAAAAAATGTTATTCAAATTGCATATTCAAAAACAAATATCTTAAAAACAGTCCTGAAATAAATCTAAAAAAATTGAGTAATATCTTACCTGACTCCGTCGATATGAGGCAAGAAATCCAACGGTAATGATCTTCTCATTGTTTTTATCGGTGCTCATCCGCATACACGCCTTAGATCCACCGCAGTCAGCGCTAATCAAGTCATACAAATCAACGCCATCCACCTCAATGTCATCTACAGCCACATTATCCTCAATCAGATAAGTCGTCACACTCGAATACACATTGTTTAGGTAAATCGAGTTCAGAACATTATTGGTTACTACCTTTGGCTCTTCAGACACCGACATGTTTAAGATCTCGCATTGAATTTTCATTGAAGCGACGCTTGTCGTTGTGGTTATATTCTTGACATCATCTGTTATGTTTAATACGCTGTAATAGTTGTATTCGTAATCTGATTTTGATAAGGTGTCGTTAGCTATAGACAAAAAGTCATCTGTTTCGTTGGTTATGTTAGATTTAGCCTCCATTAGGCCGCATGTTATTAGAAACAAACTCGTCAATGACATGTGAAACGCCATTTTGAGATCTATCTTCATTTCACTACTCCATCGTTGTTCTTCGATTGTCTGCGAACAAAAAATATAACTTAGTTAAAATCAAGTGATTAATTTAAAATTGAATTGCCAAGTGCTTCCAATGAACGGCAATCACTTTACTATGCCAACATTCCAGAGATGCATGAAACTGTTTCCATGCTTCGTTTCGGATCAAGTGCTTTCAATTTGAATTGAACAAACATTTAATTAAGAACTTAGGAGAATACAGTAAATCAATTATTGTATGGTGGACAGTGAAGATGGTAAAGTCAAAGCTACCTTGTTTAATTGAACATTGTTTACAAACTGCCAATAAATATATTT
The DNA here is from genome assembly GCA_009982885.2 of Hyles vespertilio. Taxonomy (NCBI): domain Eukaryota; kingdom Metazoa; phylum Arthropoda; class Insecta; order Lepidoptera; family Sphingidae; genus Hyles; species Hyles vespertilio. The sequence continues at coordinate 14,167,366 of CM042820.1, forward strand.
GATATAATGTATTCTTTTGTAGGTAGAACAAATGAACTACTAAAAATAAACTAAAAATGTAGGTAAAAAAATGTTGTTCTAAGACATCACCCATGTTATCTGTTGATAAATAAGTTTACACCATTTCACGAATTTAAAATTGCCGCACAAGCCCGGTTACACAGAAACAGGTATATATTACTTTTTTTCTATATAATTTCAATATTAAAATAGCAAGTGAATACACGAATTCCTGAAATGATACAAAAGGAATATTTTAAGCAACATGAAAAAAATGTGCGTATACAATATTTAATATTTGAGATGGATCGAAACGTCAACAGAAAATATTGCTTCTTTGAAGTTACGAAATTTGATCAGTTATGACTATGTTATACAGTATACTATACATTACACATTTTGCCAAATTAAACCGCCAATAATACCCAAAATCGGCTGTGTATCAAAATATAAAGAAACTACAGAATTCAAGGTCAAGAACTGTATAAAAATCTAACTTATTTTCATAGCTGAAAAATGTCAAGTGGTCTTATAAAATGTTAGGTAGGCTAGAACTTTAGTTATTAAAACCTTTCCAGCTCCGGCAAACCAACCAACAAGTCACCTGACGGTAAGTTATCACTGCCCCCTATGAACATCCACAACGCTGGGGTCATGGATGTGTTGCCGTTCCGTCAAATCGGTAGCAGAGCGGGACAGAAAATGGATGGAAGAGGGAAGGAATATTAGGCATCTGGCAATCTCACTTACCGAACAAAACGCGACAGCATTACTGCCAGCTACACATCAATTTCCTAGTCTGGGCGTAAATGAAGAACAATTTTGTGCCCCAATGAGAGAAACGAGTATTTGTCCCGTGTCTCCTCGATACATATGAAGTGATCGCCATGAAGTATATAATGAGTTTATTATTCAGACATATATCAAATTCAGACAGCCTCTGTGGCGCAGTTGGTTACACGCCGACTGTGAAAGTAGAGATCGCGGGTTCGATCCCCGCACTGACACAAATGTTTGTGTGGCCCACAAATGTTTGTGTCGGTTCTGAGTGTTTGTGAGACCGCAAAATGTCTCGTAGTTTCTGATACCCACGACACAAGACTTTATGATCTTAATGTGGGGTCAGAACTATGTATGTGATTGGTTGGTGTATTTATTTATTTATTAATATATTATTTATATCCTATATTGTACACAAAATAAATAAATATTAGTAAAGTACAAATAGAGGTCGTATAGCTCGAAGCAATCACTTACGGACAACTTTGGGATGGACATAAGAGAAGGGAAGAGAAATTGAAGTATATAATGTACTTGTAGTATAAAGCTTTAATGATTATAATTACCTTTTACGTTACTAAACTGCGTTTACTTTTTAAATATCCAGTACTTATACACGTTCGCTTAGCGGAGACTGTTTCTCGCATACACATAACCTATCAGTCGAAATTAATTAGAATTTCCTCATAAAACAAAGGAATTTTCCTTCAGTAAATTTGTAAAATAATGAAAAGTTTCCAGCAAAATTATGGCATAAATGCAATAACTTTTATAATTAAAGCTTTGGACACTGCACGTGTCTTTTTAATTTTTATACTGACTATGTAAAGTTAATCCGCCGAACCTAATGAAAAATGAATTGCCGTGGATCGACTGAACTGTAGCACTTGTCATTTGATATTTTTTAATTAAGCGTATTTTTGTAAGATATGTTTTTAATAAAGGATTCGGCATCAACATCAACGGCGAGTATATTACTCACCTTCGATTTGCCGACGATATTGTAGTCTTGGCAGAATCGCTGGAAGACCTTAGCACTATGCTCGAAGACCTTAATCGAGTCTCCCAACAGGTGGGTCTTAAAATGAACATGGATAAAACGAAGATCATCGAATATCCATGTTGTGCCCACCCCCATTGGAGTTGGGGGCTCGACTCTCGAAGTTGTAGACAAATATGTCTATTTAGGACAAGTGGTCCGGTTAGGCAGGTCCAACTTCGAGAGAGAGGTCAATCGTCGAATCCAACTCGGTTGGGCAGCGTTCGGGAAACTTCGCGACGTCGTCTCGTCCAAAATACCTCAGTGCCTAAAATAGAAAGTCTTCGATAGTGTGTGTTACCAGTGATGACATACGGCACCGAGACGTGGCCTCTCACTGTGGGCCTCATTAAAAGGCTCAAAGTCACTCAACGAGGAGATCCGTAGGAGAACCAAGGTTACCGACATAGCCCATAGGATTGGCAAGTTGAAGTGGCAGTGGGCCGGGCACATAGCTCGTAGAACCGATGGCCGTTGGGGCTGAAAGGTTCTCGAGTGGAGGCCACGTACAGGCAAGCGAAATGTCGGACGCCCGCCTACAAGGTGGACGGACGATCTGGCTAAGGTTGCAGGAAGTCGCTGGATGCAGGCCGCTCCCAGCAGGTCATTGTAGAGATCCTTGTGGGAGGTCTATGTTCAGCAGTGGACTTCCTGTGGCTGATATGATGATATGATGATGTTTTTAATTTACGGACTTAAGGCCCGAGCGATTTTCTGACTTTCTATAATTGGGTAATACAGAAATGAACAAACATTTACTCCGTATTATGTGCATAAATACAGGAATCTGTTTATAAACATATAATACGATTATGCATACACATTTATAACGTATAGACTTGAAGTTCTAAAATATTCACATTAAAATTGCAACCAAATTGTAACTCCTAGTGGACAGTATCAGCCCATATAGGTCCCACTGCAGGGCACGAGCGACCTCCACAATAAATATTATGGATGAGTGTAGTTAGTCCATATAGTCCACCACGCTGGTCTAGTGCGTGTTGGCGGACTTTACGTAGCATAAAAATTCTTATAAATCGCTACGGTATGCAGCTTTACTCACGATGTTTTCCTTCACCGTTATAGTGCGTGGTGATTATCAATACACACATGACTCTGAAAAGTCAGAGGTATGCCCTTAGATTCGAACCCGCGATCACCGAGTACATATTGGCAGTCAAGTCTAGTACGTTTACAGGCACCACGCACGCACTTGTGACTGACTTGTAAAGGTTCTTATTTAATTGAAAGTACAAATATTGTCTGTCTATTCATTGCTGTCAAAATAATATAAAAAAGACAAGTTGCCAATTCCAAGTAAAATACCAATTAGTTTGAAATATTGTGACTAGAGTTCGGAATAGAATTATTTCAATTCAATTGCCGTGGGCCGCGCGTATTTTAGTCCGCGGACTGTGATTGATAGCGTTGTTTTTGTTTTTCTATTAAATTTTACTATTTTTGTTGTTTCTATAATTATTGAGAACGCTCCATCACGGGAATTGAAATGTAATCGTACTCTCTAGTCGAAATGGATATTATATTTTTTTTAATTTCCTCGACGGCGCAGTTGTACTACGGTACGATTACAACGCTGAGGTCTCGGGTTTGAATCCCAAGTCAGACAACGTGATATCGGATTTTTCTATTTACTATCGGCTAGGCGCCAGAAACTGCATGCTATCACAATATGCCTATTAATTACCTCATGAGATATCAACCTCAAAATATACATTTTTTATGGTAGTAGTATGGTAAAAAATACAAATTTAATTATTTTTTATGTTTATGAATTTCTATGGTAATGGTAGTCTCGATTGTAGAGGAGGCTCGTGCCCTACAGTTGGATGTATATTGTATATGAGCTGATACATATGTATGTACATATGCGCCAAAACATACATATTTACTCACAAGTGTAGGTACATATTTGACATATATTTACTCATTTCTACTATTGAAATATATTTCAGACAGCTTTTGTCTAAAAAGTAAATGGAATTATAGTCTATTTTTTTTTTTTGTAAACATTATTGTAGACTAATACAGGTCCGATTGAATTTTTTCCACTCGCAAAAAATAAATAATGCTGATTATATTGGTTGTATTATGGTATGATATGGTATAATCCTTTTAGTTATTCTATTGATGTTTTATTTTATATTTATGCACCAACATCTAGTACAATTTGATTCCTTATTAATTCAAAAATGCAACTTGTACGATATCTATTATTTCCTTTGTTAAAGTTCATAAAAAGGTACAAGACAACGAAGTTACGTAGAATGAAATACTTCTAAAATGAACTAACAATTAACAATATGTGTATTAGTCACAAAGGAAATGTAACAAAACTCATAGCTCGTAGTATTATCGCCTACGGGTTTCGTAGCATACGCTGGAATAACCCACGCTACGATGTGCTACGCCCACAGCTACGCCATACTGCTAGTTAACACTTGACGTAGCCTCAAATTGTCATTGAATCAATTTATTAGGCACTTAATAATATTAACAAATTACAGAAATTAAGGTAAATATCATTGTTTTATACCCAAAATTATCTAAAAAAAGATAATTCAGAATTTGAAACAAACTTTAATTTTGTCTGTATTACGGAATGCTCCAAAAGCTACATTGTTTATTAAAATCGATAATGCTATTAAAAATAACACTAAAATACATTGTTCACTGCAGCTCAAATGTAGTTTTTTATCTTGTCGTGTTTTTGAATTATTCATGACGCGATGAATATATATTGTTTCTATAATCCCCAACTACAAAATGTACGATGTTTTTAATAGGGGTGTATTTTAAAACGAGTTAATTCAGCTATAAAGTTTGCTTACTATTTTGTTACTTGCCTCAAAAGCTGTAGAACAACTGAAAAATAATCCACATACCAATTCTAATAATTCTCTCTTTTAGTGATTCCGTTAAAATAAAACTATTAATTACGAATTTTATCGCGGATACGAGTATATACATTTTTAGACTCTCCGAAGTTTCGATTACTGTACAGCTTTCATGGTCACGGGGTGGACTGAGGCATTAGCCAACCGCTCAGTGACTGTTACAATTTAACTTCTTATTTTACAATTATTAAATTAAAAAGTTAATTGGTTGTTTCTTTCCGATACGCAGAAGGAACAGTGATTCCATGTAAAATATATTAGGCTGATAGCGAACACGTGCAATGCCGCACGCACTGCCTTCACTGGATCGTGACGGCAATATATTTATTTATTTATACAGGGTATATCAAGACTGCTACCGAGAACGAAGCTGGGTGTTAGTTTTAGTGACGTCAGATACAGTGCGCTTTAATTTTTTGCAAAAAAAGCGACGAAGTTTTTTTCGTTCTTTTTTTTCCTAGTATCTTTGTAGTAAATAAATGTTTTTTTTTGTAAAATATTAGTGTGCACTTTTTTTTAAAGAAACTGTGTTACGCAGCGTGTAAAGTTATTATTTATGATTAAACTATTGATTTACTCAAACGCATATAATAAAATAAATAATAAATAAATAACACCCAACAGTCACATACATAGTCCTGACCCCACACTAAGATCGAGTCTTGTGTCGTGGGTATCAGGAACTACGAGAGACTTTTCGGTCTCACAAACACCCAGACCCGGAAGAAATATTTGTGGGCCGCACAAACATTTCTCTCGGTGCGGGGATCGAACCCGCGGCCTCTCGTTTCACAGGCGGCGTCTAACCAACTGTGTCACGGAGGCTGTCATGTATATATTTCAAAAACCATAAAAACAAATGTTTGTTTGTCGCGTTTCATAGCGAAAATTTTTATTGCATTATGTTTGTAGTCACTAAAATTACCACCGGCTTCGATTTCAGTAGCAGTCTTGATTTATTCTGTATGTCCTTTATTGTAAACCAAAATGAAAGACGTTTCCAAACCACTTTAAACCTAAAGGCATGGTTACACTAGACGGCCTTATCGCTATCTGCGATTTCTTCCAGGCAACCTTTGGATGACTGGATTATTTAATATTGAATTATAGCATAGTACAAAAAGAGAAAAGAATATTTTGACACACTAGTAGAAAAAAAAAACAATAACTCTAAACTTTCTCTAATATATGTACAATATACACATATATAAGCAGACTAATGAACGACTTATAAATACAACCAGCAGCCACTTATATATTTCTGACCCCACATTAAAATTAATCGAAGCTTGTATCGTGGATATCAGAAACTACGAGAGACTATGCGGTCTCACAAACACCCAGACCCGTCTCGGTGCGGGGATCGAATCCGCGGTCTCTCGTTTCACAGCCGGCATCAAAACAATTGTGCCACAGAGGCTGCCTATGTAATATTATAATCTTTCAATACCAAAAGTCCATCCTTTGTACTTGATGTATGATCATTAATGTCTGGTATAATTCTAAAGATGTATAATGAGGAATAGAATAAGTACCTCACAATCACATAAATAAGTATCATGAACTGTTTAATTCGAGTACAGTGCAGAGAGTATGCCACGCTAGATACAAAAAATAATTACGTGAGACTTTTTGGTCTCATAAAAGCTAGAGCTGAAACGAATTTGAAGCACACAAATATTATTTAAGGCGACGATTATGTTAAATACATTAAATTAAATAATATTAAGACCAAATCGTTTCACGTATTGATATAATGAAGATGGATGAAGTATATAATTTTAGTAAGTCTCTTTACAAGAAAATTGGTTTACAAGTCTTGTAGATTTGTTTGCAACGTGGCCGTTTTGTTATCTTGTACAATGAGCGCCCATTTAGGTCATGATACTATGCATCTGTCTATACAATCTTAAATATGTGCATAAAGGAAACTGTGTATCCCTTTAGTCTATACATTGTTTAAGAAAACATTGTTGTGTGTCTCTATTAAACAAAATAAGCATTATATTATAAACTATACTACTATAGTAGAGTATAATGAACTACACACAAGAATATTGCATTACAAACTTATAGCTTACTAGCGAAGCTGAGACGAGCCGTCTCAGCTTCGCCTGGGTGCAAATGTTTTTTAAGTCCACTCTTTTTTTTTATTGTATTGAATGGCGAGACGAGCCCGCCGTTCGCCTGACTAACCTAACTAACTCTACACCAGACATATGATATTTTTCTTACAAACTAGGACAGCCTGTATATGTAATATACATATATTCCTCTTGAATCACTCTATCTATCAAAAAACCACATCAAAATCAGTTGCATAGTTTTAAAGATCTAAACATACACAGACAGACGGGAAGCGTTTTATACTGTGTAGCTTATAACAATATTAAAACTAGTGCGTAGTCGCCTGTTGGCAAACGGACCAGACGCAGCTGCCAATATGTTCACGGTGGTCACGGGTTTAAATCCCAGGGCACACCTCTAACTTTTCGGACTCATGTATGTATTGATAGTTAATGACTGTGCACTATAATGAAAGAAAACATCGTGAGGAAACCTGTATAACATAGCGATTTTTATGAATGTTTATGGTATGGAAAATCTACCAACCGGCATTATGCCAATGTGGTGGACAGTATGGCCTAACCACTCTCAACTGTACTCTCGATTGTGGAATAGGCCCGTGCCCTGCAGTGAGACGTATATGGGCTGATAGTAATCTTTTTTTCTTTAGTTTCGGGCCGTCATAAAGTTTGTAATATAACTCAATGATTGCTGTATTTGAGAAATCGTTACGACGAGGATCAACAGCTTAAGGAGAACCGGAGATACGAAGGGTCCTAAAATTTAACAACAAATGCTTTATGCCATGTAGTCACAAGCTTAATATCACCAATAGTATGAAATTTTGAACATACATTCTGCTAAATGTGGAACGGTGAATATTCATTGTTAACATTAGTTTACGCAGTTAGTCAAGACTCCGGTTGTGTGAAGATTGCCGCGGGCCAAACCCCGAACTGAAACAAGTTTGTAAGATCTACAAGTTGACAGGTGTAAATTAAAAAGAGTTTTCACAAAACGGTGCTCTCATTCAGTTGTTTTAAATCTTTGTTAAAATTTACATCACCACTTTATTGTGGCTAGCTTTTGCACGCAACTCATCTGCTTGATTAACTGTACTTTTCAATATGTTTTATACACTTACAAATCGATAGACAGTATCAAAACCTTTACCAGTGATTACATACGGCACTGAAACGTGACTTCTTACTTTTTTTTCTTTTTTTGGCTTTATAAATAGTTTCAATTTTGCTTAACGTGCTATGGAGAGAGCTCTGCTTGGAATTTCCCTACGAGATCGAATCAAGTATAAAGAGATCCCTAAGAGAAAAAATGTAATCGACCTAGCCCAAGGCATTAGCAAATTGAAGCGGCTGTAGACCAGGCACATAGTGCGAAGAAATAATGACCGGATATTTTGAACTGGAGGCTACAATGCAGGCAACAGGCAAGCGAAGTGTTGGACGCCCGCCTATACGACAGACGGATGACCTGATTAAGGTTGTAAGAGGTCTTTACATCCAGGCCACTTCCATACAGTTAGATGTGGAGATCCTTGGAGAAAGTCTATGATTATCATTTCTTGTGACTGAAGAGAGAGAAAGAGAAAAGGTATAAGGATTAGAAAGCGGCTAAATTACCTATGTGAAAAAAATTCCAAGTCTCGCAGCTCAGTTTTTCTACCGCAAAAAGTTGTGAGATCCATGTCATACCAAGTCGATTAATTTATTTAGTCCTTGCTTAAAGGACCTTCTGTATAAAGTTATTATCATATCAATATTAATAATTCTTTACGTTGTAAATAAATAGATCAACTTGGCCAGTAGCATTATGTATAAATTATACGATACATTATGGTTTCATGCGATGACAGATTTACTGTACTATCACATTATTCACGGTAATTTATAATATTTTCTTCATGAAAACATCATTATTTGATTCATTAATATGTAGGTATTTACCTGCGTACTAATTTTCATTGTAGGTGCATTGCATAAGCAAGTGACACTTTCGGATTTAATCAAAATGAATGTAACCTTCTCATAAACACCGCCCCGTGACCACAAAAGCTGTAAAGTAATCGAAACGTCGTAAATAATAGTTTTATTTCTCATAAACAATAAATTCAACTCCAGAATAGTTTAAAATTTAAATTCTTATAAAAAAATTACGATCTATATATCTATCGTCTAATAATAAACACAATCAACTAATTATACGAATAAATAAATAAATAACACCCAACAGTCACATACATAGTCCTGACCCCACACTAAGATCGAGTCTTGTGTCGTGGGTATCAGGAACTACGAGAGACTTTTCGGTCTCACAAACACCCAGACCCGGAAGAAATATTTGTGGGCCGCACAAACATTTCTCTCGGTGCGGGGATCGAACCCGCGGCCTCTCGTTTCAAAGGCGGCGTCTAACCAACTGCGCCACGGAGGCTGTCAAACGAGTATAATAACATACTGGCTAAAATTACGTATAAAATTTACAGCCTCTGTGGCGTAGTCAGTTAAACGCCGACTGTAAAAAGAGAGGCGGCGGGTTCGATCCCCGCACTGAGAGAAATTTTTGTGCGGCCAACAAATATTGCTTTCGGTTCTGGGTGTTTGTGAGACCGAAAAGTCTCGTAGTTTCTGATACCCCCGACACAAGACTCGATCTTAGTGTGGGGTCAGGACTATGTATGTGACTGTTGGGTGTTGTGTGTTTATTTATTTATATAATCAAACATAAACTAACATTATGCATTGTTCTGAAACAATGTTATTAAAATAATAATTTAAAAATCATTCACGACTTGATACGTCGGACGCGCGCCCCGTACACGTCCGGAATATAGACGCATCGAGGTCGATACCTCGATGAAATTTTGAAAACATACATACATAAACTCACGCCTTTTTCCCAAGAAGGGATAGGCAGTGGTGTCAGGACACCCACATTTCGCCTTGTATGTTCCGTCCCACGATGTGATAGGTGGCGAGCCTATCGCCATATCGGGCACAAATTCCTGACTCTGGGCTGATAATGAATAGAAAAATCCAATATCACTTTGCCCAACCCGGGATTCGAACCCGAGACCTCAGCTTTGCAACATGACATACCGTTATCTTCTTTGACGTGACAAAAGTTTACGAATGTACCCTACATTGGTAATTTGTTCGTTTGCAATGTTAAAAAACACAATATTCTTGGTCAGATAACATTTTTATTACTTTACACCCGTTGAAGTATTCCTTTTAGGTTTGGGTGTTCTGGGCCTTGAAAATATTTACTGATACCTAAGACATGAAGACAAGGCTTTTATCTTAACGTAGGGCCAAGACTATCAAGTGTGGTTGTTGCTTATATTTATTTATCACTACTATACATATATATATATGCGGGGTGGCCTGTTGGTAAACGGACTAGACGCGACTGCCAACATGTTCACGGTGGTCGCGGGTTCGAATCCCAGGGCACACCTCTGACTTTTCGGAGTCATGTGTGTATAGATAGTCAATTACCACGCACTAAAAACGGTGAAGGAAAACATCGTGAGGAAACCTGCATACCATAGCGATTTATAAAAATTTCTATGGTATGTAAGTCCGCCAACCCGCACTAGGCCAGCGTGGTGGACTATATGGCCTAACCACTCTCAATCGGTAGTCGATTGTAGAGGAGGCCCGTGCCTTGCAGTAGGACGTATATGGGCTGATACAGTACTATACATTTGAATATACCTGCCCATGGAATTATATCAAGATAACCTACAAGTAAACAACTAATATAACTTATTTCTACCACAAATATACTTCTCATCAGAAAAACGAAACACCTTGCAAGTTTGTGTTTTGTAAGGATTATCAGATAAATTTGATTTAATTTTAATTTAGTACATCAACATTAGGTTTTGAAAACATTATATATTCACTATTAAACGACATTTGATATATGTTTCTAAATGTAAACATTTTTCTGATAATACTTACAAAACAAACTTGCAAAGTGATTTGATTTTTTGATGAGATATATTTATTTATTTATTATTTATTTAATGCTTCATATACACAAATTGTATAAAGGCGGACTTAATGCCTGAGGCATTCTCTGCCAGTCAACCTTTAGGTGGTGCAGAGAGAGAGCACGGTAGGCGCATAAAATATGTAATAGATAAATATATTTGAATTAATTAATATATATAACTGTATACATACACACACACATTTATATACATACACATGCATACACACATATAAATATACATATATATATATATATACATATACACAAATAATATATATATATAATATAATGTAAATGGAAAGTGATCAATACGCACTAAAGTGATTCTGCCAGGCGATCAAGTAAAAGTTGCTTAACTGACCTTTTAAATTAATGCGAGTACTCGACGCCCTGATTCCGAGGGGGAGTGCGTTCCATAGGAGTATGGACTGAATAGGGAAAGAAGAATGTATGAAGTCTGAGTTGTGAGAAGGGCAATGAAGAAGAAAATTTTTGGTTGATATAGTTATCACGTAGAATAAAACGGCCGTAACATTGATATTTTAAATAACTTTAATTCTACGAACTATTAACAAAACATTCCATTCCATTTATATTGAACGCTCAACTCCATGCGTCGACGGATAATTTGTTAATTTGTAATCATTTCATAGAAACAGTATGCAATAAGCTATTAATTCTCGTCGATATACTATTGGGTTGCATTCGGCGAGTGAGATTGTTAAGCGCACTACACACTAAAGGCGCTGGCCTGGCGACACAGGCCGCCTCATAATCTCAGCCACAGGAAGTCCAAGTGTTAAATAGCGGTAATGTGCCACTTAACCAAGATATATGTTGATATTATTAACTTTTGTAAATTTAACCAATGTCAACTCGATATTCGTAAAAATTACAGGAGGTTATGAAATATATAAATCTCGCGTTTGCCTACCGCGACCTCTGATGGCGAAATCACATCAAAAATAAAAAAGAAGAGTTGCACGTCTATCTCTGTATACTCGTATTATAATAAGTCGGCAGCTTCAGTGTCTAGTGCGCTGTAGGGACCTAAAAGCTGGTAGGGTATTTGTACTCGTCCTGAAAGCAACCATCTTACACCATAATAGAAAACCCATCAGTGTTCCCCGCAAGCGTTTTGGGTTAAATCTATATATATTCGATTTTAACCCGGCAGGCGTACTCAATTTACAATCGAATGCGTTATTTATTTAAGTATTTATTCTTAATTGCGCATAAAAAGAAAAACACTTAAAATATTTCAAATTAACAAAAAAATCCAGATGGCGGTCCTATCACTCTAGGCGATTTCTTACAGACAACTTTTGGAAGAAGTGAGGGCAGTCTAGAAAATAAATAATTCGAGCTCAAATAACATAACAAAAGATATATGAATTATTTATAATTAATATATAGCGCTAGTCATTGTGGGCCAGCAATTTAAAAAAATGTTGGCTATTGTAAAAGACTTTGTAAGTAATCTCTTTATGAAGTTGTGTTTCCAAGTGTTTCCGTCAAGGTCAATATAAATGAAACCTTGAGAGGTCGATGAAGCGTGATGAGATCGTTCCCGCCACGTTTGCTATTCGCACGCCGAACACAGGGGAAATTATAGTGCGTCATCGGGCACAGGGTAGAAAGGATGAGGTAGGAATTATAGACCGTCCTGTAATGTCAACTGAGTGTAGTGCGAAGCTTTACACACAGGATTTCTGTTATTCCGGTGACATTGAAAACGTGCGGACTAGTAATTGTAGGTATGCATGTTTGTATCGTTAGACAATTGCCAAGCACCTGTGGAGGTATTAACATACATAAACTAACGCCTTTTTCGCAGAAGGGTTGACCAGAGGTGCTGCCAGGACATCCAAATGTTACGTCCCATAATGTGATAATTTTATTTATTTATTTAATCTTTATTGTACACAAACAAAACAATATAACAATATACAGAAATAACATCTATTAAAAGTACAAAAGGCGGTCTTATCGCTAATAAGCGATCTTTTCCAGACAACCTTTGGATGGATATATAAGAAGGAGAAAGAAAAGGTAGTATAAAACATTTTTTTATTGCTTGGAATGGCGAGACGAGCATGCCGTTTGCCTGATGGTAAGCGATGCGACCACTCATGAACAGTAGCAAAACCAAACAACACCTTGAATTACAAAGCAATGCTTGGCATTCCACTGCGCTCGCCATCCTGAGACGTAAGATGTTTAATGACGTAAGTCTCAATATGTTCAGTAGTTACTCTGGCTACAATGTCCTTCAATCCGAAACACAACAGTGCATTTAAACTGGTGTTTGACGGGAGAAATAGACATTACGGTGGTACTCACCCAGGCAGCCTCTCATATATGAGAGACCTACCACCAGTAAAGATAAAAGATAAGGGGTGAAACTATCGCAAAATTCCTGAATCTGGGCTGATATTGAATAGAAAATATGCAATCCACTTTGACCGACCCGGGACTCAAACCCGAGTCCTCAGTTTTGTAATCATACCGTCTTAAAACTACGCCCCTGAGGCAGTTTTAAAAATATAAGTACAAGTATATAACAAATAACTATTAAGCTACGATCAAGTAGAGTTACCTAAATCCTTTCTGCAAAACTAGGGCGCCGTGCCGACCACAAAACAATTGTACTATATCACAATACAGGCACTTAGATTTAACCTATATTTTCAACAATTCGAAGTAAATTGTAGGTATAGCATATTAATTGTGTTTTATTCTTAACCTTGGAAGTTTACTCAAAATTTTGAATACTTATTTTTTTTTTTAAATCATTAAAGTTCGTTTCTGAACTATAAAACTATCTTATTTGCATTATTTTTAACACAATAAATTAATATTCAATAGTTATTAAGTTTTACGAAATATAAATTTAGTGTAGTAACAATTATTAATTGGTTTAAATACGTGTTGGGATTTTCCTATGTCCATTGATAAACGGCCAAACCAATGAACATAAGCACTCACGATAGATCTAAATGTAGAATCTTATTTTATTTTAGTAATCTTAAAGTTCATTCTGAAAACAATTTAATCTAACTCTACGGTAAACATCAATCAAAGTCTCAAAGAAAATCGCTCCATTAAAGAATCGTATGGTGCCATATAAATCTACGCGAACAATACCAATAGGTCAATGGCTCTATTCTATCGTATATCGTAAGGTAACTAAAAGTTTGTTTCTACACAAGTAACAATATATTTTAAAGTGATTGTGTCCAAATAAAAATAGACAGCTAGAGAGCGTCTTATGACATCTAAATAGAAGCATCGGATATTAATCAACTGTTTAATACATATCGTTATGTAAAGATGTCTCTACTGTTTTTTTTTTGGTATACTTGTTTTTTTTATTTTTTTTATTGCAGTGAATGGCGAGACGAGCATGCCGTTCGCCTGATGGTAAGCGATACGACGGCTCATAAACAGTAGCAACATTCCACTGCGCTCGCCATCCTGAGACATAAGATGTTAAGTCTCAATATGTCCAGTAGTTGCTCTGGCTACAATGTCCTTCAATCCGAAACACAACAGCGCATTTAAGCAGTGTTGTTTCACGGGAGAAATAGACATTGTGGTGGCACCTACCCAGACGGCTTCTCACATATGAGAGACCTACCACCAGTAAGTAACCTACCACCACCACTTGGTGTGGAATTCGAAAGAAAGTGTAAAGTTTGCTATACATGTGAATTCAAACAGCGAATAAATAGAGTTACTGTGTAGTTTTCACTCAAAATAAAATATTGTGCGTTGTAAAAAGTGTGTATTTTGCAAAGGTAAGTTATTTTTTATATTACTACAGTAATCTTTTGGCAAATCATATTTTTATCAGTGTTCCACATACGGAACGTTGAGCTTTAGCGCTCGTTTTCAGTATAAGTACTTACGACAACTTTTCTAATGAATATTTTTTAAATTTTATAGGCGATGTCGCGAAAAGGCTTGCGTGAGGATGATATTATAGATTACTTAAATATTCCTTCTGGGAGTGAAGATAAAGATTTTTCTGACGCTGAAAGTGATGAAGACATCGAAAAAAACAGTATATATGTTATGGGCCAAGTGATTAATCCTGACAGTATGCATAATGCCCGGGCAGTATGAATAATGCCCAGCCATATTGGGCCAAGTGATTAATTACAATCTAAACTCACCTATTTATCACATTGCCCGGGCATTATGAATATGGCTACATGATGATCGGGCAATGTGATTAATAGGTATTTTTTTACGTGGTGCGCTGCCGCATTGTCACATCTGCGATAGACCCATAAATTAGAAAGGATGAATTGATCTGCTTATGTTTAGTTGTTTTTTAACGTCCGAAAAATTATCTTCAGAAGGAAGTTAGTGTACCAACTTTATGGATCAGTTAGGTCAACTATGCCCCAAAGCCGACACGGGACACCCCGACTTCACGTAGTCTTTTGGCTACCGACTCTAGAGTGCATATAAAAAGCCGGAGGCGCGGAGGGAGAGCAGCCCCCGCCCGCTGTAACCTCACCGCTCACCTCCGCAGCTTCGGCTTGCTGGTCGCCTCAGGCGACCAGCCTCAGCCGCTACGGATCGCACGGTTGCCTATCTTTTGTTACGCAAGGGCGAAGGGGCTGAACTTCCCGTAGCGCCGGAGTCGATGCAGAAGCTAATTTGTATTGACAACAAGTGGTACCAGGGGAGGTGCGACACTCCCCCTCCACACCTCCCAACCCATCCCCTCGTGCTGCCCTTTTCTAAATTCTACCACTTCGGCTCATTGTTTTGATTTTGATTCGCTTTACATCACTCTGCCCAATAGGCACTTGGCATTATTCATAATGCCCGGGCAATGTGATAAATTGATTAGTTATAATCACATTGCCCGCTCTTATTGGGCATTATTCATATTGCCCGGGCATAATAATAATAATAATAACTCTTTATTATAACACCATATACAAAAGATAAACAAAAGACAAAAACAAAAGAAAAAAGAAGAAAACAATAGTTATAGAAAAATAAAGTTGGTGATATAACTGGCGGTCTTATCACTTTAAGCGATCTCTTCCAGACAACCGGTTGGTAAAGGAAAGATCCAATGGTTATGGACGGTGCTTATTATTAACAATAAACTTACATACAATATAAATATATAAATACCGATATAAACGAATAAATGCAAGATATGATACACTTAAATACAATATAATACATAAACATACCTGTATACATAACAATAATAGTGAATGATGATAAATCTATTGCGAAAGGTAGAAAGCTTTCACCCTTAATTTAAATATTTCCAGCGAGGACGATCGCTTAATTGTAAGAGGCAAAGCGTTCCACAGCCGCACTGCCTCAACAGTAAAGGAACGGTCATAAAATGACGTCCTATGTGCTGGAAACTGCAAGATCAGATTCTCTGATGACCTAAGACAATGTGAATTAGCAGTATGTAGGAAGTTAAAACGTTCCTGAAGGTAGCGCGGAGAAGAGGGATTAAACAGAACACTGTAGAGAAGAGACAGGATATGAGCATTTCGGCGACGACGTATAGGGAGCCACTTGAGCCTGTTACGATATTCAGAAACATGGTCATATTTGCGCAAACCAAATATAAACCTGATACAAAAATTTTGAAGGCGCTCAAGCTTATTTAGCTGGGCCTCAGTAAGATCGAGATAGCTGGTATCGGCATTATGAATAATGCTCAATTAATCACTTGGCCCATAACATATACAAAACGTTTTATCTGAATCACTTAGTAATATGGAAACTTCGTTATCACCGCAAAGAAATCAATATTCGTCTCCCGTCAATGAGGATATTCATGTTATGAATACCGAAAGTCTACACCAAGAAATATTAGTACCTCATCCTAGTATTTCAGGTGGGACTTCAGGGACAGGGACAGGTACCGTTAAAGAGTCTAGGGCACCGAGGCGATCTCTGTGTCTGTAACTAAAAAGAAAAAATTGAGGTTCCCTTGGAAGAAAACATGAGAAAGAAGCCCAATACGGCAATTCTCCCTCCTCGTGATGTCCGACGTGACGGCTTTGAGCATTTTCCTCTTTGGGTTGAAAAGAGACAACGATGCAAATATCCTGGATGTAGAGGAAAAACCTTTATGTCTTGTGAAAAATGTCGAGTAGAACTTTGCCTGAATAAAGATATTTCAGAAACTTTCATCAATAGTTCGATATGTATGATAAAAATAATTTAGTTATTAAATCGCTTTTAATTTTATAATTATGGTTAAACACACATTAAAATAATCTACTAAGAAACTGTTTTTATAATAATGCTATTGTACTAGTTTATTACCAAAAAGTATAGTTAAGGCTCAGTGTACCATATGTGGAACTGAAATAAAAACACGATTTTCCATTAAAATATTAAATTTTTTTTTATTATTTTTCCCTGACTATCACTAACTACATCACGAATATTTTTTTTGACCACAAAAAAAATTGAGCCTTGTAGGATTAAATTATAATTTTAGCAAAAACTATGGATTTACCACCCGAACTCGACGATATTTAAAAAATAATAAAAAATAATTGTCACGTTTCTTAGCGAAATTTTTAGATGCATTGTGTTTGTAATCACTGAACAGTGGCGTAACAATAGGGTGGCATAGTGCGCAAAATGCCACGGGCCCCCGACCTTAGGGGCCCCCGGCGGCCCGGCCCATCAGGCTCGAGAGGCCGTAAGCAGAGAAGAACCTAGCCAATTTATTACCAACAAAATTGATGATTAAAAACTATTTTCTTAGTTTCCATTAAATATACCAAGGTTTATTTTTAATACATGAAAATAATAATAATGGTTCTTTAGATTTACGCGAATTTTACTAACTTTTTTTAAATTATTATGTACAGATTATAGTGCGGATTTGATTTAAAAAAGAACGAAACTTCATTATTAGGCTTCTGAGGGGCCCCATCACCATTGCTGCGTTTGGGCTCCGGCCACGCAGTAAAGATATAACGACGACTAATTGGTCTCGTTGTGGAGCTTTTTTTATGGCCTGCAGGCATACAGCCCGCCTCACGGTCAGCGGTCACCGCCGCTCGTAGACTTTTCAGACAGATCCAGGGATCCAGCAAAATGAAGTCGCTTCCTACCGTAAAGAGAGCATTTTCTTAAAGCCTAGTTTAAAGAAGGGTTGGTTATAGTGCTCAGGGAATACCGAAGCAGGGAGTTCATTCCAGAGCTTGCACGTGCGTGGTAGAAAAGAACACTGGAAACGGTCTTTCCGGGAACGGATAGTTTCCAGGTAGTAAGAATGAATACCACTGCGGTGACGGGAAGGGTGATGGGAGAATAGCGATAGAGGCACTATCTTCCTCAGAACACTTTCCGTGAAACAATTGATAAATTACACAGAGAGACTCAAAGTCTCACTGCAATCCTAACGGCTCCTCATTCTCCGTGAGATCGGGATTATCGATGATTCGAAGAACTCGGCATTGTAATGAGTCAAGTAGGTCGAGCTGGTATTTTGGGGCTTTTACCCAGAGGTAAGAGCAGAACTCCATGTCGTGCCGGATGGTCACATTTGTAGAGCAACCGATGATCCGACGAAAAGTACCGCTTGGCTGTGTTGAGAATCCTTAACTTTTTGCTGGTCAATTTGCCCTTGCCTTCCAAATGACACCTAAACTGCAACTTGCTCAATATTTCGGATCAATGAATACTCTCGGATGTTTAGAGAGAGTCTCCATGACAAAAGAGGTCTTCTTGGTTGTAAACGAGCAAACTTATATCTTCGTGGGGTTAAATTGTGCTATGTTCAATTTACCCCATTGAGAGGCCTGCCCCAGAGAGGAAGATGGACTGGCATAGTGGCGGCATTGCACCTGATGGTAAGTGCCAATGCCGCCCAGGCAGAGTATCCATTGGCATCGGACGGCAGTCCCATGCCAATGGAAACAATTATGCCGGCCTGCTAAGGTGCCTCTTCACACCACGCCGGAAGGACCCAGGATTGTAGGAAGGAGGGAACACGTGAGACGGCAAACAATTCCACAGACTGACGGTGCGGCACAAAAACGAATTCGAGATCCGAAAAAAAAAAAGAACCTTCCGACAAAATTTGAAACCACCTTTCCTTAACGGATCCCCGATAGAGATTCTGTAGTCCGATGTATCTTGCTTCACTTGCACTAGCATCTGCATATGCCAGATGATGACAAACAACATGTTATTGATATGCAGGATAAACACCAGAATTAATAGTCTTGGTCTCGATGCAAAAAGCGTCCAATACAACTTTTATGCTGTGATCATCCAGAAAGCTGGCGATGTACTTTCAGAGTTCCTTAGGTTGAAATATCAGGCAGGTAGCTTCCCCAAAACGACGCCATGCCACACTCGATGACAATTTCAAGGCCTAACGTAATCGCCTCACCCCCACTATCCAATGCCTCCACCTGATGGTGGGTGAGATAACCGAGAAGATCACCATCCGAACGACCCTCAGTTGGTGATCCTCAAGATACGTCAATAGCTGCATATTTATAACTCGCTCCAAGACCTTGGAGAGTCAGCATGTAACAGCAATCGGCCTGCGATTCTAAGGATCCGACCGGTCACCCTTCTTGGGGATTGGATGAACATGGGCGATATTCCATGAAGCCGGGCCTAGGTTGTTTTAATAGAAAAGACGCGTGAGTACGGGGGTTATCTCAGGGGCGGACATCTTAAGAACCACTGCAGGGACACATTCCGACACATTCACTCAACTAGTAGATGTGCAGTACCGCCCGAAATGCGGAGGTCAGGGTTTTATTCGGTATGCTAGCGCAGATTTTTGTTAGGGACCCGCCTCGGTCGCAATTTACTGGCAGGCCATTGACACTAATATATTCCTTTCGGCCTTCTCCGGGGTACCGGAAAATAAGCTTAACAGATTTCCTCTCCTTACAAAAAAGTGGGGGCCCACATCCGATGATTTTTCCACGGGCCCCAGATGGTGTAGTTACGCCACTGTCACTGAAACGAACACCCGACTTTGTTTTCGGTAGCAGTCTTGATATACCCTGTATAAAACCCGAAGGTGAGATGTGGGTGTGACCCACGATATGATAGGTGGCGAGCCTATCGCCATATCGGACACAAATTCCTGAGTCTAGGCTGATAATGAATAGAAAAATTCAATATCACTTTGCCCAACCCGGAATTCGAACCCGAGACCTCAGCTTTGTAGCCGTATCGTAGTACAACTACGCCACCGAGACAGTCAGTTGTGTTTAGAAAACAAAAAATAATTATAATATGAGAGTGGAGTTCGACTCCAATATAAAATACTCCTTGAAATATAATAAACACTGTAACATATAAGCAGACTCTATATATGTATGTTATTTTATTGACAATCAATAAAGTTTATTATTATTATAAGACTTTGAACTACTTCCTAGTAAGAATAAAAGAAAAATAATACATTTTTATAGGGTACGTAAACACGTAAAGATTTTCCTTATAATATCAATAGTAGATACATACAAAATCGCTCCGTTAAACTGACAGCCTCCGTGGCGCAGTTGGTTAGACGCCGCCTGTGGAACGAGAGGCCGCGGGTTCGATCCCCGCACCGAGAGAAATGTTTGTGCGGTCAACAAATATTTCTTTCGGGTCTGGGTGTTTGTGAGACCAAAAAAAAAAGTCTCTCGTAGTTTTTGATACCTACGACACAAGACTCGATCTTAGTGTCAGGACTATGTATGTGACAGTTGGGTGTTAAAAAAAAAGAAAAAACTTGCACGTATTTTCGCCAACCGTATTTTTTGTACCCGGAAATAGTGATATTGAAAGTTGTATAGAAAAAACTGGACGTATTACCAAATAAAGCAATAAATTGTGTAAAATAACCAACGATAACCATCTAACATAACACAAAAACATACACAAAAAATATTTAAAGGTAAAATCAATAAAATGCTAATATTTACATTCTGTATCAGCCCATATACGTCCCACTGCAAGGCACGGGCCTCCTCTACAATCGACTACCGATTGAGAGTGGTTAGGCCATATAGTCCACCACGCTGGCCTAGTGCGGGTTGGTGGACTTACGTACCATAGAATTTTTATAAATCGCTATGGTATGCAGGTTTCCTCACGATGTTTTCCTTCACCGTTTTAGTGCGTGGTGATTGACTATCAATACACACATGACTCCGAAAAGTCAGAGGTGTGCCCTTGGATTCGAACCCGCGACCACCGTGAACATGTTGGCAGTCGCGATATTTACATACATACTCCACAAAACACTACTAACATTTTGTTTTCTATTCCATTAGCTAAATGTGATATTATTGTTTAAATTACTACAGAAATCAAAGTATATATCATTTGAGTATAGGTATGATGCTTTAAACAACATTCAGGATGCAAAATCTACGCATTATTCAGCACTGCATTTGTACTTCACAAAGCGATAACCTCGCATTATTCAAATGAAATTGCCGAAGCCGGAATTTCACTGCATATATGTGCCTCAATGATCAACAAATCAAGGATGATCGTAGGTTGTATTAAAGTATTTTGATTAATTAAAAAGATATTTATTTTTATTACCTAAGAAAAATAGCACATTCACATAAAAATATCATGCAAAATAAATACACCCAACAGTTACTTACATAACATCACACAGTCACACATCACACAACAGTCATACACATACGCAGTCCTAACCCCAAATTAAGATTAATTAAATCTTGTGGCGTGGGTATCACGAGCTACCAAACACGGCCTCAAAAACACCCAGATCCCAAACAAATAATTGTGCTTCACTAACATCTGTCCCGGTGCGGAGATCCCCCGCGCGATCTGTCGTTTGACAGCTACGGCACACTTCTCGACAAAGATGACTTTATTTGATTATATTTTACGACTACAAAGAAATTTGAATTCCTAATAGTAATAGGGTTATCAAAAAATGTGAAGACTTTAGCAACTTATATTGCAGACTGTATATCTACAATCATCATACATTATCCATATTGTTTATATCAAAAAGTTATTAAAACTACACAATAGAAAGCTAACAAGTATAGAAAGTAATTGAGCAAGCGTTATATACTATACAAGATTTACATAGTATTAATGAGATACACTATATTATATACTATTCGAGTACCGATTGACGCAGTGCCTAAAAAGTTTTCTCCGATCTAGACGAGTTACGTCACAATTCATATTCTGTTTGTATCAGTATTTATACGACCTTCACATGTTTTTCGGAGTCTAGCTGTCTTGCTTGCTGTGTAAAATATGTGCTTGTAAACACATTTACAATATGATTAATTACAATATTAATAATTATTAATTATCAATTAAAGAAAGAAAATTATTAATAATTAAAAAATATATTAATATTTTTTCCTGAGTTCGGTCCGTGATCATGAAAACTGATCACTTTGATCGAAACGTCGGGAAGTCAAAATATATTTAAAAAAATATATCAGTAATTTTTTACATGATTTATGTATAATTTTCTTTTGAATCCAATAAATGAAAAAAAAAATACTGAAGATTACAGAGTTGAAGGTAGTAAGTAAAAAATATAGGTATATCTCACAGCATTTTTTATCTTAGTAAACGGACTAGACGCGATTGCCAACATGTTCACGGTGGTCGCGGGTTCGAATCCCAGGGCACACCTCTGACTTTTCGGAGTCATGTGTGTATTGATAATCAATCACCACGCACTAAAACGCTGAAGGAAAACATCGTGAGGAAACCTGCATACCATAGCGATTTATAAAATTTCTATGGTATGTAAGTCCGCCAACCCGCACTAGGCCAGCGTGGTGGACTATATGGTCTAACCACTCTCAATCGTTCTCTCGTTTGTAGAGGAGGCCCGTGCCCTGCAGTGGGACGTATATGGGCTGATACAGATAAAGATTCTTTATCTTAAAATACTGTTATATTGAACAGGACGGCGCGCAAATGATTAATGAGCCCCTAAAAACTTAGTACGGTAGGTAACGGTAGTTTACTTAAAGGAAGTTTACATAAGGGTAGTTTACACAGAATCCATCAATGATTCTAGTGGCCTTTACGCATAGTACTTATTCAGGGAAATTGATATACTACGCTTCACTTAATGTATAAATGCTTATTTTGATAAAATATCATTATTTGAGGATAAAATGTTCTCCGTTCTCCAGAAGTCAATAATTTTAATAATTTATCATTTGTGTTTTTTATTTAAAATACACAAAGAATAAGAAATATCCCATCAAAAACATCCTGTAAAAAAATTCCAAGTCTCGCAGCTCAGGTTTTCTACCGCAAAAAGTTGTGAGATGCATGTAATACCAAGTCGATTAATTTATTTAGTCCTTAAGGGACCTACGTACGTTATTACGTACTAACGTAAGTTATTACCATATCAATATTAAAAATTCTTTACGTTTTAAATAAATAGATCGACTTGGCCATCGCATGAAAACATAATAGACTACAAGCCCGTGGCAAAAAGCGATGGGTCAAATGAACCACCAGGAGACCTATTTAGTAAGATACAGGGGCATAAAATAGTAATATTCAGCCCTATGCCGTCACTTGTAAGCTGTCCGTCTCAGTGCAGATGAGACTTCAAAAGCATCAAGGAGAGGGGTTCATTTTGGTCATTTATTTTTATACGGCATTCCTACCATCGATAGGTCCATGAAAAATAATAAAAGAACACGTAGTGCCGTACAAAAATAGTGCGTCACAAAGTCGGAAGATCGTTAGATATTCCGGCAAATTTGTCGGTAAATTTGGTCATTTGATTTTAAACGGCATCGGTTCCATACAGTCGCAATACCTCTCCTAAACCATTATTCCGCAACGCCGTACAAAAACCATGCTACAAGGGAGAAAAATCAGCGGTTGCAACCCACTCCCCTTCAGTGGTCCAAGAGGTGATTTGACACAACATGAGATTAATTTATTTTGAAAGTATTTTAGACATAGATAACATTTTTTCACATGCCGTACATTTTTTTGTGATCCAAAGGTCTGTAGAGCGGAAAATAGCTCTCAAATAATCCATGTAACAAAACATACTTTAGGGTGATATTTAGTATGATATTTACTGTACATCATTTTAGACACTTTATTTGTATTTAATGCAATCGTCTATAAAAAGTCAATGCCGTACATATCTGAAGGTTCACATTGATAAAATGTAATAAACATAAAAATAACTTATAATTATTCATTCCTTTTTTTAAGTTTATTTGTCCGCCAAATAAGATGACACATATTCATGTTTCAGAAGGTGATCGAGAAGATGATTCAGACGTCGATGAAGACGTTGATTCCGATACCGACTCAGTCGCTAATTCAGATATTGAATTAAAAGGGGCATGCCCACTCCCCATACAGATGTCGGCCCCAGCTGCCCACGTTTTAAAATACACTCAAATTATTATATACAATGTAGTAAATAACTTTTAAAAGGATTGGATGCAATAAAACTTGGGGGTTCGAAGAAAAAACACTTTTTGTTTTCTCCTTACTCTTGTTTTTACAACGTTGTTGTCATAGTTTCTTTATACCATATTACGTATTTACATTTGCGATACTTATTTTATTATACAATAATATAATATGTTAGGCAAAATTATACATATTTGATACACAAAATACTTCTATGTACGGGAGTAGCATGGTTGTCGAACTCTTACTATGGCGTTTTATTTTATGAGCAGATTTGTTCCATGATAAATATTGACATTATTTGTGTTAATATTATTCCATGTCATACATAATAAGGACATTGTCCAGTTATTGAGCAGGAGGATAAATGTTGCTTTGATGCCGTGCCCATCCGAGATGCCATATAACTGTCATAACATGGGCACAGCATCTAACAGTTCTACAACCTACAACACAATTACAGCAATCCTTCTTTAAGGCGTTTACACCGGAATCATTGCCATCAATTAAATCATATACAAAATATATTTTTCGGTTTATGTGCCTACTTGAAATTCTGGCTCTTAGTAAGAAGCAGCTCGGACCGAAGTTATTTCCTTCCATTACACTAATTCTGTGGTTATTGCATACCTCTATCCTGTAACAACCATTAAATCTTATATGCTCACCGTAATATGAGCTTGCTTGTTTAATTTGGTATGTCTGGAAATAATTATTTTGATGATTTGAATGCTTATTATAGAAACATCACACAAAATCATCAGCTTTTAGAGAATTATAAAAACATTACGAACTAAAATAATATATCACAACTACACCCAAATCCTCAATTTTAAGAGAAAATTCAAAATTGGCAACACTTTCATGGCGTTTGATTTGGGAATGTATAAAACAAATAGTCATGTAACTGTTTTTCCGGTAGCTACTTTTTATTATAAAAAAATATTCCCGGAGTATTTCAGGAAACAAATGATACTATCATTGTGGATAAATTGAGTTATGATTTTGTAATAAAACGGTAAAGTGGGCAGGTGTAGGGCCAATTTTGGGCATTCTCCTTTGAAAGACATACCTACCTATTTTTTCATTTTTGTATATAATAAATGATTTAGTATATTTAATAACACAATTCAAAAAATATGTCCATGTTTGAAGTATATGACATCGAAAAGATTACAAAAATACTAATACTAAGCTTGATAGTCTTCAATTTTTAGATATAATATACACTCAGTTTCACTTTAAAAGCTAGCATAATGATTTATACATGTTATCAATTATTCTCTTAAAAAATATGTTAATGCCGTGTAGTATCACATGAACATAAAGTACTCCTGAAATGGTGGTGCCATTTTAATCAGCCAAAAAAATATATTCTGCATTAAAATGTACGGCATATTTTTTTCTTCATTCGTTAACCTGAGAACTATTTAAAACAACAATAATATTTAGAAAGTTGCTGCATTTCACTAATCTACGATAATTTAAACTTTTGAAAACTCATATTTTATTTTCCTCTCAATTTCTTTTTAAACATTTTTTATTGAATGGCAATACTATATAACAATTGTATTTAGCAATATCATGTTAAAAAACAGGTTGCCGTACAGGATCAAATGACCTTTCAGCTTTAAAAGTCAAATTTATGAGAAATTTATGTATACATTCAAATTAACAATAATTTAGTGACGGCTTTTTTTGAAATAGTAATTTTGAGTGCTACGTAATGTTATGAAACCGATGCCGTACTTTTTCAAATCACCTCCCGGACCACTGAAGGGGAGTGGGTTGCAACCGCTGATTTTTCTCCCTTGTCGCATGGTTTTTGTACGGCGTTGCGGAATAATGGTTTAGAAGAGGTATTGCGACTGTATGGAACCGATGCCGTTTAAAATCAAATGACCAAATTTACCGACAAATTTGCCGGAATATCTAACGATCTTCCGACTTTGTGACGCACTATTTTTGTACGGCACTACGTGTTCTTTTATTATTTTTCATGGACCTATCGATGGTAGGAATGCCGTATAAAAATAAATGACCAAAATGAACCCCTCTCCTTGATGCTTTTGAAGTCTCATCTGCACTGAGACGGACAGCTTACAAGTGCCGGCATAGTGCTTAATATTATTATTTTATGCCCCTGTATCTTACTAAATAGGTCTCCTAGTGGTTCATTTGACCCATCGCTTTTTGCCACGGGCTTGTAGTATATAATGTATCGTACAATTTATACATAATGCTGCTGGCCAAGTCGATCTATTTATTTAAAACGTAAAGAATTTTTAATATTGATATGGTAATAACTAACGTAATAACTTTATATAGAAGGTCCCTTAAGGACTAAATAAATTAATCGACTTGGTATTACATGCATCTCACAACTTTTTGCGGTAGAAAACCTGAGCTGCGAGACTTTGAATTTTTTTACAGGATGTTTTTGATGGGATCTCACGTCTTTTTGTAGAGTCCTACTTTTTTCCTTTTCGGTACTTCTTACTTCTAGAATATCACTAACGATTTTTCTTAAAGCCTCTGTCTTATGGATTTTTCTTATTTTTGTAGGTATCAATTTATCACAAATATAGCGGATTTGATTATTAATGTTCTTTATTTCATTGTAATTGATATTTTCGAGTTGTTCAATCTACTTATTTGCAAGTTTTTCTTCGTCATGTTTTTCTAGAGGAATGTTGTACAGTTTCATGGGCTAAATACACCATTTCCCTTTCTATATCCCCTCCTGTTATGCCTCATGTATATAGATATATATCTACAACTATTATTCCATTATATACGGGTACAATGATTCATTAACTGCAAATGTAACTTTGTAATCCTATACATTTATATGGGATTACAAAGTTATTCACGCAGTTGGTCTATCTAGAAAACTAGACACAAATTATGAAATGTTTGAATTTTTCCTTACTTTAGACACTAAACACTAATTATATTCTAAATTTGAAGGTTCTATGTCTGCTAGAAGTGCCTTCGACTTTTGATGATCGGTCAGTCAGTCAGTGAGTGACAAAATTACAAAAGTTTGATAAGTTATAATTTTTAAACTACTGGTTCAAATTGAATGAAATTTTAAATATACCGTGTTTACACAATGCCTGCTTAGTAACTGAAAATTCAGGCTTCATGCTTTAGCCACAACGAAGTTATAGGGGGTTGAAAATGGTCTGATTTGCTTCGAGAAAAGGATGTTACGGCCTATAGCTCGACTTGGAGGGGGCTTGGCCGCGCCCCCAGAAAATTTTCATATAATTAACTCTGTTTTAAAATTAAATTTTCAAATGCTTCATCTTAAATAGTTAATGAAACTTTATGTATCATACAATTGTTTGCAAAATCAACAAGGACTTCATTAAAATTCACTTATGGCAACAACCACTTATCAACTTTACCTTTCTGTTTTAAAGTAGATTTATTTAAACATCAAAGTCAAACAATAAATATAACAAAAGACACAAACAAATATTTAAGCAAGAAAAGCTACATTTTTGAGAGCTTCCAAACAACAAAGTGACATCCTTATAATAAATAACAACATTATAAAAATAATTAAAAAATAAAATGAATTATTTTTTACACAAATCAAACTTACCTATATTCCAATCTCAAAAGACACAAATTTAACAACACCAGAACAAAGTCACGATATCAATCAAACATCGAAATCCGAGTCCACAATATAGTTTCACGGAGCATTCAAAACGCGTCAGCTCTCACCGCGCGCTCGAGAGCAACTGAAAACTGAAGTGCGGGCGATATAAATCATCCAGGAAAATCTACGAGGGTAACTTTGTTTACGTTAGGAAGCGATGCAGCGCTTTAAGGGGAGTTACGGCTGAAGTGATCTCAACCGGACAGCTATTTAAGCGCAGCTTGCGATTTGCGGCTTTATCGCCCGAATACTGGAACGCCATTCAAAAAATATTTTGCTCTTAAAATAAAACTGTTATTAAGGGATTTTATCGCGGATTTGGTTTAATTTTTACATTTTTTGACTTCCCGACGTATCGATCACTTAACAGTTTTCATGATCACGGGCCGAACTGAGATACATAGATTAGAATTATGCTGAGGTATAAGTCATCTGCTCAGTGACTGATACAATTTAACTACCCTTAATTTATAATTATTTAATGAAAAAATAACTTTAAAAGTTAATTGTTTTTTGCACGCAAAAACCCATAGTTTTATTACAATAAATTGAGTTTATGTTTCGCAAAATTGTTATGTTCTCCTAATGATATTTAAACATGTTTTATTACATTTAACAATAACGTTAAACAATTATTTAAATAGCAATAAAGGCCAGCAACCGTAGATGTTTTTAGGCATTTGCGTACTACTAAAAGCAAAGTTGCGAAAATTTACGATATCGTAAAAACCTAATATTATTGGGTCTAAATCTGTTCAGACCTACACACGACTCTCTAAAAACATTGCTATATAAAACTAATAATATAATCGACTTACCATAAAATTCTATTAAGATATAAGATTACACGCTCAAATGGATTTTGTAGTCGTACTATAGAAAAAAGATAAAGAACCATTTGATCAGATTAGGCGAGTCTGTTCATTTTGTCCTCGACCAGTCCATTGCTCGTCGGAGATTGCTCTCTCTAACTCTTTTTTGAATCAATTCGCCAATGTAACGACACAAATGGCTAAAGTACTTCTCTTTCTGAAACTCTGTTTTTTTTTTAGTCACTTCCCAATGGTACATTTATAATTTATTTTT
Organism: Hyles vespertilio; assembly: GCA_009982885.2. NCBI lineage: Eukaryota > Metazoa > Arthropoda > Insecta > Lepidoptera > Sphingidae > Hyles > Hyles vespertilio. The sequence continues at coordinate 14,196,395 of CM042820.1, forward strand.
TTTATTTTTCTGTATAAGACGGCATTCGTTCTATAAGCCTTTTAAAGTATTATTATTATTATTATTTTTATTGCATTGAATGGCGAGACGAGCATGCCGTTCGCCTGATGGTAAGCGATACGACCGCTCATGAACAGTAGCAAAACCAAACAACATCTTGAGTTACGAAGCAATGCTTGGCATTCCACTGCGCTCGCCATCCTGAGACATAAGATGTTAAGTCTCAATATGTCCAGTAGTTACTCTGGCTACAATGTCCTTCAATCCGAAACACAACAGTGCATTTTAACTGCTATTTGACGGGAGAAATAGACATTGCGGTGGTACCTACCCAGGCCACCTCTCACATATGAGAGGCCTACCACCAGTATTATTTCTTCTGCTTGTGTTTTGTATGATTAAACATTATTATTGTCGATTAATATTGTGGTTATTAAAGCTATGGTAGTAGCGATTGCAATCTGGTAAACTGAATCCGATAATCCGGCGGGATAAAACTCATTCAAGTACAAATTGTGTTTTATTTATGACAATTAAATAAATATAAATTCACGTACCTAGGCATTGTAAAGTTAGTCGATTATTTTGGTAAATCCTCCTATTCTGGCTTTAAAACTTTATCGTCCAAAATTACGACTATGATAAGCGTAGAAAAGATATTTTTTAAAAGACTTTATTTTTATTAATAATTCAGCTTAATGCCCTTCACAATTTGAAATTAGTCTTAAGCGTTAATTCCGTTTTAATCCTTATGAGATAATGAGACTTAAGAGCGTTTTTTAGCTTAAAAACAGGACTTTTCAAACGAGTTAATAGCCACCAATAAACAATTTAAAGGAAAAATAATTAGTACTAATTTTAGAAAAGGTTGTCATCTAGGAATTTTGGTGGAGAACATTATAGATTGATGGATAATTTGTGAGTACTATAAAGATTACTGAACACAAGTTTCGTTATTTAGCCTTTAAATGGCAATTTAGAAGCTTCAGATATCCGAAATCACTAAATATAAGATAAAAATAAAAATATTATCAGACTAATAAGACCCTTATGGAGGGATTTTGCTGAGAAAAATAATCTTTTTGTGTTTCATCATCATTATCATCATCATATCAGCTACAGGAAGTCCACTGCTGAACATAGGCCTCCCCCAAGGATCTCCACAATGACCTGTTGGAAGTGGCCTGCATCCAGCGACTTCCTGCGACCTTAGTCAGATCGTCCGTCCACCTTGTAGGCGGGCGTCCGACATTTCGCTTGCCTGTACGTGGCCTCCACTCGAGAACCTTTCGGCCCCAACGGCCATCGGTTCTACGAGCTATTCAACTTGCCAATCCTATGGGCTATGTCGGTAACCTTGGTTCTCCTACGGATCTCCTCATTTCTGATTCGATCTCGTAGGGAAATTCCGAGTATAGCCCGCTCCATGGCTCGTTGAGTGACTTTGAGCCTTTTAATGAGGCCCACAGTGAGAGGCCACTTTTTGTGTTTAGTTCCTGAAAGATAAAAATTTAAACAAATTATTCAGAAACTCTCGTCAAGAACATATTTTTATTCACCAACTTATCGTACATAATTTTTTATAGTAATTGCATATTATAATAGAAGAATATCTTATCAATAAATAACCATTTTTATATTTCAACAAAATTAGTTTTCATGATTTCTACAAATATTTTAAAAACCACTATAAAACACGCTGTCCGACCTGCATCAAATCAGACCGCCGCAAGGCTTTCTAGAGGGAGGACGTATCGCTCGTCGCTCCGGCCTGGCTGCAGTTGATTTTTGCCGTGCGTAGTAAAAATAGCCACGCGTGGACTGCGATTGCCACATCTTAGTACTTTGGTAGTAAAATATTTAAATATTATTTTTTATTACCTACAATGATTTTGTAGTGAGTATAAATTATGTTTCAGATAATATAATGGGATGTAATTCCGAGGCTAAATTATGTTATGTATTGTAATACAATATATAAAATTGTAAGTGCGTGGTGGCCTGTTGGTAAACGGACTAGACGCGACTGCCAACATGTTCACGGTGGTCGCGGGCTCGAATCCCAGTGCACACCTTTGACTTTTCACATAACAGTGTACATTAACGTTATGTAGTACGCATCATTTGTTATTATTGCTCACTATGGCGAGGCCCTTTCGCGAGATTTTCCTGCAGTCTTTAAGTAGTTATATTTTCTAAAATACAGCGATTTCGATTTGGTTGCCATAGAAGAAGATGTAGCACCCAAAAAGACCTTTCTATTGACATATCGCTCGTCGTTATTGGTCGATAGGCTTGAGACATATGAGCGTCGCGATATCTTTATGTCGATATATTTCTTTTCATACAGCGAATCGGGATTTCTTGGCAAAGAAGAAGTTATTGAAAATAAAGAGAGCTTTCGAATGATATATCGCTCGTCGTTATTGGTCAACAGGCTATGAGTCCATATACATATTTTCATCCTTGCGTTACCTTTACGCAGCAATATTTTTTCCACGCTGAGATTTGATACTGGTCGCCGCAGAAGAAGTTATAGTATTTCAGAAGACCTTTCTAATGACGCATCGCTTGTTGTTATTGCTCACTATGACGAGTCTCTTTCGCGTGATTTTCCTGCAGTCTTCAAGTAGCTCTGTTTTCTAAAATACAGCGATTTCGATTTTGTTGCCATAGAAGAAGTTGTAGCACCCAAAAAGACCTTTCCATTGACATATCGCTTGTCGTTATTGGTCGATAGGCTGGAGTCCATACATGTTTGCCCCTTCTCCTTTGTATTGTTCATTGCTTGCACAGTAATATTTGTCTACTTATAATGCAAATAAAAGATTTTTATTTATATTATATTACCAATAAATAAATCATAAGTTACATTTTGATTGAATATTTGAATTTTGAAGCGCACGGATCAAAGTTGGTGGAGCTGACTTTATAGCGAGCCGACGCGGCAGCTCTACGCACACAGCTTTAGTCGCTTATGTGTGAGTGAAATTAACGAAGAAATACCTATAGTTGACTTTGCGCGCAAGGTGTAAAAGCTCTTAACATCTCATGTCTCAGGATGGCGAGCGCAGTGGAATGACAAGCATGACTTTGTAATAAATGGTGTTTTTTGATTTGGCTACTGTCTATGAGGGGTCGTATCGCTTACCATCAGGCGAATGGCATTCTAGTCTCGACATTCAACTCAATACAAAAAAAGGCTCATTAAATTATTTTAATTATTATCAACACCACGCCCTTACAGACCCCATTTACACATCGACATTCGAAATTAGTTTTAAGCGTTAATAAAATTTTATGCCATTTGAGATATAATAAAACTGATTTGAAAATTAGAGTTAACTGTTTGATATTAGTGCCTTTTTTTAGCCTTACATTGGTTGCTGTACGTTTAACAAAACATTAGATGACTATAAAAATTGGACATATATTTTATTATGGGTCGTTATTTAATAAAATAATAACTACTTACCACTCCAAAGCAAAAAAATAATATTTCCATGATTTATCATTGAGTTCCATGAAATAAATATTATTATTTTGCTTTGGAGTGGTAAGTAGTTATTATTTTTTGGTTTTTAGTGGATTTTTGTTTTGAAGTCGGTTTTTATTTTTTTATTAAAAATTTGAGTTATTTTTATCTTTTTAGTGTTGATAGGCATTTAAATGAAGAAGATTTGGTCCCCACAAGGAATATGTTCTTTCCGATGACAATGAAATCGCTAAAATCGGCTAAAAGCTGCCAAAGATATTGGAATATTCACATGTTTACTATTTTTGCTCCCCCCCCTTCCCTTCGCGCCTACCCCTTTTTCCCTCAACCACTGTAGCCTAGCTTTTTTACTGAACCCAATGCAAAAAGAACCGTTGAAATCCTATTAAATTTTGAGGAGTTCTACTCTCCAGGTCCGAACATGATAATCAGATCTTAATGTTGTGTTCCTGGGATCAACCTGTTAATACGTTCTTTCCAATGAAAAAGAAATCACTAAAATCGGTTATAAGCTGCTGAAGATATTAGTATTTACGTGTATTTTAACGTTAACAGCCCCCCCCCCCCTCACCCCTACCCCTTTCTCCCTCCCTCACTGTAGCTTAACTTTTATAATAAACCTAATGCAAAAAGAACCATTGGAATCCTACTAAATTTTGAAGAGTTCTATTCTCCAGGTCCGAACATAATCATCAGATCTTCGTGTTGTATTCCAGGGATCAACCTGTCAATACGTTTTACCAATGAAAAATAAATCACTAAAATCGGTTTAAAGCTGCCGAAGATATTAGAATTTACGTGTATTTTAATTTTATCACCCACCCCCCCTCACCCCCACCCCTTTTTCCCTCTCTCACTGTAACTTAACTTTTCTAGTGAACGTAATGCAAAAAGAACCATTGCAATTCTCCTTAATTTTAAGGAGTTCCCCTCTCCAGGTCCGAAGATATTCATCAGATCTTCACCATATTTTTATGGAACCAAACGACAAGCACCGGCTTTCAATCAAATAAAGAATGATTGAAATCGGTTCTCACAGTACAGAGAAACGAGGAACAAACATAAAAAAAAAAAAAGCAACAGACAGTCGAATTGAGAAGCTCCTCCTTTTTTTGAAGTCGGTTAATAAATAAATAAAACGTCACTGAAGTCGACGAAGCCGGCATAGTTCAATAATTATTAAATTAAATTGTTTAAATTAGTAGATTGTCATATATTTATGTATGGCATAAAAATATTTTAAAGATAAATATATATACCGGGTATCTCAAGACTGCCACCGAAAACGAAGCCGGGTGGTAGTTTTAGTGACTACAAACACAAAGCAACTAAAAATTTCGCAAAGAAACGCGACAGTTATTTTTTATGTTTTTTTAAACATCGTCATTTTTTGGTGGTAAATCCCTAGTTTTAGCTAAAATAATAATTTAAACTCTTTTATACCTTAGATTATTTATAAATAAAAGGGTATACACTGTTGTTTTAGGAAAAAATGCATTTACCACCCAAATATGGTCAAAGGAAAAAAATAACAAAAAAAAATTGTCGCTTTTTTTTGCCACTTTTTCTGTTGCATTGTGTCTGAAGTCGCTTAAACTACCACCCGGCTTCGTTTTCGGTAGCAGTCTTGATATACCCTGTATATTTAAAAACATATATTTTTTTAAGAAATAGTTAAATTATATATTTTTTTCAAATTTAATTTCCAATAAAAAAATATTTATTCAAATAACTTGTGATTAAAATCTTACTTAATCTTATCTTATAAATCTTATTGTTATACCGAAAACAATCAACATTAGGCACATTTCATACAAAAATGTTGAGAAATATGGTTTTATGTATTTGCGGGTGAATACATAAAACGCGGCCCGACACGTGAGGGGATAAAACAAACTTTACGGCAATATCGTGTTGCTAGGAATGATAGAAAGAAAAAGCAATATAAAAATATTAGTTTATTACAAATGTAGCAAACGCGCTCCCTCGCTAGGCTCGCACACGAAGAATGTCGGAACTCCTTTGTATCTCGACAGTATCAGCCTTTTCAGGTTTTCAACTTCGCTCTTTTGCACCTGTGAACACATAAAAATTTATTATAAGTATGAAAAATGTATTTATTATTGTGAATAGAACGGTACAAAACACCATGTTCACTATTCACACAAAGAAAGGAGTACATACATTTATATAATATTGCGCTAATAATAATTTGCAATCAATCAAACTCGCAAAACTTTATACATTAAAAAAAACTACGATATAAATAAATAATAAATTAATTTCCTTTTTTGTCGCTAAATGTATTATTACTATATCTCTGATCAGCTTTGTCTGGTTAAGTTTTCATATATACCGGGTATATCAAGACTGCTACCGAAAACGAAGCCGGGTGGTAGTTTTAGTGACTACAAACATAATGAAACTAAAAATTTCGCAAAGAAACGCGGCATTTTTTTTTTATAATTTTTTAACTATCATCATTTTTGGGTGGTAAATCCATAGTTTTTGCTAAAATAATAATTTAAACTCTTTATACCTTAGAGTCTTTATAAATAAAGGGGTATATACTATTATTTTAGGAAAAAAATGTATTTACTACCCAAATACGACCATATTAAAAAATATCAAAAAAAATCGTTCTTTTTTTGCAACATTTTCTGTTGCATTGTGTCTGAAGTCGCTTAAACTGCCACCCGGCTTCGTTTTCGGTAGCAGTCTTGATATACCCTGTATATTATCTATAATAAGTATCAGTCTACGGAGATTGGTAGTGAAAAGACTTCTCAACAGTAAAGCCTTACTGAAGGTCGTCAAATCTAGGGTATACACTATTTAGCTTTGTCGAAGCCACAGAACAGTTGAATATGGTTAGAAAGGCAATAGCCGTCAGATTGTATGAAAACCAACGTCGTCGTTTTCGGAACACAAAACCTCAACAAATCCAATATATAAAGCTTGCAATAGTTTATAATTTAAAGTATCGATAAAATTATGGAAATATGTCTTTGTTATAAGACCGGAATTTATTTTATAGATATGTTTAATAGTTTTTTTCTGATACAGTTATTTAATTAGTATTATGTCAATAGACAGAAAATAAATAAGACTAGTATTGAAAATTAATTTTAATTTGTATATTATTTTACACATCTATATGTACAAGATTTTTAACATTTTCAAATTACGATTCTTTTACCTCAATAAATTCAGTGTTTCTGATTTTTAATACAATGTTTAATTACTTCATTGCCATGATACAGTGTTTCCATAAGCATTGCACGTAATTATTTTTGGTTTGTATATTACTCATGATCCAGATTTTTTTATTGTCTTCCGTATCACGAGAAAGAATACTTAGAACAAATCGTACTGGATTTTGTAGGAATCCAGTTGTCTCTACCTATTGCCTCGACTATATCACTATCTCGACTATATCGACTCACTCTTGGAAACGTATAAATGAATAAGTTACTTTATTATAAAGAATATTCAGACACAAAATATGTTGTTCTCAAGTTGGCAGAGGTATGAAATTAGAACATAAGGATAGGTCGTCAACATTATCAAACGTTACTACAATGACTAAAAACTGATTTACGAGTATACGAAATCTATAACTACATCGATATAGTTACTACTAGCGGTCGGGCCCGGCTCCGCCCGGGTGCATACACGTTTTAAAATGGCGGTCAAAATGTTTAATTCTGACTATCAGTTTAGAATATCGACCATTCGGACCACGAAAAACGAACAAAATTTCCTCGTATTTGCTAGAAATATCACTACTGTTTTCCTCCTATAGGTCATAGCGTGATGATATATAGCCTATAGCCTTTCTCGATAAATAGACTACCCAACACTGAAAGAATCATTCAAATCGGACCAGTAGTTCCAGAGATTAGCGCGTTCAAACAAACAAACAAACTCTGCAGCTTTATAATATTAGTATAGATGTACAAGACTACAGCACTACGTGACATGTGCCAATTTTCACTGTTGACATAACAAAAATGAGTTGCATGCATTGCGTAGGAGCTTGGCATTTGCGAGCATTGTATGTACGCGTAATCAGCAATGTATATTTTTGATTTGTCGTCTATCATATTATCGAATTCTTCAAAATGTCGTAATTAATAACTGCAATTTTTGAAAATAAAGGTGAAAATCAATACAATCGGGTTGAATATTGGTATGAATTTCCTCCTCTATTGATATTTGATGCTTTAGTATTGGAACTGCAAGAAAAATCAGCACAAATCTGCATTTTTACTCTATTTCGCTGGAGCACATCTCTCCAAGGCATTTCGATAGCGACTAATTTGACAAATCATCCGTTCCGCGGCAGTGATGATTTTTATGCACCACCTTGCGACGCCTCAAACGCTTTTATTTCCCTTCTAACTATATTCATCTGTTCTGTGGTCGAAGCAGTGCCATACAAAAACCGACGCAAATCCCCTTGCTTTAAGGCTTCGTTCGGATACATTGACACAAGCTTTATTACTGGTATTTGAATATCCTTATATCCTTCCAGTTAACAACCACCGAACATGATGGAGGGTAACCCATCATACTAACCCAGGTAAGTTTTACGAGCTTTAAAAATGGTATGGCCACGCTATCATGATTCGGCATGAATGAGTAGGCTCGTCCGGGGTAGTACCACTTTCTCATTGGAGACGGACGTGAATCGACAGCTTTTCTCTCACGTTTCATTCGATGAGTCAAATTTGCCATTTGAATGCCCAATACCCCTTTCCCTCTTCCCACCTTTTTTTCCTCTCACCCCTCTCCCGATTTAATGGACTGTCAACACATCCATGCTCCAAGCATTATGGATGTTCAAGCGGCGGTGATCACTAACATGATCAGGTGACTTTATTGCTCGTTTGTCCGGTATCAGCTTTCGTTTATTCAGGTTGACTGGTTAGCTCGGATTCAGCTTATGTTCATCTGGCTATCGAGTACCATCTCTCGCTACTCAACACAATTCGCATATTATACTCTGTTTGGAATGCATTGAGTGCATTGCATGGTATGTTTACCGTACGGAGCACTGTATAAGTAAACTAGCGACCCAGATCGGCTTCGCCCGGATAACATTTTTGCGTCTATACACATAAATACAAAGGAGGTCTACCGAGTGCCGAAAATTATTAAATTAATTCAACGGTATAGCTACTACGAATATTGTTTTGGTAAATTGATTATTGTGATTTTGGTATTCATATTACTTAGTCTACTACCTCGTATATTGTCTTGTCTAATCTACGTACGATGATTCATTGGCGTTTGTTGTGAAATGTTAGGATTCAACAGAACATCTACTAACTAATTATACCGATGGTGTGGCAAATACGGCCACATTATGATCAATATTTAATTTAATATTTGACAGCCTCCGTGGCGCAGTTGGTTAGACGCCGCCTGTGAAACGAGAGGCCGCGGGTTTGATCCCCGCACCGAGAGAAATGTTTGTGCGGCCCACAAATATTTCTTCCGGGTCTGGGTGTTTGTGAGACCGAGAAGTCTCTCGTAGTTCCTGATACCCACGACACAAGACTCGATCTTAGTGTGGGGTCAGGACTATGTATGTGACTGTTGGGTGTTATTATTATAAAAAAAAATAATTAAATATCTAGTTATTCGTGATACCTACAACACGAGACTCGATCTTAATGTGGGGACTATGTATGTGGCTGTTGGGTTTATTTATCTATTTAGTTATAGTTAAACCCTGTGCCTGTATGTAATTGTTAAGGGAAGAGAGTGACTTGGTAATGCCGTATATCATGCTTGCAGGATAACTGCTTAAACCAGGCCTTGTCGTGACCATACACACCATCAGTTACAAATTTGCGCCATCCGGCACCCTAGGCCCCCTTTCTTACAAAGTATTGATTTCTAATCATTCTTGTCTTATTTTAAATTGACACCAAAATTAGTAAATATAAAGGTATTTCATAAACTGGTTACAATAATTTTGTAGTTTAATGATTATATTTAATGGAAAATAAATATTTATAGCACCACCATCACCAACCTGCATTAGACCAGCGTGGTGGACTACATGGCTTAACAACTCTAAATAGTACTCTCGATTGTATAAGAGGCCCGCGCCCTACAGTCAGACGTATATGAGCTGATGCAGTATATACATATTTATTATTTATGTTTCTCTAGCCCAACTTCAGACTCTTATATAATTGTCACGCGTCCCAAAGCATTTAAAAACATGCAATCCACGGAACGACATTAAAATTTACAGCGACAGTATAAAGAGTTACATCCTTAATAAAAACTTTAGTAAATATTAGATAGCCCGCCTCCGGGAAGTTCTTTGACATCTTTATTACACTTTTTTTTACAACTGCAGTCCGAAAAAACGCAAATACAAAACAATTGCGATGTAGGACATTCTTTTTGTAAAAAAGATTTGAATAAAAATATAAATTGTGTTTTAGCAAACAATGTTCCGGGAAAATTGTAAAGCAGAAATATGCCGGATGCTTTTTGCAACCCATTACTCCTCTCGTCATTATTCGCTTTTTATTTTTATCGCAATGAATGGCAAGACAAGCAAGTCAATCGCCTGATGATAAGGCATACGACCGCTCATGGACATTAGCACAACTAAATTGCAACATGAAACACAAAACATTGGCACTGCGCTCATCATCCTAAGAAATAATATATCTCTAAGAAATAATATGTCCAGAGTCTCAATACGTCCAATAATTACTCAGGCTACAATAGATTTCCCTTCTCTTACGGTTTAAATAATAAAAAACGTCATAAAATTATCTATAAAGCTATTAATATTTAAGCCAGCTAATGCATCCCAGATGCCGAAGATAAAATAATTTCCGGGTAATACTTTAATAATTGGTAAACTTCAGCTAAGCATCGAGTGCAGTTTCTTTACGTAACGTGGCGCCAATATTACTTCCGACCTAAATATGTGGCCGTTCTATGTTACATACGCCTTTTGTTCTACAATATAAAAGATATTAGACACAGCTTGTGGATGAAACCATCCTGAATTCCACTAGCAGTTAGGAAAAAATTGCGTGAAGTTTTCGATTCGGACATTACTTTTTTTAGGAATTCAGTTGCATAGGTTTTCAATTAGAATATATATGTATTAGCTCGGGACATGAAGATTTACCCCTTTATTCATAAGAACTTAACGCAGTTTTCAAATGCCGTTAATATGAACTGACTTAAAAACGTTATTCATAGAAGTCAAAATCACTAATCAGCTATTTAACAGCTCATTAACTTTAAAATGGTCGAAACTTTTGTTTAAGCATATTTTAAACAGTAAAATGATGTTTGTCAGCTAAACGTTTGATTTTACTATTAAGTTAATGATGTTACTTTTTCTGTAAAGTTGCAATATTAGTTAAAATATGTGGAAAAAACATTATGATTAGCAAACGTAATTACCGTTTTATCTCCTCTTAACATAATCTAACTAATTTACGTTTATGTGTTGATTAGCGGTTTCTTATGTATAAGGGGATCAGAATATTGTTATCGAGCAGACTAGACTACAACATAAATAACGAAGAATAATGAAAAATAAAAACTATGTTTATTTCTGTTAACTGGACTATCAGAATCGATATATTTATATACATATGGAGCGAACCAGATTTAGCCAATGCAACCATACGATAAACAGACACATGATACATCAAATGTGGTAAACGTTCACCGTACAGCTGTACAAGTAGTTGTATTGACAAATTAAAATCATTAAGCTATACCACAGATGTTTATCACTTTGGAAATAATTTGGAACAACAATGAACAAGGTATTGAAATAAAATTTATTATTTTTATTATGGTACTGTAATGGAAAAACTGTAACGCCAGCGTGGTGGACTATCAGCCGCTGCCAATAAACAATCCCAATCCAAAATTTGCCGTTTTAGATTGACAGCTCAATCTTTTTTTCTGATACTATATTGCCAATAATCAATCTCAGTAGTGAAAAAACTATGGCAACAAGACAAGAGACCAATCTAAAAGTAGAAAACAATCCAAATTGACTTCAATCTAATTTTTTCGATTGATTTATTGGCATCGGCCGTATATGGACTAACCAGTCTCAATCGTGCTCTCGATTATAGAGGACGCTCGAACCTGCAGTGGAACGTAAATGGGCTGATACAGTAATGTCCCACTGCAGGGCAAAGAAGAAAGAGTTCCGCCTTCTATGCATCTTGGTCATTGGCTTTATATGACCAATCTTTCCAATAGGTATCTTCTATTTATATATAAATTGTTTAAATATTATATAATAGCTATAGAGTTCAATAACTACACTATTTTATAGGTTTATACGGCTTTCAATATTTTTTTCGACCTGAAGATGGAGGTACTATTGTGAGATCGGAAAGTCTGTCGTATTTTCTTCTTCCATTAGGCAAGATTTGTCTTTTAGTGTGAAATGAATATAAGTATGGCTGTTGGGTGTATTTTTGTTCCTCATACTTTATTTTCTCTTCATTATGTGATGAAAGTAATTAATACAGCCCAAGAAAGTTAGAACATGAACTAGCAGCCTATGGTAAGATAAATATACCATTACACATTCAATGACGTCACTGTTACCATTACCACGATTGTATGTTAGATCAAAGCTACGCTCTTGTAATATCAATCCATTATGTTGGTAAATAAGAAGTTCTGTGTATTGAAGGCATAGCATGCTTCTTACTGGATGCAGTGTGTGTTTGGACTTGCTGGCTCAGGAGCAGACTCTAGAATATGGGCGAACTTTCTAACGTTTTTGTGTGTTACAAGGCAAAGTGACTGAAATGCAGCAGATAAATACATACATATAAATACATACAGCAGATAAAGACACCCACCAAATTAAGATGGTCTTCTCTCTCCGACCACCAAATCAAAATATATTGCCTGACACACAATATATCACAAGCGTAATAATTCGAGCGTAACCCGTCACCCACACTTCCACAGTTTGATTTCACCCACACAAACCCGCGGCGTACCACAATATTTACGTCGGAGTAACAGTTATATTTTAAATGTGGCGTGCATTAAAAAATATAATAGTGTCTGCCGACGGCCTACATGTTCTACTAAAAATTCAAAGTATTCACGCTATGAGAAAATAAAAAATATATTCTGATAAGAAAGCAAAGAAGAAAACTTATGATGAGATTACAACCACTTGGGTGAAACTTAAACAATGTTTTAATATTAAATATAATATTTTTTAATCTAGAATTCTATTTTAATCATAGACTGTGGGGGCTTACCACACCGCCCTTCGCGTGTCGCCCGCTCCTGCTTAAATTGTGTCCATAGCCTTACAGTATTTTTTATCGCCTTCGCAGATAGATAAGCATTACCAAAGTAGTCAAAGCCTGCGCCTTAATCACACATCCTTAAATAAATAACTTATCAATATAGTTTAGGAAGTGTAAGTCTCGCACTTGTTAGTTTCAAATTTATAATGAATTAAAACGCATACGTCGCGTTCCCAAATTCAGGAATGAATCAAATTAGTAATTATTACCACTGCAATGATTAAATAACTCTACTCTTATACCGTTTCTGTCACTTTCACCCAGCAAACTTATTCATGGACTTCTAAGGTATGAAATTGAGTCACTAGTCAGTAGTCCTAGTACACACGCCGGCAAATTTAAAGAAACATATTTATTTTTATTTTGTGTTTGTACAATTGTTATTTCCTTTTCGAGTACAATTGTTATTTCATTTTCGAGAACATAGAAACGTTCTCCTAAAAAAATATAGAATGATAAAAAAACCCATCCATTTTAATAACAGTGAGACCCTTTCTATTGTTTGTAGGCATTTTGCTCTTATGGACGTTGGTAACCAAAATTCAGTTCATTTCGACTGGAAACGATTACTTTTAATTTTAATGTCAATTTTGGAGATTGCACATCCTGTAGGATACAAAGTAAGTAAATTTAACTGCTGCTTAAACTCCAACAACTATATCAACGGTAACAGCTCCGTTGCAGTGGATGGCGCTTCAATGACCATTTTTGTGATTTACCGCAATATTTAATACAATGACAATCAAATAGAATCCAGAAAAGAGGTTATCTCACAGAGAATCATGATTATCGAAATAGCCTAAAGGTTTTTTTCTTAGAACCGACAATCATTCTAGAACACGTCTATGAAGTGATCTCAGATGGAGGCCACGCCTCGGCAAACGCAGGATGCCCTCCAACCAGTTGGTATGATGATATTCTTTGTATGGCTGGTAGCGATTGGAGATGATGGGCTGTAGATCGAGCCCAATGACGTGCCAGAGGCCTATGTCCAGCAGTGGACGTGAAAGAGCTGATGATGATGTAAATTAATTTAAACAAACGTGATATTTATCCCTATTCACGAAATAATTTTAATTTTAGTCGTATTCCCCAATGCTGCCGGCTTTTATAGACAATAATGGGTTGTAAAGAAGACTTGTATTAAACGTTGAGAAATGCAGACTACATCGCGACTAGAAAAGATAATGAACAAGTAACTACCGCCTTCATGCAACACATATCTTAAGCAAAATAAACAACGTTCAACCAGCTACTAATTGACGCGAAAATATATTGTTGAGTCGAGAAAGCGTAGTGGTAAGAAATAACAAGGATAACATCAATGTATTTAACTGAAGTATAAAAAATAAAGTCCGTGGTGGCCTGTTGGTAAACGGACTAGACGCGACTGCCAACATGTTCACGGTGGTCGCGGGTTCGAATCCCAGGGCACACTTTTCGGAGTCATGTGTGTATTGATAGTCAATCACCACGCACTAAAACGGTGAAGGAAAACATCGCGAGGAAACCTGCATACCATAGGGATTCATAAGAATTTCTATGGTATGTAAGTCCGCCAACCTGCACTAGGCCAGCGTGGTGGGCTATATGGCCTAACCACTCTCAATCGTATTCTCGATTGTAGAGTAGGCCCGTGCCCTGCAGTGGGACGTATATGGGCTGATACAGACAGATAAAAAATAATTATTAAATAACAAAAACCCCATTTAATAATGGTTTCTTAGATTTACGCGAATGTTACACATTGAAATAAAACTATTATTTACGGATTTTATCGCGGATTTGGTTTAATTTTTACATTTTTGACTTCCCGACGTTTCGATTACTTTACAGCTTTCGTGGTAACGGGGCGGACTGAGGTATTGGTCGTCCGCTCTGTGACTGTTACAATTCAACTACCCTTATTTTACAATTATTAAATAAAAAAAAGTTAATTTAAATAGTTAATCTGTATATGCGATGCGAAAGTGATCGAAAAAGTTTTAAATAAAACTACTGTTTCCTATATTTTTATGACTGCCCGGTGCGCTAGTTGTACTACAGTATGATTATCAAGCTGAGGTCTCAGGTTCGAATCCCTGGTCGAGCAAAATGATATTGGATTTTATTCATTACCACCCCGGAGCCAGCAATTTGTGCCCGATATGGCGATGGGCTCGCCCCCTATAAAATCATGGGACGAGAAATACAAGGCGAAACGTGGGTGACCTTAATGCTACCAAGTTAATCTCTGCCTACCCCTTCTGGGAAGTGTGGTTGAGTTTATGTATGTATGTATGTATTTTTTGATGTGTACTATTTTTATTATTGTAATATCATCAGTCCTTAATGAGTGTACAACATTTCGAACTAATCAGGCATGATCCAGTGTTCGAAAATTGAAAGTTTCTGGTATAAACACGCGAAGGTAATAAAAGAAAGTTAAAAAGACCAATGAATATACAAAATGCATTAATTGTGTAGTTTCTTTGTACTATCATAGGACTTGCGAAGATTGAATCTGTCACGTATTCTTTTATCCTTAATTTATTCAGCGCAAAACCAACGAGCTCGAGCGAAACAAATAAAATGAATAACAAAAACCCTCTTCTACTTTAGTGTCCTCTTTCTCTTGAGTACTGACTAGTTTTAAATATAAATAACACTTAACAAAAGACAAACCTTAATATAAAGCACTAAATTAATGTTATGAAATATAATAAATACAATTAAGTTTGTCATGTAATATTTGTCCTTTGGTCTAAATAAAAAAAAAATATTATACACAATTTATATTCGTATTATCGGGAAAGCAAATTATATTATAATGTTCTTTATTAAATGTAGCGAAAGATTACTCATAGACGTGGTAATTTATTAATACAACCAATGCTTGGGCAGAGACTTGTACACAGAACTATTTAACTACCGAATGTTTTATCTTCTTCACTCAAACTGAATTCAAAAGTCATCCGAAAGGGACAAAAGATTCGCTAACTAAAATAGGTTTATAAACAGTCTATGAATAAGGCAGTTAAAGTCTCGAAGCCAAATTAGTTATTAATAATACATACATAATAGGTGAACTAAAAAAATATATGTATTTTAATTTGAATTTAGAACATCAACATTACTATTATAACACTACTATACATTATACATTTGACATAATATACTCCTAAATATACACTCAATCCTTACAAAATCCTTACAAAACATAAAAAATACTGATTCACCTACTATTAAGACAAATAAATTTTAAATAGAAAAATGAGAAAATACATAATCTATATAATTACCAGAGCGATGACGCATCCTCCGAAGCCTCCACCCGTCATCCTGGCACCATAGACGCCGGCAACTCCTCTCAGTATGTCCACCAACTGGTCCAGCTCAGGACACGATACTTCCATCAACTTACTTAGCGAGTCGTGCGACTGGTAGAATAACTCGCCTGCCTGATGCAAAATATAAACAACTTTACTACACCCACTTGCTTAACATCTTATGTCTCAGTGGAATGCCAAGCATTGCTTTATATTTCAAAGTGTTGTTTGGTTTTGCTACTGTTCATGAGCGGTCGTATCGCTTACCATTAGGCGAACGGCATGCTCCCCGTTAAACGCACTGTTGTGTTTCGGATTGAAGGACATTGTAGCCAGAGTAACTACTGGACATATTGAGACTTAACATCTTATGTCTCAGGATGGCGAGCACAGTAGAAGGCCAAGCATTGCTTTGTAATCAAGGTGTTGTTTGGTTTTGCTACTGTTCATGAGCGGTCGTATCGCTTACCATTAGGCGAACGGCATGCTCGTCTCGCCATTCAAAGCAATAAAAAAAACACTAGAAATAAATTAAAAACAGCTATGAAAACCTTGATTTGTATGATAGTACCTTTAATCAAATCGGGTTTGCGTATCAGTCATTAATATAATGGGGAGGTCATTGCGAACAGAATTTGTGCGCACTACGCATATACCCAAACCAGGGACATGGGAACCCAGCGGAGCGGGAAGTAAATATTATGCCTGCGTAAAGGTCACACAATCAAAAATATAGATTTTTTATTCATGTACAACATCTTCCTTAGCCAAGTTACAAGCGCTTACAATCTATTCTCTTTCTACAATCGTTATAGCTTTGATGCAAGCGATAAAGTTTTATTTGCGCTAATCAAATTAAATCTTGGATAGCATTTGTATGGGAGTTAGCCAATGGCGTTGTAAAACATACAAACGTCATTGCTTACGTCAAGGCGTTAACGATTGTAAAAGATAATAGATTGGAAGCGCTTGTAATTTGGCTAAGGCGGCTGGTACCTATAAACATCGCTTCGAGTATTCATTCCTTATTAATACATCAATAACAACCTATCCCACACAGTAATTTAACACTGTATGTAGGACGCTTTAATTGCAAACCACTAAGCGTGACTCTCGTCTTCTCTCATCACTCATCACACTGCGAAAATTAGTCAGAGATATTTCCAAAGCAAAGGTCGCTGCTTTAGAATGCTTTTGTACTAATAAATAAGAGGTTTAATCTGGAGCTTGTTGCACACGCTTATTTATTATGTCATCATGCTTTATTGAACTAATTTTCATTGATTTTGCATCTGAACACTTATTTTCAAACTTTCCCTTATTTTATTACTAGCAGCCCGGCCCAGCTTCGCCCGGGTACAAATAGATTTTTGTACAATAATATGTACGTATTATTATACATATAAACATTCCTATATAGGCACGCTGCCGCCGCCCCGGCCGGCCAGTACCGCCGCAAGCACTACGTCCCGCAATTTTAAATCTGTAATATCTTCGAAAATATTAATTCAAATCTTGTGCTGTAAATGACCACATAGATCTATATTAAATCAACAATTTATTTAAGCTATTTAATTGGATAAGGATTAATGCTGTATTTGTTAAAATCGCTTCGAAAATTAGCCATTATTTGTCGTAAAAAGTAAATGACAAAAAAATGTTATTGTGGGATATCCATAAGAGATAGACATATACCATCGCGGAGTTTTCTGTAGACCTTTTCAATGTGTACAAATATGTAGTACATTATTTTGATAAATCTCGTAGGGTTCAGCCTGCGTTTGCAATGTAAGCGGAAAAATATTGATAATTAACGACATCACATTAGAAACCTCAAAAATAACAATATTTATCCACTATTTAATGGATGTTATTATACATATAAACCTTTCTATTGAATCACTCTCTCTATTAAAAAAAAACCGCATCAAAATCCGTTGCGTAGTTTTAAAAATTTAAGCGAACAAGAAAAATAGGGACAGAAAAAGCGACTTTGTTTTATACTATGTAGTGATTGCAAATTAGTTGGAACGAGAAACTTCAGCTTTTCTTTACCGTTTTTCGCAAGCGAAACCTGTTTAATGGTTATCCACAAAGTAAAACTTCCAGATTTTTCATAATAAATAAATAAATAACACCCAACAGCCACATACATAGTCCTGACCCTACAGTAAGATCGAGTCTTATGTCGCAGGTATCAGGAACTACGAGAGACTTTTCGGTCTCACAAACACCCAAAAAAATATAAAAAATATATAAATATTTGTGGGCCCCATAAACATTTATCTCGGTGCGGGGATCGAACCCGCGGCCTCTCGTTTCACAAGCGGCGTCCAACCGACTGCGCCACGGAGGCTGTCAAATGTAGCGAAAGATTACTATTAGACGTGGTTATTTATTGTACTAACATGAATGACTAATACAGCTAATGCTTTTACACAGACTTATACATAGAAATATAATAAACCTATTTTGGCGGTATATTTTGTCTTCCTCGCTCAAAGTGAATTCAAAAGTCCGAAAGGGACGAAAGATTCGAATCATCATCATCATCATCATCATCATCATATCAGCCACAGAAAGTCCACTGCTGAACATAGGCCTCCCCCAATGATCTCCACAATGACCTGTTGGAAGCGGCCTGCATCCAGCGACTTCCTGCGACCTTAGTCAGATCGTCCGTCCACCTTGTAGGCGGGCGTCCGACACTTCGCTTGCCTGTACGTGGCCTCCACTCGAGAACCTTTCGGCCCCAACGGCCATCGGTTCTACGAACAAAGATTCGAATACTAAAACAGATTTATAAACCATCTATGAATAAGGTAGTTAAAGTGTCGAATCCAAATTAGATTGATGCAACCCATTTTAAAATGATGATTGATAAACTGAATCAATATAATAATAATAATGTCTAACTTTTGATAGTACAATCTTGAAAAATGTATGTCAATTGGTCAAGAGTAAGCCTGAAGTGCAAAAAGAAGCCGTACGAAGAAATCTCGGTTCCTGTATTAATTTGTGAAACTTTTTATATTCCTCAACTTTCTTTTACTATCGCTCGTTGTGAGTATTGGGGTATACCTAAGCTATAAGTTGTTGTAAGAATTGAAATAAATGAAATACAGTACAAAATATTAAGACACGAACGTATTCATGCGTACCGGAGGTATAGTCCGGAAGAATAAACAGAATCTAAGGAAGAAACTTTAAAAGTAAATAAAAAACGCTCTACGAAAATACCTACAGGTAATTCAACTAAAACCCAGGTAGATTGCAAAAAGTAATAGATAATAAATTGTACATAATTGAAACTACCATTATTTATAGTAATTTTAGTATAAAAAATAGAAATCCAGTGCTTAGAACCAGGAAATGAACAAAACTTGTGGTTTAAAATGATCGTGAATCAAACAATCCTTGGAATCGAAAATCAATGCATATATAAACACGATTTTCACAAAACAAATGCATTGTCTGATTACTCGTTTCGTGAATTTATTACTATTTCATGGAGCGTCAGGCAATTAATCGCAAAATGACCTAATATCAATAGTTCAATCCGTACGTATACCGGATCTAGTGTGTGATTTTAGGTTTATTTTATTTTGTGTATTAGAATCTCCAACGATGATAATACATTACATTTATATTTAAGTACATATAGGTCTCTCATATGTGAGAGGCCGCCTGGGTAGGTACCACCGCAATGGCTATTTATCCCATCAAACAGCAATATAAATGCACTGTTGTATTTCGGTTTGAAGCATATTGTAGCCGGAATAACTACTGGACATATTGAGACTTAATATCTTATGTCTTTAGATGGAGAGCGCACTAGAATGCCAAACATTGCTTTGTAATCCAAGGCGTTGTTTCATTTTGCTACTGTTCATGAGCGGTCGTATCGCACACCATCAGTCAAATATAACATGCTCGTCTGGCCATTCATTGCAATAAAAAAGACATATAAATCCTTCTGGGTCTTAAAAGTTTCGGTAAATGCCAAGCTAGCGGCAGATCTGCAGTCGCTAGTAACATTTATGAACAGCTGTGGAAACCAAATGGATTAGTTTTATTGGCTTTGTTTTGGTTTTGGTTGGATTGGCTTTAAAATAAAGTCTAGAGTAAAAGTCTTTATTATAAAGAAGATACGAACCCTCTTGAAGTCCTTTTTGCCGAGGATCCTGCCCACCTCCTCTGTCCTATGTATCTCGTTAATTACGTGTTCTGCTCGCTTGATCACTAACTCGTCGCAAGCGAGCCGCTTCAGCACTGAAAAACATCAATAAGTATATTTTCAATTGCCAACACGCACTAGGCCAGCGTGGTGGACCATATGGCCTAACCTCTCTCAATCGTACTCTCGATTGTAGAGTAGGCCCGTGCCCTGCAGGGGGATGTATATGGGCTGATACAGATATTTTTGATTATACACCCTATTCAACTTTAGAGGTAACAATTTTACCACCACCTCCTTTTTACTTTCGAAGTTTATCCGGAGAGCACGAGAAGTGAAGAAAGTAATACTATCAAGAGAAAGTAAATCATATTTAAACAATAGGGTTCAGAGGGTTGATGTCAACGGACAAAAATCACATGGATCTGTTATTACTATGGGGGTTCCGCAGGGCTCAATTCTTGGACCCTTTCTCTTTTTGTTGATTTATATAAATGACTTGCCTTATTTTATAAGGGATAAATGTGAGGTAGTGTTGTTTGCTGATGATACTTCACTGATATTTAAAATTAAACGACATCAATCAAATTTTGACGAAGTAAACCACACTCTCTCAAGAATAGTACATTGGTTTGGCGTTAACAATTTACTGTTAAATAGCCAAAAAACTAAATGTATTCGATTTATAACGCCTAACGTAAAAAAAGTGAATGCCAACATTTTTATGAACGGGGATGTGTTGAGCCTTGTGGAGACTACTAAGTTTTTGGGAATCACATTGGATCCTAAACTTCAATGGGGTCCCCACATAACAGCGTTAGCTAAAAAGCTGAGTGCTGCAGTTTTTGCAGTGGGCAAGGTTCGCCAATTGACTGACATTGATACAGCTCGATTGGTCTATTTTACTTACTTTCATAGCCTAATGAGTTACGGAATTTTGTTGTGGGGTGGTGCTGCTGACATTAATACCATCTTTCTTCTTCAAAAACGAGCCATTAGATCTCTGAGAGAAAAATTTAAAGAAATAAATATAATGCATACAGTAGCATCAGAATTTATATTCGCTAATTTAATGTATGTCCATAAGAATATAGAACAATTTCAAAAGGTTAGCGATATTCATGACAGAAATACTAGAAACAGAAATAATCTAGTCAGTCATAAGACCAGGCTCCAGAAAATTAGCAAATCTTTTAAGGGTTACTGTATACATTTCTATAATAAAGTTCCCACTCACATAAAAGCCTTAACTATAAATAAATTTAAATCTAATATTAAACGACAGTTGTGTAATAAAGCATATTATAAAATTTCAGAATACTTAGAAGATAGTAAGGCGTGGGAATAAAACATAATATAAGTCCCCGAACCGTATGTGTGTGTACTCTGTTAAATATAATTAAAATAATTATCCCACTTGTGTCACCATAGTTGTAGGCAATTTGAGTACGTCATGCTCGCTTAAAGGTCTGTGCTTGCGGCGGCGTCGTGTGCCGGGTCGGTCACTTCCCTATAACACGGTTGAGGAGACCGATGGCTGGCACATGCGTCATACTCGTGAACGGGAGCTGCTTGTGTAGACTGGTCTGCTCAATTTGCTTATAATGATAATATTAATTACTTTGTTTTTCTTTTTTAATTTTTTTATTGCCTTTCATTGCTTATGCTCAACAGTGTAAACCGATTCCGCGGTCAGGGCGACCACACTTAACTCAGCCGTACAATATAATTATTATAATGAATAATTTATGAACTGCTCTGAATTTGAACTCCTGTATGATCACTGTATTGTAAACTTATTTTGAAAAGAGCAACGCAAGAGTTTATTGCCCGTTCTTCTCTGGCGAAAACAGCCCTGTGAACTGGGTGGTAGTAGGAAAAAAATATATGACTGAATCTAAATAGTGTATGACATTTTATGGATTCAATCTTAGATTATATACTCGTCTAGATGACATATCACACCTCACCGCGCGGCTCAAAAAAAGTCTACCAAATTTGGTAGACTCGCTTCTCACGTACGTCAGTGTCATTTGAACTACATATGGATAACGTGCTCCCGAAAAATAATTAATTATGCCGGTTTGTGCTGTTGAATTATATCGCAATTGTGTGGGAAAACTGTATAATAATACCAATATCACTTTCTATCGGTAACATTATTGTTAAACCACTATTATTTGAAGAAAACATGAACTTTTAATTCATTATTTTGAAGACGAGTTTCATTGGCCAGTGTTGTCAATTTATTACTAGGAAAATTTGTTGAAACTATGGGAGAAACTATAAAACACAAATATCATTACATAATATTTCGATCAGAATAACAACAAGAAGAATGGCATTATTTATTGAATGAGTAAATAATACTTACCTACACGATATTAATGAAACCCACGACGACATGCACTTCATAGCAATTTTATTAATTATTTGCCTTGCATGTACCATTTAAAATTTCATAAACGGGGTACTGCTATTGTCATCTTTGAAGAAACAGCGAGAACTTATTCAAGGTCCTAATAATATTTTTAGACTTCCTACGGATTCCGTACTAGCAAATTGCTGGAGAGACATTACACAGCTGAAACGAAAAGAAGACCATTCGTAGCCTCACATGACTTCAGTTGTGTGTTCCGAACATTTTACTTATGATGATTTATATTTTACATAAATACAGAAATCAGATAACAGCCCAGGCAATAAATCCAAAGAGTTAATTCTATTCGGAAACAAACACTAGGAGATGGGTTTAGATCTTTATTATTTTTAATAAAATGCGTTATAAATATAATTAATAGTATGATTACTTTAAATAAAGAAAAAATATTTTATTTAACCTATTTTGTATATCAAATAATGGGGAAAAGTTAAGTTAATAATCTGGAGTAGGCATCCCTAAACACACACACCTTGACAGTTGGATTACAATAATTACACGACCCGTACTCACACATATCAACGAAAGTGAGGACACTTTTAGCGCATCGTTTGTTGACATTGCTCAATCTAGACGAGTATATAATCTAAGGATTCAATAAATATTTTCATTTCATTTCATTTCATATCAAGAAGAAAGATTTTATTGTTTGTTTGGAGTGCATAGGCTCTTCAACTAATAAACGAATTTGAATTATTTTTTTCGCCCTTATTCAAATTATCCCTAATCAATGTAAGCGACAGAATATATTCAATAAAATATATCTGCACCCGTACGCAGCCGGGCCGGGCCCGAAGTGAGAAGTAAAGTCGTTAAATTTAACTTAATATTGTGTACTAAACTTTATTTCAGACGGCATATACAGGGAATATATAATGGGGCTGATATTTACGTATCTATTACCTAGAGTTAGAATACTGTTGGCGTCACCGCCAATAGTGATAAAACTCCGGTACTTCATCGTGTAACTCTTTTCAACGTGTATGATAATGACCAAAATATATTAATTCATTAAAACAAAGTGGCCTTCTCTTGAAAAAACCTACGTCCAGTAGACAAACGCAGACTGGTTAATGATGATAATATTTAAAACTTAAAAAGTACATTCATTTGTTACAACCGACTTCGAGACTGTCAGTACGAGTTAATTAACTAAGTTACACAAATGTAGTAGATATTAAACTAATTCTTTATATACACCTTTATACTTATCACTTCGCCCGACACGGGATTCGAGCCCGAGACCTCACCTTTGTAATCGTACCGTAGTACAATGCGCCACAGAGGCAGAAAATAACAAAAAAATAATATTAAGGCTGATTTGCACAAACTAATTTTGCCAATACCTTTGCCTTTGAAAATGTCATCTCCATACATTTGAGACGTATTTGACCTTGGGTAAGTATGGGATTGACAGTTTCAAGGTCAAAGGTATTGGCAAAGTTAGTTTGTGCAACTGAGCCTAAATATTACAAAGTTATCGATTGCTGCCTCATTTTAGGAAACATTACATTAAACTGTATGTTTTCATGCATTTTTCGTTTTCATGTATTTATTTATTTGGATACGCACTATCGATCATTATAAATATTATTTTATTACTTATTTTTATCATTTAAACTTTGTCCTACTGTTACTCTATAGACTGCCCTCTCTTTTTTCCTTAAATTATCTCCATCCCATATTAATCAGTACGAGATTGCCTTAAGCGATACGGTCGCCTTTTGTACTTTGATGTAATTTAAATTGCTTTTTCTTTGTTAAGTTAATTGGTGTACAAAAAGAATAAATAAATAAATATACCTACTAACACGGCAACATGAAATAACATATAAGAAAAATTAAAAGATCATCAGAAAAAAATGTATATTTAGGAATATATGTCAAATGTCAAATAATATGCGGTTTTCAAATCCTTATGTTGAGGTTTTAAATTCAAATTAAAGTTATACACATTATTCTGATAATCCTAACAAAACATAAACTTGTAAGGTGTTTCGTTTTTCCGATGAAAAGTATATAACATATTGTTATCATAGACTGCTGAGTAACGTTTGGAAACGTTGCTCTACAAAAAGTAACTCTTGTGTGGAAGCAGCTTTAGACACGATAGAAAAAAATCTCATAGTAACAAAACTAATCTTGAAATAACAACTGATGTGTAAAAATAAATCCGATCTTCTGAATACTTCTGTTACGTACTAAGACGTTGAAAACTTGAAACAGAGAAACCAACTCAAGTGAATGAAGATTTATAAGATAAGATATTTAGATGTAAATAAGTAGCAAAAAAACATGGTTCAATAGACGAAAATGGTAAAAAGAATCAGTGATCTAAACATTAATCGATCTTTGAACAATTCAAGAGTTACATAATACCTTTGTTCACAAGTGGAATTCGTGGAGTGGAATTAGCCGCCATACACCCCACTAAAGTGTCTTCAGTCCTGAACTCTCTTACGATATTCACATGCATAAATAAATTCACGCCTTCCCCCAGGGAAGGTAGGCGGAGGTTCTCCTGGTAGCAACCAGCACAAACACGTTTTGCCTTATGTGTTCCCTCCCATGATGTGATTGGAGGTGAGCTTATCGCCATATCGGGCACAAATTCCTGACTCGGAACTATAAATGAATTGAAAAATCACTACCCGACCCGGGATTTGAATTTGAGAACTCAGCTTTGCAATCATACCGTTCAATAATTGCGCCACAGAGGCCGTTTATTTTATTTTTATTTATTTTCTTTATTCAACAAAATCCACAGCCCTTAATACTAATATAATACAACTGCTGTGCTTATCTTACGGCCGATAAAGGATTTCATTTTAAAAATATAACTTATATAATCATAGGCAGTCGAAAAGTTGTTAAAATAATAATCATAATAATAACAAAATATAGTTTTTGGATGTATGAATAATGTTTGATAAATGTACTCCACAGTCACATAAACAAAAACAAAACTTGTGTTATGGTTGGAAACTACGAAAAACTGTTCCCCTCCCCACTCCCGTTCCGCCGCTAGCCTAACTACACCAAAGACTCCCGTCAATGTAAACACACGGCATGAGTAACAAAAAAATACTTTCAACAAAAGGGGTTCCATAGGTCTAAGTAATACATTAACACAAATTGCAAAGCTTTTAAATAGAACATTAGCTACAATAGTCTCGAGCCAGGTTATTACATAAATTGCAGGGAGAGTATGTCGGTCGTTTTTTCCGACATATGGATTACATTTGTTTCCAACAAAACTTTATGGTGTTTTATTGATGGGAGGTATCTCATATGTTAGAGGCTGCTTAGGTCAGTACTACTATAATGCCTATTTCTCCCACCAAACAGAAGTGTAAATGCGCTTTTGTGTTTTTCTAGTTTGAAGGAAATTGTAGCCAAAGTAACAACTGGACATATTGAGACTTGAAAGCTTGTCTCAGGGTGGGGAGCACAGTGGAATGTTAAGCATTGCTTTGTAATTCATGGTGTTATATCACTACTATCCATGAGCGGACGTATCTCTTACGATCAGACAAATGGTATGCTCGTCTCGCCATTAATTACAATAAAAGATAAAAGTGTACGTGGATTTTGCAGTTCACAAGATTAATCAACAGGTATAATCAAAGTATTTTTAAAATTATTTTTTCTTCGATAGTCCACCGTCTTCCAAGTTCCGCTACTAACAGGTTTCTTATATTGTTATCCAAATCGGTACAAGGTCAGCTCGCATATGGTCAGACCACACGTGATATATATCCCAATACCTGTCCGTCCCAACATCCATCACTACGGTCGTTACTCCGGCGACAAATATACCCGACTAACTACCACTTTAAAATGATCTATGTCTTTCATGGAAATCGTAAGACAGATGTATCATTTCAAATAATAAATACACCCAACAGTCACATACATAGTCCTAACCCCACACTAAGATTGAGTCTTGTGTCATGGGTATCAGGAACTACGAGAGACTTTTCGGTCTTACCAACACCGAGACGCGTAACAAATATATGATCGCACAAACATTTCTCTCGGTGGGGGGTTCGAACCCGCGGCCTCAATATCACAGCCGACGTCTAACCAACTACGCCACGGAGGCCTTCAAAAATCAATTAGAGAAGAGTTAAACTTTTACTTCACTAGACAAGACACTATATAAATATACAAGGTTTTATCGAAAAGAAACTGGGTGGTAATTCTAGTAACTACAAATAGAATGCAACAAAAAAATTCGCAAAGAAACGCGACAATTATTTTGTGAATTTTTAAATATCGTCGCATTTGGTTGGTAAATAGATCGTTTTTTTTCTAAAATAATAATTAAGCTTAATAAGACGCTATCGTCTTTTAAAAAATCGTATTAACCACCCAATTCCGACTATACATAAAATAAAACAAAAAATCGTCGCATTTTTTGCATCATTTTTAGTTGATTTATGTCTGAAGTCAAAGAAACTACCACCCAGCTTAGTTTTCGACAGTAGTCTTGATATGCTTTGTATAGTACAGAGTACAGACTATCAAAATTAAGCTCATTATAACTAGATTTTCACTGATGGATGTAATACTTTTTCTAAATACAAAGATTATCTAAGTACTGGATTTAATGTACTTGAGTGACTTTTGAAAGGTCATGATTTAAAAAAAATACTTTACATAACTAGGATATTGTTAATGAGTGTAATGAAATACTCTCATGGACTTTATGACGCTCATTAAACAAAAACTGATGCAAGTTAATATCGCTGAAGTCACGACGAGCTAACTCACGTTACAACGCTGCTGTGGGCTCAACATAATGAAATGCCGTACGAGATGGAAGTTAGAATAAGCAGTAGTTTCTGTGCGAAATCATATTTGAATCCCACAACTAGTTTGTGCAGTTTGATGAGATAGTGAAAACTTAGCGATAGTCACAGTTAATAATTGTTATTTTGCATGTTTGGTTTGTTGTTTGAGAAAGTTCGCGGTAACAATAGGACGTGTCCAATATAACTAGCTCAGCAGCTAGCAGAAAATCATAAAACGATTTCTTCTATTGCAAACACAACATGTTTGTTTTCAAGTCATACCTGCGGCTATCAACTATGAGTGCGCCCCTTTCAAAGAGGAAACATTCAACATTTTTTATTATTATTTTGCTTTGATAAGATCGTCCCCAGGACACGAGTTCGTCCGATATTGCAATATATCCAAAGAAACAAATACAGCAGTATTCCATTTACATCATAAATGGAAAAATAATGGAAGACAATTTGACTTAGTGAAAAATCCTTTCACTTTTTTTTATGTGTCTTGTTTTACTCGTCATTAATATTTTATTTTTACGCTCGTAGATATAGTCGGATTTTTAAATCTGAGAGTGGGCCTCGTAAATAATGCAATGGAATCTGACAGTGAATCTGACACCCTTATTTCAAGCAGAATCATATAATAATATGATTCTGCTGAAACACCGTGTTTGTTTACGTCTGTTCGAAGATAGATACAAAAGTTTCAAATCAAAAAATATTTCTTAACGTAACTCTTTAAAATATTAGATTAAATTGCAGATAGCTTATTAGAATTTTGATGAAAGTTAAGTAAGTAGTCGCTAACAATGAAATACATTAAAGCTCCTCCGAAACTGAAAAATCGTAGTTTTCGAGTTACTCGTTTAAGTATCAATATTGCCAAAATATGAGAAGTTAAAGTTTTATACGGTACCAAAAAATCTTTAAAAAAATGTGCGGACTATATAAAATATCTCTAAATATGCTCGTGGAATCGTCAACCTTGTACCCGAAAACTCTATTGCATAGCCAATCAGTCTCGGAAAATATTTACCTATTTAAATCGACTAATATTTTCTGAAACATAATATTATCTATTCTACGGCTAATTGCTTAATGCTTTCATAACCAAGGAGACTGTAAAGTCAAAATCTAATGATTGATGAATTTTTAATACAATTTCAAACTTTTCTCTAATCTGAGATTAAAACTGGAATGGCATTTTATTGAATAATAACGAAAACTTCCAAACGGTAAACAAAATATCATTACCAAATTTCTGTTTACAGGTTTTCAATGACAAAACAACGTCTCATAATTACAAGAACCCGGACTTAATTTTAATAACTTAAATTGAAGAGCTGCTTAATGGAATGGAATATCGACAGGCTACTATTATCAGTTACCAGCGGCAGCGGCGTGCACAGGATTATGACACTGGGTATGCGGCGGAGTACTCGGTCACAAAAAGAAAATTTCGTTAGTTAACAATTGTTTAACTTGTTGAAAAATTAACTTTAAGTAAAATTTCCAACGGGAATAAATTAATTATAGTGTTCAAAACACACCATAATTTTTTCAAATTAAAAGAAATATATTCAATACCTTAAATAAATTAATTAATGTGCCGTACACGCTTTGGACGCCACGCGCGCATCCTAAAAATGTCACGCGCAGACCTATTTTCAGCGTTAAATTAAAATTATAAATAATGGAGATAGAGTTCCGGGAGTTTAGAGTTTTTTATTGGAAATTTCCTCTTCTTTTAGAATCTTTTTTTAAAATTTCTTAAATATTAATAGTTTATTCAATATTGGCAAAAAACGAAATGCCATTTTTTTATCTTTAATTGTTTACAACTTTTGCAATTTTTTATGTGCTAATACACGCTTTTGGCACATTTTCTAGACGTAATTCCGGATCCAATGAGCTATCGCACATAATTTTAAGAGCAGTATCTCTATTTTGTACCATTTTCAACTTGTCGACTAGACTACACTAACAATTCGGGTTTGCATGTTTATGAGACCAAATATTGTTCCTGAGACCCACGACACTAGACTCGATCATAATGTGGGTAGTGTATTTATTTTATTTACAAACATAATACCATCTGGAACCAACGTGTCCTAGAAAAAAATAGCTACGTTATTGAAATATGTTCCACTGCGAAATATCCGAAACGGAAAATCAGTAAGTCCAGTGAATCATTTGTATGAGAGCAGCCCGTTTCAATTTACAATTATTTTATTAAAAGTGACACACCCGTATTATTCGGGACAAACCCCGTATGTATTATGAACTATCATATGAAGTGTATCTGGAATGATTACTTTTATTGGGAACGATATACCTACATACCATGACGTTTCTTTGATGTTTCTTTTTACCCCTACTTTTGTACTCTTGACATGAAACTACCTTTTTTTGTGCTTCAATCAGTAATCCACGTTGAAAATGTTCAATATATTATGTATCTACAAATTTATTTCAGCAGCTGATGTATCATTTTATTTGTAAACATAGATATTACAAGTAAAATAATTCTAAACAATACATAAAAACCTATCGGGAAGTGGAAACATCGGTTCTACCAAATATTTCATATAAAACAATTTATTTTTTGACGACTATGCCACAAGAGCGATTTCATAAACTGCTTCTGCTTCAGATAGAATCGTACAACTGAAGTAAAATACGTTTACAGTGTATCTCATTCAGGATGAATGGTTCACTGAAATATGGGCTATCTATTCACTTGCTTACCTTCTAAATCCTCGATCTTAGCGCCTCGGAGTGTTGGTAATTTCAATTTATCAGCTGCTTCTTGACACTGAGCTCTTCTTTGTGGATATTCGCTGCCTGTCAGTTGATGCTTCACGTTGGAGTTGATTACTAGCAAAGCAACGTCTTCTGTCACTAATGGTACTTGGACTGCTTCTAACGATCTAGAACATTTTAATTTTTTTTCCATGATCCACCAACAGATGACACAATAATTAACTTAAGTATACAGTGATTTACAGATCAAATTATACCGGGTATCTCAAGACTGCTACCGAAAACGAAGCCGGGTGGTAGTTTTAGTGGCTACTAACACAATGCAATAAAAAAAATCGCATAGAAACGCGACAATTATTTTTTATGATTTTTTAAATATCGTCATTTTTGGGTAGTAAATCCATAGTTTTTGCTAAAATAATAATTTAAACTCTTTTATACCTTAGAGTATTAATAAATAATAGGGCATACACTATTATTTTAGGATAAAATGTATTTACCACCCAAATATGGTCATAGGAAAAAAATAACGAAAAAAAAAAATATTGCCTTTTTTGCAACTTTTTCTGTTGCATTGTGTCTGAAGTCGCTTAAACTACCACCCGGCTTCGTTTTCGGTAGCAGACTTGATATACCCTGTATTGTTCACCTAGTTAAAGGTGGACCCATCTACATTAAACAACTAAAAAGCACATAATAAAAAGAATGACAAATTAAATAAATAGTGCAGTGAAATTACATTTTTTTCATTGAAGTATTTTAGTGAAGTATTTGAATCAATACAGGAAATATAACAGCCACCGCGGCGCTGTGGGTTATGGCGACTATAAAACTAAAGCCCTCGGTTTCGATCCCCGCGCCATAACATATATTTGTGTGAACCACAAGTATTTGTTCCCAGGTTGAATGGTTGTGAGACCAAAAATTCTCTCGTAGTTTCAGATACCCACGACACAAGACTTGATCTAATTGTGAGGTCTGAACTATGTCACATACTGTCGGGTGTATTTATTTATTAATTTATTTTTACAATATATGAAAAGTAGAATAATAAAAAGTTTCTTTAAAAATGAAGTTCGGTAGTCAATAAAAAAGTCAAAAATATATCTACCGTTATTTGAAAACTAAAAGGATATTTCCAAAACATGAATATTTTATTGATACATAAAACCTTGTAGGTACATAAGTTTATCAGTTACAATAGCCATGCTCCAGTTTAATAAAATTTTAAAGTTGGAGTACAGAGCAAAATCCGAGTACGTGCGTGGAATGTTAAACGATGCCTTCTTGCATTCCTGTTCGTTTTCACAATTGTGAAGTAAACTATTCGTATTTAAATGCGCTTAGAGTTATATTTTTCTATTGAATAGTTTTATAATAGTAATTTTCATAGTTGTTCTGTAAAGTTTTAAACGTAATAGAACCTCATTGTTCCCTTGCACTACTTAAAAATGGAACGGCATGATCAGACAGGTAGCACCTTGGGTACCACTGTACTAAACAAAGCTATAAAGACGGTGTTGTCGTGTTTCGTTGGAAAATGAGATCCTATTCCTAGTCACTTTTCCTTTCCTTATGTCTGCTGCTCGGAAAAAACTTAAAGAGTTTATCATTGCATTAATTTAAATATGAGCTATGTATGTTTTCAACAGATACGTAAATATATAAATTTTGAGACCCAGCCATATAACCACTTACCATTAGATTACTTTTGTTTAAGAGCGTTAGTTAATGTTACAAAAACATATACTGCACGAGATTCTAATCATTATACTTGAATGCAACAACCTTCGATGCATGTGCATTTCACAGTTCAAAAAATGTACACGTGATTAAAGTAAATCTTTACATGTAAAAAAATACTTAAGCACATATAAGTTCGTCCAATTTTAGCTACACAAAGATACGAAGTTAAGAACTTTTAGACTCCTGACGAGAGTATCGCACATCCATATAGTGCGCCGCGCGTGGTCGTGCAAGAGGGGATGGGTCAAGAAATATCAGTTTTACTAGCTATTCGGAATCTCCATCGCGGTTCAAATATGGTAATTTATGGAACGTGTGAAAGTTTACATCAAAATAAGTTATTTGATTTGTAGCGTGGTGATGCTGAACTAAGGATGACAGACGACTTGGTTTAGGTTGTAGGAAGTCGCTAGATGTAGGCCGTTTCCAAAAATGTTTTCCAAAAAAATCCAATGTTCTAGGAGAACTATTGATACTTGAGTGAGTATGTTTTATTTAATTGCAATGAATGGAAAAACGAGCTTGTGCTCGCTGATGAACAGTAGCAAAACCAAACAACCCCATGACTTACAAAGCAATGCTCGACTTTCCAGTGCACTCGGCATCCTGACACATAAGATGTTAAATAACCTATGCGTCACAAGCAAATAAATGATTTGATTTAATTTGAAGTCTCAATACGTCTAGTAGTTACTCTAGCTACGATGTCCTTCAGACCGGAACACAACTATTTGGATGGAGAAATAGCCATTGCGACGTACCCAGACAGCCTTCCACATATTGGAGACTTGCCACCACTGTGTCCAAATATTTTGTATCGTGTTAGCTAATATGATTATTAAAAGATCTAACCAGAAGCCTGCTACCCGTGGTTAAAAGCAACGGAACACGGGACAGATAAAATTCCTTTCAAAGCGACGTTGTTAGATTAGTAATCCTTTATAGAGGTTACTGTCATGTGGAATGTGGACTCAACAATTATTACCCCATTTGTGGTTTCGGTGCTTGAAATGATACCAAAGGCCTCGACCAACATCTCCAGAGGCTCTTAATTGGTCGTTGAGTCATGAGCCGGATCTAAAGGACAGTGTTGCTGGACACGGAACGTATAGTGGGGATATTCCTTAATTTGAATGCATAACCACCGGAGGCTTGAGTCTTGAACCTCGTCACGGAAGTGTAACTCTTTTTAATTATTAGCAATTTAGTTTTTAATACGCTAACATAAAATTAAAAATTATAGTAACAAAATAAAAGACATAATAATCCTTTATAGTAAAATGAGGACCTTACTGACGACCGAGGTAATGTGTCGTGAAAATCTGAGCTATATAAACAGAAACAATAAAAAATGCACTGGATACACGTGGACAGAAATAACAAACTAACCGGCAGTCTATGAGGAGCGCGTGTTCTTTTTTTCCCAACGTAACAATGTATTGATCCATGATCCCGCACGGCATGCCGGGAAATTCGTGCTCGGCTTTTTGACACAGCTTCGCTTTTTCCACTAGCCTGCAAAATTTAATTAACTGTTATAACATAGAGTAAAAAGGCCGCGTCGACTCACACGCGGTGTCCAAACTATAGAAACGATTGACATTTTTATAAAATGTTAGGAATATTTCGTACCTAGATCATCGTTCACCATTATCATAAATCTTTTATGAATAATTTTCTTTATGTATTACGAAATTTATTTGAAAATGGTGTCTCTATATTATTACAATTTAAGATTATTAAATCTATTAATAACGGCAAAAGGAATAACAAAAAGGAGAAGACAACGACAGTCCAAGAAAATTAGACTAATTTCCCAATTGCTTTTCAGGTAATATTTATATTACGAAAATTTCAAAGTTATTTAAGTATCATCATCAGTATATCTATCTCACTATAATTCTTATAAACCTAGAACTACGACACGCGTTTTATAAATTAAACGCGCGACACGAAACACGAAAAGTCAGCGAAACCGTAAGTTTCCTTTAAAGCGGACCAAAATAGATCAAAGAGACACCAAAATAGATAAATAGGAGTTGGAAATAAACAGGTGAAGTTGTAGAGGCGTTTAGACGGAGGTAATCACTTGAGTTTACAAATGATGCAACTTACCCAACGCTTTTACCGGTAAGTCCTTCTAAGAATGTAAAAACAGCGACTTCTATGGAGGCACTGCTAGACAGGCCGGCGCCCATGGGAACATCGGACACTATGACAGCGTCGAAACCATCCACTTTTTCTGAGGAGATAAACACACAAAACTATAATTAAAATTATTTTTGTATTAGTGGCACAGATCTAAATTTAAATTAAGAACACCTTCATTTTGACGACTGCGGACAGCCACGGTATGGTTTTTCAATTTGTTTATGGGTTGACATATTTTATGATATTTTTTTTCAGTGTTTCGAGATAATAAAAATATGAAGGTAGGAAGTATTACTTCATACGGAAGGAAGTATTACTTCATAACCTGACCCGTACAGGACCATTGCGGTTGATCGGGGTCTTAACCTATCTCAAATGCAGAAGAAGAATGTTCAGCAATAAGATACAATTATATGGATTGTTATTTTCCTCTTGTATTAACTTTATAAAATGAATTTCTATACATATATTTATCTCTTTTTATTTTATACAAAACGTACTATTATAGGCAATATTAATAAATACTTCAAAATCCTCCACATTGCTGCTTGTAAAATACCACTATGAATTACTAGAACCTAAATTTTATGATATCTCAGCCTAATAAAGTGTAAAAGGTACCGCCATTTATTACATTTGTATAATAAATGCCGCTATCGGACACAATAACTACATTATAATGTCAATATATTTCCGATCAAAATACGTCGTATCTCCCAACAAATTCAGTATAAAAAACGCAGGAATGTTCTACTACCTTACCGCCTTGACGGCACAATTTTACTACTGATGTCTACTAAAGTCTCGCGTTCGAGTCCCGTGGGGGAAGTGATATTGATTTTTTTTATTCGATATCGGTCCGGAGTCAGGAATTTATGCCCGATATGACGATAGGCTCGCCGCCTATCACATTGTGGTACGGAACATATATATAAAGCAAAACATGGGTGTCTTGATAGCACCTCTGCCTAACCCTTCTGAGGAAAAGGTGTAAGTTTATAAATATATGTTTGTATGGAATAGAGCCCACTGTAGGTTGGGGTGATATTGAAATTAAATAATATATTTACTAAAAATTAAATTAAATTAAGCATGGTCATAAAAATATGAAATAGAAAATTCAATATTTTAAGTTAAAGAATGTGAAATATAATAATAAATTATAGAGGAAATATTTGTAATATTTCTTCGTCATGACTATGGTAGTATTTTTTTCAACATTCCTTGATTAAAACACATAATACGTCCAAGGGTATGCCGAGCTGTCACCGTATTTCGGTGAGTTTAGTTCTATCTTTATCAATGAGGCAGCAAAAATAAATTACATAATACGAAACTCAACGGCAGAAATATAGAACAAATGAATTTCTATAGGTTTGAACTTCGATTGAACATAATATATAAATTAATGGCTGAATGCTTTCACCACGGATTGGATCTTAACAGCACCATTGCGACTTGTTAACCGTGAAATTGTTCGCCTGGAGCAATATCAAAATGAAAATAACAGGAACCGTATTGATTCATGAACAAAAAAGAATGTGCATCGGTATTAATTATGTGAAACTTCATTCACTTCAATATAGATTTATAACTATTGCTTTCGACACGACATATATTTTATATTTTTTCATGTTTTGGGTAGGCCAGAAAGAAATGCACTTTTCGAGCGGCTTTCATTATATAATTATATTTGGTAACGCATTGACTAAGCCCCGTGTGACGGTTGTCTTCAGATAGCTTGGTTCTTATATTTTAAGACAACAAATCACTTCACGGGAGACCAATGCGCATTTAAGGTCAACGCTGATCCAAATCGCAAAAGGATAAGAGAATTAAGGTTGCCACACACATGACAATACAGCTGTGCAAGTCTGGTTTGCGCAAACATAATTTCTGTCAAACTGAGCGTCCTTCTTCGAAGGTTGCGCAGTTGGTTGTCCACACGCGTTTAAGTATATTAATATTAACTCAAGTGGATTTCTGAATCGTCAATCTCTTGGTACTAAGGTTCTGACAATCAAAATTTAAAAACCGAAAGCCTCTACACTTTCCAAAAGTAACTATTTGGGCAAGAATTACAAGTGGGAAATAGTCTGCCGGTAAGATTAAAATCCATTCATGGACTTATCATTCAATTTACATCGATAAGTGAAAAAGATTACGGTGCATATATTTTTATTGCAATGATTAGTTTATTGACCAATATTGTGCCTTTGTAAGCTGGTGTACCGCTAAATAATGATAGTGTGTTTTTTTGTTTAATACTGATTCATATTATTACATATTTATTTCTATACTAGCGGCCAGGCCTCGCTTTACCCGGGTGCAGGCACTTTTTGATTCCAGTTCACAACGCTCACATATAATTTCTAATTTTAACTGTTTTATATTTAAACTCAATGTAACTGCCTTCCTTTGTACTGCTTTTCTCGTCCCGTCCCGTTAAATCCCGTTCTGTCACGTCTCAATCTGTTTCATGACTCAAAGCATGCATTCCTGTCCTCTTATATTCCAAACTATACCTATGAGTATGAAACGGCAGCAAATATACATACAGTTTTTAATTCCTTGCTCATCCCAGGTAAATTTAACCCAATCGTTGGAGCGGGAAGACTTCTTGATCATCCCACGGGAACCCAAAATTTTTCGGGATAGAAAGTAGCCTATGTGTATATCTATGGTATCAGCTATCTTCATACCAAATTTCATCGAAATTTAACAAGCCGTTTGAACGTAAAGAAGTAACACACATACAAACATTCGCCTTTATATTTGTGGAATTCAAAGTAATGTACACAAATTACATAACACATTAGCCCAAATCCTCACTTGCGCAGTAAAAATGGACTTTACGTACCGTAAAAAATATTTTGTGCTAGCTAAAACTTACTGACCGGAATGGTCGTATCAGTTTACGTGAAAATGTTTCAAACACGTGTAACCAACATTTACACGTGGGACAGTCATTTTTCCTTTTTAAAACTTCAGGCTATACTATTTTTTTTTATTTATTTATTAGGATCTCTAACAACGAATACACATTACAAGCTTTAGGGTTAGTTTCATCAGTTTCTGATAAAGTACTTTTAGCTTTTAATATTTAGTTACATTGTATTTGTAGTCACTAAAACTACCATTCGGTTTTGTTTTCGGTAGCAGTCTTGATATACCCTGATGCCCCGTTCACATATTCGCCCAACATCGGCAACTATAGGCGATGACGGTAATGTGTACGGCTTATTGCCTTTCATTGCCGATATTCGTGTACATCACGACACATATAAGCAGTGTTGCTAACGAAATATTTTTCATTCCCAAATCTGGAGAATGTAGCGGTTCCGCGAAGTATAGTAAATAAAATTATACTTATGTTAAAATAAGTAACAAATTATTTATAATGTTGACTCGTGTAGTGTTTTTTGTAATGCATTTTTATTGTTAATCTTATATTATTATAATACTAAATAACTCACATTACAGTGTAATGACTCTGATAATTTAACTCGTTATCATAAAATGAACCAATTAAATTATAAATTATTAAGATATACACCTACAATTTAAGGATTTGTTCCAAAACTTATAACCCTGGTAAAATTTTACAACATTCGTGTTCGGGGTTTTTCGCCAACTGTCGGTAATCAGAGTGAGAGTAAAGTGAGAATACCCATGTTTGCCTGTCATCGTCGACGATCCGCTAGTTATGGATTTCTAGCCACATGCTCCGCGGGTTTGTGACAGTGTATTGCTATAGAAATTTAATTTTTCATAAAAAAATATCGAAATACAAGTTTCAGTAACAACAGCTAGCATTTTCCGGAGCTATCAGTTACTTTCGTATAATAATTGGTTCAGTTTAGTCACAATACGAAATCTATTCAGAAATAAGTATCATAGTTTATAAGTGTTTGTACATGATTTAAACTATATATTTGAATATTATGATTTATATCTGTATGAATATCACTCCGCTTATGCCGATGACGTGCATTGCGTTTACAGAAACGCGGTCTTCTCAAAATATTTGTTCATTTATTGTTATAAGGTCCGCCTACTTCCACTTTAGCTTGCTATTGCGGGTTGATATTTCTACAATATATACTAAAAGAAAATAAATAAAATTATAGATGTACAGAAAATATTTATTTCAAACAAGAATATATACAAAAAATACTTTAAAATAAATAAGTCGAATTATAGGACAGGGCACGTGTGCGTTTCAGCTGTATCTGCACCTAGTTGCCTGCTGCAACTTCTTCGGTTTCATTTTCTTATTATAAAATTCCACACCATTGTTCAATTCTCACTACATGCAATATAGTGTACGTAAAAAGCACAATTACTAATTGAAATAATTCTAAATAAACTGTTTGTACATTATTATTTAATTACACCCCATACTAAATAAAATAATCATAATTTTCGTATATTTTTATATTTTTGACAAAGATGACACAATTGACATCTGTGGATATATACGACCAAAAACCTTCATCGTCCATTACCAATTCAAGTTTTTAATCCAATTAATATGTCTCTTATTAATAACTTCGTTTTTTTATGAAATTCTACTACGAGTTTTATGAGTACCTGCTTTAAAAAACACTAGGCATTGCGGGCTTTGCGATTAGTTAAATGATTGACTTCCAAAATGAAAAATAAATGTCGTTGAATCATATGCCAGCCTACGTGGCGCAGTTGGTTAGACGTCGGCTGTGAACTGAGAGGTCGCGGGTTCGATCCCCGCCCCGCTAGAAATGTTTGTTCTACCCACAAATACTCCTTTCGGGTCTGGGTATTGTGAGACTGAAAAGACCCACGACACAAGACTCGATCTTAGTGTGGGGTCAGGACTATGTATGTGACTGTTGGGTGTTATTTATTATTTTCATTATATTTATGACATCTCATCTCAAAACCAGCATTCTACCATAGCCAATTCACCCATTGATTTGAACCAGGTATTAGTGGTACTTGTTATAATTCAGAGCTATGTGATGAATAAGGGTTCATCCACCAGAGTTATTTGGTTTATAATTTTACGACCAGCCAATTCTATCAATCCAATTAATTCTATGTCTCTGCTCGTGCTGCTCTGATTCTGTTCATCTTATTATGTCTACTTAATATTATAAATTCAAACGAAACTCTTTGTCTGTCGTCTGTCTGTTTTTATTAATGGAAAATGAGAAAACAAAACCTGATGGTAAGTAATTACCGCCCATGAACATCCATAACGTTCGGATCAAAGATGTATTGCGTGTCCATGAAATGGCAGAGGAGTGGAAAGGAGAAAGGATGGGAAGAAGAAAGGAGCATTGGGCATCCAGCAATCTCACTTACCGAATGCAATGGAAAAGCTGTTACTTCACGTTGATCATTCATGCTGAGCAATAACTGACAACAGCGTGGCTCTAACACTTCTGTTTGTTTGACAGTCTAGTGCCTGTTAAACTTTTACGCCTAAACCACTGAACCAATTGCCTTGTGTGAGCTGTGTAAACGGGTAAAGTTACGTTATCTATTACGTTTATAAGGCAAAATGTTTAATCTTAATAAATTTAAAAAAATGTATCCGTCGTAATTTATATAAGTCTATCTTCTTGTTATTCAATATAATCGTTTCAATAATTATTTAAATAATGTATTATTTTCTATTTTGTGTTTATAACCATGATATTAATCGTAATCCAAATAATAAGTTACTTTAAGGGTTGTTCTGGCTATCTACGACGCTCTATTTGCATGTAAGTGGATGGTATGCTAGAAAGTATGAGGCGAATAAAATAGGACAGGATTGAGGTATGGCATCGAATGAAACTTGATAAGACGGGATGTAACGGGAAGGAATCAGAAATGTTAATGATGATTCAAAACAACAACAACTCAAGGGCGATAATAAGAACATATTGTTTTCTTATGTAGTGTAAAATATATCCCTAGAAAAAACGCTGTTTTTACGATTACAAATACCTAGTTATGTTGCGGTAAATTCTTAACATCCACCATCTTCTACTTATCTGTTTACTCGGTATTATTTGGTTTTTATATATATTCATAAAACTCGTATCTATACGCGCTTTTTAAATATATGTCGTGGCAACCGCTAATGCATCGACGTCGATCGACGTCCATTTTTGACGACTTATCTATTGACAACTCGCTCGAATACGTGGCGAGGTGCGCAAAATTTGTGGCAATGATGCGCAAACGTGTCATCGACGATAATGTGAACGCGCCATGACAGTTTCAATATTTTCAGTCGACTACGTTATCTAACAGAAAATTTGACATCTATGGGTCTAAAAAAAGCCTATTTTGGGAGGATAATCGATAATTATAAACAAAATTATTGAAGATGAAGCCGGCATAATCTTATTAATATAAGCTAATGGTTTCCCATTAACGATCTTGAGTGTCATGAAGTTTATATATTGATCTGTGTATTGATCCTATTACGAATTAATGTAACAAACTATTGAAACGTTATTGTGACGCGTTGTGTTATCTAAACTTGATATTATAAAGAGGAATTATTTGATTGTTCGGCATGACCTGCTCGTCTCACCATCCATTGCAATAATAAACAAACGTTATCAAGTAACATTAATAGTAAATTTTAAAAATACCCGTAATTATCCTTTGCATATTTTCCTAATACTTTCATAGCACCATCATAGTACAATATATTATAGTGTTCGGAGACTCTGAGTAACACTTACCAGGAAAGTTAGCAACAACTCCTTTGACGTAATTAGACCAGCCCGGCCTGTCAGGTTTGAGAGAAACCTTCTTACTAGAAGGAAAGGATGTCTGCCGTTCTTCTCCCGTTGTTAGAACCGACAACAATCGGCATTCATCTGTGTTGTTGTAGCCTCCGACAACCACGGTTAGGAATGGTATAGCCTGTGAGAAAAAGCGCTATATTGATACATAGATATTAAAAAACTAAAATGAAATACAGCCTACATTCACTCATAGTCCTGACTTCACAATAAAATGTCTTGTGTCGTGGGAACCAGAACTGAGGAGAGATTATTTCGTCTCACAGTAAATAGATGGGATTAAACCAGCGGCCTATTTTTCAAAGCCGGTTCTCATCCAACTGCGCCATAGAGTCTGTCAAATAATATGATAGAATATTCTTCTGTTTCTCTTAAATTCCATCTATCGTTGTCTGTAAAAGATTACCGTAGGCATTAAACCCGCCATTTATCCTACCGTGCAAACTTTCAATAGAACCGGAATATATTTATTCAAATAAAAGGTTCAATCATTCAATCATTCAGCTACAAGAGGTCAATTGCTGAACATAGGGCTTCCCCAAAGATGTCCACATCAACCTGTTGGATAATTTGTAATTATTGAATTTAAATAAATTAAGTCACATTCTACAACATTGTACAATTCAGTGTTATAAACAAAATAAATAATTTAAATGTTCCAATATATCTTTTCGTTCATTTGTGACAGAATTCCTAGTATCACTTTCAAAGATGGCAAGATTCCCTACTTCCAATTTGACCGAATCGGAAAATAGTATTAAGAATTGATTTTATGGCATCGAAGGAACTGATTTAGGTGAAAGGTCCGACGTAAAATCAGAATCAAATGACCAACCAGGACATGCTCAAAGAATCACGTCCTTACGCTAGATAAGGGTATAGGTAGGGTATTTGAGGAAATGTTTCCAAGTTCACAATAAAGTGTTATTTAAAAAAAACTATCATAAACCACACCATATAAAGGTAAAGTGTAATACTACGGGGTCCAAAAGAAAAAGTATTGAATAATTACTCATTTCTTTAATTAAATATATTTGTATAAAAAGTATGCGTAAGCGAAGTGAGGTGGAAGTTATACTTCTTATTTAAGGTGATCATCATGCCGCGATGTCGCATGGGCGCGCATCGTAAAAAAACCCTCATATATTTCCAAACGTCCCAAAAGACGTACTCGTATAACTTCAAAAATAAATAAAAATAAAATAAATACACCCAACAGTCACATACTAAATTTCAATTATAAATGATGGCAAAGCGACCACAATGCGCCTGCTGGTGCGTGCAGTGCAGTTGAGGTAGAAAATCTACATCTTATGACTGAGACGGTTTTCCTTCATCGAGCGATATAATTTAAAATAAAGCCTTTAATTTCATACAGACTTACAAGAGTTGATTGATCGAATGTTACACATTGAAAGAAAACTGTTATTTACGGTCCGCCCGTCCGCCGTGACCACAAAAGCTGCAAAGTAATCGAAACGTCGGGAAGTCAAAAATGTAAAAAATTAAACTAAATTCGCGATAAAATCCGTAAATAATAGTTTTATTTCAGTGATTGATTAGTATTTCTTTTTAGCGATACAATTTATGCCGTCCTACTTATACACAGTAACTGGGTATTTCTATACTGCGACTGAAAACAAAGCCAGGTAGTAGTTTTAGTGACTACAGACACAATGCAACTAAGTAATTCGCAAAAAAAATGCTTTAATTGTATACGTATCGTCGTGTTTGGTAAATATATAATTTTTCCTAAATTAATAATGTACACTCTATTATTTTTAAAAACGCAATGGTACGCTAGGGTTTAAAACTGTATTAAAGTAATACAGTGTTTTGACAGAAATATTTTATTTTAATGGTATGTTTTTATGGTTTGTGTTCGTAAGCAAAATAATTCGCCCATCTTCATTAAATCGCTATAAACACCACTCCCTATAAACTCCCACGCCTTATTTACTACAGTCTTCGAGAGATAAACAACAAGTGATTGATGTCTCCGAAAAGTCAACAACAAATTACAATCTGACCATCTGCTACCCAAGGAACAACGAAAATTACTATCTTGAATCTTCTTATAACCTTTAAATCCCAGTCAACAACAATTTAGGTCGAACGAATTGGGGCTTAAAAATACCAATATATCACTGTTAAATGAATATTTAGCAATTTATGAAAATTATGCACACAATATAAAGACATTTTTATTACTTTCACGCCTAAAATATAGCTATTGTTTTTAGTAATTCTAGTAATTTGAGACAATAAAAAAAATGGCCAGTTCGTAAAAAAAATGCATTAATTGAGAACATTTTTTTTTAATTTGGTACCATAAAAACATAGATATAAAAATAGACATATTATCTTTTTTTAAGCACATTTTTGTATTACTGCGTAGGTCCGGCAAATGAGTAAACAAGTCACCTACGAGTAATAATAAGTGATGACTGCCGCCCTTGAACATCCATATCGCTTTGATCATGAATTTGTTGCTGGCCCATCAAACCGCCCCGGACGAGACTGCCCATTCATGCTGAGTCATGACTGACAACAGCGTTGCTCTACCAATTTTAAATACATAAAATTTCATATCGTAAACATTTTATATCGTTTTTATTTATTTTTTTACTAAAATATCTTCACATTGGTTACAAAAATCATTTTAAATATTCGTAATTTTATTTCAAAAC
This sequence comes from Hyles vespertilio, assembly GCA_009982885.2. NCBI lineage: Eukaryota > Metazoa > Arthropoda > Insecta > Lepidoptera > Sphingidae > Hyles > Hyles vespertilio. Next base: position 14,240,100 of record CM042820.1, read on the forward strand.
TAAAACTCGCTGTAAAAAGCTGAAGCAACGGAAACAATAAATATCTCTAAATAACTACTTTACACGAATTAATATGAAAAATGCTCCTTACAGGACACATTTTATATCTATAATGGATAAATAAGTGCATTAAATTTCATAGGCGTACGAATACCCGAATGATGTAGTCGGAAATCGCAAAAGTGCTACTACTGCCAGGCTTTGAAGGCTAGCTTAACTATAGAAAACTCATATAATCAAATTGCACACACCACCTGCATTTCTTCAGGATATAATTTCCACAGTATAAAGGTAATAGCAGTGGTACAAAGAACTAATAAAGACAATAACCATAGGCAGCACGAATCCCTCGCAGTAGTCGATGTGTTCTCCAATAAGGTTGACGCGGCCAGGCGCGGCGGCCGCCACGGTGGGCTCCCGACCGTACGTCGCTACATACTTGTCCCGCGCTTTCTTCAGAAGGGCCACTTCGCCTTTAGGCACGGCTTCGTTTGACATCTAAAACAATAAATGCATATTTTATAAACAGGCTACTCGAACCAAGCTTAAAAAATGTGGTATCGGAAATAGACTGATTCATTTTGTTTGGATAAATCCGTGCGTTATATATGTATAACTTGAAATTGTTTTCCTAATTCTTAACCAAATACACACTTAAACGGTGAAGAAAATATCATGAAGAATCCAGAATACCGCAGTCTTTAGAGCAATATGTTTATTGAAGTGCGTCAATTGACATGCGTCAATGAACATGGCAGACGAAGGTCCCTTTAAAAGTGATATTGGATTTTTCTATTCATTATCAGCCCAAAGTCAGGAATTTGTGCATGGATATGGCAAAAGGCTCGCCACCTATCACATTATGGGACGGAACATACAGGGCGAGATTTGGATGTCCTGGCACCTCTGCCTATCCCTTCCGGGATATAGGCGTGAGTTTATGTATGTATATGTGTATGTATGATTCCGTAATATTTACGTCTTGAAAATAGTCTTTCTTTAAAAATCGTAAAACCCACACTTATCGATCAACGTCAGATGCGGTCGGAGATACACCACGGATCGAGGACGAGCCCATCTTATCGGGCATATTCTATTCCCCCAATTTACATTTTTCAGCTTGAAAAATTGGCGCAAGATATCTTATCTCAGGATTAAATCTACACCATAATTATTTACTGCCCGTCTAGTCAGAAAGATTACTACACTTCCCTGTACTTATTTTCAAGAATTGAGCTATATTTATAAAAATATTTCCATGTCTTACTATGTAGGTCTCTCATATATGAGAGGCCAAGTGGGTATCACCGCAATGTCAATTTCACCCGCCAAACAACAGTGTAAATGCACTATTGTGTTCCGGCTTGTAGGACATTGTAGCCAAAGCAACTATTGGACATAATGAGGCTTAACATCTTATGTCCCAGGATGGCAAGAGCGGGTTGGCGGACTTACATACCATATAATTTTTTATAAATCGCTATGGTATGCAGGTTTCCTCACGATGTTTTCCTTCACCGTTTTAGTGCGTGGTGATTGACTATCAATACACACATGACTCCGAAAAGTCAGAGGTATGCCCTGGGATTCGAACCCGCGACCACCGTGAACATGTTGGCAGTCGCGTCTAGTCCGTTTACCAACAGGCCACCACGCACTTTTTCACGCACCGGGACATAACATGTATATACGTATTTGTACGATCCACAGGTATTTGTTTCGGGTCTAGGTGTTTGTGAAACCGAAAAGTTTCTCGTAGTTCCCGATACCCAAGATACAACACTCGATCTTAGTGAAGGGTCAGGACTATATATGTGACTGTTGGATGTATTTATTTATCTTTTATCTTTATTGATCAAATATTTATGAGTTGTATGTTATCAATGAGCTTATTTCATGTATAACTTCAGCATAATGACCCCTTCGAGCTGTCTCTTAGCTTTTACGCCATGGGAGGTTCATATAATTCTTGTCACTACACTGGTTTTGATTTCAATACTCGAATTCGTAATAATCATTTTTTAAAGGTTGTTACATCTATGATTTATGAATACACACGCACTTTTTTACTTTATTTATCGTCATCAAAGAATTTATTGTGTAAACAAAATAATAAATAAATTCTGCCAATCTGGAGCCAACCCGTGGGGGTCGTGACCCACATGACGTTCCCCTGGATCCGCACTTGCTCTTAGGCCGGCTCTGGATAACAATGGACCAAAAATTGCGTAATAAATAATATATCGCATAATAATGATAAAGAGATTTTGTCTTCACGTAATATAATATTAAACATCATTTAATGAAAATGTTTTTTTTTTATATTATATATATATTCAAGTTGTGATCATCTTAAATCTATGGAGACTACGTTGTTACATTTTGCGGTATATCTTAAGGACTTTAGCATGTCTTTCATCCAAAACGAAATTAATCAAAAAGAAAACAAAGAGATGAAAAAAATAATTGACTACATTCCTTCTAGGCAAACGGCAGACAAAACACTTTGCTAAGAAGCATCCGCCCATAAAATATAAACAACTGGAGATATAACACAAACATACGTACATAAACTCACGCCTTTTCACAGAAGGGTACGCAGAGGGGCAACCACGACGCCCACATTTCATTTCCCCTAGTGTGTTCATTCTACTATGTGATAGGGAGCGAGGCTATGGTCATAACGGGCCTATGGCTATAAAAAAATAAAAAGCCGTTATATCGTCGCCCTACATGGGAATCTAACCAGAGTCTTTGACTTTGTAATAATCATACCGTTGTACAACTACTACACGGAGGCAGTTTTTTTTTTATTAATATACATGGCGAGACGAACATGCCTTTCGCCTACAACAATACAATCCCAAACAATACGACCCCTCATGGACAGTAGCAAAACCAAAAACACACCATGAATTACAAAGCAATGCTTGGCATTCCACTGAGCTCGCCATCCTGAGACATAAGATGATAAATCTCAATACACATATACCCAGACGTTATTGCATTTACACTACTGTTTGGCGGGAGAAATAGACATTGCGATGGTACCTACCCAGGCGGCCTCGCATCTACATATTATGTGAGACTTAACACCAGTATATCTTGGGACTGCCATCCGATGCCAATGGATACTCTGCCTGGGCGGCATTTGCGCTTACCATCAGGTGCAATGCCGCCACTATGCCGGGCCGGAGATAAAAAAAAACTAAATTAATACACAATTATAAACTAATTAACACGCATTTTTATCAGAGGAGAACCCAAATATAACTCTTTTGAATTTACTTATTTTTTTTTCCTTATTAGCAGTTTCTTTGGTATGGTTATAAAAAAATCAGCATCCATTGAGCTCTGTATGATACATTGACACGACACTCGTTTTGGACTCCACGCCGTGTATTTAATCCCTCGCCTAAATTTACTCCTAGTTTCAGCAAACCGTCAGTTACTATACTTACGTGACTCACAGAGGTTATCTATCCCAACAATACAATGACGCAACTCTTCGATAAATTGTTTCATTCATTCATCATTCGATTAATTTGTAGGTTCATGTTTTGCACCTAGGCATAAATTATAATGAGGCTGTTTGTGAATATTCAAATAAATTTACACGAACAAATTTCAAACGATCTGCTTATGAATAAAATTGTCTAGTTGAGTTAATTTATTAAAGCTATTTTTGATCTTTGAAAACTCAGCCCTTAACTTAATTATTTTATTCAGATAGGAATATTCAGTGGTAATATTAAAACTATTAAAAAGTATTTTCAATCAACCTTATAATTAGGCACTCGCAATTCGCTATATTAAGTATGTAAAACACTACTATGTACTCACAGACAAACCAAGTAATTGGTTTTGTGAGACCAATTGTATTTTTTTTGTTATTTTGTCTTAATATAATAAATAAATAAAAAAAAGGTGCAATGTTTTTTATAAAATAAATATGACGGTAAGAAACACTAAAGACTGTCAACAAAGTTGCGTAAAATTCATAATTGTTTACAAGGATGCGTCACAAACAGCTGGTTTACATTTACTAATAAATTCACACTAGATCAAACTAATAATTGAAAACAAATTAAACACGCATAAAAATATATTGCTATTATAAATTCAAACCAAAGATTCATGCATGAATAAGCGTGAAAATAACTGAAGTCTGAAACATGTACAATTACGTGGATACTGAACGAAATTAATACATACCTTGTTTTAAACTAATATTATGTTTTCTCGATCTCAACTAAAACTCACATCAACACAATACGGATACAAGCGTACACTGGCGAACAACGAAGCGATAGCAACAGTTTATTAAACGTTTTACTAAGCCAAGTGTTCAATATCGGAGTAATTGAAACCAATTGCTTGCCACTGCAACAAACAATAATAGCATATTTAAACTGGAAGTATAACAATAAACAACATTACGTAATGATATCATTTAAGCTGATAGGGCAGCTAATATGCAGTTAAATTAATGCGACTACAATTAAAACTATAGGTACCTAATCTACATATAAACTAAACCTATTGATATCTCCATGGTAATTTAATCAGAGTATATGCAACACCCTGGCAACTATATTATCTAATTGCTATTAATATTTACCTACTAAAACAAAATTGGAATATCGAAACCACTTTTTTTTTTATTTAGACACATGAATAGCCATTATACGTTTTCACTGTTGAAATGAAAACATAAATTATCGGTTGCTTATTGACTTGATCAAAATAATTTATTGAGATTTCTACCAAGTACTTCACAATAGGCAGCAAAGCTAATATTTATCTACGACATAAGCGGCGCATAAATCTAAGACTACACACGGTTATGGTTATTCACAAATGTACTTTTTATGGTATAACAATAACTACTTATTACTACTCAAGAGTAGGAAATATAAAAATAAAGTATTTTCGGTAAGAGCGAAGTCTTCCAGGCAAACATACATATAATAACTATACAATGTCTACACTACTCTTAACATTAGTTCGTACATATTATCGCCGGGTTAACATCATTGTTTATTGCCCCTTGTTGATGCTGATAACACGTTTGGGACGGTTATCTGTCGCTGTAAAAACTATCGGGCCTCATTAATAAACTCGAATGAGCGAAGGATTAACTTTAGGCATTGGGCTAGAGAATTCAATCTATTATTATGAATAGCTAGATGGTAATGACTATATTAATAAAAATCTATATTCTTCAGCCTAACATGATAATCCTGTTATGGCAATCCACTGATTTTAAAAGTAAAAAGAACGATCAAAATAAATTTGTCTATTTTAATGTTTTGGGCTAAAATTTAATCCCTCGCTCATCCGAGTTTATTAATAAGGCCCTCGAAGTTATAAAAGAACTGTGTTATGTCACACACTTCTGCATATCCTACTAATATTATAAATGCGAATGTTTGTGTGTTTATTACCTCTTCACGCTCAAACCTGGACCATTTTTTATGAAATGTTGTATGAAGGTAGCTGACACCCTGGATTAACACATAGGCTACTTTTTATCCCGAAAAAATATATTGTTCTCATGGGCTGTGCGGCTGTGTTATGAGGAATGAGATGGGAAGTTTGAAGTACGGCAGTAACATTCTGTTTGAATATTTAAATTAGTTATCACGCGATATAGTTCCTATGTTTCTAAAGTGGAATTAGATTAATAAGCAAATGCCGTTTAGAAAGGGGAGATGCGATTATCCCACAGAAAACTGACCGAAAGTTCGCAATCATATAATATAATATTCAAATATATATTTTTTTATTGCAAAGAATTGCGAGACGAGCAAGCCGTTCGCCTGATGGTAAGCGATACGACCGCTCATAAACAGTAGCAACATTCCACTGCACTCGCCATCCTGAGACATAAGATGTTAAGTCTCAATATGTCCAGTAGTTACTCTGGCTACAATGTCCTTCAATCCGAAACACAACAGTGCATTTACGCAGTGTTATTTCACGAGAGAAATAGACATTGCGGTGGTACCTACCCAGATGGCCTCTCACATATGAGAGACCTACCACCAGTAAACCTATTCCAACTGCCAAAATTGAATAACATATTCTTACCTTTCCCTTAGTTCTATTTATCCGTCTATTGAACACAAGCCCTCCCCTATGGATGGTCATATAGACCTGTAAGAAGCGGCCTGCATCCTGCAACTTCCTGCGACCTTAACCTTCCCTTAGTTCAGTGGTCATTTATTTCTTTTTACAGTCGGATATCTGGGCACACATCTCCGTTGGCTTGCTTGTTGGGTCCATTATCACCGTCATCATCCTCAGTCTCAGGAAACAAACTAGAATCAAAAAATACATACACAACTACTAAAATAATACATGTTTTAAGAGGGTTGACTACGCTGCCATCTTTTTTTAGCAGATCAGTTTCAGATTACCTACCACGGTTTTTTTGTATATCAATGCCTACCACCCAATTTCTGCAAAAGCAATGGGAACTATTGCTAAATAATATAACTTAAGCTATTACCATAATTTAAATTCCATAAAAATAAGCCCACGTGTTTTTTTTCGTCTGATCTGATGTTTGCTTACTAGAAAGAAGAAAGAAGGTCGTATTTTAGTAAACGGTGATGATCATGACTAAGCATCATGACTAACATTATCGTGTAATTTAGATATACTTCGTACGGATTAGATTCTTAGCTTCGGCAATAAAACCGACTTTATTCTAATCAGTTCTTGACGGTGTTTTCCCAATATTGAACAATGTTATGTAAATCATCAAAATTAAACTTGACCATAACGTTGCTACACTAAGATGAAGCCTAAATAAGTATATTATTTGTGAAGCTACATAAATAAATAAAAACGAAATTTTATTTATAACTTTTGTAATTATACATTTACATAATAGTAATACTTTGAAAGAACACTAACATTTGCATTGCTTGTAAGTCTACCTAAGCTGATATATTTAACTACATTTCTTATTACTTTAATAAAATAATAAAATGTCATAAAAATCTTTTGTCCTGTAAGTTTTTTACAAAATAAATAAGCAAAACCATTCGTAGGTATAATTTGAATATCGTCTGCATCAGTTCAAATAATTTCATTGCTTATTATCTGAAGGATTTATAGGCTGCTTAACTTCAGAAAGCTTTTGCGAAAGCTGTTTCATTAAAACTTACAACTTTAAAACTGCGTGCGTTAGCTTTAAATCGTATTGATTGATTATAAGTTTTCTTGGCTTCATTTTTGCCATTTAACTAACATTATAAATTGACTAGAGCGGTGGTTTGTTAAACATTTGTGATAAGGAATGTTTTTAAACATTTAGTCATAATATTATGTTATAGTGATAACAGTGGTGATAACTTATAACAAAATACATAAATATGGTTTACTTAAGAAAAAAATCGCATTTTTTAAATGTTTTGTACGTACGTCTCAGGCAGGAGCCTGCACAACGTCCAACTGAGTTTTCAGCAGCTGAAAGGGTGGTCCCCACCAGAATTCAGGCGATAATGTACGCAGTAGAATGACGGTTGATTCCGAGACTGGGCGCTTATCATCTACTACTTCACCAGCTCTCGCAGATAACGCAACTCCAACAGCGACGCTCTTTGGTAGACGTGTCAAAACGGCAATATGTCGGTTACAGATTCGGTTACGATATGGGTCCACAGAAGAAGTCACTATAGAGACGTGCCCATTGGTGGGAGATATTTATCCAAAAGTTTTCAACGGGATGCGAAGCTTGGTTGCGCCCTCTGATGACGGTTCGCAATATTTGATTGGAACCCCGATGCAGCACACATTTACTTCAAACTTTTCGGGGCAACGATACACCATCCGAACTACGTACTTAGCATTGTCCACGAAATTACTCTGCATTTTGTATAAACTGCAAAGGAATCTAAATCGTGTCTCGTGTTTAGAATAATGTTATAATTTTCGACAAAATTAAGCCAAAGAACGTCAAGGTGCTTATGGTCAATCAGGAGAGACAATCTAAAAAACTTCTAAGAAAAATTGTGTTCTATTGAGCACTTGAATATTTCACCGTTGAAATAAACATTAGCAAGTAGTAGTGTATTGATGTATTTATATATATATATATATACATATATATATATATATATATATATATATACATATATATATATATATATATATAAATTTTTTATTATTATTTAGTAATTGTTTGTTGTTCTTATATTTTTTTTCCGTCTTAACTCCTATTCTTTACACTTTACGACTGCCCTCTAATTATCCTTTTATCAAATCCATCCCATGGTTGTCTGTAAGACATTGCCTTTGAGCGATAAGACCGCCAATTGTACTTTTATGATTGTAATTTTAATTTTATTTGTATTTTTTTTCTTTGTGCAATAAAGTGTATAAATAAATAAATAAATAGTCCAAATACGAACTAATCCAGGGCACGAATCTCCCCAATAATCGAGAAATATAATCCACCACGCTGGCCAACCTCGGGTTGGCAAACTTTATATACCATAAAATTCTCACAAACCGCTATGGTATGCAGGTTTCCTCACGATGTTTTTCTTCACTGTTTTAGTGCGTGGGCTTAACAATTTTTTTTTTTTTTTTTTTTATTATAATGGCCTGGCATAGTGGCGGCATTGCACCTGATGGAAAGTGCCAATGCCGCCCAGGCGGAGTATCCATTGGCATCGGACGGCAGTCCATCCAATGGAAACAATTATGCCGGCCTGCTTAGGTGCCTCTTCACACCACGGCGGAAGGACCCAGGATTGTAGGAAGGAGGGAACACGTGCGCCGGCAAACAATTCCACAGCCTGACGGTGCGGCACAGAAACGAATTTGAGAACCGTTTGGTTCGCGCCGGGATGGTGTGGACCGTCAAGCTATGGCTTCGCAAGCCAGCACGCGTGGTTCTGGTTAGGAATGGAGAGAAGGGGAGCAAGTTGAACAATTCCTCAGAGAACTCACCGTGGTACAGGCGGTAGAACACGCTTAGAGAGGCGACATCTCTCCGGAGTTGTAGCGACTCCAAGTTGCTCGTAACGTCTGCATCATTCACAATGCGGATGGCCCGCCGCTGCAATCCATCCAAGGCATCGAGCAGGTACTGGGCGGATCCATCCCAAAGGTGCGAGCAGTACTCCATACCCGGCCGGACCTGCGCTTTATATAAGCGGCAAAGCTGACCGGGCGTGAAAAACCGACGCACCCTGTTCAGGACTCCAACCCTGCGTGATGTGGCAGATATTACGCCCTCGATGTGATTCCTTGGATTGAGATCACAGCGGATATCCACACCAAGGATACACAGGTGATTCCGCACTGAGAGGGGAGTACCCTGCAGAATGGGGAGGGGAGAGAACGGGGATTTTTTGCACGTGAACGCACACACCTGGGTTTTCTTGGCATTGAACTCAACCATATTCCTGGAACCCCATGTAGAAATGAGATCCAAGGTCCGGTTGAGCTCAATGACAAGATCTTCGCGTCCCTTCACAGTTTCGACACGGCAACCTGGAGGCCCGCAGTGGTATCGCCCATGAACCGTGCTGTCATCTGCATAGCAATGAATGTTGCCAAGCGACAACATGTCATTGATATGCAGAATAAACAAGGTGGGCGACAGCACCGAGCCCTGAGGAACTCCGGCATTTACCGACATGAGCGCCGAAGCGTGTCCGTCTACGACTACACGTATTCTACGCCCATGCAGAAAGCCGGAAATCCACGAACACAGGTTGCCGGGTAGACCGTATGCCGGAAGCTTGGACAGAAGACCACGGTGCCAGACCCTATCAAACGCCTTGGAAATGTCGAGGCTCACAGCAAGAGCCTCGCCACGCCGGTCTATCGCCTCACCCCAGCGATGCAGGACAAACGCTAGAAGATCACCCGTCGATCGATTATGGCGGAATCCGTATTGTCGGTCACTGATCAACGAGTGATCCTGCAGGTAGCGGACCAATTGAGCGTTTATGATCCGCTCCATGACCTTACACATCACTGAGGTGATAGCGATAGGGCGGTAATTGGTAGGGTCCGATCGATCACCCTTTTTGGGGATCGGTTGCACATTGGCCTCCCTCCAAGATTCCGGCACAACACCTGTGCGGTAGGACGCTCGGTAGAGGCGAGTCAGTGCTGGAGACAACTCGGCTGCACAAGCCCTTAAAACCACCGCTGGTATCCCATCCGGACCACTGGCTTTCCGCACATCGAGAGACCGTAACTCACGCCGCACATCACACTGCCTGATGCGAATATCTGCCATTGAGAAACCGCAATCAGGCAGTGTAGGCAGCGACTGGGAACCACGGTCTTCGAGGCGGGAATTAGCCGCAAAGAGATTTGCCAGCAAGGCAGCCTTCTCTTGCGGCTTGTGGGCCAGCGACCCTTCAGGGTACCTCAGCGGCAGCAACGCTGGACGGCAGAAGTTAGATTGGACGGCCCTGGCTAACCTCCAATAAGCACGACTGCTAGTTGGGTGATCGGCCAACGCACGCCCAATCTTGCTAACGCGCTGGGCATCCGCCCTAACGTAGGCCTTCTTGCAGGCCTTGGAGGCACGGTTATAGGCTTCTTTGAGGGAACTGATATTGGGATCCTTCATGGCGCGACCCCTGATCCAAGCGCGATACGCCGCCTGTTTGTCACCGACAGCATCGGCGCAAGCACGATTAAACCAGGAGCGTCCACGGCCCTTACTGGCGATCTCAGAGGAAGGAATGTAATATTCCATTCCAAGTCTGATCTCGTCAGCAATAGCGTTGGCACTCGCTGAGGGATCTTTACCCTCAAAGTAGCGCTGCCTCCAAGAGATGGATGCAAAATATTCCCGCATACCATCCCAATCTGCCGACGAGTAATGCCAGACCCTTCGCCTAACCTGCACGGGACGTGGAGGTGATGCGATCGGTACTGACGACCCAACCAGGCAGTGATCGGAAGTGCCCAGAGGCGCACTAACGGTCACATGATACCCGGCTGGGTGACTCGCCAGCAGAAGGTCCAGCAAAGAAGGCGCATGACTCGCCACATCCGGGATCCTGGTGGGCTGGTTCACCAGTTGTGTCAAGTCATGAGTCAGAGCGAATGCATGGGCAGCTCTGCCAGCATGATCAGTCTTGGAGGAGCCCAGCCACAGTTCGTGATGAGCATTGAAATCCCCCAAGACCACCATTTCGGCCGACGGGAACTGCGCCTGCGCGTCATCAGCCGCCTGGCTAAGATACCTGAACAGCCGAGTCGTCTCATCGTCCCCGTTGTGAGACCTGTAAAGGCACACGTAGATGCGGCTCAGGGAACCTAGATCCACGTGCACCCACAGAGCGGAGAAGGAGGGGTCCTCCATGCAGTGCAAACGGCGACAGCAGATGTCCGACCGAACATACAAGCATACCCCGGCTTTAGGCTTGAAGTTTACTTCAAGCGAATAACCGGGATACAACAGGTAAGAATTATCGGTCGGACAACGAATCTGCGTCTCCGTTAGGAAGAGCAAAGCAGGCCGGGCCGTCTCAAGATGGTGGTGGACGGCATTGAGGTTCGTATGGAGTCCACGGATGTTAGTGAACTCCATAGTGAACGCGGTAGTGGGGTTAAGCACCGCTGAAGGACCTGCTCTGTTTAGTTGCACTGTCATGGTAGAAAGGATGGGATTGGTGAAGAGGCAACGAGGATCTTAGGTTCGGGCACTAAGAAGGCCGAATGGGCACCGGCACGAAAGGGTCGGCAGGAAGCGAATTGATCCGCCGGACGGAAGGGGCCCCGTACCCTCCCGGGATGGGCCGCCCGGACCCCACTTCCGGTCACCAACCGGCACGACGTACCCACCCAAGATTATGCGCGGCATGGTGAGGCAGCCTCTCGAGGTGGTTAGCCCCGATTGAGCCCCTGTACTATACCGCGGGCGGCCAGCGGACAACCGTTTCTACGGGTCTCCCTGGCCGGCGGATCAACTCTCCTCCCTTCGACAGAGGACCGAAAATACCCACACGGTACAACCTCATGCCCGGACCTAAGATCTTCGAAGAAACCGGAAAACCACTGGCTGATCCCGGAACGCGATCCCCTTACGGAGATCACTATGGCGGTCTTTACGCCTTGTGGACGGTGGTCGCTACCCGGGCGGACACATAAGTCCTACCACCACTATGTCACTCATTTGGCACTACCCAGGGGTCACGTGTAGGGAATATAGAGTCAAAGCCTACGGACGCGAGTGACTTTAACCCAACAACTATCAATACTCACGCAACTCTGAAAACTCAGTGCCCTGGGATTAGAACCCGCCACAACAGTGAACATGTTGGCAGCCGCGTCTTGCCTGTAACTAACAGGCCACCACCCACTTCTTAGTATTAAACTGCTGCAAACAGCACGTTCAGAACTTCTCTCCGGTTACTGATAGAGACTTGACAATCGTGCAAGGATTTAAAGAAAATTAGGGAACCATCTCGAAGACTAACTTCGAAAAAAATGTATACAAACTACATGTATTACTCTTGGTGTCTATAACAAAATAGAACGTTATAGTGGGTGAAAATTAAATTAAATTCGAATTTCGAATACAAATACTATTTTGTTTGTTTGACACAATACCAAAAGTTTGATAGCGGAGATGTTATAATATGTACACATTAGGGTTTGGGTCCCGGGACATCTTGTGTCTTGAAATGCCGAGAGTTTTAGCAATTTTAGTTGTTTAGAGACCCGGGACTCGTCGTGACGAGACAAGATTGTCGTAATTGTTTTATAATATGTTTTATTTTCAAATACTTGAAGGAGCCTAGCTTGGCGCCACGTAATAGTTAAATTTAAAAACCAACATCTGTTGAAACGAGAGTGTTTTCCTTCTCCGGTGGCATTATCCCAAATATCTGAAAGATATTATCCGACAAAGCTGAGGCTCTGATTATTTAAAAAAACTATTAATTAAATTAGCAAAGAAGTCAAATTCATGTGTTGGTTAATTATTTCAATGACTAATTTTTAAGTCTGTTTTATTATTATTAAAATTGAAAAACATTGTGACGACCAATGATAAAATACTAGATAAAAGTAAAGTTATTAAGAATTAATCTGATTTATAAGTAAGTATATTTATATTTGTTTCATATATGTGTATGTATTTATATGCTTTGTTTTATATATATATACCGGGTATCTCAAGACTGCTACCGAAAACGAAGCCGGGTGGTAGTTTTAGTGGCTACAAACACAATGCAATTAAAAATTTCGCATAGAAACGCGACAATTATTTTTTATGATTTTTTAAATATCGTCATTTTTGGGTGGTAAATCCATAGTTTTTGCTAAAATAATAATTTAAACTCTCTTATATCTTAGAGTATTTATAAATTAAAGGGTATACACTATTATTTTAGGAAAAAATGTATTTACCACCAAAATATGGCAATAGGAAAAAAATTACAAAAAAAATTTGTCGTTTTTTTTGCAACTTTTTCTGTTGCATTGTGTCTGAAGTCGCTTAAACTACCACCCGGCTTCGTTTTCGGTAGCAGTCTTGATATACCCTGTATATATATATATATATATATATATATATACCAACAGGCCACCACGCACTTTAGTACATTTAGTACTGTATATATACCGGGTATCTCAAGACTGCTACCGAAAACGAAGCCGGGTGGTAGTTTTAGTGGCTACAAACACAATGCAATTAAAAATTTCGCATTGAAACGCGACAATTATTTTTATGATTTTTTAAATATCGTCATTTTTGTGTGGTAAATCCATTGACGTAAAATATATGGACGGGGCGGAGAGCGAGAAAAGTGTTGTCACGAAAGTGGTCTGTAGACCAGTGCAGCGGTTGTGACGTCACAGCGCACCGGTCTGTAAGTCGTCGTAAAAATGCCCAATTGTATCGTGCGTGGGTGCAATAAATATGATCGAACATTCACAAAAAATAAAGATAACATTTCTTATCACCTATAAGTAAAAATTATATTACTTTAAATCAATATAACATTTATTTTAGCATTATTGAAAAACAATTTCATGGCCGCCATCAAATCATTCGGCGTATGTATTCTGCACGACATAACTTTGTACTTTGTAGCGGCGCATATTAAGGAATGCGTAGACCTAAGCTATAGTAGAACTGATGCCGTGTAATTATTTGACATATTTACCACTTGATTTACATATTTTTAATCCGTAGCAAATTATACTACTAAAACTACCTATAATGCAAATTAAAATGTGTTCCATTTAATAAAAAGGCCTACTAAGACGTTACAAATTTTCAGATTTATTATTTTTTATTCATTTTATTTTAATTCTTTAATATGATGTTTTTTCTGTTATCAATTTGCACACTATATTTCACATATTATTTTACAACTTAACTAATATACAACATATTTAATGTTAAAAAATATTTTTCCTGATTTATGGATATACATAGAAATCAAAACAAATTTTTATAATTTAACGTTTAAATAACTACGACGTAACAAAGTTACGTCGACGGTCGGATGCTTTAGCACACTACGTAGTTACATGAAAATCTAACAGATGGCGCGATGTTCACAGGCGTCTTTTTGACGTACCCAACGTACTGAAGGGCCTATCCTTAGTTTTTAAATCAATGGGTAAATCCATAGTTTTTGCTAAAATAATAATTTAAACTCTTTTATACCTTAGAGTATTTATAAATAAAAGGGTATATACTATTATTTTAGGAAAAAAATGTATTTACCACCCAAATATGGCCATAGGAAAAAAATAACAAAAAAAAAATTGACGCTTTTTTTTGCAAATTTTTCTGTTGCATTGTGTCTGAAGTCGCTTAAACTACCACCCGGCTTCGTTTTCGGTAGCAGTCTTGATATACCCTATATATATATATACAGTACTAAATGTACTAAAGTGCGTGGTGGCCTGTTGGTAAACGGACTAGACGCGACTGCCAGCATGTTCACGGTGGTCGCGGGTTCGAATCCCAGGGCACACCTCTGACTTGTCGGAGTCATGTGTGTATTGATAATCAATCACCACGCACTAAAAACGGTACAGGAAAACATCGTGAGGAAACCTGCATACCATAACGATTTATAAGAATTTCTATAGCATGTAAGTCCGCCAACCCGCACTAGGCCAGCGTGGTGGACTATATGGCCTAACCAATCTCAATCGTACTGTCGATTGTAGGGGAGGTCCGTGCCCTGCAGTGGGTCGTATATGGGCTGATACAGTACAGTACTAAATGTGGCTCTGAAATAAAATATACAATAATTGCTAATTCAGCCTATAACCACAACTTCTATCAATAATTCAACATAATGTTCAGTACGTCAACTAACAAGCGATTACAATATTTTAAACAAAAGATTCTTAATAAAGTGACTAGGTAGAGGCAATAGACAACCTCCGTGGCGCAGGATTCGATCCCCGCACAAAGACAAATAGTATGTTCCACACGTATTTGTTTCGAGTCGAGGTGTTTATGAGACTGAAGTAGCTCTCGTAGTGTCTGATACCCTCAACAATCTCTCAATCTTAATGTAGAGTGTGTTACTATGTATTGTGACTGTTGGGTGTATTTATTTATTATATTCAATTAATATTAAAATTATTAATAGTGATATATTTTTTAGTTCATATTCCAAACCCTTATTTTACTTGTCATAATTATTATATTTAAGTGGTGCGATGGATTTCTAGCACAACTTATTAAAAAGCTCTGAGAAATCATAAAGATAAAATCATACTTTGATTGGACAAATACATATTATTTTCCTGAAATTATAAAGTGGTTTCACGAGACTGCATAATGAGCTAAGAAATCTCTTAAGATAAATTTGTGGAAATCAAAGTTCGATATAATCTTACAAAGAAATGGAATTCCTCCTATTTTATAATATTTAACGACCGAAAACAGTAGGTAAGGGCTGAATTGTAACGCGGAAATTGGCTAGAGGGACCACCATTTACCATCAAATTGGCCACAAAAACGAACACTCCATCAGCAATTATAGTGAAATTTGTTATTATATTTTTTTAATAGCCGATAGGATAATTCCAGTATTCTATTAATATATAGCCCATACACTTCCGACTGCAGGACACGGTCCTCTTCACCAATTCAGAGTAGAGATGTGAATCCATATAGTCCACGCTAGCCTAGTACTGCTTGGTGGATTTAACATACCATAGAAATTCTTGCAAATCGCTATGGAATGCCGGTTTCCTCACGATGATTTCCTTCGCCGCTATAGTGTGTAGTGATTGTCTAGTAATACACAAATGACTCTGAAAAGTCAGAGGTGTGCCCTGGGATTTCAGCTCGTTGTGAACATATTGGCAGCCACGTCTGTTCCATTTACCAACCACGCACATGCTACATGTAATTTTCAAAGTCTGTTAAATTTCAGACGAACACCCTTAACGCCTTTTAAAAATACGTTATATTAATATTCATGATTACACCCACATTGAGTTCTGTGCAGTGACTGCACCGTCTGTTATATGTCGAAGCCATTATGGCACGAGTAAGCTTCAAGACGCATCAGATTTGATTTTATGACAAGTGGTAACGACCGTGATAACATATTCGGAGTTACTCAAGCTTATTCGATACTTAAAATGTCAATAACATTTGGCATTTATTAAAAATATTCTGTGCGAATAATCTTCAATGAATACTATTATTTATCCATAAGACTACTATTGCATATGGTTGCAGTATGACTTATAACGACGAAAACAAACTAGGAATACCAAACAGGATCAGAAGAAACGAGTTGTATGTTAGACGATCTTAATTGCCAGCCAAATTATAAAAAACACCCCATAAATCTCAGACAACAAAACGATATAAAACCTTTGATCTTTAAAAATTATTCGAAGAATGTTGCTTTAAAACCGCGATAAAAAATACTAAAATACAAAAAGATATTTCCGTATTTGTAAATTTAAATAAGTACTTACACATGGTGTCTGTTATACTTCCTACGTCCTGAGAGAGGCCGACAGAGATAAGCAGCTATCGCTGGCTGCTATTTAAAAAAGGGAGGCATTTAGGGGCAGGCAATTAGGATTGAACCTTCAAATCGCCCAACAATAATAAGGCAAAACATCTACCTCCTAAAAAAAGGCATTTATAGTCTCACAAACTTATCTGACCCGGTGAGAGTGTCGCTGTTGTCGAATTTGGTGTTGCCACTAAAAATAGATCTATAGCAATAAAGTGTGTTAAGTAAGATTTTTTAATCCGATCAATATTGTCAGGAAAATGAGTGGACCAGTTTCATTTGCAGGTTATTTTTCCTTCCCAAGAATCCTAACAAGTCGCTCCCCCTGCCCTTAAACAAGTGTATATGCATCAGCCCATATACTATATGTCCCACTGCTGGGAACGGGCCTATTCTACAATCGAGAGTACTATTGAGAGTGGTTAGGCCCTATCACAGGCCATATAGTCCACCATGTTGGCCTAATGCGGGTTGGTGGACTTACATACCATAGATATTCTTATAAATCGCTATGGTATGCAGGTTTCCTTACTATGTTTTCCTCCACTGTTTTAGTGCGTGTTTATTGACTATCAATATAAACACATGACGCCGAAAAGTCTTTTGATTTTATCTTAAGATTTGTGCCCTGGGATATGAGCACGCGATCACCGTGAACATGTTGGCAGCCGCGTCTAGTCCGTTAACCAACAGGCCACCACGCACGTAACGATAAATTTTAGTTTATGATATGTACTTACACCTTGAAAGTTACTTACCTTACTTACTTGAAAGTTTTCGACATTTTCACTAATTTTTAATAATGCAGGAAAAATAAATACACTGAGTAAACAAAGAATGGCGGTTGTCAGTGAGTGGCAGGTAAACTGTCAATTCCAAATGCCGTCGTTGTTTCCACTTTTGGCCACCGGGCCAGGTAAGTTTGTGGCTCTTTATAAGGGTGATTTGTCGACAGTGTCACTGTCAGTTTCGGCGCGTAAAGTAACTCATTGAATGACCAGCATTAACGAAACATTATTTCGCTTTTAAAAGCACATGCTTCACAATAGGTACCCTACCTATTATTATAATGTTCGGAATTAGAGAGGCTGTGCCATTGATAAAAATTTATGGACAGGGGTCACAGGGCGGAAAGCGCGTTGTATTTTTGACCGACTTCAAAAGAGGAGGTAATCAATTCGACTGATTTTTTTTGTATGTTTGTTACGCGATTGCGCCGGCAATTGTGAACCGATTTTGAAAATTTCTTTTTTGTCGGATTGCATAATATACAGGGTTGGTCCCATATAAAATTGGTGAAGACCTGATGAAGATCTTAGGATCTGCCGACCAGAACTCCTCAAAATTAAGCCAGGCTGCCAGGTCCAGCATTAATTCTTTTTGCGTTAGATTAAGTATAAGTATATTATTACAAAGGGTGGGTGAAAATGGGAAAAGGGTGGGGGTGGGGGGTGACGGGGTGGAAAATAGCTACAATTGTTAATACTCAATATCTCCGGCAGTTCTTAACCGACTTAAAAATAACTTTTTTGTCAAAGAGTATTATATGATAGGTAAGACCAAAAAAAATTGATGAATATCTTTGGACCTGAAGGGCAGAACTCCTCAAAATTGAACAGTACAGCAATAATTCTTTTTACATTAGGTTCACTATAAGTTTATTACTACAAGGGAGGGGGAGGGGTGGAAAGGGGAAAGTAGATAGGGGCGTGGGAAGGGGGGGGGATATATACAAATACTATAAATACTAAATATCTGCGACAGTAAATAAATGATTTTTAATAACTTTTCTTCGGAACGAGTTATACATAATGTTGGTCACATAAAATATGGTGATGATCTGATGAATACATATCTGGAGAGCAAACCTCCACAAAACTTTGCAGAAACGCAATGATTTTTCGTCCATTAGGTTAAGTATATGTGTTTTATTAAAAATAGGAAGTGTAGAGGTGAGGGGGTAATGAATGATTACCACGCATAAGTGTACTCAATATCTCTAGCAGGTTGAGCCGATTTTAGTATTTTCTTTATCATAAAAACGAAATGACAGTGTAGCTTCCTTAAAAATCATAAAATATTAATTTCGTTTTTGAAATTATAAAGGATTACAATGGTTCATTTTTTATATACATTGATTCCAGTTTTCATTATATGATTACCTTTGCATCATTACAATGCTTATGAAAACTAAAAGTAATAAATAAAATAATTTAATTAAAAATTAAAAGACCGACTTCAATGTGCACTACAAAGTAATAAATAATATATATTTCATTGTGCTAGTAGTAGTAGTACACATTGATTAATTTTCTTATTGACTAGACTAGCCAACAAATCTAAATACGTAATATTTTGAAGGCGGGTCGCCAAGTGACGAACACGACGACCTACACAAAAAATTTAATTTGTGTAAAACATCCTAGCGAAAAAACACGCAATTTTACACGCAATATTAATTTGTCTTAATCTATATAAACTTACGCCATTTACCCAGAAGGGATACCCCTTCTTCATTTTCCCAGAAGGGGTATGCAGAGATTCTCCTGGTATAAACCAGGACCCACGTTACGCTTTGCGTGTTTTGTCCCTCGGTGTGATGGGGGCGAGAGTCTATAGTCATATCGGGTGCAAATTCCAGTCCCTGTCCTGATAACTAATAGAAAAATCGCCCCTCCTTAATATATCAGCTCTTAATCAACATTGTTGAGTATCGGACTTATCTACAATCGAGTGAAATATACAAACTTAACAACCCTTCCCTTTCTTATACTTTCCTCACTATGATTCCTATCACTGTTAAAGTAATTGTATATAAATATGCAAATTACTCCAATAAGTCAATGGTGTACCCTGGAGTTGAAACCCTTGACCACTGTATCTTTGATCGTATGCAATACATTAAAATTAGACCACACAAATGACACATATTAATTCTATTAAAATTTCAACAAATGTACACGTAGGATCAATATGTTAAATTAATTTGTTTCTAGTTTACATATGGACCTAACTGAGCGCCAACGATACATCTACAAGTAGGTAATATTCAACTGTGTTACATTACTTAAATTTGTTCTCGTTCGTCACTTGGCGACCCGCCTTCAAAATATTACGTATTTAAGATTTGTTGGCTAGTCTAGTCAATAAGAAAATTAATTAATGTGTACTACTACTACTAGACAATGAAATATATATTATTTATTACTTTGTAGTGCACATTGAAGTCGGTCTTTTAATTTTTAATTAAATTATTTATCTTAGTCTACCGGGTATATCAAGACTGCTACCGAAAACGAAGCCGGGTGGTAGTTTTAATGACTACAAACACAATGCAACTAAAAATTTCGCAAAGAAACGCGACATTAATTTTTAATGATTTTTTAAATATCGTCATTTTTGGGGCGGTAAATCCATAGTTTTTGCTAAAATAATAATTTAAACTGTTTTATACCTTAGAGTATTTATAAATAAAAGGGTATACACTATTATTTTAGGAAAAAAATGTATTTACTACTCAAATATGGCCATAGGATAAAAATAACAAAAAAAAATTGTCGCTTTTATTTGCAAAATTTTCTGTGGCATTGTGTCTGAAATCGCTTAAACTACCACCCAGCTTCGTTTTCGGTAGCAGTCTTGATATACCCTGTATATAAACGAATTATGTCAATCAACTTGACGGATGGAAACCTCTTGTCCTTCGCAGACGACACGGTCTTATACTTCTTAGGCAGCACATGGGATGATGTTTACAAATCCGCCCAAATTAAAATACATACGCTGCTAAATATAATTTAAAGAAAACAGTCAGTACATGGCTTCTTCACCAATGTTATGAAGAAACAGAATATCTCCTACATCCTCTAGCCTAACATATACACGAACGCACACACACACACACACACGCACACGCACACGCACACGCACACACACATACACATAACACAAACACAAACACACACACACACACACACACACACCATCACCCATATGCGCACATATTATGTATGCAAGCACACATAATAAGACTACTGACACACACACAGAAAAATATGCGTGCATGCATTTTATGTGCCTTAAATGTGGTGTCCCAAATGGCAATTATTTGTACTACCTAATTTTTATTTTCTTGTTTTGTTTAATTAACTGTAGAATTCCTAGTCTTTAATTATAACTACTTTAAATTACCCTAAAAATGTTACAAATCTAAAAGAGCTGTTACCACCCATTTCAACTAGGCCCTGCGACATACTGATGGCAGCTGGTGCTTATAATACAGGACTATCCTAGTTTAAGCATCAGCAGTAACTCAATACGCTTGTTACCTAGCCTAAGCAAATACAGTCGACTCTCGTTAATTCGAAACTCGAGGGACTCTTAAAATATTACGAATTATCGAGTGTTTGAAATATCAAATGGTTCGACTTTCGTATCGTATCGTATCAGCCCATATACGTCCCACTGCAGGGCACGGGCCTACTATACAATCGAAAGTACGATTGAGAGTGGTTAGGCCATATAGTCCACCACGCTGGCCTAGTGCGGGTTAGCGGACTTACATAACATAGAAATTCTTATTTTTTTTTTTTTTTTTTTTTTATTGCTGATGTTCAGGGGCGTGCACTCCTTGTAGGCACAAATGCAGTGCTTTACTTGCCATTCACAGTTATTTTATTATAACGTTCGTACGTTTTAGATGACTGTAATTTATAGTAAATAAATGAAAAAAAAATATAATAACTTAAAAACGCCTAATATTTTATAAATAGCATCTATTTGCAATCACGCAAACATTATGGTTGCCACGCGAAAAGCAAGAGGCGCTGCAAAGCAAATTAATGTACCTAATCAACCAAGTCATGCCGCCGCGTCCCGCATTACATTTGTTTGCATGTGTGTAGTAATTTTGGTGTCCGTGCACAGTCGCAAACGCACGCACCCATGAATATTGCAAGCCGCGACTCCTGCGGCAGGCCTCGGGAGTTCGGCAGTTGTCGGGAGTAATCGTTAATGTTCGTTGCCTATAATCCGAGTAAAATTAATAGGCTGGAATCATTGACGTAAAATATATGGACGGGGCGGAGAGTACGAAAAGTGTTGTCACGAAAGTGGTCCGCGGACCAATGCAACGGTTGTGACGTCACAGCGCACCGGTCTGTAAGTCGTCGACAAATGCCTAATTGTATCGTCGTGGTTGCAATAAAAATGACCGAAAGTTCACAAAAAAAAAGATAACTTTTCTTATCATCGCTAAGTAAGAGTTATATTACTTTAAGTCAGTATAACATTTATTTTAGCATTATAGAAAAACGATTTCATGGCCGCCATTGACGTAAAAATCCAACAGATGGCGCGATTTTTACGGGCATCTTTTGGACGTGCCCAATGTACTGATGGGCCTATCCTTAGTTTTTAAATCAATGGCTGGAATCTAATAAATCACCTATGCACATTATGCATTTTTGGTTAATAAGGTTTTATTTGTTTAAATAGAAATGTTTTGTGTTTCGCGGGGCCATTTAGCTTTTTTTATGAGTTTTTGCATTGTTTACTAATTTATACTAGTATGTTTGTAAAAAAAAATAGATTTTCTTAACAGATTTTTCATTTTAACATTTGAAAGTGTGTACACAGTTTATTACTAAGTTTCGATATTAATTGTAGTCATTTGCTTTTACTAGTGTGTTTGTTTATTCTTTTAAATGTTATTTGATTGCGAGGTTTGTGTTAAAAATGTATGTTTATCAAATGAATGAATAAGGTGGCCGAAATCTTGCGTTTATTTACATCGGGATAGGTATGGTAATCTCAACTAACCGGAACCTTGAATAGGTATGTGAAAATTGAAAGCTGACTATACTCCATCGGTTTAGGTACTTAACTAAATGTAAACAAACCATAAAAAAGGTTATTTAACATTGCCGTTTCTCATTTCTAAATTAATTGAAGACAAAAAAATGTTTACGTAAATGTAAAACTACATTGCATGTTCAAATTTATTATAACGATTATAATTATGAATGTGTGAGCTTGGAAACAATTAAATTATGTAAGATCATAATTAAATTATCTAAATTAACGTATCTAATTTTACATAATGCAATCTGTCTGTAAAAAAAGACCCAAACAGTCAGGCATCCAAAACATTTTCATAAAAGTTACAAGAAATATTATGCTACAAAATCTAGAAGTACGACTTTACCGTAATGCGACCATTTAAATGAAAGATAATGCGTTAGGTCGGATAACTAAGCATCATCATATGTTGTCTATGGCAGCCAATTATTATTCATTGCGTTAATGTACTTACTGTTTTCGTGAAGTGGTGAAGTGTTTGGAAGTGTTCATCGTTGTTTTACTCTGTTTTAGTTATTATTTGTTGTATGCTGCTGTTAATTGTTGTTAATACTTGTTACTTGGTTGACTAAGAAATATTCGTAAATTGGACATTGCAATAAAATGTTGAACAACCATGCATCACGTGTTCTGGTTTGTTTACATTTAGTTAAGTACCTAAACCAATGGAGTACAGGTGAGTTTTTTTTATTTTACTTATTAGAATTTCTTCCGCGACGATCGATCGCTGTTTTGTCTGCATTGCCGTAGAAGATATTAGATAGACATGAATAGTAGGTAGTGCCAACCCGCACTAGGCCAGCGTGGTGGACTATATGGCCTAACCACTCTCAATCGTACTCTCGATTGTAGAGGAGGCCCGTGCCCTGCAGTGGGACGTATATGGGGCATGGGCTGATACAAAATAGTAGGTAGTACATCTAAGACTTGTTATGTTGGCATGGTTTCCGACTTAGAGATCCGTCGCGTGGCTGTGACTATGCTAAAAAACTATAAAAGAAAAAGTTTTTGTGACCGAGTACTCCGCCGCATACCCAGTGTCATAATCCTGTGCACGCCGCTGCTGATGGTAAGCGATACGACCGCTCATGAACAGTAGCAATATTCCACTGCGCTCGCCATCCTGAGACATAAGATGTTAAGTCTCAATATGTCCAGTAGTTGCTCTGAGTACAATGTCCTTCAATCCGAAACACAACAGTGCATTTAAGCAGTGTTGTTTCACGGGAGAAATAGACATTGCGGTGGTACCTACCCAGATGGCCTCTCACATATGAGAGACCTACCACCAGTTATCTTATAAATCGCTATGGTATGCAGGTTTTCTCACGATGTTTTCCTTCACCATTTTAGTGCGTAGTGATTGACTGTCAATACACACATGACTCCGAAAAGTCAGAGGTGTGCCCTGGGATTTGAACCTGCGACCACCGTGAATATGTTGGCAGCCGCATCTAGTCCGTTTATCAACAGTTAATGGCACAAAAAAAATTACTGAACAAAAAAGATGGTAAATTTAATTATCTACAAGAAAGGTCCTTAGCATGATGGGCCTAAAGTGGACGGTTCCGGAGATATGGCTTCAAACGCGTTTTCCAAAATGGCGGATCTAGCGGACGCCATTTTTGTAAGTATTTTGGGTTTTTAACTTAGTGGGGTCATATGCCACCTCTTCATGAAAACAAAAAACTCCTGGCAAATTATGCATTGCGGACAAGAGTAACTCGTTGCTTCGTTGACTGTACTATACTTTCTCTCTCTGCAACTTTGAATTGTCGAGTGTTGGACGCCGTTGAGTTCGAATTAACGCGTCGTTTTGTAATTTAGCTATGATTTTTGCGTTCGAATTACCAAGTGTATAAAAATGTATTGATTTAGTTCGAAATATAAAGAGATTTTGTAGGGAACTCGTGATAACTTTGAATTATAGAGAGGTTCGAATTATTGCAGGTTTGAATTAACGAGAGTCGACTGTGTGTATGACTAAGTTAATTTATGTCTGTTAATCCAGGTTAAGGAAGGAATTTGGGGTGCGATGTCGGGAACCTCCACGTGGTGCACCCTGGGCAACGTGGGTCATAGTAGTTGCAGTTCTGCAACTACGACGGCCGACGGCGAATATCCGACGGGGAGGGCAGGGGGTTTGGCGGTCGCTGTCTTTTGTGGCGGCCGCCTCCATCTGTCGTTGCAGGCGAGACCCTCCATTTGGGTCACCCTCCGGTTCTGTCCCGGAGGTTTCGGCGGGCCCGGTGTGCGCTTACCCCGCCGCCGGGCGGGCTTTGGGAGTGTCCCTCCCACGGTCACCGTCGAATATCGTAATCCGGTTGTGAGGTTTGTGGTCATGTCTCGCACTCCTGCCGGACCGAGGGTCTTGGCTTAACCGCCCGGACCGCGAGGGAGGATGCCTCTATAAAAAGTACCCCGAATCCCAAGCGGCGGCGCACCGCGAGGGGATGCATGGCTGATGGGCAGTTCAGTCTCTAGTGCGACCCCCGCCAGAGTACCGGCCGACCCTCTGGCGGGTTATGCTAGGCTTACCCAGGTACAGGGGGCACTGCCTGGGCGGACCTTCTTTTCCCCCATACTCGTGGGAACAATATGAATAGTTCACAAAAAATCAAAAAACAATGTTCTGTATTGGTGGATAGGCTGCCAGAGTCGGACATCTCTCCGGCGACCAGTCGACCAGGTTCGTCAATGGGACCTCCTGCGGAGAGGAACGCGCTGCCCCGTGACTTCGACTCGGAGTCCGGGGCTTGCAGCGACTCTTCGCAACCAAGGAGAAGCCGAGTAAAACGACGAGGCTCTCGCCCAGCAGAAAAGCGGCCCAGGGCCAGTGACGGGGCTAGTACGGTCGAGACAGACTCCCGCACTGCCAACAAAAAACCGAAGCGGCGCCCACCAGCGCCAGGAAGCAATGACGAAGCTCTTGCCAAGGCGCAGAGAGACTACGAGGCTGCCCTGGCTGCTGAAAGCCTTACCGAGGCAGAGATGCTGGAAGCAGACGAGGTCGAACTGCGGAAGGCTAAGGAGGCGAACCCTCGGACTAAGCCGGCACCAAAGGACCCTCCCCCAGCCACTCATAGTGAGGCCTTAAAAAAGATGGCAGAGCGGCTCCAACATCTTGCACGTACGGCCAAGAACCTAAAAGGCACGTACGTCAAGGAAATAAAAGACAGCGCGCTGGAGCTGCTAGAGATAGCGCAGGAGCCACCATCAGCAGAGCTCGCCCGAGCCGAGGCGGAGAAGGCCAACCTCCGGGACAAGGTGACGGCGCTGGAGGCGGCCCTCACCGCCCAGGGGAAAATGTTGCAGGACCTGATGGCCATGGTCCGGACGCAGCAGCAGCCAGCGGCTGAGTCAGTGGCGGGCTCAGATACACCGGAGGTAGTTGCGCTGAAGCAACTTTTGGAGTCGCACATGGCAAAAGTTGATGCCAGGCTTGAGGCGATCGCCATGCGTCTGCCTCCGGAGCCGGTTCTCCGCCCCCCGCTGGCCGCCGACCGGGCCAGGGCCAAGGCAGCCCCGACGCCGCAGCCACCCGTCGTGGGAATACCGGCCAACTCATGGCCTGCCCTGGGAGCGGGAAAAACAAAGGCTGCCCCTGCGGCTGTTGGTCGTCCTGCAGCAGCTCCGCGGCCGAAAGTGACTGCGACGACAGCCCGGCCAACTGCGGCTGCTCCGGTTAAAGCACAAGTGGCTGAACGAGAACCGCGACGACGTGCCCGAGGCAACCGTAAACGCGCCCCGCCTCGGTCGCAGACGCCACACCCGCCCCTACAACCCACCACATCCACGGAGACTCCGTGGACTGTGGTGGCAAAGAGGGGCAAGAAGAAGTCCCGGGCGGCCCAACAGCCGGCTCAGGCCCCACGCAGGGCTGCTCCCCAGCTCCGCCTCCCGCGTAAAGCCGCCGTGACTCTCACGGTGACGCCGGAGGCGTTGAAGCGGGGTATTTCATACGCACAGGTCCTGCGTAAGGTCCAGCAAAAGGTGGACCTGGCCAGCCTCGGCATCACAGCCGGGCTGAAGTCGCGGCGAATAGCCACCGGGGCTTACCTCTTCGAGGTGCCCGGGCCCGAGTCGGAGGCGAAGGCCGACTCCCTCATCGTTAAAATGAGGGAGGTCCTTCGCGGGTCGGAGGAGGACGTACGCGTCTCCCGGCCCGTGAAGACTGCTGAGCTGCGGATCTCGGGGCTGGACGCCTCAGCCACCCCCGAGGCAGTCGCAGCAGCCGTCGCCCGTCTCGGCGAGTGCTCCTCCGATGACGTCAAGGTCGGGGAGATCCGGGACGGGCGCTCGGGCCTGGGCGCAGTGTGGCTCCGCTGCCCAGCCAAGGCAGCGGAGAAGATAGTGAAGGCGGGGCGCGTCCTCGTGGGTTGGGTGGCAGCGGCAGTGCGGCTGCTTGAGGCCCGGCCCCTGCGCTGCTACCGATGCCTCTATAAGGGGCACGTTAGAGTGCAATGCACCGGCGAGTGCGACCGCAGCGGGCTCTGCTACCGCTGCGGTAAACCCGGCCATAAAGCCCGAGAGTGCTCCGCGGATCCGCACTGCGCAATCTGCGCAGATGCCGGAAAACCCGCGGACCACCGGGTGGGCGGCAAGGCTTGCGCTGCCTCCTCGGTCCCGCACCGTTCTCAACGCGGTGTGGGAGCCGAGGTTGCGGTGCGGCCGACACCGTCCCGCCCTGAGGCGATGGAGATCGCCCATAATTAGATGGATCTTAATTTCCTCCAGGCGAACATCAACCACTGCGAAGGAGCACAGCACATGCTCGAACAGTCCCTGGCGCAGTGGTTGATTCACATGGCTGTGGTCGCCGAGCCATACTCTGTCCCTGCCCGTGACGACTGGGCAGGGGACCTTGATGGCTCGGTGGCCGTCTTCACCCAGGGCGCCGCCGGCTCTCCGCCCTTCGAAAAAGTAGCGAAGGGTGCGGGATGCGTGGCGGTCCTGGTGGGAGGGGTGTGGATAGTGGGAGTCTATTTCTCTCCCAACAGGTCCCAGGCGGAATTCGAGACTTTCCTCGCGCGCCTGGGGGCCCTGGTACAGCATGACAGCCAGCCTCGCCCCGTGCTTGTAGCCGGCGACTTCAACGCCAAATCCTCGGCTTGGGGTTCGTCGGTGACCGACGCGCGGGGCGAGGCCCTGGAGGAATGGGCGATCTCCATCGGGTTGGTCGTCCTGAATCGGGGGTCGGAGAACACGTGCGTGCGGCACAACGGCGGTTCGGTGGTGGACGTCACGTTCGCCACCCCGGCCCTTGCCCGCCGTGTTCGGGACTGGAGGGTTTTGGTTGAGGAGGAGACGCTGTCCGATCATCTCTACATTCGGTTCAGCGTCTCATCCTCCCAGGTCTCCACCCGCCAGTCCGGTGGTGGTCCGACTGCCCGATTCACGGGCGGCCGACGTTGGGCCGCGAAGCGCCTCGATGTGGAGGCCGCGAAGGAAGCTGCCATTGTTCAGGCGTGGCTCCCCGTGCCGGACGGGCCGGTGCGGGTCGAGGAAGAGGCGGAATGGTTCGGGGTGGCGATGTCGCGAGTCTGCGACGCGGCCATGCCCCGGGTCACCCGCCTCCCAGCGAAGCGCCAGGTGTACTGGTGGTCGGCCGAGCTCACAGAGCTGCGCGCGGCTTGCCAGGTCGCGCGCCGCCGACTCGCCAGGCACCGTCGTCGTCGGACCCGTAGACCCGGCGACGACGAGCAGGGGCAGCACCTTCTCGACCTCCACAGAGAGGCGAAGAGAGCGCTGCGGGTGGCCATCGCGCAAGCGAAGGCCGCGGCGAACGAAGAGTTCCGGAGGTCTCTGGACAGAGATCCGTGGGGGCGCCCGTACCGTGTGGCGATGCGGAAATTCCGCCCATGGGCGCCCCCCTTGACCCAGAGTCTCCGGACCGACCTTTTGGAGGACGTCGTCGCGGCCTTGTTTCCGGCCACCGAGGAGTTCACTCCTCCACCGATGGCGCCACGTCCACCGGCGCCATCGTCGTTGGTTTCGGTAAGGGATATCCCGGAGGTTTCGCCGCAAGAACTAGAGGCGGCAGTGCTTCGGCTGCGGAGCAAAAACTCGGCCCCGGGTCTCGACGGAGTGCCCGGTCGTGTCTGGGTGCTGGCCGTCGGGTCGCTGGGTACGAGGCTCCGCGGCCTTTTCTCCGCGTGCCTTGAGCAGGGCATCTTCCCGTCGCGGTGGAAGACGGGCAAGCTTGTCCTGCTCCGCAAGGAGGGGCGACCCGCAGATTCGCCCTCGGCCTACCGGCCGATCGTGTTGCTCGACGAGGTGTGCAAACTCTTCGAGCGCGTAGTCCACGCGCGCCTCGTCGAGCATCTGGAGGGAACGGGCCCGGATCTGGCGGACTGCCAGTTCGGGTTCCGGCGGGGCCGGTCGACGGTCCACGCGATTCTGCGGGTGAAGGCACAAGCGGAGCGTGCGGTGTCCCAGGGTGGAGTCGTGGTGGCGGTGTCTCTCGACATCGCCAACGCGTTCAACACCATGCCCTGGGCCTGCATCGAAGAAGCACTGCGGTACCACGAGGTGCCGCCCTACCTTCGGCGTCTGGTGCACTCGTACCTTTCTGACAGGTGCGTTGTGTATCCGGGCGCCGACGGGTGGCACCGTAGGGAAGTGTCGTGCGGTGTTCCGCAGGGCTCGGTTCTTGGGCCGCTCCTGTGGAACATCGGCTATGACTGGGTGTTGCGTGGTACCAACCTTCGGGGCGTCGCTGTCGTCTGCTACGCGGACGACACACTAGTGACAGCGACGGCCAGGACGTTCCAGAGGTCCGCCCTGCTCGCCTCGTTCGGTACTGGACTGGTGGTGAGCAGGATTCGGCGACTGGGCCTCACGGTGGCCCTCAACAAGACCGAGGCCGTGTGTTTCCACGGTCCTCGGTGTGGGCCTCCGCCAGGGGCCCACATCACGGTGGAGAGCGTGCGGATTCCCGTCGGCTCGAGGATGAAATACCTCGGTCTCGTCCTCGACAGTCGATGGGATTTCCGCGCGCACTTTGAGGAGTTGTCGCCGAAGCTGGTGAGGGCGGCGGGCGCACTGGGGCGCCTGTTGCCCAACACTGATGGTCCTGGCATCCCTTGCCGAAACCTTTATGCTGGAGTTGTGCGGTCCATGGCCCTCTACGGGAGTCCCGTTTGGGCCGAGTCCCTGGGCGACCGTTGTGTCCGCCTGCTGCATCGTCCGCAGCGCATGGTGGCGCAGCGGATTATCAGGGGCTACCGCACGGTCTCGCACGAGGCGGCCTGCGTATTGGCGGGAACTCTGCCCTGGGTGCTGGACGCGAGGACCCTTTCGTCGGCTTTCTTCCGGCGAGAGGAGGCGTCCGGGCGTGGGCAGAGGTTGGTCCCCCGAGAGGTCGAGGCCATTTTGGCCTCCCTCCGCAGGTCCGCTGTGGAGGAGTGGCGTTCCAGGCTGGAGAACCCTAGTGCTGGTACGAGGACCGTCGCGGCAGTGCGACCTGTCCTCGAACAGTGGCTGGACAGGCGCCACGGTGCGCCGACATACCGGCTGACGCAGGTGCTCACCGGGCACGGCTGCTTCGGTGCGTACCTGTGTCGCATAGCCGGAGCGGAGGAGTCCGCCGTGTGCCACCATTGTGGCAACTGCCGTGAGGACACGGCCCAGCACACGCTAGAGGAGTGCCCAGCCTGGGACGAGGAGCGCAGCGCTCTCGTCGCGGTCATCGGAGGTGACCTTTCGCTGCCGGCCGTGGTCGCCGCCATGGTCGGCAGCCGGAGTTCGTGGCGAGCCATGCTCTCCTTCTGCGAACGTGTCATGTCGCAGAAGGAGAGCGCTGAGCGGGATCGGGAGCAGACCGATCCCGCTCGTCGCCACAGGAGACGTAGGAGGCGCCGGGACAACAACTAACCCGGCGCCGCAGAGGCCACGCGGGGCCGCCGTCCCTATCTTGGCGGCCCCCGAGACGTGACGCAACACGCGTCCAAAGCTGCGTCGCTAAGCGGCAGTGCACAAGGAGGCGGTCCTGGCGCGTCCGTTGAGCGGTATCCCGGGGCCGTCTCCAAAGTGCACCGATGGTGGCCGACGCGGGGTTTTTAGTCGGTATTTCGGTGCGCAGACTACGATAGGGACCCGACCCAGCTCCACGTCTCGCTGGGCCGGAAGGCGCACCGGTGAGTCCGACACACCCTCGCCCCTTGGGGGGTGGGATGGTCCGTAAAGGGATTTTCCCCGCGAGAAAAAAAAAAAAAAAAAAAAAAAAAAAAAAAAAAAAAAAAAGGAATTTAATAAATGTTTTTTATTTTTTATTTTTTTCGAATTAAGTGATGCGCGCGCTGCCGTACATCTACAGTCGCTCGCAACGATTCTGAAAATGCTTGCTTATTGTTATGTATTAGAGGGTTCGGTTAGTGTCAAGACGTTGAATCACACAGCTAGCACGTTTCAAACTGCTTTAATCAAATAACTGTATAACTGTCAACCTATTTACAAGTACCCCCATACAGATATGTTACACTTCCTCCCCCTTGTAGACTTACACACTATCTCTAAAAGAACTGTTTATAAATAACTGGCACAATGCGACGCTTAGATCTTGAATTGATCTGAGGCGATACGTTTCTCGTGACTTCGATCTCGGAAGTCTGCGGGGTCGATGGCCCTGGACTGTTTGCCATGAATCCTGGATCAGATGAGGACATCGCAGATTCGGTGCTCGCTGTATGATCGCCTTCCTGACTACTATTTTCTCGAAGTGCTAATGGCGGATCTGCTTGAGTATCCTGGGTCACAACTCCGCTCTCCTCTTCCGTATTCTTGGGATGTATTGCTTTGGGCACCGTTTCGAGTTCCCACTCATGGGGTTGATGAGTTTTATGTACATCTTCTTTAAAACATCGAATCTGATTAATGTGTCGTGTAATCTCGCAATGCAGTTCTGGGATCCAAACTGAATACATGACTTTTCCATATTTTCCTTTTATTACACCTTCTATCCAGCAATATTTATTGTTTCCGAAAAATCTTTTTACCCAAACTCGGTCGTTGATTTTAAAGTCAGTCCTTTGTTTTCCAGCACTGTATTTAATATGTAAAGCCTGATTTTTTCGCACCGTATGAGAAACATCCAATGACGACGAAGAGGCGATTGGCGGTTTAAGGATATCAAGCCGCGACCTCAAAGTTCGGCCGTATAGCAGCTCCGCGAGTGATTTGCCAGTCGTACTATTTTTGGAGTTCCTATAGTCGAAAAGAAACTTTGCGATTTTCTCTTGTACCGGAGAACCATTACTTTGTAATAATATACTTTTAAGACCTTTTTTAACTATTTAAACAAAGCTTTCAGCTTGCCCATTACTAGAAGGATGATAAGCCGGCGCTAAAATGTGCTTAATTCCGTTTAGTGAACAAAACGCTTCAAATTCACGGGATGTAAAGATGTTCCATTATCGGTCACCAACGTATGAGGCATACCTACCCTAGACATCAAATCATACATTCTATTAATTACCGCTTTTGTGCCGTAACACGAATTTAATATATAGCATTCGACCCACTTAGAGAAAGCATCCACTATAATTAAATACATTTGATTATTAAATGGTCCCAAAAAGTCTAAATGAATCCTATAAAAAGGATGTGGTGGGTAAGGCCAAGGTGAAGGGTAAGGTCGCGGCCGCGACGGTCGAAGCTGGGCGCATATGGTGCAAGAACCTGCAAGATGCTCTAACGCTGCGTCTATACCGGGAAACCAAAGTCGCGCCCTAGCGTTTGTTTTCATTTTTACAATTCCAAAATGAGACTCGTGTAATTCCTTACAAATTCTATCCTTGAGTGAGGAGGGAATTACGACCTTGTGCCCACGCATTAAAACTCCATTTTCATCAAAGCTAATGGAAAACGACAGTTGAAATAAGGTTTCAAATCTGCATCGTACACTTGTCTATTCGCCGAAACTTCAGGTACGCCCTTATATGGCCCAAAAATTGATAATAACGGCTTATGATCTGTTCGTGTTGCTGAGGGAGTTTCTTGCGCCGCTTCTTCTTCACAGCTACAACACGTTCCGAAGCGGTGGTAGCAGAAAAGGACGATTCAAAAGATCTTGTGAAAGACTATTTGAATAAAGAATATTTTGATTTGATTTTGATTTGATTTCGCAACACGAACGGTACACTACGGCCGTATAAGTATTGATGGAACCTTTTAACACCAAAAATAATAGCCGTAGCCTCCTTTTGAATTTGCGCATATTTCCTTTCCGCTACGGTCAGCGTCCTTGACGCGAAACAAATAGTTCGCTCGCGATTGTCACTACATACTTGAGACAATATAGCACCTAACCGTCCGGCGAGGCATCCACAGTTAATATTAATTTTGCGTTAAGATTAAAATGAGCTAATACAACATCATAGGCAATTTTTTTTTAATTGTTGGAATGCCTCGTCATGCTAAGAAGTCCATTCCCACTTGCTATTTTTTTGCAGTAATTTATACAATGGATTGAGAATCGAAGAAGCGTTGGGTATAAAACTTCTATAATAATTAATCAAGCCAAGAAAAGACTGCAATTGGGATACATTTTTCGGCTTTGTAACTTTTAATATAGCATCAACCTTCTCTGGTGACTTTTTAACGACGTTTTTATTAATTGTGTGACCAAGGTAGCAAATTTCGTCTTTGAAGAATTCGCACTTACATTGTTGAAGTGTTAACCCCGCGTCCTCTAAACGCTTTAATACTAACTCCAACCTACGTTTGTGTTGATTTATATCGGAACCGGTAATTAATATGTCATCATAGAATACAAGTACCCCGTCCAGTCCTTTAAGTAAACATTCCATGATGCGTTGAAATATAGCCGGGGCGCTTGCAAGAGCGAAAACTAGTCTCGTAAATTTGTAAAGACCGCGATGCGTATTTATACAGGTCAAATTTTGGCAATCCTCTTTAAGTCATATTTGGTTATATGCTCTGGAAAGATCTAGCTTGGTGAACTGTTCACCTCCGTGCAATTTCGTAAACATTTCCTCAACTGTGGGCACCGGGTATTGTTCCGTTATCAAATGTTTATTGATTGTTGCCGAATAATCAGCGCAGATTCTCACTGTGCCGTCTTTTTTTAATACCGGCACAATAGGGGATGCATAAGCCGAATGTTCTGTGTGTTCGAGTATTCCTAATTCCACCAAACGATTTAATTCAGCTTCAATCTTTTGCTTCAACGCAAACGCGACAGGCCTAGCTTTAAAAAAATATTGTCCTGATTCCGGTTTTAATTTTAGGGACACTTCATACTTATTGAAACAGCCTAACTTCCCCGAAAACAGTTTCGGGAATCTCGATATGACATAGTTTTCTAGTTTATTGACATAGTTAATGGCCGGTGCGATTTCTAAATTAAATTTGCGGATGAACTCCCGACCCAAAAGCGGTGGCCCGCCATTTCGCACTACGTAAAAATCAAGCGTATGTGTATTGCCTACATACGACACCGGCAACCCTACACAACCCAAACTGTTTATTTTGCTCCCAGTGTAAGTAAATAATACTTTGTTGGTACGGGATAAAGGTACATCCTTTAAATAAGTGAAATATGTTTTTTCTGAAATTACATTTACGGCGGACCCACTATCTATTTGGAACTCCAAAAATATACCATTTACCTGGACAAATTCGGACATGGGTTTCCCCTTTAAGCATTTAATATTATATAAAAATGACTCACATTCGTCTCTGCCGTCAACGGTACCTTCCTCAACGTAATTAACTTGCTTGTTAAAACCACACATTCTACCTAAATGGCCTTTCCGATGACATTTCTTGCACTTATAACTTTTGAAACGACACTGATTCGACTTATGATTACTATAACCGCACACACTGCACTTTTCATTTTTGGAGATGCTGAACACGTCAACATGCGGCGCTGAAGCTGCGCCGTCGCCGTTGGTCGTGCCGGACACGTTGCTCGTCGATGTCGTGGCGATGAGGCGCGCGCACCGCACGCTCTCCGCTAACTCCACCGCTTTGGCCAGTGTTAGCTCCTGCAAATCCTGCGCGAACAGCCTGTCTCGCTCAGGCCCTGCTGCCATTCCCATGACAAATTTATCTAGAATGGCCTCTTCCAAATGCCGAAACCCGCAGTGTGCCGAGAGTCCCCGTACTCTGGCCGCCCACTGCGTGTGACTTTCTCCATGACGCTGTGTTGCCGAGTAAAATGATATCTCTCGGCGAACCCGAACCGTTTTGGATTAAAATGTTGATCCAAAAACTCGGTTATTGCATCATACTCCACGCACTCCAATTTCGCCGGCAGTACCAAGTCGCTCGCTAGCTTGTAACTTGTCTCACTGAACGAACTCAGTAATATTGCCCTTCTTTTGACCTTTCCTTTGTCGGTGGCATCGTTGATGTTGTTTGCTATGAACCACTGCGTTAATCGCGCCTTATAAATGTTCCACTCGCATGTAACGTGGTCAAAACTAGTCAAGGCACCAAGACTCGAATACATTTTTAAAGTGGATTCGCTCGTCGCCAATTGTTATGTATTAGAGGGTTCGGTTAGTGCCGAGACGTTGAATCACACAGCTAACACGTTTCAAACTGCTTTAATCAAATAACTGTATAACTGTCAACCTATTTACAAGTACCCCCATACAGATATATTACACTTATATTATGGCAGAAAGTCTAATGAATATGAAGATAATATTAATTTTTATCATTGATTAGCCAAAATCTATTAAATTATGTTGATTTAATATTAATTTGAGCACGGTTTTCACAGTCATCTTTTTTAAACTCCAGACGTACGTACTGAATGTGCTATCCTTAGTTTTAAAATCACCTGTACTTAGTACCTATACATTTTTTGAAGCTTTAACAAATCGCCTTCATCGCCTGTTTAATTGCATTTAGCCCTTCATAATATAGTGTACTTATAAATCAATATATATTGGATTATCTGAAAACGCCTTGAACTACTAAACAGGTCATCTAATAAATCAATCCGTCGTCCTTTGCCCTTCAACCACCAATTGAACTAACGTTAAGTTCAATGATCCCACTGAAAAATATTATTTAAACCTACCTTATAATGTCTAGGTATTTCGTTCAGTATAATACGTAGGCAGGTAAAAAATCCATACCAAATATTCATCGTTTTTTCCAGAAGCAGCGCTACATAATATTATTTTAGGCGCTCGCCCACAATCGAGGACGGGAGGGCGAAGAGTCAACCTTCGCTCATAGACACTGAGTTAATACGATTATTTAAATTAAATGAGGAATGTATTGTGACGAAACACAAAGAAGAAAACTTATTATTTCTTATTTAGTTTAATTTAACTCATATGCAAATTTTAAGTATATCTACATTGTGTTTGTAGTTACTAAAACTACCACCCGGCCTCGTTTTCGGTAGCAGTCGTTATACACCCGGTGTAAAAGACTGAGAGCTCTAAATTAAGGATTTAATAAAAAAACATGTTAACGAGCGTCTATTCTTGTCTTGTTGTATATTAATACAACTCATTCAATTATTTTATATTGAGAGAAATATTTCTTTTTTCTGTTATTATTTTACTAAAGCGCCCTTGTGTCTCATTCAGTAGCAGATAGTGACTATGTTATCTTCGTCGGAGATTCTAACAAATAAAATAATATAGTAAAAGTTAAAACACTATTACTCCTAAGAGCGACCATCCCTCATCGTGTCTCCTAGTAAAGTATTATTTTACGAAACATCATGTAAATAAACAAAATCGTAATTAGGTCGCCATCCCATATTTTGGCATAGATATCCTTTTTTAATTAAATAATATCAGATGGGTACCTTTTCATGGACCAGTGGCCTTCACGGACGCGGGACTTCCGTGATTGCGGAAGTACCACGCTGTGGCTACAATTCCTAGGCGAAAGCCTTATCGATTGTGGCCTATCCTTGCGGTCCGTCAAAACGGTACCGATCCTGGGGTTATAGTCCGTACAATACGGACTATGTGAACGCGGAAGAAAATGTCTGTTTCTCTTGGCCGGCCAAGAGACCTAGGATGTCTACGTGTGAGAGAGCTCCCGAGGGTGACTGACATGACGCGAACTGAGTCAACGCAATTTCCTACCACCGCTTCCTAGTGTTATAGCTGAGTAGAAGAAGCGGCGCAACAAACTTTCAGCAACACATTTGACCGGTTCGCTCGGATCATTCAGTCACTGGAGCGTCTCTCACGTTGCGGGCCTATTGGGCGGGATGTCGGCAATGCTAGTCGAGGTCTCGGTCGAAGCCGAGAGGAGTTCGCGGTCCGGTGGTCGTCCGGTGGTCGGGCGTGCTGAGGCGCAATGTTCTGGATGTGAACCTAGTCCGATGCGTCAGCACGCGCGAACATGGAAGTCGCAAGCCGGCGGACGAAATTGTCCAGGCTTTCGATTCGGAGATCCCTCTCGATGGTACCATTGCTGACACCCCACGGAGCGTTAACGATTCTGCGCAGAGCCACCGATTGTACTCTGCGCAGTGCGTCCTTTTGTGACCGGCTGATGAGCCCGTACCAAGAGGGCGCCGCGTATGTGATCCGGGGTCGGATGTACGTTTCACACCCCCAGTTTCACTCTGAGAGGAAGGTTAGATGAGAAGATGGGCCGCAGCTTTCCGCTCGCGACTTTACCGTTCGCGATGGTAGCCTTGGCGTGCCTAGCTAGACGGAGATTCTTATCAATGATAACTCCGAGATATTTGGCCTGGAAACCCCATGGGATTTCCTGACCGAACATCATCAGACGTATTGCACATCATTTGTAATTGTCTACTTCTATAAATTATTTTAGAGGTAGGAGAAAAATGAAAGAGAAAGAGGAAGTCAGCGATAAATTAAAAGTTATCTAAAATAAGTCAGTACTTTCGGAACGAGCAATTTATTAATGAGTCTCGGAAATAATCAAATGACTGAAACTAAAAATTCCATAATAGCAAATCCCGACGATAGAGAATATTCAGACGCAAAACAACCACAAGTACGAGCAAACATGAAATTGAGCCATATTTAGGAGTGGAAGCCCAATAGTCCCTTCTTATGAGACAGTGGCAACAAATAATAAAATGAATTAACTAATAAACAAATGCCCCACTTCTACGTTTTGCTGACTATGTTGTCTAGATGGCGAAATCGCTGGAGGAGCTGCAATAGATGTGGACAGTCTAGATTCAGCCTCACTGCGATTAGGTCTTAAAATTAGCTGCGACAGAACCAAACTAATGATCCACAACCGCAGACTTGTCGCTGTATGTGGCCACCAGCTTGAAGTTGTTTCTGGTTTATCTGGCTGGGGCAGACACTTTAACTAGGTAGAAACATCTTTGAGAAAGATGCTACAAGTCTTCTCGTCACCTTTGCCAAAAAGGTTGAAAACGATAGCTTTCAACCAGTGCGACCTACAGTGGTGAGACTTGGCCACTTACAATACTATTGATTCATTAGTTTATAGTCGCTTACCGAGCTATAGAGCGTGCTATGCTCGGAGTCCCGTTGGAAGATAAGCTCGGTAATGATCTTATCGGACAGAGAACCAAAGTTAAAGACATAGCACATACGATTAGCAAGCTGATGTGGCAGTCCGCTGGCTACATCTGTCGAAGAACCGGTAACCGTTGGAGTACCGGTAACCTGTGCTTGAGTGGAGGCCGCGTGTTGGCTAACGTGGTGTAGGACGCCTACCTGCGTCAGAAAATCTGACATCTAAGATGAAGCGACTACTATTTCTCGCTAAAGACTTTGCCACTACCAATAACTACCGTTACTGTTGGGTCACCAATGGGAAGATTTTTCTGCGAGAGAAAGAAGGAGCTAAACATATACTTATTAAGGAAGAATCAGACTTACCACAAGCGAAAAATTTAAAATGACTAACCGAATATGTTTGTAGTTCAATCTTTTTGTTAAAAGCTTTATATTTTTTGATATTAGGAACAAATACCATTACATACACACATAATAAGGACTATTACCATACACGATTATTACATTAATATTCAAATATTGCACACTCACTCTTACACAACAAATAAA
Organism: Hyles vespertilio; assembly: GCA_009982885.2. Taxonomy (NCBI): domain Eukaryota; kingdom Metazoa; phylum Arthropoda; class Insecta; order Lepidoptera; family Sphingidae; genus Hyles; species Hyles vespertilio. Next base: position 14,278,990 of record CM042820.1, read on the forward strand.
AAAAACTCATATTATTTTGGAAGGAAGGAAGGATAAATCTAGGTTATCCAACATAGTAACGTCTCGGTTGCTATTTCTATTTCTATCTATTTCATCAATCACGAACAAAATGTTTCATTTGCAAACTTTTAATGGATAACGATCATTCTATGATTATAGATGATTTAGATCAACTTTCAGGTTCTAATTCTTATTTCTGCGCACCCGAAGAATGTGTCTCACACATATCAAAATCGGCAAATGGCTTAAAGTTTTTCCACCTAAATATAAGAAGCCTATCTGTAACTATAATAACCTAGTTATTTTATTGGATAGAATTAAAATCGAATTTGATTGTATTGTATTGTCTGAATGTTGGTTAAGTAAATGTCCCCAACTTCCCGCAATGCCTGGCTTTGAATCCTTCAAAACAGAATATAAAAACCAAAACGAAGGTATAGTTATTTATGTTAGGACTAATTTAAGCTACAAAGTCGGAACACCTATTATAATCGATGCCAACTCTCTAATTGTTAAATTTTCTTCAGAAGTGGCTCTAGTAGCTGTATATCGCTCACCTTCCACTCGAAATTTAACCAAGTTTATAGATAGTTTAGATTCAACTCTACTCGCGCTTAATAATTTTAAAACTCTGGTTATTCTAGGTGACATAAACATTAATATAGCACCGAATACCAATGACAACAACTCGGATTTATATCTGAATACGGCTGCTTCGCATGGCTTGCTACCTGGTCACCTCTTCCCTACGCGAAATAATAGCTGCTTAGATCACGCGATGGTTAAATCCAACAAAAATGTTGTCACATTAGTTGTTGACTCTTTTATCATGGACCACGCTCCCGTTATTGTTTTATGCGAGAGCCATTTGAAGACTAATACAGTCCCTAGAACATCCCGGCGCATAAATATCGATGCGTGCGTAGCGGAACTGACAACTTCTGATTTTTCGAAAGTAACTTCTTGTAAAGATGATGCAAATAAAGCAGCTACGGAATTAGTGAACATTATCTCAACTGTAATCAAAAACAATTCTTTTAATTGTACAGTTCCAAGTAGAAAAAGAATAATTAAGCCCTGGATTACACCTGGTGTCCTAAGATGTATACGAAATCGTGATAAAATGTATAGAAAAACTGCACGAGATCCCAATAATCACATCCTAAAAATAACTTACGTACGCTATAAGAGATTCTGCAACAATTTGGTTAAAAAATTAAAACGGCAATACCAACACACAGAATTCCAAAAACATAGCAGAAATCCAAAGGCCACTTGGAAACTAATTAAAACAATTGCTAATATTCCTAACAATAAATCTTCCCCTACAGAACTCCTCTCCTTGACTGCTGATCCATATAAGTCTCTTGATGCTGTGAATGAATATTTTGCAAATGTAGGGAAATCATTAGCCTCAAAGATAGTACGTAGACAAACTCACCTCAAAATTGCATATTCATCTGACTCACCTGCCCCATCGCACCTCAACTCAATGGCCATTTTTAATACAGACAATAACGAAATAGAATCCTTAATCCTGAATCTCAAACCATATACCGCAGTAGGCTGGGATAACATACCTCCGTTACTACTTAAATCTGCTAGACATATTCTCGTCCCGATTATTTGCTATGTGTTTAACCTCTCTTTGACTACAGGTGTGTTTCCTAAGGCTTTTAAAAGGGCCCTTGTACACCATGTATTCAAAAGTGGCAGCAGAGAAAGTGTCGGCAACTACAGACCAATTTCTGTTCTCATGAGCTTATCCAAAATTTTTGAAAAAATTCTTAATAAAAGACTGCTAAGCTACATTAACTCTATAAATTTTTTGGCTGAAAACCAATATGGTTTTAGATCTGGAAAAAGTACAGAGGATGCAGTACTGGAATTAACCGACACTGTTGCAAAAAATTGCAATAGTAAACTTAAAACAATAGGCATATTCCTCGACTTATCTAAAGCGTTCGACACCGTATCTATACCTCTCCTACTCACGAAACTTCATAATATTGGCATAAGAGGACTATCTTTTGAAATTTATAAGAGCTACCTTAGTGACCGAACCCAACTAGTACATTTGGGAGATTACACTAGCAAATTAGAGACTCTCAGTTATGGGGTACCTCAGGGTAGTGTTCTCGGACCTACCCTGTTTCTTATTTACATAAATGATCTCTGCACTCTACCCCTTGTTAACTCTAAAATTCTAACTTACGCAGATGATACAGCAATACTAGTACGCGGTAAAACCTGGGCTGAAACCCGATCCCATGCTGAATTAGCCCTGCAAATAGTCATGGACTGGCTGTCAGATAATCTCCTCACTCTAAATTTGGACAAAACAAAGTTTATTACTTTTTCACCGCGAATGGCATCTCAACCTGCTTCTCCTTATACCTTAACCGCGCACAAATGTTCAGTAAATAATTCGGACTGTAAATGTGATAACATTTCGCGCACGAACAGTATTAGATATTTGGGCGTGATTGTTGACAGCACTATTTCATGGTGTGATCATGTTGGTTCCTTAGTCCCGAGAATCAGAAAATTAATTTATGTTTTTAAAAATCTAAGACCATCCGCTGATTTTTCTACTCTTAAAATGATATACTATGCTCTAGCGTACTCAATTCTAAAATACTGTATCTCAGCATGGGGTAACTGTGGAAAGAGTTTGCTACTCCGTTTAGAGCGAGCTCAGAGAGCGGTTCTCAAGGTTATGATACATAAGCCCTGTCGTTTCCCGACTGGAGAGTTGTATGCCATTTGTGAGTTGCCCACGGTTAGGCAGATGTTTGTTCTTAATACAATTCTACGCAAACATTCTGAACTTTCCTTCGACGTTCATCTTAGTAGACAGAAGCGCAGACAGAATAGAGTTTGTCAGACTGAGGCTACCTCTAGTGTGATAGCAAGAAGGCAATATCATTATTCGAGTCCAATTTTGTATAATAAAATAAACAAAATTCTCAATATTTATTCTCTGTCACGAAGGAAATGTAAGTTGGTAATCAGTAAATGGCTCAGTTCCCTAAACTATGAGGATCTAGAAAATTTAATTAACAGCTGATCAGTATAATCATCGGAAACGGAACTATTTCTTACCTTCCTAGTTCACCATATACATCACAGTTATTTTACACACACACACACACACACACACACACACACACACACACACACACACACACACACACACACCCTCACACACACACACCGAAATCCACATATACATCACTAATTTATCACAAACACATATTTTCTCACTCACACACAAATTTAAGTTGACTAACACCTACTAACTTTAAAAAAATATATATATAAAAATATTAAATTAAAACATACATATAATAGGCAAAAATTATAATAACATTTCTGTCCAGTTTTAAAAATATTAGTAGAAGTTTATTTAGTTATAGTTTTGAATATTTTGGAGATACGATCGTCTTCCCTCCTAGAGGTGGGCGCTAATGACTGCGACACAGTTCTCCCGAACTAATGCAGTTGTTAACGTACACATACATTATCTGTAAGCTTGTTTATGTATCAATAAAATATTTGAATTTGAATTTGAATTTGAGCTAAGTGCCGAGTGAAGATTTGCAAAAGCTCGCTAGCACATGCTGGATGTGACGAGCTGACAACAGGGTGAAATGGCGTAATTTGGAGGAGGCCCATATCCATGTATCAATGGCGGTTACATTCGACATTAGAAGAGGAGCAACAATCCATTAAAAAAATAAACATTGTTTTTTACGCCAAGAGGTTACTATACTCCACGAAGATACTAATTTAGTTTTCGTGCACATAGGGAAAGCCCTGATAGCCGTAATAAAGCAGCTACTAGGAAAATGTGATCCTGATTTAGAGGATTGGGAAAATAAGTCCAGGGGCCAGATAAAATACTTAAGTACGAAATTGCAAAATGAACTAATTGCTGTTTTGGGCCTAAAACTCCATTTTATTTAATACACCTTAAGATTTTTTTTCTAAAATAGACCAATTATGTGATGTTTATTGCTACTGTGTCATAGAAAAAAAATAAATAGAATACAAAAGCACTCGTTTATCGTTTTCTTTTTTTTTCTTTTTTTTTTATTGCTATGAATGACGAGACGAGCAAGCCGTTTGCCTGATGGTAAGCGATACGACCGCTCATAAACAGTAGCAACATTCCACTGCGCTCGCCATCCTGAGACATAAGATGTTAAGTCTCAATATGTCCAGTAGTTACTCTGGCTACAATGTCCTTCAATCCGAAACACAACAGTGCATTTACGTAGTGTTGTTTCACGGGAGAAATAGACATTGCGGTGGTACCTACCCAGATGGCCTATCACATATGAGAGACCTACCACCAGTATCGTTATTACAGAATCCTTATTATATTTCCATGGGCCATGTCATTAAAAGTTTTTGTGATATACTGTATCAGCCCATATAAGTCCCAATGCAGGGCACGGATACCTACAATCTAAAATACGATTGAGAGTGATTAGACCATAATATAGTCCACCACGCTGGCCTAGTGTGGGTTGGCGGAATTTACATGCCATTGAAATTCTTGCAAATCGCTATGGTATGGAGGTTTCCTCATGATATTTTCATTCACGGTTATAGTGCGTGGTGATTGATTATCAATACACATGACTCCAAAAATCAAAGGAGTGCACTGGGATACATACCCGCGACCACCATGAACATGTTGGCAGCCGTGTTTGGCCCGTTTACCAACAGGCCAACACGCAACGTTAAAAAATATTTATTAAAACAGAACTACAATGTTTATTTTTTTTACATCTACGAAGGGGCCCTTTTGATGATCTTTGTTACGGGCCCGCGATGGTGTAGTTACGCCACTGCTAATAATAATATTCACTATTATCGTGAGTAGTACCTGATGTCGAATGGAATAAAACATTAACACCAGGCGGTGCTGGGACAGGTGCTGAAAATATGTATTATATTATAGGTACATATCATTTTGTAGCCGATCGATGTCTGCACATGGAGGATAAATGAGATAAACTAATATCAGGGGATCGTATTAACGTAATAGATCCTAAAATAATGCAAATAATAATTTTTAAACTGGTAACGGATGAAGTGAGATTAGATAACATGCCTTGAGTGAAAATGGGACGGGATAGAGCAGTGTACACGGGACGCGACGGGGAAAGCAGTACACTGGACGGCATTGAATTTGAATAAAAATAAAAGAATACGGCAAATAATAATGCTGACGATATCGACTGAACTCAAAAAGTATCTGAACCCGGGTCGTGCCGGGCCCGTCCCAAGCATTTATAATAAATTTGCAAGTAAGGAAATCGGCATACTCAAAATTATAGATGATACGTTTTTTTCTAGGCTTTTGGATTACTTGGATGACCTGAAAGTGTTCATCCAAGTAAAACGCCATCCATAAATTATATCACAAAATATATTTTTTTACTGCACTGAATGGCGAGACCACCCTGCCGTTCGTCTGATGGTAAGCAATGCTTGGCACTGCGCTCGTCATCTTCAGACTTAAGACGTTAAGTCTCAATATGTGCATTAGTTACTTTGGCTACAATGTTCTTCAAACTGAAACAAAACAGTTAACTTACACTGCTGTTTGGCGGGAAAAATAGACATTGCGATGGTACTTAGGTAACTCCGCAGGCTGCCTTTCACATATGAGAGACCTACTACCAGTGAATTTTATGAATTTCATGACTTTTGGCCCCTCTCCCCTTGTCACAGCTGGTGAAATTTTTGACTCTCTATGTTTATCTATGGATGCACATGCACTTGCATCCATATCATAAACAACCTATGATTATGGGTTCTCCTGCTTCGGGCACGGTGCTCTGGTTCGGGCACGGCGCTCGGGATTCCCACTTAGAAATCTAATAGTTCCATGAAAGGGATACGCTTATTTATCGACTACGTACCTAATAAAAAACTTACTAAACATTGCAACAGTAGGTACTAAGGGGAAGCCTATATTCATTAGTGGACTTCTTGTGGCTAACTAGAGAGATATAAACACAAATATAAACTAATATGGACATACAAATTAACTAAAGTTACAGGAGGTCACTGCTCAGAACAATGACTAAAGCATCATTGTTCTTAGGGTCGCCGCAACCAGGCCACTTCCAACAGACAACGAATTGTTATGATTTTTTTAAGGAGCCCTATAGTCAACTTAATGCAACCACAGTATGAAACAAAAAAATATGTACGGGTAAACGTAGACAGCGCTCTCTTTATATTATAGATATTCAAAATATTAAACACCCCTATAATATTTAATCATATTGAATTAAATAAATGAATTCAATTTCTATTACAATTAAAATATTTATTGGTATAATGATCTAAACTTTCTGCTTGAAATGAATAACAAAAGAAAGGTAAATAAACGTACATACCTGGGAATAGTGCATCTAGTGAAATAACGCATCAATGGATTTTTTTATCAAATATAACATTATTATTACAAATTAAATTATATTTTAAATTTTATCAATGACATATTTCGTTTTATTAAGTACAGCTACGTTGTTACAAATATGAGATATTATAATTTATTTCACGTTCCATTACACTCATTATACGCTATGAGCTGTCAATGTCAATATAACGGCATGTCATCAATGATCAACAGTAGTTTTGTGTCAGCCTGATCCAATGATTAAAGAATATAAAGGATTACGCACAAAAGTAGCTATACAGGGTATATCAAGACTGCTACCGAAAACGAAGCCGGGTGGTAGTTTAAGCGACTTCAGACACAATGCAACAGAAAAAGTTGCAAAAAAAAGCGACAATTTTTTTTTTGTATTTTTTTTCCTATTGCCATATTTTGGTGGTAAATACATTTTTTCCTAAAATAATAGTGTATACCCTTTAATTTATAAATACTCTAAGATATAAAAGAGTTTAAATTATTATTTTAGCAAAAAACTATGGATTTACCACCCAAAAATGACGATATTTAAAAATCATAAAAAATAATTGTCGCGTTTCTATGCGAAAATTTTAATTGCATTGTGTTTGTAGCCACTAAAACTACCACCCGGCTTCGTTTTCGGTAGCAGTCTTGAGATACCCGGTATATATCAAATTATAGTTATGTTAGGAATATCGACGCGGAATGTACGTTTATCTATCTGTCTCCTTTACACAAAGCTGACTTTTCCCTTAATGAAAGAGACAAATAATTCCTTTGTTTCGACTATGGCAATATTTTGTTCACTAACCACACTGAGACCGCCCCTAAACCAAAATAACGCCATTTTATTTAGCTCATCCGAAACCACAGACTAGTAAAACAAAAACTCCATGAAATGTCAAACTGTGGCGTTATCTGTCAATCGAAGTAAACAAACCTGCAAAATCAAAGAATTTCGAATTATTCATTGTTTAATCTCGTTTGTTAAGTTTGCTAATTAGTTTAATTGTTAAGTTTTTAAAGTGCCTCAGTGTTGTGTTAGAGGATTCAAGTCGAGTTCAAGCAAAAAGGACTCAACACAACTTTTCATAGGTTAGTAACTGTTTTTACGAAATAATAACAAATATGTGTCTAAATTTACATTTTGGGTTTGTTTTTATCATTTATAATTGTATTTGGTTCTTGTTGATTAAGTTTTAGACTCTTCTAGGCGTTATATAAACAAGTAGTGTGAATAACAATCTTATTGTTTGTTTACACTCAGGTTTAGGGATGAGTGGATTCGATACGAAATTATTCATATCGATATTATGATTTTTAAATAATAGTATTTATTTAAATATATGTTCAGACTGACAAACAAAGTGAAATTTAATATTTTTTAGATTACCTATAAACATACAAACCAGGACGAAATGGATGCAAAAAATCGGTAGATTTGTTAATTACATTTTGAAAAATAAAACAGCTTCCCAACAATATTTCCGGTAAGTGAAATTGTAATAATTAGGATATTTTATCTAATAATCCTATTAATAATAGAGCTGTTAATCAATAACAAAGATGACATGCAACATAACTTGGACAATTAGTAGTCTATTGTCTAATGTTCTGGAGAACCTGTTTTACTGGTGGTAGGTCTCTCATATGTGAGAGGCCATCTGGGTGGGTACCACCGCAGCGTCTATTTCTCCCGTCAAACAGCAGTGTAAATGCACTGTTGTGTTTCGGATTGAAGGGCATTGTAGCCAGAGTAACTACTGGACATATTGAGACTTAACATCTTATGTCTCAGGATGGTGAGCGCAGTGGAATGCCAAGCATTGCTTTGTAATTCAAGGTATTGTTTGGTTTTGCTACTGTTTATGAGCAGTCGTATCACTTACCATCAGGTGAACGGCATGCTCGTCTCGCTATATAACAGAAATAGTTTTATATTTTATTATTAATTATTATAACTGTTTATCTTAACCAACACTTTCATATTCATTGATTGAATTCTAAGTGAGACTTAATGATTTTCCTCAGTCAAATAATAGCAATAAAAATCTACCTATGTTATTTCATTTTATTTAGTATGTATTAAATGTCCTCATAGGTACTTTTGATTTTAGCAAAGAATGGTGCAACGTGGCGACAGCCTCCGTGGCGCAGGCGGTAAGACACCGCCTGTGAAACGAGAGGCCGCGGGTTCGATCCCCGCACCGAGAGAAATGTTAGTGCGGCCCACAAACATTTCTCTCGGGTCTGGGTGTTTGTGAGACCGAAAAGTCTCTCGTAGTTCCTGATACCCACGACACAAGATTCGATCTTAATGTGGGGTCAGGACTATGTATGTGACTGTTGGGTGTTATTATTATTATTATTATTATTAATGGTGCAACGTAATAATGAACGAAATGTATTAGATGCAACTGGATGTTTGTCTCAACAGGTATAACCTTCTTGTAACGGTTGTAACATGTAAATTAGTATTAGTTGGTCATATATTTATATTATGGTAGAGGCTAAAATTGTAACGATAATTGTAAAGTATAACTATATTTTAGGAATATAAAACAAATAAATACAACCAACCGTTACATACATAGCCTGACCCCACACTAAGATCAAAATGTTTAATACATCACATCACTATTGTTTATAGTAGCAGTTGCATTTTTTATTAGTTCTGTAACAAATACATTTATCATATTAATATTTATGCATACATAAACTCACGCCTTTTTCCAAGAAGGGGTAGGCAGAGGTGCAACCAGGACACCCACATTTCGCCTTGTATGTTCCGTCCTACGATGTTGTAGGTGGCGAGCCTATCGCCATATCGGGCACAAATTCCTGACTGCTGATAATGAATAGAAAAAGCCGATATCACTTTGCGCGACCCGGGATTCGAACTCAAGAGCTCAGCTTTGTAACTGTACCATAGTACAACTACGCCACCGAGGCAGTCAATATTTATACATAAATTAAAATCTATAGTACACATTATTCAACGCTTGTATGTTTATGTATGTATGTAACTTATGTATTTTTTGTTTGATTGATTGATTTGAAAAATATTTTTTTTCTAGTGCTGATTTCCTGCCTTCGATCGAGATCTCCGCTACAATTCCTTTATTCAAAATCAAAATTAAAATATTCTTTATTCAAATAGTCTTTCAAAAGATCTATTGGATTGTTCATTTCTGCTACCACCGCTTCGGAACGTGTTGTAGCTGTGAAGAAGAAACGGCGCAAGAAACTTACAACACGAACTGTCTTTTTTCTTCTTTATATCGCCATTTAAAATTACAATGGTTCATATCACAGAACACAATAATATCAGTTTATTTAGTTAATTGTTTAGGTTCTATTTTTACATTTTAATTGTTAGTTGTGTGTAGATATTTCTATTTATATATTTAAGTTGTTAATTTAGTGTTCATATTTTCATTGTTGCTAAATGTCTTTTTTTTTAATTTTAGTTATATTTTGGCAAAAAGATATTGATATGGTGAAAATTGGTGCTTAAGGAGAAAAGTGTGGCAATACTACTCGAAGTCGCAAGCAAATTCTAGATATTAATAAAGTTGTATTTTATCTTACATGTGTATTATTTGAAAAATCCAATCCAATCATCAGGTAAAACTTACCCATGTAATAAATCATAGCATTAAAAATATCAAAACATTGACATTTTTATCGGATTTAATTTTTATGACTACTGTCAAATCCTAAAATCCCCTGTTTATACTTAATTGACATATAAAGCGAAAATTAAAAATGTTATATTAATTTTATTCGTATGCCACTGTTGATGATCGATATCGATAGAAAATTCGGTACTAGCGTATCACTATTTTTAGGGGCGGAGCCGCCGCCATTTTAGTACATCAAAGTGGTGCGCGTCACGTGACCTTATGCTTTATCCTCTTTAATCTATAATCATTGGCCTGATCTTATTGTTATTTTTACGTTTGAGTCTGTTAATTCTTAAGTTAATATATTAGCTAAATATCCAATGTCTTTCGCCACGAAAGACGTGGTCCTCAAGGAGGACCGCCCCAAAACATTGCTATTACAAAAGCACTCAGATTACTTAGCCAGCTATGGACTGAATAAAGATGATTATGAATACTGCATGACGGAATATCTTCGAATGTCCGGGATATATTGGAGTTTAACAGCTATGGAGCTAATGGAACAGTCTTCCAGGTACAATTCATCATATACCTACTATTGTTTCCTTTTGGCATAGAAAGTTTGATAACTTAAATTATTTTAATACCTAAACCTCTTGCAAGTGATTCTTTGTATTGAAATGTTCATATTTTTAATACATTATTAGGCTAATAAACTTTATGAAACTTTTAAGATACTGTATCTCAATATACAAGTCAAGAAAACTACACCACATGTGTACATGTGGTTATATTTGACTAACCACAAGAATTTTATTCCAATGGCATTGGTGTTTACATTGTTTTGTGGTTATTCTACAATGTAAGGGAAATGAAAATATATATGTTTTTTAAATTATTTTATAGTAATATTAGGTACACCAAATTGCACATATTGAAGATTTAGTAATATGTTTGAATTATATCACTTCATTTGTAATGCTTTATTATGTAATTTGTTGCAAATTAAACATTAAAAGACATTTTATCAAACTGCACTTATTGATAAGTATAGTGCCTTCCACACAAAGAGTGGACTACAAGACAAACTAGTTTATTTTTTATGTTGCAGGATGCCCAAGGAAGACATAATAGAGTTTATAACATCATGTCAGGACAGTGAGAGTGGTGGAATATCAGCCAGTATCAGTCATGACCCACATATGCTTTACACTTTAAGTGCAGTGCAGGTATGAAGAGATCAGAAACCTTTTATATTGAATATTATAAATAACTAATGAGGATAGTGTTATACATCAAATGTTGCTATAAGGGATTAAAGAATCTTTCAGTTTTATAATACAATCACTTTGTACTATAATTTTTGTTAAAATTGCTTGAATATAAAGAAAAAAATACAATCTTGTAATCCACTTAAACATTGCCATCCTTCATTAGTTGGACAGGCACTGGAAATAAAAATAATCCACTTAAATGCCATGGTTGTCTACAATATAGAATTTTTTTTTTGTTCAGGTATTAGCAATGTATGACAGGCTGGATGCCATTGATGTTGAAGGAGTTGTGAGATTTGTGGTATCCCTGCAGCAGGAAGATGGCAGTTTTTTGGTAAGAAATTACATTTTTCTGACTTTGTTATTTTTTCAATTAAAATTATGCTTCTAATTGAGCTCATTGGTGCCATCCATTATCTGGAAATTATCTAGAACATAGAATACAAACCATTCCATTACCGATACCATACAAAATAAGACATGTTTATTCAATGCTTTATTTTCTATAGGCTTCCGTGTTGTAACGAATAACTCCTAATTCAATGAGTGACATAACCACCCAGTGAATATGCTTATTAAAAAGAGAAAAAAAATTGAGTGAGATCTCACAGTATTTACTAGCATAGCCCACTTACTACATACATAAACTCACGCTTTGATCCCAGAAGGGGCAGGCAGAGGCGCTAGGGCACCCACATTTCGCCTTGTATGTTCCGTCCCACAATGTGATAGGTGGCGAGCCTATCGCCATATCGGGCCAAAAACCTGACTCTGGGTTGATACTGAATAGAAATCCAATATCACTTTGCCCAACCCGGGATTCGAAACCGAGACCTCAGCTTTGTAACCATACCATAGTACAACTATGCCACTTCACTACACGAGGCAGTTCACTTACTATACATATTTATACATTTTTTCTTTATACAGGTGATAAATGGGGTGAAGTGGACACAAGGTTCTCCTTCTGTGCTGTGATGTGCCTCTCCCTTTTACATAGACTGGATGATATTAATATCAATAAAGCTGTTGATTTTGTACTAAGTTGTATGAACTTTGATGGAGGATTCGGCTCCAAACCTGGTTCAGAAAGCCATGCAGGTACAAATTATTTATTAATATCTCATTATGTATTTGCCTTATCAATTATCCCCACCAATTTTTTTCCTTCTTATACCCAGGTCTCATCTACTGTTGTGTTGGTACACTATCAATATGCAACAGAATGGATGCATTACATGCAGATGAGTTGGCTTGGTGGCTGTGTGAACGACAGTTGCCTAGTGGAGGGTTAAATGGACGACCTGAAAAACTGCCAGACTTATGTTATTCATGGTAAAAATCATCTTTTCATATACAATTGATATACTAATCTATATATGATTATCTTATAGTAATTTAACTAAGCTATTTAGAAATAAAGCCTATGATGTACAACAAAAATTAAATAAATACGTAACACCCAACAGTCACAAACATAGTCCGGACCCCACACTGAGATCAAGTCTTGTGTTGTGGATATCAGGGACTATAAGAGACTTTTTTAGTCTCACAAACACCCAGACCTGAAAAAAATATCTGTGGGACGCACAAACATTTCTCTCAGTGCGGGGATCGAACCCGCGGCCTCTCGTTTCACATCCGGTGTCTAACAGACTGCGCCATGGAGGCTGTCAAAAATTAAAAGAGACTGACACATTACAATAGTGCCTTGATAGCATATTGATGTGCACATCCTTATCTGTGCAATATTTCATGGTCCAAATGCATTCTTACCCTATTTTTTGTCTAAATTAACCTTGATATTTTTTTTCAGACTTAGTAGGTTTTAAAATTCAATTCTAAAAATATATATTTAGTGTTATGTACTCCCATCGTTTAAACAAGTTAAGTACTTTTTGACAGTATTTTTTTTTTGTGCTTCTATTATTAATTATAATTTTTTTGTAGGTGGGTGATGTCGTCCCTATCCATGCTAAACAGGATACACTGGGTGGACAAGAAGAGTTTAGAACAATTTATACTAGCATGTCAAGATGCTGAGACTGGTGGGTTTAGTGATAGACCGGGTGATATTACTGATCCATTCCACACATTATTTGGCCTAGCTGGACTCTCATTACTTGGCAACACTAGCATAAAACCTGTAAATCCTACATACTGCATGCCTCAAGAAACAATAGATAGATTGAAATTGGCACCTCAAATATTACATATTTAGGTAAAATTGAGGGTAAAATGTATTTATTGAAGTTACCAACACCAAAATAAATTATTTTAAATCACATTATTGAATTGTTATTATTGCTATTAAGAATTATGAATAAACCTCTCTGTTGTTACTGTAACAACATCTAGACTGTTTTATATTTTTATATTTAAGTACACTTGCTAATATCTAACGCCCAAATACTGGAACGCAACTTAAATACAACTTGCGCTTAACTACGTTAATCCCGATTAAATGTACTGGCTAAGTGGGCCGTGCGCTGTTAAGAGCAACTTATTATTTGAATGGCGTTCCAGTATTCGGGCATATGTTACACTATTTAAAGTATTTAAAACACATGATTGCTTGCTTTTACACAAAATCCAAATAAATAATGTGGGTATTATGTACGTTTTTTATTTATTCAAAATAATTTGAGCAATCTTTCCTAATATTAAAATTATCTCAACAGAATATAGTTAATTAGAACAAGCTCAAGAAAACCCAATTAAAAATTAAGTAAGATCATTGATAATTTGAAATTAATATTGTGATTATATTATACTAAATGAGTATTACGAAGAATTACTGAGTGACCAACAAATACATAAGTAGGTATTTTATAAATTTACCCCAATTATAAATTACTGGATAGAATATTTCCAAAAAATCTATTTATCTATTAAGCACTGAAGAAATGTCCTAACCACTCAATCATATTCTCGATTGTAGAGGAGGTCGGTGCCCTGCAGTGAGACGTATATGGTATAAAAAAAATGCTGATGGAAAAACATGTGAAGCTACGTTTCGTGTTTTGATGTAGATATCATAATTTAAAAATGAAAAATCAATACTTAATTACAAACTGTAGTTGATTTCTAAACTGGCTGAAGCTGAGTATTTATATTACTGAACGAAACATTGTAAAAGTGTCAAGTAGCGATGGGTCGTCGACGTATTTGACGTCGACGAAACTAGACCGTCCATTTTCGTTCATCGACTAGTTGATAAACTAGTTAAATTTGTCGACTAGTTGACGAGTCAACGGTTTGCAAACGTCGATAATCCGTCATCTCTTAACCGATATTATGACGTCGCCTATAACTTAAACAGACCGTCGACTGGTTTAAAGTTATTATTTATTACTAATCTACATTGAAACCGTAAACACTATATTTAAATATAACAAGTATTATACGCACACTAACTATTTAAAAAAAAGTATTTACACTTCTTATAATTTTACATTAAAAGCATACAAAATTAGTTAATCATTAAGCTCGTAACGCACAATAATTATTGTAATGAACACTGAACTTTTTTTGCATTCAATTCAATTGCAAAATTCAAGTCTCAAAACAATAATAAAATCATTTTCTAAACAAACTATCGCTCGACAACCCGAACGAAAACACACATCTCTTTTGCACACGCCATGTTAATATGACTGCATCCTTTTCTTCTTCTGACTTAATAACAAATGGCCATTTATAACCTTAAACTTATACATTTAGAGTTCAATTTTGCTTACGAAGTTGTGTTCTTTGAACAAAGTATGAAACTACATTACCCGCCACGTTCGCGCGTCGCGTCGTCGCGGCGTCGATCGTCGCGGTGCATGGCGTTCATTGCTTTAAGTCGAAATGAACGTATCAACGTAACTTTTAAATTTGCCGTTTACGGATTCGACTAGTCGATTTAATGTTCGTCGACCGTCTCTTCGTTCACAGGTCGTTGACGGTTGAATTAACTAGTTCGTTTAATCAACACCCATCTCTAGTGTCAAGTGACAGTACTATAATCAAAATATAAACATAACCTTAAAACCGAATGAGTTGAAAGTTCAAGAATGTTTCATTTTTGTAATAAACCATGTCTCCTCTACATTATATAGAGTTTCTTTTAATAAGCTTAGGCTTTCATGTATTTAGTATACTTACTTACGTGATTTACTATAGCGGTGTAATAAGTAGTAATTTGAAGGACTTCAAACAAGAATACGATTATATTATTGGTAAGTTATATTTTATAATGTATTGAACACAGATCTGACCATTTGAAGGTCTTTCTAAGTTACATAATATGGCAGATAATGAATACTTATTTGGGATTATTAAAACCTTCTTACCCCATTAACAATAACACAAATAAACCTAGGTATATTAAGTTTTAAACCTAAGGTTAAAACAGACTACTATTGCTACTTACCTCGTTAATAAATGTACTGCTTTAACAGTATTCTGAAAATGATTGTGGACCGCTGTGACTGTCCTCTACAAAAGATGTGGGTGAAACAAGTTATAGGTTAATTAAGTAGTATTTAATTTGATTATTAAGTCATTGTGCCATTAACATTTTATGGAATTCTTATTCTGAAATAAATTATGATTTGATTTGATTTTAAAGAAAATTTATTGATTAAGTAACATTATCTATTTTATTTTGGTTTTAAAGTGAGTCTTCACTGTTATTATAATAAAATTACCAGTTTAGTCTATACAAGCTACTACTATTGATAAGATTTTATTTCATCATCATCATCATCATATTAGCCACAGGAAGTCCACTGCTGAACATAGGCCTCGCCAATGATCTCCACAATGACCTGTTGGAAGCGGCCTTTTATTATTTAATTTTATTTACATTATGAATATTTAACTTCCTAGTTGGGTCTGGCACTGCGGGTTCTACAATAGCACACCAGCTTGCAACTGAGACAAATTATTCATTCATAGTGCTAGAGGCAGGAGGCAGGAGTCATGATTTATTCCAAATTCCAGTAGTGGGTCCTCTTTTACATGGATCCATGTATGACTGGCAATTTGAATCATTACCACAAAAGGATGCTTGCCTAGCAATGAAAGATAAGGTAACATTTGTCATTATAAAACTTTTTCAATTCCTCTTGCTGTTATTGATTCCATTTGCAACCTTTTTTCCAAGAAATAAAACAATAAAAATATTTACAGCCTTATTGATAGACTTAGTTGTAGACTTATTTTAGTTATTGAATATTTTGTATTTAAACTTTTGTTTTGTATTAAAAAAACAAATAGATTTTTAACTGTCAATAAATAAAGTTGCTAGTTACCACCATATTTCAACTGTTTATAAGGGAAAGAAATTAAATTGTAGTTAAAATATAATTTCAAAACACATCAAGCTATTTATTTTGTTTTAGATATGCAAGAGTCCTCAAGGTAAAATAATTGGAGGATCCTCAGCTATAAATAATATGGTTTATGTAAGAGGTAATATTTCACATTATGTAGACTGGTTCCGTGGAGCACATAGCAGAGAATACATACAACAACAATTTAAATTTATAGAAGAAGACATTTTACATTTAAATAACGTCTTGTATGACAGTGATTTATCTGATGCCATATTGGATGCAGCCAAAGAATTAGGCTACAGTCATATTGGAATAGATTTTAATTTAGGATTTAGTAAAACAATAGTCAATCAGAAAAATGGTAAGAGATGGTCTAGCTCTAATAAATTAGATGTTACAAGACATGTAGTCACTAATGCCTTGGTGGAAAAAATAATGTTCAATGGTAAAACTGCAGTTGGAGTAATATTTTCTTTATCAGGAACCAAATATGAGCTTTTGGCTAGAAAAGGAGTAATAGTATCAGCAGGCGCTTATAACACACCAAAAATATTACAGTTGTCTGGTATTGGACCCAAAGATATATTAAGTACATTGAATATACAACCTTTAAAATATCTACCAGTTGGTAAAAATTTACAAGATCATGTTACAACTGGACTAGATTTAATTCAATTTGATAAATCTGTATCAGTCAGTGCTATGGATATGGTAAATCCATTCCATGCCTTTGAATATTTCTTCAATGGGAGGGGTCCTTTTACGTCCCCTGGTTGTGAAGCCATAGGCTTTTTGTCTACGAAAAATCAATCGACGCCTGATTTACAATTTATGGTACTGTCAGCAGGTTTGGCATCAGACAGAGGTACCCATCTTAAAAGAACTGTCAATATTAATGATGTAACATGGAATAGTTATTTTGCTAATTTCGATCAGTATGTTGCTACTATATTGCCTATTGTTTTACATCCTAAAACCAAAGGCGAAGTGTATATTAAAAGTATAGATCCAGAAATTCCACCTACAATCGATCCTAAATATCTATCAAATAAAGATGATTTAGAAGTACTAACAAACGGCCTTAAACTTGTAAAACAGTTTGTCCAAACAAAAGCTATGCAAAATATTGGTGCTAATTTAAACCAAAACAAATTCCCAGGTTGTGTACATTACGAATTTTTCACAGATTCATATCTCGAATGTTATGTACAACATTTAACGTTAAGTAGTTTTCATCCCATTGGTACGTGTTCGATGGGATTGCCAACATCGAAAGATGCGGTGGTGGATACTTCGTTTAAAGTCATTGGGATGGAGAAATTGTTTGTAGTAGATGCGTCAGTGCTACCGACTATGCCGAGTGGTAATATTAATGCAGCAATCGCTATGATGGCTCGCGTATTTTTCGATTCACATATTAGTTCCAAAAACTCTAAACCTACTAATAACATTTCTTATTGTAGCAAAAGGAATGGATTCTATGATGATGAATTTGTTTGTACAATTTAATTTCAGAAAGACGATTTTAAAGTTAATACTCTTGTTGTTAAATATTCTGAAGTAATTACATCTATAAATTAAGAACATTGTACCTGTATTATTAACTTTATGTACTTTTAAGATATTGATTAATTTATGAATGTTTTCCTGAATATATCTACAGTTTTATATTATACAAGTATTTAAAAGTCCTTGTTTTAATGACCGCGTGCGTATGTGGCTGTAAGGTATTGTGACTCCCTGGGGACCTACTATATTCATCCGAAACGAAGTTCGAAACTTCGGATGATCGAAGTTTATATACGATACGAATGTACCTACATATATTTATGGTCGTTATTGACTTATGGTGGTAACCATAGACTTATAGTTACGATGTACGTTATACAAATTCGAACTTTTACAGAGTAGATACATTCGTATCGTATAAAAAAACTTCGATCGTCCGAAGTTTCGAACTTCGTTTCGGATGAATATAGTAGGGCCCCTGCTCACACTACTACCACAATAGCTGCTGACATATGTAACCCTATGAGATCTTAGATTTGATTTCCTGATGAAACAAAATGTTTTGTCTGGACACCGAAATACGACATAAAATTTTGGGGAATATTGGACGTTTATAAAAAACGAAGCTTACCGCTTTACATTTATGTTCAGTAGTGCGATTCACGTAATTTAATAAGTTCAGCTGCAGTGCAGTTGCGGTTAAGTTTCGATCAAAACAGCCCTTTTCGTATTTTCGTAATTTTGACAACCGCTGTCAAATACGCTCGCGTGAAGTTCGCGTCACGCAAACGTTTTAGCGTATTCTACTGCTGCGCGTATATGTCAATCTCAAACAAATTTCATACATCTGACGTACAGTTGACGCGCAGCTCACGCGCAGTTCACGCGCAGCTAAACACTTACAAGAATACCATTTTGTACCAAAGCGTAAACTTAATTGTAACCGCACCGCAACTTGATCGGCGCGTCAAAAAGTTACGTGAATCGCACTGCAGTTCCATAAAAGCCTTCTTGGGGCAATTGGTTAAGAGTTAAGACTTACGCCAGCTATTATACAAGAAAGGTTGATCCCCGAACCCAGACAGATATTTACTTAGATCACAACTTACAAGTATTTTTGCGACTTTACGACGACGAATGTTAAGAGGCCAAAATTTCGTCCGTAGCTTCTGATACTCATGACTTTGTTTTTTATTATGTTTGGTGTATTTATTGATGGAAATAAATGAAACCAAAATATATTTAACACTTTATTGAAAGTATTAAGGTCACTTCTATGGACGAAATATCGCGTACATTAATTACATTTTGAGCTTCGATTTCAAAACAACCGCTTTAACACTACAAATGTCAGTTCGACACAAATGTTGCAACTAATGTCACACCAAAGACAAATAGATCCCAAAGAACGGCAAGAAAGAAATTACCAGGGCCGCAATATGGGATTATTTGGTATATATTAATATGTTCTCCCATTACATCACACTAACTATTAAGGCGTCTCTGTAAATTCAAAGTCTTTTGATGTCTACCATACAACTCATATTGAATAAAATACTAATATATAACCACAGACTCCTCGTCTAAATTTGTGATTATATGATTACAACAATAATATTTTATGGTGTTCTTACAACACAGTTTTATTTTGATAATAATCGATTAAATAATGAATCCAACCTTTCGTTTGTTTAAAAAATATTAAGGTAGAGTTACGACTACCTATTCACAACATTAATATGTCACTTTTTGGCATACTATTTTCATTGAATAGCCGGATAGATTAGTATACATATTCATTGCTACTTTATTATTTAAACATGGTTAATTCCTTTTAAGAATGTCGTAAATGTAAAACACTTATAATTTTCTGTTACATTCGTGAATAAAATTAAAATGTTTACTATGTACGATTAATATTTCTTGAGCTGTCGGCTACATTTATCTATCTCAAAAAGTGTTCATTAATGCAGTGCAAATAAAACGAAGTATAAGTCGATTGTGATCATACAAATCGTTTGCACCATATCTAGAAATGCAAATTACAAATAAAATCATTAATAATTTTCTTCTGGATACCAGTAATAATCCACAGTGGATATAAGTAATAAAAAAAGCGTTCTCCATCCTAAATTCTATACATAACATACATATGCTTACAAACAGCATCAATGTCCCTGTGGACTTTGTATACACAAATTGCTTTTAGACAAATAACACGATGAAATATTTAAGTGCATAAATTACAAAAAATCACAAAATTTCACTGTGTTTTTATATTGTAAGACACAAGTAAAGAAAACATTTCATAATGTTTTACGTATAAAATATTATACTAAAGGTTAACACTCTCTTTAAATATTACTAACACGGACGGAAGTATTCTGTATTTTTTTCTAATCATTACAAGCCAATTGACTATGTTAAATATTGTGCAATATTAAATACATCATTTCCTGACTATAAACCAGACATATTATTTAAAAACAAACCATTCGAAGACAAGCACTTGATTTTACGAACCTTATAAATATCCACTTATAATTTTCCCTGTGTTCAGAGTTGACATTATCCGTCTTTTGTACTCTGTACGAAAGAAACTGTTTTATAAAATTGCCTTTCCAAACATCAATAAAGTATAAATAGATAACGATCAGAGAAGGCACAAATAATGTTCGTAGGCACTCAGGTACCTGCATGAAAACTTCATCTTTCTAAATAAAGCCCGTACAGGTGCTTGGAACCTACTCTCAAAAACACACGCAATTACAGAATACTAAACTATGACTCAAGTTCTTTAACTGCTTACGAAGTATTGGACGGATTTCCTGATAGTGTTCAGTGTTTCAAATCCTAAATACACTTAGTAGATTTTCACAACACTATGGTAAATTTATACAATTATATATTTTATTTTTTCATAATACTGAGCGGTAAATACGTCATTTTCTAAATCTAAGCTTTGCTTTACAAGTAATTAGTGCGACCCAAGATCTATAAATAATTATTAGCAATACATTAAGTTGCAGGTCATTCAGATATTCAAAATTATTTCCAAAATACATACCTATTACATCAATATACATAGTATATATATACCTGACTAGCACTATTCTCGCTATTATATGCTGATTTCTGACTTCTAAATATTTTAAGTTATTCATTGGATAAACTGGACGCCATAAATAAGTATAATGCATACCATAAATGTAACTATATATATATGCAACCATATTTTCTTAACGTCGAATAATGATTATAGATGTATTAATACTGTTATATCTCAAATTATTATCTTTGCTTCAAATACTGAGCGTTCGTCATTTGAGCAAATAAATTAGTAATACACGGAAATATATATATCGAAAGTATTTTATACTCTTAATAAAGATATATTACATTCATAATTGTGCAAAAGTTCCTTCACATATATTTATACACGAGGTTACATTTTCAATGTGCCTGTATCATTAAAGGCCTCATATTGGCAAATCCCTCATTAATTAATGATTTACAGTTTCTATGATATTTCTTTACATCAAGTCTGTTCATGTAATATTTAATTTCTGTAGTCAAATTAACATTTTATACCATTTCTAATTCAAAAAGTTCCATTTGACATATATCAATTTTTTTTATAGTTACATATTTTATCAATTGGAAATTGTAAGATCCTAGATTAAACTCACTCGGACGGAAAAAAAACGCCAGTCATAAAAATTGTCGTTAAACTGCGTTGTTATTTTAAATTCATAGTAAATTAACACAGTCTTAACAACAGTATTTTCCACAGCTCTAATAAAATGCACCCCACCCAATATACAAACATAACGTAATAGATTCTATAACTAATCTTTCGCATAAGCCTTCATTTGACTAGACTAATGATATCAAAAGTTATTTATTGCATCTACAAATAACTAAACCTAAACACGATATTTCACAAAAGAACTGAACTTCTACTACTCATTGCATACGATAAAATACTAGATTGAAATACTTGTTACGCAATGTCAAACTTTTGTAATTTACACTTGAGTGTAGAATTAAGTTTTTCAAATGTATATAAAACCTTGCTTATTACAACTTCTCTATTAGTATTCAATTGTTTCCACCATGTCTCTTCTGCCAAATAGTACTTACCCAATCATTTTTTCTACAATGTCTCCTCTAAATATAAAAAAACAACATTTTCCCCTTACGTATTGCCGTTTCACAATTACTACCGATGTTTTATTTTACTCAATATTAAAGTTTGCCGAATTGCGTACATTACACTAAACTCGTTATACACTTACTTGAAACACGAATCCAGATAATTATCAAGCATGTCCAGTTGCAAGTCGTCCCATTCTGTAGGATTCAGCAAGAGGTTGGTTAAGTCATCTTCGGGAATGAGAGGTGGTGGTACCGCTGGTTCAACTATGACATTTGCTCCTATATTTGTTTCTAATCCCATGTTGTCTACAGACTGTATTCCATCTAGATTGAATTCTGGTAAATGAAGAGTCACAGCTTGTGCTATGTCATTCGCTATTCCTTCGAAGTCCGGTGGATTAATATTTGCAGCAGCCACCTTTTCTTGACTAACTTCTTTGTCAACTTTCACTTCGGTCGAGGTTCTTTTTTTCTTTTTTTGTGGCCTGTTGGATATCCTTTTGGTTCCTTCTAAATGCGCTAAATCAAGTTTCCAGAAACCGCCCTTGCCTGGTTCGTGTTTAGATCGAGCCACTTTGACAAACACTTTGTTAAGAGATAAATTGTGCCTGATTGAATTCTGAAAATAAAGAGTAATATTATTAGTAAAAAAAAACTTAATCAGAAAATTTCATTAATAAACTAGATGTTCAATATCTCTAATGTGATTTGAAAACAAATATTCATGAGATAATCCCATATACAGAGGAATAGTCTTCTGTCTTCTGTATCAGCCCATATAAGTCCCACTGCAGGGCACGGGCCTCCTCTACAATCGAGAGTACGATTGAGAGTGGTTAGGCCAAATAGTCCACCACGCTGAATAGGAAGAGGAATAGTACAATTATTAAATCTTAACTAATGTCGCCACTCTGTTGTATCTTTTATCATCCTATCCGATAAGCTATAACTATCATCCACTTCAATACACCAATCCATCCTCTAAATCCAATTTACCTTAATCTAATCGCGTATAGTTTGCAGATTACTTATTTATTAAATTAAAGCCGGGCTACGTATAACTACAGAAGCTGATAACACTCACCTGCCATGTGGGGTCCGCGTTCCTGTAATATTTGAAGTTGTCCCTTATCCACGAGTATATCGCAGACAGCGTCATTTTATCATTATTATATCTCATTGCCATGCAAATTAAAGTACTGTACGAATACGGCGGTTTCTTTTCGCTGTTTTTCTGATATTCTTCTTTGTTTTCCATAAGTCCTTCTGACACTTGGCTATGGTCTGATTAAACTTTTGCAGTCTTGTATTTTGAGGTGGCGATTTAATTTGAGGATTCGGCGACATGGGAGATATAGGAAATTGCGGTATGGCCATAATATTCGTTATGTTTTGCAACCACGTAAGATTTGTTAGATCTTGTTCATCTTCTATAACTTTTTCCGGCTTGTGTTTCACTTGTATTTTCTTCGAATTATATTCCTCTGAATCAACAGATTCACTATCCAACATTTCTGTATCAGTCTGTTCTCTGCTATGTACATAATTGTCTGGTTGTTCGTAGACATATTCAATCTCGACGGTGTGGGATGATTCAGGCACTGTGTGGTCCACGGTGAAGTATGCATCGCTGCACTGATCACCCGAATCACCGTAGAAATTCAAAACAGATGTGTCTAACATCTCGCCGGAGGCGGGAGACAAACCCGATGTTATGTGCATCGTGATCTACATTGCTTGGTACACCTGAAAAATTGCGACATTTGCTGACTCACTCGATACGAAATCAAATTTGAATATGCTCTACAAAATAATGAAATCAATGCTTTAAAATTTAAATCACTGCTATTTAAAAAATCTTTGATAATTCGAACATGAATTGGTAAAACAAAAACACAAAATTTACCTCGTGGACGGGAAGATGGTGGTTGACGGTGACCGTCCAAGATGCCGGACAGCAATCGATCGGCGACGACGCGAGGCCAACGTGACGTCGCGGTGGTCAGCAGCCCCCCGCGCGCGCCACGCTGCGATCGAAGCGAATGGTGGTCGCGTGGTGCGTGTGTGCGCACTAGCCCACGGCGCGCTGGCTTGTGCGGGCAGGTGCGCGGGCCCCATTGTCTACCGGCCGCTCACCACTGAACAGGTGTGTGCCCACCGATCGATATTTTTCCGCCCGCGAAAGAACGGGGCGGCTGGCCCGCATCGCTCCAGACAATTAGTCACGGTTATCGGAACAGGACCGGAGCGAGTGCTCTGAACTACGTCAACTAAATGCCAAAACCTCAATACTTTATATCAACTTAATTTTGCATTTTTTAACGATTTTGCCGATGGTAGAAAAACGAGAGTTGGTAGAGAGATTTTACTTCTTTGTTGATACAAAGATATAGCAAGGACTTTGAAATAAACTCAGGAAGGAGTCTGAGTGCGGATCTGTGTAGAATCTTATTATCAGTTGCATTCGGTGTCTAAAGGAGACTTCGCTGCGGGTATTTCCGCACTAAGGCTAAATTTTCCGTAAAATTATTCAACACAACATTTAAAACACAAGTATTAATCAAGGTCCTCCTTAGAACTTAATGTTGTAAATTAAAGAACACGTACATGTTTGCCATTTCAAATAAGTATATTGTGTTGAATAGGGTACACTATGAAAACATGAAAGCAATTATACACAGTCAGGTCATAAGTATTGTCACACAGTAAAAACTTTTCTTTTAGAATGCTGGCCACAAAAAAGTTTATTGAATTCGAATTTCGAATTGTTCATGAAAATAAAAATGTATACTTTTTAGAATTTTACTCATTTTTAAATATGGAGTGGACGCTTAAAAAATACCGTGTTGCAGTTATTGCGTTGCATCGTTGCGGTTACGCGCCAATTCAAATTTTTGACATACTGAAAAATTTGAATATAATCAAAAGATTCGTTTATCGTACCATCAAACGATACAATGAAGACTCTAGTGTAGATAACAGGTCAAGAAGTGGTCGCCCTCGGTCTGTTAGGACTCCAGCAGTGATAAAAGCTGTGAAGGCGCGAATTCAAAGAAATCCCAAACGTAAGCAGAAACTGTTGGCCCTTCAGATGGGGTTAAGCAGAACCACGGTGAAAAGGGTGTTAAATGAAAACTTAAGGCTTCGGGCATATCGAAGAAAAACAGGACATCGTTTGAATGCTCGTCTAATGGACCTGAGACTGTAGTGATGCCGCGCTTTGTTGAAGCGGTACGCGGGAAAAAAATATCGGGAAATTCGTTTTCAGATGAAAAAAATTTTACCGTAGAAGAGAGCTACAACAAACAAAATGATAAGGTGTACGCACACAGTAGTGAAGAAGCGAGCAACCGTATTCCGCGTGTCCAACGAGGTCATTTTCCATCCTCGCTCACGGTATGGTTGGGAGTTTCTTATTGGGGCTTAACAAAGGTACATTTTTGTGAGAAAGGTGTAAAAACAAATGCAGTTGTGTATCAAAATACAGTCCTGACGAACCTGTTTCTCATACCATGTTCAATAACAGGCACTGGGTATTCCAACAAGATGCGGCGCCAGCTCATAGAGCGAAGAGTACACAAGACTGGCTGGCGGCACGTGAAATCGACTTCATCCGGCACGAAGACTGGCCCTCCTCCAGTCCAGATTTGAATCCGTTAGATTACAAGATATGGCAACACTTGGAGGAAAAGGCGTGCTCAAAGCCTCATCCCAATTTGGAGTCACTCAAGACATCCTTGATTAAGGCAGCCGCCGATCGTTCGTGCTGCGATAGACAACTGGCCGCGCAGATTGAAGGCCTGTATTCAAAATCACGGAGGTCATTTTGAATAAACTTTAGTGTCATAAGAATCTATGTTTTGTTAAGTTCATTTTGGTATATAAATGGTTACATAATGAAGAAACTTGTTTCAATTATTTTATATTAAACATGTGACAGAATGTATGACCTGACTAGGTAATTACCATTATCTATATATTTTAAAGATTGATTTTTTGCTTTAATTTTATGATGCAATTTAACAATACCAAACAATTAAGGCATTCCTAATAACTTACTGGGCAATAGGCATATTCCTGTAAACCTGACTAGACTTAGGTACATTTAAAACACTTCCCATTGTTAATGTAGTCACCTCTACCTTCGCCACTTTTAACAACAACAGCATATTCGACAATTACCATATTGATAATCATATATTTCAAACATAGAATCCATTTCATATTCTACCTAATACAAGAAGTCAAATAGCTAAATAATTATAAGTCTTACTATCCATACTAAGGGTAGAACCCTTTAGGAAGGGTCATGGAACGACAGAAGGGTTTTCAATCAAACAAGTGCTTTTCGAGGGCCGTCGAAGTGCTCGCCGTCTGCGAATGTTTACTCTCGTCATTAATGACAAGACAAGTGTACATATTTGATCGACTACGCCAGCTAAGTTATAGTTGAATATTGTAAACATTTTGAAGCATTATTTGTTGCTTATTTTATGATACTTGTAATTTAGATAATGATAATGAAATAAATACATAAGTTTAGTACCCACGTGATGGACTTCCACATGTCGAAATCCAAACTTTTTGGCAGCCAATAAATCAATTGAGAATTCTACACTATGCCCTCTCCGTCCGGTATTTTGGTTTCTTGACATTAATTATTGAAAGTCTTCTAGAATGTAACGAATGTGACAGATTCATTCTATTTCGCAACTAGTAGCCTTAAGTTTCCACCATTATCTATCATTTATAAAAAAGAACGAATTAAAGTTTTTCATAAATAAATAAAATAACCTTGAAATTATACATCTAGATTGCATACTAAAAATGCATAGGTAATAAAACAGTCGTAGTTGCGTGAACCCCTAAAACTACCCCAGCAGGCATTACTCAAGCCCCGTGCAACGTAACGGTAGGTGCCTGTCACCGTTCCCTATTCCCGGGTAAACACATTATCTTGATTGCCATTTTAAACGACAAAAAATATTTAAGTCATGTGGTATATAACTGCAGATTAGTTAGGTGTTGAAAGTAAATTGGCAGTGCATTATATATCTATAAGAGAAATGTTTGAATGTCTTGTCGCTGTGAAATGTTATTAATATAAGAGTTAATTCAGTGTAAATTTTCCTTACCATTCCATTTAAGCATAAGGATTTTCAGAACGTCCTTTGCTTAATTCTTCCGAAGACACAAATCGTATTTCATTACTATAATATTCTGGTAGAAAGATGATTCAGATTTCAGATCGCCTTTTTATTCATATTTAGTTTTAAAGCCTATTCCAGTTAATGAATGTTTTACCAGTTAATGGTTTAAAAAATCGTTCGTAAAGGACAGTCGATAACTTAAATAGCTTTTAAGACTGACAAGTAAATAAGGCCAAAAGAGCTTAGGCATGCTGTCGGTAAAATAGATTCATTCGAACATGCTCGTTGCCTTGCCTGGTTAAAGTAACCGTTGAAACTCTATTATGGGACCATATGGTCTGTTGGAACATTCTTGCGTGTAATTATATCATGATACCAACATTCAGCCGTACTGACAGTATTAAATAAATAAATAAACATAATATTATAGGGCAAGCGTGGAGGACTACGGCCTATACTCTCTATTGAAGACGTAGTTGAATCTATAATTGGATGGAGATGAGGAATTTAGGATTTTGTATCGAAGTATTTTTAATGCATTTTATATTTGTCGTGATGTAAAACATTTCGAAGTAATACCCTTATCAGATTAATGGATTTCACAATACTTCGTAATTTAACATTAAAGTGATGACTAAGACGCGTGGGAGGCAGAGGTCGCGTGCGTTAACACTCAAAACACATCAAATACCAGTAAATCCCTACACTAAGTTTTTTCTATGAAAATTAATAAAGTACCTACTTCCTAATGAATACATAATATACTCAGTTAATGTAACTTCTTACTATGTAGGTACCTGATTCTTAAAAAAATAAGCATGAAAGTCAATGCACATAAAACAATATTGGTACCTTCATAAATAAATAAACCCAACATTCACATACATAGTCCCAAGGGCGGATCCAGCGTTTACGCCAGGGCGGGGGTCATATTATAGTTCATGTCAGATTTTACGCCGGGGGGGGGGGGGGGGGGGGTGTCATATCGTTTATGTCAGAACACTGGGTCCGATTTCAATACTCCAATTCGTAATAATGATCTTTTAAACTTTGTTACAGCTGTGATTGGTGAATACACACACACTTTTTGACTTTATTATAAATTTTATCAACAACATAATTAATACATTTTGTCAATTTAGAGCCAGCCCGGGGGGGGGGGTATGACCCCCATGACCTCCCCCCTGGATCCGCCCTTGCATAGTCCTCATCCCCCTAAGAGACACACTAAGATCGAATATTGTGTTGTGGATACCAGAAAATACGAGAGACTTTTGGGTCTCCCAAACACCCAAACTCGAAGCAAATACCTGTGGATCATACTAGAATTTGTCTTGGTGCAGGGATCGAACCCGCGGCCTTACGTTTCACAGCCGGCGTCTAACCAACTACGCCACGGAAGCTGTCAGAATGAACACAAAGTAGTTAAAACATGACGTGTTTTAGAATCATGCATTTAATATCATCTCTGGCTACAGAAGGTCTACTGCTAAACATACGCCAAAAACCTCATCCTAGGATTTTCATAGCAATTTATGAGAGGCGGTCTGTGCACATAAATGGGGCATTATAATTTATGTAAAATCCAATTAATATTTTCCGTCGATACATAGGTACATCAAGATAACTTATAGGTTTTAAATGAATTAGTTTCATATTGCCTATCCGACTTTGTTGCAAACAAATATAGCAATGCTTGACATTCCACTGCGCTCACCATCCTGAGGCACGTGCGATGTTGTCTCAATATGTTCAGTAGTTACTCTGGCTAGTGTCATTTAAACCGGAACACAACAGTGCAATTATACTGCTTTTTGACGGATGACATATATATTGCGGTGGTACCAATATATATGTCACCTACCCAGGAGCCCTCTCACATATTATGAGAGACCAGCACCAGTAAAGTACTCATAATCCCAAACACAGTTTAATTCCCGACATATGAATCAAATCTCTCTTAAGAGCCCCAATATCGCTATGATTAGTTGATAAATCTTCATCGATACCTATATCATTTATGGTTTTCGTACCAGCAAATGAGCTAACTAAGTACAATATTGTAATACTTGAGTGACATAAGTCAAGAATTTCTATTTAAAATTTCATTGACCTCTCTATAATTTAACAAAATCGCATAATTAAATCTCGGATTAAGCCATTACTGCCTTCAAAACTCTTATAAACCCTCGATTGACTGAAAAATCACGTACCAATTTTCCATTGACCTGGCAGAGGTCATGGTATGACCTTTCGTATACTAATGACCTTTACTATGTCGCTGCCAAACCTGAATTAAAATGCGATGTTACCGACATTGATTAGTGTTACAACTTACTAATGTAGGTGACATCTAACTATAGGTATTTGTACCGTAAATTGATATTATAAAGTCCTAAGTAAATATGATGGATTATAATGCGTTTTGGTGATACTGTGAAATTAAGTTATTTATAAGTAAAGAACTCATTAAAAAAGTTAAATCCACCAAATTATCGTTAATAAGTGAAAAACAAACGAATATTAAACAACTAATATTCGCATAATATTAGAGTCCTGACTCCGCAGCAAGTTACCAAAGTCTGGGTCATGACTTACTGGCCATGGTTATCAGAAACTACGAGAAAAGTTTTTGTTCACACACACATACCTAAAAAATGTATTTGTTGGCGATAGAAACACTTGTCTCGGTGCAAACCCGCGATCGGACCTCTGATTTAACAGCTGCTTCTCGCCTTATTGCACCACGGTGTTTGTCACTCCGGTATTTACACGATAAATCATAGAATAAATTTATGGTATGCATAATGGACTTCATTACAATATAATAATAATAAAAACAGACTCAGTGGTGCCTGTGAGACGAGCGGCCGCGGGTTCAATCCCCGCATCGAGAGAAATGTTTTTGCGGCCCACAAATAATTCTTTCGGGTCTGGATGTTTGTATGACCGAAAAGTCTCACGTAGTTCCTGACACCCACGAAACAAGACTCGATCTTAGTGTGGGATTATATATGTGACTGTTGGGTGTTATTTATTTAAAAAACACATTCAGGCGGGCATATTTATTCAGATGTTTAGATAAATAGCAGGTGCCAGTGCCCGCATTGCAAACGGATGTCTCTCTTTGACTACCCGTACCACAAAGTGGTAATTGTTAGATTAAGTCAACGGTAACTATATTACTAGTGGTAAAAGTCAAGAGACACTACTACTAAGTCACGCCGGTTTAAATTTATAGTAATGCCCCATAATTCTAACAAGGAACTATAGCCAAAGAATCAAAACTTACCTAAGTATAATAAATAAAAACAGACTAAAATCGACATTAAGTATTTGCTCTGCCCGAGACACGAGGTTGTCGGATCACCCCACATTCAATCCCCCTGATATTGCGCAAAGTATTTAATATGCCGGTTTAAATGCACAAACAAAAATGTCTTAACACTTAGTTTTACTCTTTTCATTTAGTATTCGTTAATCCCCCTGCGATGCAATTTATGATCAGCGACTATATTATAATAATTATACATCATAATTATCTACCTATTCGTCATTCATGTGTCGATATGGTAATAAAGGATTAGTATAATACGCTTCACACTTCACTGGGTCCGTTAGTATTATGATATGAATAAAATTATATTTGTAAATTTACAAACTATGTATTTATTAATTCCGTATACCATATTTTTTACCAGATAGTTCTGCTGAACTTGAGTCATTTTGGGCGCGTGTCGCCTTTGCAAATATGCGTTATTGCCAAACATGCAGATAATTGACATTTCATGTTTGCGTGGCAACCCGCACTAGACCAGTACTCTCAACGGAACATTTTGTTGCAGAGAAGTTTCATGCTAGATATTTGGCCATTTATAGAATAGTACAATACAGTACAATGTGTTTGACGGGAGGGTTGTCGAGCGCAGGACATATTTTCCCGCGCTAATGACGCTGCTGCACATCATTAATTTTTTCTTGCTTGCCATTACATATCTAAATAATAGTCTATCCGCCTATATTACATCAGGCCGAAATTCCTGCAATTCCAGTTAGGCCGTTAGGGCGTGAGTACAATTAAAGTCAACCACATGTACAATATAGGCTAATATGTCATTCTGTGACTTGCACCACTAGAAGTGAAGAAACATTTAATACTAATTGCGTGGACAAATTGCCGAACACCCCATCACGGGCGTTGCGTCACTTGTACGGCATCATGTAAAGAACGCATGTCACGGACACCTGCCGCCCATTAGGGTTGGGGCGCCATACTGGTAGAAACAGTAGGGTAATTTTATAATGAGCTCTATTTTACGAACATTTTACAGAAAAACGAAATTAATGTAGTACGATCATATACGTTGCCCCTAGAATTGAGATTCAGCCTAGAGTCTAGTGACAATGTGCCAGAGTTGTAACCGTGAAGTGCTAGATTCGATTCCTAAGACTGGCACTCAAAGCGAGTCTAAAAATAGTTTTTACTAGGGCATTTTTGAAAATTCAGTAGTCCTATTATACAAAGGGCCACCACATATTTGTTTTTAAATGTCCATAGCCAATCTTATAATACGAGTTTTAAAGTGGACCAGACCAGGACTCAGAAAGCAAAGGGTGGGTCTAGGTTGCCACTTGCCGACAGGGTAGTTAGGACAATGAAATTCGCAGTGTAGCTGATCAAAGGAATAGTAGGGCAC
This sequence comes from Hyles vespertilio, assembly GCA_009982885.2. NCBI lineage: Eukaryota > Metazoa > Arthropoda > Insecta > Lepidoptera > Sphingidae > Hyles > Hyles vespertilio. Next base: position 14,311,170 of record CM042820.1, read on the forward strand.
GCGAGCATTGCTTTTAATTATGTGTAATTCAAGATTAATTAACTAGTGGAATTCTATAAGCCAATAAGGCCGAATGTGTTGTGATAAAATCTTATATCTGAACTAGCTGTGCCCGCGACTTCGTCTGCGTGGAATTTAACAAAAAAGTTAATTAGTTTATTTAGTTTTTTTTTTGGTTTTTGCATTTTTATTTTAATTATCAACCTTTGTAACGAATACCGCGTAAATAAACCATACCGCGATCTAATTCTACGGTAGCGCCATCTCTTAGCGAGCGGCGGTAAACTCCCGTTACACATTTATTTTCAGTTTGATAAATTAACTTTATTGAAAAATTTCTTTATATACAATATTTTGTAAATGTGATATTGATTCGTTGGTGGGAGAAGTGGTGGGAGGCGCCTGACGTGACGGCCCAGTGGTGGAATGCGCGTGAGCTGCGCTCGGTACTGGACTGTACTACTTTATTTTTCTAAAATAAAAGTTTTCTTCTAAAATAAATGTAGCCTAAGTTACTTCTTATTATATCAGCTACCTGACAATAAAATTCCCGTCAAAATCGGTCCAGCCATTTCAGAGATTAGCCGGAACAAACAGACAGACAGACAAAAAAAATTAAATATCATTTTCGGCACAGGTATCGTGTATACAGGGAATATCAAGACAGACCGAAAACGAAGCCGGGTGGTAGTTTAAGCGACTTCAGACACAATGCAACAGAAAAAGATGCAAAAAAAAGCGACAATATTTTTTTTGTTATTTTTTTCCTATGGCCATATTTGGGTGGTAAATACATTTTATTCCTAAAATAATAGTGTATACCCTTTTATTTATAAATACTCTAAGGTATAAAATAGTTTAAATTATTATTTTAGCAAAAACTATGAATTTACCACCCAAACATGACGATATTTAAAAAATAATTGTCGCGTTTCTTAGCGAAATTTTGAGTTGCATTGTGTTTGTAGTCACTAAAGTACCACCCGGCTCCGTTTTCGGTAACAGTCTTGAGATACCCGGTATAACGATATGTAATTGGCCTTTTTTTTTTATTTTCACTTTTAAAACAGACACTTCAATTTTATTTATATGTATAGATTGATACTATTATAAGCAAATGCACATTGTCTAGTTATTCAGTCAGTTTGCATGTATTTATGTAAATATACTGATTAAATAGATGTTACCCTCATAGCTTTACACTTTCCCTACTGTATTACAACTTACAATTAATCAAATGAAATTACGTGAATGGGTGCATGGGCGCTCGTGTTATTTTATTGGTTATTGGACTAATTGTTCGCTGGGTTTTAGGGTTTGTGTATTTTTTTATCGTTCACTAGTATCAAAATAGGTAATATACCAAGTTTTAATTATAGACAGGTAAGTTAGATAACTCGTTAATAATTTTGAGAACTTTAAAGCCTTTTAATATATATACTTACGTATAACGTAGTGTTTTAAATTCTCTTTGGTTACGAAGAACTTGGCAGGTCATAAAAAAGTCGATATCCCAATTTCAATAAAGCATAAAGCAGCAGACCGGGCTCTGTGGTGTACTTTGGAAGAGGCCTATGTCCAGCAGTGGACTGCAACGGGCTGATGATGATGATGATGAATACTAAAACGTGTAAAATAAAGTTCTTATTGGATCATAATATAAGTCTTTAGCACAGAGTCCATAATAATAAATCGATTATAATCATCGATCGAAATTGGAGTTTAGGCAATGCACAATTACAATGCAACGTTATTACGTTATACTACTACATAATACTTAAATAAAAAATACATCGACTAACAACATTATTATGGTTACTTATTGCAAAATAAGGATAGAAAAAACCAAGTATCAAGGATGTACATAATTATTATAATAAAATAAATATTGATTTAACATGATTTATTTATTTACTTATGTATAAAACTATGGCCCATCTGAGCAACAATCACATTTCGGCGTTCCCCAAGTAAAATTATGGAAAGTATAAAGACGCCACTTTACTGCTTCGTACGTTTACGTAGGGACCGTCGATTTATAGTGATTGTATATAATTATTGTATATTAGGAAAGGAAAATTAGCCATTATTTGTCGTAAAAAGTAAATGACAAAAAATGTTATTGTGGGATATCCATAAGAGATAGACATATACCATCGCGGAGTTTTCTGTAGACCTTTTCAATGTGTACAAATATGTAGTACATTATTTTGATAAATCTCGTAGGGTTCAGCCTGCGTTTGCAATGTAAGCGGAAAAATATTGATAACACTGGTCAACAAAAAAATAAAATTGTTTGTTTCCTTTAATATTTTTTTTGTTTCTAGCTCAAACTAACGCGTATTTTTTAAATATGGTAACAGTTTTTCTCTCACAGCTTTTGTTTTTGAGTTACAGCTAACTACCCTCCATTACTATTTTTACTTATAGTTGCGTTTTTTATTGGACATTGAAATATATTTTGTTGTTGTTTTCGATATGGCTTCGTCAAGAAGGTGTTGTGTACTTAATCCTGATTCTTTTTGCTACATTTGTGGTGAATATGTATTTGCAAAATATCGAAAACCTATATCGGACTTTGTAAAAACTGCGTATCATCAATACTTTAAAATAAAATTGTGTAATCAGGACAAGCCATGGGTTCCTCATATTGTATGCCAGAAATGTGTGGTATGTCTACGGTTATGGTCCAGTGGAAAAAGAGATGCAGTAATGTTCGTAACACCCATGATTTGGCGGGAACCTCGAAATCATCATGACGATTGCTACTTCTGCGTAGTGAAAATAAACGGAGTTAACCCTGGAAACCGAAATAAGTGGTCATATCCTAACTTACCTTCTGCTCAATGACATCAATTAAAACCACGAGAGGTATAGCCCAGCACATCTAAATCTTCTGATGATCCAAATCTCTGTGAACCCGAACGAAATACATCAAGTGAAGACTTTGATTCAGGATTAAGTACAGAAAAATTAAAAGCTGGTATTTTTGATGGGCCACAGATTAGGCAACTCGTGAAAGATCCTAATTTTGTCAAATCAATGACTGAAGTCGAATCCAAAGCTTGGAAGTCATTCGTTTTGGTTATGAGTAATTTCCTAGGCAAAAAGAAATCTGACGACCACGTCGAGCTTGTTGAGTCCATGCTATCGAACTTGCAAGAGTTAGGGTGCAACATGAGCATAAAAATCCACTTCCTGCACTCACATTTAGACCGATTTCCACAAAATCTAGGTGATTTTAGTGAGGAGCAGGGTGAAAGATTCCATCAGGATCTTCGAACAATGGAAGAGCGGTATCAGGGGCGGTAGGACCCACATATGATGGCAGACTACTGCTGGAGTTTGGAACGTGATCTACCTAAAGTCGTTCATTCAAGAAAATCGTATAAAAGATCATTTGATAGTGTTCAATAGAAATTTTGTTAACATCATTTATTAATTTTCTTTACTTTTTTATCAAAATAATAAAACTCTATATTTCAAAAACTGAAGCTGTTAGCAATCTTCCAGTATTTTTTTCATACTCAGGGCCATAGAAATATCCAATAACAGAAAAAAAATAAAGGAAACAAGACTTGTGTTGACCAGTGTAATTAACGACATCACATTAGAAACCTCAAAAATAACAATATTTCTCTTAGTCCCAGAGATGACGACCAAAACCATGTATCATAGCAATACGGTCGAAACTGTATAAAATCGTTAGATTATGTAATTCTAAACCCGACTAGGTAGGTAGTAACGGTCAAAAGTGTAGCAATTGCATGTGAGGCTATTTCTGCTGTGTCCAAAAAAAAAGACAGTCGGTATCATAGCAATACGTCTGATATTGGAAATGTACATAGATTTTATAATTTTATGACGAATAAGTTGGTTTTCAGACATTTTGCGCGTAGTATATAGGTGAAGCGAATTTTTGAAAATGTCAACAAATTTAGCCAACCTGTATCATAGCAATCCGAATGAATTTTTTTTCTACCGTTCGTAAATAAGGCAAGATTGCAAAAAAAATGTTTTTAGACATTTTAGATGCCGCATGTACTCCCAAAAGAGAAAAGAACGTTTTGGAGTCGCTTGGCCGATGCCCGAGCGCTTCTTACGTTTCTGATGCGGTGGGAATGGTTTTTTCGCATATTATACTCCTGCCACTCTCTTACTATACATAGTTACTCACCAGCTGTCCTAACCGTTGAAATAACGCTCAATTAAAGTAACAAACTATAAGTAGCTCAGGCGGACGTGGGTGTGTCGCTGGTTGTCCGAGGGCTCGCGGACGTTTTTTTTTCTTCTATTCCCAATGATAAGGCATAGTTTGCTCATCTCCCATTGGCGAAGTTTTCGGGGATGGAAGAGTATTTTAAGAATTCAAAATTATGAATTATAATAGACGTTTTTATAGCATAGATACGTTGTCCGCGCTCTATTTTGGCAAGACAAAAGCAAGGTGATTGCCCAACTTGCAATCAGTCACGCTTCAATACGGTCGATATCGAAAAGTTGTCTGATAAGGGAGGTGCTACACTGAATTCTTCTGATATAATTTTTTTTACATCTGGTTAATTCATTTCATCAATTTCAACAATTTTCAGACAGATTGCTATGACACCGATCGGTAAAATTCCTTAACATATTTAGAATGGTCTCAAAATTTGTTGCATCCGAATTTTCTTCTGAAAATATTTTTTTTCGTATTAACTAATCCTAATTTACCCGTAACAGAGTTGGGCATTATTCGAATGAAAATTTATTCGCACCAAAATTATTCACGAATAAATTATTCGCGAATCTGGGGGCGCGGCCGAGCCCCCTCCAAGTCGAGCTATAGGCCGTAACATCCTTTTCTCGAAGCAATTCAGACCATTTTCAACCCCCCATAACTTCGTTGTGGTTAAAGCAAGAAGCCTGAATTTTCAGTTACTAAGTAGGCATTGTGTAAACACAGTATATTTAAATTTCATTCAATTTGAACCAGTAGTTTAAGAATTATAATGTGTCAAACTTTCGTAATTTTGTCACTCACTGACTGACTGACCGATCATCAAAAGTCTAAGGCACTTCTAGCAGACATAGAACCTTCAAATTTAGAATATAATTAGTGTTTAGTGTCTAAAGTAAGGGGAAATTCAAATATTTCATAATTTGTGTCTAGTTTTCTAGATAGACCAACTGCGTGAATAACTTTGTAATCCCATATAAATGTATAGGATTACAAGATGCCAGCAGCATTATGTATAAATTGTACGATACATTATGTTTTCATGCTATGGCCAAGTCGATCCATTTATTTAAAACGTAAAGAATTTTTAATATTGATATGGTAATAACTAACGTAATAACTTTCTATAGAAGGTCCCTTAAGCAAGGACTAAATAAATTAATCGACTTGGTATTACATGCATTTCACAACTTTTTGCGGTAGAATACCTGAGCTGCGAGACTTGGAATTTTTTTACAGGATGTTTTTGATGGGATAATTTATTCGTGAATAATATCCTCACGAATTATTTATTTATGATTTATTCGTTATTCTGAATAATATTTTTGCTCGGTACTTCATATAGGTTTTGGGTCAGTAAGGCCCTTGATTCGAACCCAGGGCGAGTACTTACTCCAAATCGTGGTTTCTATATTGGGTAATAGTTACCTGGGACTGAATTTTTCTTAGTATGTTGTGGAAACCGCAAATTGCCAATTACGGTAGTGACCGAGAAATGATTAGAGGCGGTGAGGTGAGGAGGAGGGAATTAGGGTTTACTGGTTGGTTCTAGAGATACTAAACTTGGTGAGGTGGGTGAGGAAAGAACCATGGCACCATATGGCATGGCATCTATCCTATTTACTTCTCTATCAAGGGGAATGCCCATTTTTCATAGTGTCTTACACCCGTATTCACAAACAATACTATGAGGACGCATAGTGTAGCCAAACGCACAGAATTGTCAATTTTGATTCATAAACAATACTTGAGTGATGAGTGTCACTATGCGTTCACTTAAGGAGGCCCTCAGGTAAAGAAACTCAACAGCTATTTTACGCAACGCATAGTGTCGATTGAAGACGTGAAAGTGACATGTAAATTGCCATTTCATTTTATGTATTTTGCACTAAGGTTTTGTATTAGGTTTTTTTCCATTTTCAATGCAATGGATTACAGCAGCGAGAAGAAGTTCGACAGTTATATTGATGATACGTGATGATCGTCCTGCGTTCGGTGTCCTTACCGAACGCAGGTCGATAAGTGCAAGAAATATTATTCGAGATTTACAAAATCCTTTTGATTTTTACAATGACTAACACTTTAGAAGACGCTATCGATTTACTAGGGATATTGTTTTCATGCACTTTTGCGACTAGTTTGAAAGAGGCCTTTCAATACCGCCTATTCATCAATTACTTGTGGCCTTAAGATTTTATTCATCTGGGAGTTTTCTGTTGGTAAACGGACTAGATGCGACTGCCAACATTTTCACGGTGGTCGCGGGTTCGAATCTCAGTGCACACCTCTGATTATTTGGAGTCATGTGTGTATTGATTCTTTGATAGTCAATCACCACGCGCTAAAACGGTGAAGGAAAACATCGTTACGAAACCTACATACCATAGCGATGTATAAAAAAATCTATGGTATGTAAGTCCGCCAACCTGCATTAGGCCAGCGTGGAGGACTATATGTCCTAACCACTCTCAATCGATTTCTCGATAGTAGAGGAGGCCGTGCTCTGCAGTGAGACGTATATGGGCTGATACAGATACGGGAGTTTTCAGGTCAGTAATCATCTATTTGGATGCAGGCTGCCTCCAACAGGTCACTGTGGAAATCATTGGGGAGGGGGGAGGCCTATGTTAACATCCACAATTTACCGTTTAAAAATGTGGGAAATAAATTTTATTAAATATTTGGAACGTAAATATTTGAAGTTGTCAAAGGCGCTTTCACTCACGAGTAATTCGCGGGACATGCGCGGACACCAATTGTCAAACACCAGAGAGAAATTAGCAACAGTAATTGACCAATCACTGATCCGCATTGGACACTGTGCGTTCCCATAGTAAAAGGGTGACTCAAGTATTGTTTATGAATAAAAAGGCTGAGCGGAACGATCACTATGAGAAATGTCTTACTTAGCATAGGGTTACTTCAACACTCAGTAAAGTATTGTTTGTGAATACGGGCCTTAGTCTAAGAACGAACACTTACACTGGGGTTCTTTGGGACTTAATTTGACAATGAAACATTTTTTTTATTACTTTGTATTGCAAAACGAACATGCCGTTCGCCTGGTGGTAAGCGATAAGACCGCTCATGAACAGTGCCAAAACCAAACAATCCTGAGACATAAGATGTTAAATCGCAATATGTCCAGTAGTTAATCCGCTAATGTATTTGGCTGCTTTATACTTATTTTAGTTCAGGATTTTACTATTCCCATATTCCTCCGCCACAGTGTGAAATCAGCAGAGTCTATTTATTAACGTTACCAGAAATAAATAAATTCAATCCAATAAAACAAATCATTCTCGAAGGTAACAAAAATGTTGGATGAAACGTCAACTGTGTCATTTTGTCATTTTTTTTTTTTATTGCATTGAATGGCGAGACGAGCAAGCCGTTCGCCTGATGGTAAGCGATACGACCGCTCATGAACAGTAGCAATATTCCACTGCGCTCGCCATCCTGAGACATAAGATGTTAAGTCTCAATATGTCCAGTAGTTGCTCTGGCTACAATGTCCTTCAATCCGAAACACAACAGTGCATTTAAGCAGTGTTGTTTCACGGGAGAAATAGACATTGCGGTGGTACCTACCCAGATGGCTTCTCACATATGAGAGACCTACCACCAGTGTAGGTGTCATGTAGGTACCTAGCCTATATGTATTAAAATATTGTAAACTTACCATTGATTAGTCGATTTAATTACACTCAAATGAAAGATATCATGAAAATATAATGTTACTGTTTATCTGTTTTTATTTAAAAAGCCTTTTACGAATGATTAGTCAATAACTATGTTATATTATTAAAGAAATATACACGGTGAGTTTTTCAAGTGGGCGTGGATTTTGATTTGATTGATTTGTTTTCCTGTTTGTCATTGTCCCCTTACCCCACGATGGGCATTACCCATTGTATAGTTGCATCACACACTGTCAATGGCAAATATAAATTAGTGACGAAAACAATTTAATATTTCACGATAAACAATTCCCCACCAACAATAACATAGTGTATGCAGTCTGTGTATACATGTCCAGTTGCGATTATTCGTTTTTTAAGTCGTTTTCAAATAAAATATGTACCAAGTTTAATACCAATTATTTGCTCATTTATTTTATTCTTATTCGAATAACGAATAAAAAAAGTTATTCGTTATTCCAATAATTTTGGTTCGAATAACCTATGTTATTCTTTATTCGAATAACGAATAAAAAAAATATTTATTTGTTATTCGTCATTCGAATAAATTTTGCCCAACTCTGACCCGTAAAGAACATTTTCAGACGGATTGCTATCATCATATTTTTTTGTCTCATTTTTAATTTTTCTAAATTTATTTTTTGGGTTCGCGCTACACTATTAACTTCTGAAAAATATGTTTTCGTATCTTATGGCTATTATATAACTACAGTCAGAAAATCAGACAGATTGCTATGATACAGTCCGGTAAAATTTGTTGACATTTTTGAAAATTCATTGCGGTCAAACGCTACGCGAAAAATGTCTGAAATTGGTATTTTCGAGTTCGAAATAATCAAATCTATCAATTTGATGCGGTTGTGGCCGTATTGCTATGAGACAAAAATTTTGGTTGTCATCTCTCGTACTATCCACTATTTAATGGATGTTATTATACATATAAACCTTTCTATTGAATCACTCTATCTATTAAAAATAACCGCCTCAAAATCCGTTGCGTAGTTTTAAAGATTTAAGCGAACAAGAAAAATAGGGACAGAAAAAGCGACTTTGTTTTATACTATGTAGTGAAGAGATATTTTTTTATTTTATTTTATTAGATAAGTATTTTTATTTTATTTAATAATATAAGTATTAATTTTAAGTATTTTGTATGCATCTTACATTTTGGTGCACAATAAAGCATCTAAAAATAAACAAATAATTATGTACATAAAATTTTACATTTAGTTCACACAGATCCAAAACAATTTAATGTTTTATTGGACTTCAAGTTAATTTCTCCAAAAACTCCGGACCTGAGCCCCAATTATGTTTATATTTATAGAAAATATATTTTCCCCTACACAAAAAAGTAGGTTTCATCATTCACAACAATATTCGCATCGATATTAAGTTTCATAGTAAAATGGGCATTCTCCTTTATACAATAATTGAAATAAATGCCAAAAGTAAACAAATGCAAAATATATTATAGTGCTAAAATCTAGGGCCCTACTATATAAATCCGAAACGAAGTTCGAAACTTCGTGATGTTTTTCGTTTCGAAACCTACTCTATAACACGAAATTCGAATCTTCGGATCGATGAATTATTCCAATATATCAGCAATACGAACATTTACAGAGTGGGTACATTCGTATCGTCACAAACTTCGTTCGTCCGAAGTTTCGATCTTGGTTTCTAATGAATATAGTTAATAAAAATGTAAATGTTCGGATTGCCGATATATTCGAATCATTCATTCTTCGATCCGAAGTTTCGAATTTCGTGTTACAGAGTAGGTTTCGAAACGATAAACGTCACGAAGATTCGAACTTCGGATTTATATAGTAGGGCCCCTAATTTCATTTAACAACAATTACAGTATTTTCCGAGATACAATTCAATTAATTATAAACCTGTATCCGATATGTATGTATTATTTACTACTTATAAAACAGGACGTAAATAATTAACATACATACATAAACTTTTTCCTAAATCTCACGCCTAGCCGACTTTCCTAGAGGGGGTAGACAGAGGTGCAATCAATACAGCCGTTAAGCCTTCTATTCTTCGTCCCATAATGTGTTAATGGGCGAGCCTATCGCCATATCTGGCACAAATTCCTGACACCGGGCTGATATTGAATAGAAAAATCGAATATAACTGCCCGGCCCGGGATTCGAACCCGAGATCCCAGCTTTGCATTCAAACCGTAGTACGACTGCGTCACCGAATGATTAAAATTGTAGATTTTACTATATATATATATATATATATATATATATATCTCAAGAAAAGGAGCATTTTTAATAGAATAATAAGCACCATTTAATTCTATTACAGAAAAAATATTGCTTAGTTAATGAAATATAAACTTACGTAACTCTGCAAGTGAATAAATAGCTGGTTGACAAATTCAAGATAAGAGGTTTCTTCTTAAAACTGTTAAAATATTTGTTTAGCTACAAATATATTTGGAGACAAAAATACTTGTTAAGCCACAAATATATCAGTATACATACATCATAGTATCAAAATATATGTATATTTTACGATATTTATTGCAATTTGAGCACAATTGGTATATGTTTAGAATCATTGCAAGTGCTGCATGAACCAGTGTGCGCTGTTGATGAGGTTGTCCATCTCAGCCGGCATCGATGAAAGCGAGTGGTTGTCATCGTACATGTATATCCTGAAAATTATAAATGGTTATATTAATCTAGCCTATGATTCTAAAGTCCCATTTAGACGAGGAAAGTTTCTCGTCCCATAGATACGATTATCGTAAGGATATATATAAAAAGTTGCATCGTGTAAACAAATGCTTGTTAAACTTTTAGTCACGAGGAACCATTTGACCACATTTTTGTTAAGCCATTGATAACCCTTTGCTGAAGAATTACAGGCCCATCTCGCTCTCCTGAGCCATGTCTATAAGTTGTTTTCGAGGGTCTTCACAAATGGTCTCGAACGCAGGTTTGATGACTTCTAGCCTCCCGAACAAGCCGGTTTCCGAAAAGGCTTTAGTACCATAGACCATATCCATACGCTTCGACAAGTTATACAAAAAAACCGAGGAATATAACTTGCCGCTTTGTTTAGCGTTTGTGGACTATGAGAAAGTCTTTGATTCGATCGAGTCTTGGGCTATGCTACAGTCTCTCCAGCGGTGCCATATCGACTATCGGTACATCGAAGTGTTGAAGTGTATATACAACAACGCCACCATGTCGGTCCAAGTACAAGATCAGAGTACGAAGGCTATTCCACTACAAAGAGGCGTGAGACAGGGAGATGTCATATCTTCGAAACTGTTCACTGCCGCGCTGGAAAATGCCTTCAAGCTCTTGCAATGAAAAGGATTCGGCATCAACATCAACGGCGAGTATATCACTCACCTTCGGTTTGCCGACGATATTGTAGTCTTGGCAGAATCGCTGGAAGACCTTAGTACTATGCTCGAAGACCTCAATCGAGTCTCCCAACAGGTGGGTCTTAAGATGAACATGGACAAAACGAAGATTATGTCGAATGTCTATGTTGTGCCCACCCCCATCGGTGTTGGGGGCTCGACTCTTGAAGTTGTTGACGAATATGTCTTTTTAGGAGAAGTGGTCCGGTTAGGCAGGTCAAACTTCGAGAGAGAGGTTAATCGTCGAATCCAACTCGGATGGGCAGCGTTCGGGAAACTACGCGACGTCTTCTCGTCCAAAATACCTCAGTGCCTTAAATCGAAAGTCTTCGATAGTTGTGTGTTGCCAGTGATGACTTACGGCACCGAGACGTGGCCTCTCACTATGGGCCTTATTAGGAAGCTCAAAGTCACTCAACGAGCTATGGAGAGGGCTATGCCCGGGGTTTCCCTACGAGATCGAATCAGAAATGAGGAGATCCGTGGGAGAACTAAAATAACCGACATAGTCCACCGGATTAGCAAGTTGAAGTGGCAATGGGCAGGGCACATAGCGCGGAGATCTGATGACCGATGGGGTCGGAAAGTGCTCGAATGGAGGCCACGTAGCGGAAAGCGCAGCGTAGGACGTCCACAAGATGGTCCGACGACCTGGTAAAGGTCGCGGGACGTCGCTGGATGCAGGCTGCCTCCAACAGGTCTCTGGGGAAATCATTGGGGGAGGCCTATGTTCAGCAGTGGACTTCCTTTGGTTGATGGATTGATAACCCGGTTGATTGGTTTGACTGTTTGGTAATACAGTAGCGAAATTCAAATAAAGAAACGCTATTTCTATCTATCTATACATAAAACATGCTAACAGTATTTTAAGAATTTCTCCAGGATGCTTCCAGGAACCACCAGTGGTCCGCGGAGTAAGAACCAGTGGTGTAAACATTTGTCAGAATACGATAGCCTTATGGCGGTTATGTCATACGATTCTCTTTTAATGGATTATTATTCCCCCTCCACTTAGAAATCTGTCCGTATCCCTTAGCACATTTAGGTATAAAATTAAAGAATACTTCCTTAAACAGCAGATAGAGGGTATACAGATTTAACGAGCCCCTCACTGTTATTATAAATTAAAATGTGATTTGCTTGTTGCGTTTTCTTCCTCACTGTTGTCTGTCTGTAGTCTATGTGAACTAATCGGTTACTATACCAGTTCATTGAATATTTGTGTGTTGAATGTTATACTATTACCTATTTAACGATTTTATTTTCTTGTTTACGTGTTTTATTTTATTTTTAATGTGTCAATGTTTTTCTCATAAAGTCGACAATTCGTTATTACGCAAAAGTTAAAAAGTTTGTTTTTACACGCTTTATATTAGCTTCACTTGTATGTTTGTTTGTAACCGACTTCTTTGGGCGCGATTTTGACCCACTTTAAACGGCCAGATTTCGTTCAAATTTTGCACGACTGTCAAAGACCGATGACAATACAATAATTCGATTAAAATATATAATTATCCTGATTAGATTCGCCAGGATTAATTATTCTTATAATTGATGACCATTGCTACTGACCACTAGGTGGCGTATAGATGAACATAATTTGCTACTGACTAATAGATGGCGTTAACATTGTATTCTTCAAGTGTCAAATGTTACTACTGACCAACAGATGGCGTTATTGACTGGAAATACAGCCGTAGATGGATGTTTTTAGTCAAAACAATTATATAATAGTTAAAAAAAACTAAAATACACGCTTTAATAAGATATACAACTAAAAAAGTAAAATAATTGATACTGAATTTAAGATAAGAAAATGGAGTAAAATACATATATTTTATTGTTACAAAGCGTGGGGTGTTTACAACAATTACTTATCCTCCTGCACCCCACGCTTTGTAACAATAAAATATATGTATTTTACTCCATTTTCTTATCTTAAATTCAGTATCAATTATTTTTACTTTTTAGTTGTATATCTTATTAAAGCGTGTATTTAGTTTTTTTTAACTATTATATAATTATGTTTTATTTTTTACCTCGTATATATTTATTGTTTCAATTGTTTTTAAAAAATGTGGACAATATGTTTTTACGCAAAAGTTATAAAGTTTAAGTTTTTTATGTATGTTTTTTTTCCTCGTATATATTTTAGGTCCAGCTGAAAACCAGCGCCGTAGCTCAGGCTGCGGCAATAAGCTGAGCTGGAACCTTTTTGGTTTAGGGAGCATATATTGTATTAGTTGCTTTTTTTATGTTATTTTTTTTTTGTAATGGTTTGTTTTTTTTATTTAAACTTGTGTTACTTTCTCTAAACCAAATAAACGTTTATTATTATTGTTATTATTATTATTTTATTCGCGAGTAACTCTCCCCGTTGAAATGGCGCTTTAGGGCCATCGCAGATTCATTGTTTAGAACATAATATATCAAACAGATATTTTAAATTCTATAGGTACTTCTAAATAAATCATTCTAAATTGTGTACAATAAACCATATTATTATTATTAAATGTAGCGTGGTGAGTCTACCATTGAGAGTAGTTAGACAGTATAGTACTCTCGATTGTCGAGGAGGCTTTCATCGCTCACTGCAGGACACAGGCGACCTATACGGGCGGATATATTACTACAATATATACTACAGTCAATATACCTAGTATCCACTCCATTAGCCCGCAGCCGGCGCGCGTACTCTAACCCCTGATAGTGCGGCACGCGCCGGTCCGCCGCGCCCAGCATGAGCGCCGTGGCAGCCTTCACGCGGTGCACGTGCGCGAGCGGCGAGCTGCGACGCATGCGCAACAACTCCGCCTCCGATACTGGACCACGTTCAGTGAACGTGTAGCCGGATTCTACCGCGCACCTGTGTGGAATGTAAAATGATATGTGCTAGGAGGATTGGCAGAAATAGGTTCAAGCAAGTCTACTTTTATGTATAAGTATTATTATAAAGTGTTAAATAAAATGAAAGTACAAGCCTGAAATAAAATAAATGAATACACCCAACAGTCACATACATAGTCCTGACCCCACATTTAGATCGTGTCTAGTGTCGATATTGGGAACTACGAGACTTTTCGGTCTCACAAACAATACGAAACATCGAAACCAATGCTTGTGGTACACACGAATATTTGCCTCGATGCGAGAATTGAACACGCGACCTCTAATTTCGCGGCAGGCGTCTAACCAACTTCGCCACGGAGGCTATTAAATGAAAATAGTTAGTGGTCTGCATTCAAAAACACGTCATATTTAATCGATTCGCTGGTAGAGAAGAATTCAATGACAATTATGATATATTGTAACCCCCGAAGACTTTTATTCTGTAGTGAGCTTTACGTACGGAATGTTCAAGAAGCGGTAAATGAACGATTTGAAATGGATATGTTCTTATTCTTATTATATGTATAGAAAGCGGTCCTGGTGGTAGGTCTTTCATATGTGAGAGGCTGCCTGGGTGGGTACCACCGCAATGTCTATTTCTCCCGTCAAACAGCAGTTTAAGCGCACTGTTGTGTTTCGGATCGAAGGACATCGTAGCCAGAGTAACTACTGGACATATTGAGACTTAACATCTTATGTCTCAGGATAGCGAGCACAGTGGAAGGCTAAGCATTGCTTTGTAATCAAGGTGTTGTTTGGTTTTGCTACTGTTCATGAGCGGTCGCATCGCTTACCATCAGGAGAACGGCATGCTCGTCCACCATTCCCAGCAATAATAAAAAAAAAAAAGAATTGAATGAAGAATGAACGAAGAAATGGTTCTAAAACAACATAATGCGATATTTTTCTACGGCCTGACCATAAATACTTGCGCAACACGTGTTATGAAAATAAGCTAAAAGTTACTGTAGGTGCAACTCACCCATCAGAATTATCAGCATAATGACCTTTAGTGGCCAAATCAATCAAAGGATTCCGTAAAACCATGGCTTTGAACATATCCGGGTACTGCCCGGCCAAATGCGCCACAGTAAATCCGCCAAAGCTTGTTCCGAATAGTAGTATATTGCCGTCAAAATGTTCATTTTGTAGTAATGTAGTGAGAGCGAGATAGCAGTCTTGCACGTCGTATAGACCCACGTGTGCGAGGAGCGAGCGCACGCGTGCGTCGCCGTAGCCCGTCGAGCCGCGGTAATTTACGCGCACGGTTGCATAACCTACGCATCAATGTTTTAAAAACTTAATATATTTTACGATTTTAATCTCTAGTTTTATAAACTCATTTGCAAAAAAAACGGGCACCTAAGCAATGAACCATTTCAAATGTTACTATTGGTTTGTTTGATAATTATAGGTAGTTTTACTTTCACAATTTTGTAAATTAATAAGCAAATAATCGTTTTCGTCAGTATTATCATAAAATTTATGGGTTTTAATGCTAAAGTTCACTAGTAGTGTATGCTCGCTAGTAGTGCATATGCTCGTGAAGTAAAAGTTAACAAAGATTTTTGTTTGTTTTTTCTTTAATAAAGTAAAAGCAGATAAATGTTTAGTATCGAGTGTGACCCCCTCTAGCTGAAATCACAGCTTGAATTCGTCTGGGTATGCTAGCGAGGATATCCCGGATACTTGCTTGCGGAATACGTTCCCACTCCGCGGTAATCACATTCTTCAGCTCTCTGATGGTCTGCGGAGCCGATTGTACTGATCTCCCGCGTCGTTTCAGAACGTCCCAGACATGCTTTATAGGATTGAGGTCGGGACTTCGAGCTGGCCAATCCAAACGACGAATGCCGACCTCTTGCACATCGCCAGACCGGTGGGCGCGAGCGTTGTCGTCCATAAAAATTGAGTCTTCGCCTACAGCGGCCAATGCGGGTTGTGCATGAGGAATTAGAACTTCCGGTATGTATCGATGTCCAGTCAGTGAGCCGTTTTCAATGAAGACTAACTCTGTACCAGAGTTGGGCAAAATTTATTCGAATGACGAATAACAAATAAATAATTTTTTTATTCGTTATTCGAATAAAGAATAACATAGGTTATTCGAACCAAAGTTATTCGAATAACGAATAACTTTTTTTATTCGTTATTCGAATAAGAATAAATAAACGAGCGAATAATTGGTATTAAACTCGTTACATATTTTATTTGAAAAAACGAATAATCGCAACTGGACATGTATACACAGACTGCATACACTAGTTTTTTCTGTTATTGTTGGTGGGGAATTGTTTATCGTGAAATATTAAAATGTTTTCGTCACTAATTTATATTTGCCATTGAAAGTGTGTAATGCAACTATACAATGGGTAATGCCCATCGTGGGCTAAACGGACAATGACAAACAGAAAAACGAATCAATCAAATCAACATCCACGCCTACTTGAAAACTCACCCTGTATATTTCGTTAATAATATAACATAGTTTTTGACTAATCATTCGTAAAAAGGCTTTTTAAATAAAAACAGATAAACAATAACATTATATTTTCATATCTTTCATTTGAGTATCATTAAATCGACTAATCAATGGTAAGTTTACAATATTTTTATACATATAGGCTAGGTACATGACAAAATGACACAGTTGACGTTTCATTGAACATTTTTGTTACCTTCGAGAATGATTTGTTTTATTGGATTGAATTTATTTATTTCTGGTAACGTTAATAAATGGACTCAGCTGATGCCACACTGTGGCGGAGAAATATGGGAATAATAAAATCCTGAACTAAAATAAGTATAAAGCAGCCAAATATATTTGCGGAGTAACTACTGGACAAATTGCGATTTAACATCTTATGTCTCTGGATGGTAAGAGCAGTGAAATGCCAAGCATTGCTTTATAATTCAAGGTATTGTTTGGTTTTGGCACTGTTCATGAGCGGTCTTATCGCTTTCCACCAGGCGAACGGTATGTTCGTTTTGCAATACAAAGTAATAAAAAAAATGTTTCATTGTCAATTTGTTAAAAAGATAAGGTCAAAATGTTATGGATTTCTTATTTATTTCCCTTAAAAAGACAATGGCATAATTTTTAATATATTTTCTGATAATAGATACCCTTATTCTGAAATAAGTCCCAAAGAACCCCAGTGTAAGTGTTCCTTCTTAGACCAAGACACTATGAAAAATGGGCATTCCCCTTGATAGAGAAGTAAATAGGATAACTGTGCCATGGTTCTTTCCTCACCCACCTCACCAAGTTTAGTATCTCTAGAACCAACCAGTACACCCAAATTCCCTACATACCTTTCCTCACCGCCTCTAATCATTTCTCGGTCACTACTGTAATTGGCAATTTGTGGTTTCCATAACATACTAAGAAAAAGTTCAGTCCCAGGTAACTATTACCCAATATAGAAACCACAATTTGGAGTAAGTACTCGCCCTGGGTTCGAATCAAGGGCCTTACTGACCCACAACCTATATGAAGTACCGAGCTAAAAATATTATTCAGAATAACGAATAAATCATAAATAAATAATTCGTGAGGGTATTATTCACGAATAAATTATTCGCGAATAAATCATTCGTGAATAATTTTGGTGCGAATAAATTTTCATTCGAATAATTATCTAGATAACGATTCATTCGAATAATGCCCAACTCTGCTCTGTACGATCCATTGAATTTATTCCTGCCCAAAACATAACAGAGCCCCCACCATAAGGTGTGATTTCTTCAAAACAAGCCTCTGCAAAGCCTGTCTCCTCGTCTTCGTAGCACTCGCCGACGTCGATCTTCACCGAACAGAGATATCCTGGCTTCATCGGAGAACAATACCCTATTCCAGTCTTCTTGAGTCCATGACTCACAATTTCGAGCAAACCTAAGCCTGGCAACTCTGTGCTCACGGAGTAACTTAGGGCCGCGGGCCGGGCGATGACTGCGTATATTGGCCGCGAGAAGCCTCCTCCTGACCGTCCATAGACTAATATGCACATTTCTTACTTCTTCGAGGTTGTTCTTAAGGTCCACATACGAAGACTTGCGATTTCTCAATGCGCGACTCACAAGAAAACGATCATCCCGTGGTTGGGTACATGGTTTTCTTCCAGAACCAGGCTCAATCCTATAAAGCATGTCTGGGAAGTTCTGAAACGACGCGTGAGATCAGTACAACCGGCTCCGCAGACCATCAGAGACCTGAAGAATGTGATTACCGCGGAGTGGGAACATATTCCGCAAGCAAGTATCCGGGATATCCTCGCTAGCATACCCAGACGAATTCAAGCTGTGATTTCAGCTAGAGGGGGTCACACTCGATACTAAACATTTATCTGCTTTTACTTTATTAAAGAAAAAACAAACAAAAATCTTTGTTAACTTTTACTTCACGAGCATATGCACTACTAGCGAGCATACACTACTATACTGTTTCCATTCGTTTATTTTATTTTTGACAGTTCACGCCTATAAAGTACGACATTACAGTAGAACAATATTTTGAAATAAAAGTAGATACTTTCTTAACGGGTAACGCCCACTTAGAGTTGTGCCATTCGTAACGAATGACCACAGATAACAAAAACGATTTTGAATAGAATCAATCAATCGGAATCATTTGAAATAAAATTACATTAAAATGATAATGAAAACAGTTAAACGTAATATAGTACCCAATATTAGGATCGAATGTATTTGCTGCAAATTAATTAATATGAATAAAGGTATACGTATTGAAGTGACTTTTAATAAGAGTTTAATTTAAAATAATTACAATGATTACAACGAAAATAAATGTTTAGTACCTACTTGTAATAAACAGTTAAACCATGTTGGAATTCATAGTACTTTAAGGATTAAATAATTAAAACAACTAAAAGGTAATTTGTTAATATTTTTATTTATAAACAATCGTCTGTTCCGTCGGAATCGGCGTCGTCGTCACTCGTATCCCCAGTAACACTAATTATTAATGAGTGCATGGGTAAGTTGTCAAATGCGACATCGCGAACCCAATCATACATTATTTCTTTCTTCGTCTTATCTACGACACTCGCCCAGTTATGAGGCGTCACATTTTCACACGCATTTTTAAGCAACTCCAGCATTTTGTTTGCGGTGAAAGGAGGAGTTGTATTTATTCTCGCAGCATATCCTTTCACTTGCGCCCATAATAGCTCTATGGCATTATACTGGCAATGATATGGAGGAATTCTAAGGACGGTGTGCCCATGTTCTGCAGCCATTTCATCTATAACGTATCGTTTAGGCTGCTTCCTCATTTTTAATATTTTAAGTAACTCTACTTTTAATAGGGACTCGTCCACCTCCTCGCCATTGTTACGGAGCCAGTTTATTATTTCATTTTTTTTACTGGCTTGCGTTGGCATTTTGTTAATTTGCCGAGAGTGATAGGACGCATTATCTATAAATATTGTTGATGGCTGTTCGAGTGACAATAACATTTCCCGAAACCATTTTTCATATACTTCGGAATTCATTTCTTCGTGGTAATCCCCTGTTTTCTTTGATTTAAAAGCTAACATAGCATCTTGCACAAATCCTTTTGCGGTTCCTGCATGACAAATTATAATTCTTTCACCTTTTCCCATTGGCACTGCGGTCGAGGAGCTAGCAGTGTTGTCAGTCCAAGTTTTTGATACCGTGTGATTCGCATTGAGCCAAGTTTCAGTTCGCATCGATACAAAGCAACATCATTGCGTTCCATCAATATTTTTCTTTTGTCACATTTTTTGTATTGGAATCCAATCCTATTCAATACCTTCGCCAAAGAAGACTTTTGACCACGGAACAAGCCACTAGTTTTCAGAGATTGTACTAGGTTATGTAAAGTAGGAATCTCTTTTCTTTGGTAATAATCGTATATATGACGACGAATAGCATCACCATCAAAACTGTCAATTGCTGTCACTTTAAAGGGCTGACGTTTTTCCTTAGGTGTAGATGGCTTGTTTTGTTCCATGCCACTACTGCCGTAGCCTTCTTTAATTATTTTTGAAACTGTTGGAGCAGTAATACCTAATGCTGCTGAAACACGGTCTCTGATTTGAGTCACTGGTATAAGAGGTCCACCATTACGGCTTTCCCTTTCAAAGTACTCATGAAGTCGCAACACAAACTCCCTTGTTTGTCCTTTAAGCACCTTTCCTTTAGGCATTTTGAAAGTGATGAAGGCAGGTACGATGTTCTCAATTCAACCAAATGTAGGAATTCACGGGTAAAACAATACGGAGGAATATAAATACTCAACTCGACGTATGAAAAATGTGAATTAAAATTCAGCGAACGGAAAACACTAGCACGGGCGCGGGCGTCTCGTTGTGAGTGACCACAAAATGGCGGCGCGCGTCACCTGTCTGCCCAGTGTTGCCGTTTCACAATTTGTTTTTAACAACATTACTATTGCCGACGGAAGTGATAAGAATATTAACTTAACATGAGTAAATGGTTTATTTTAATATAATTATTAAATCAAGTAACTTAAATATCCCTGAAGTTTTATAAAACAATGCATGGAGCAAAAAATAAAATATGTATTAAATCGATTAAAACTTGTTCAAAAATAAAATCGTTTGTTATAAAAAATTGATTCGATAACGCATCAGGCCATCACTATTTGATTCAGTACTCGATGTGTCAAAAATAAAATAAACGAATGGAAACAGTATAGTGAACTTTAGCATTAAAACCCATAAATTTTATGATAATACTGACGAAAACGATTATTTGCTTATTAATTTACAAAATTGTGAAAGTAAAACTACCTATAATTATCAAACAAACCCATAGTAACATATGAAATGGTTCATTGCTTAGGTGCCCGTTTTTTTTGCAAATGAGTTTATATTTACATTAAATACTTTTTTTTATAAAGCCATTGTAAATGGTTAATCAGAAAAAAACTAAAGATATAGTAAAACAATGTACCTGGTAGGTTATTTTATATTCCATCGTTTTCTTTATATAACGCGCATTTACCGCTTCTTGGTCATTTATTATTAATTTATTTTCACCTTATCATAATTTTATAAGTTTTAAGAATCTCTGAGGAATATTTTCGAAAAAACAAAAGTATGCTAGCAAAACAAGCCTGCTGTACACAAATCCATCCATTTGGATACATTCAAAAGTCCAAAGAGTTTGTGCCAAAAAGACTCACCAATCCGCTATATCCGTTGAATTGAACATGCTAGCTATATCTATAACGGGATTGCGGCTGACGACCACTTTGTACGTATCAGGATATTGTCCGCTTAGATGCGTGACCAGGAAACCGCCGTGCGACCCTCCGAATAGGCACAATTTGGTCGCATCTACTTGATATTTCCTCAGTGCCTCGTCTGTGGCGAGTTTGCAATCTTTGACGTCGGTATCTCCGACTCTTTTTGGTAGAAACTGCACGCTCGCCTCGCCCGCGCCCGTCGAACCACGGTAGTTAATTTGGAGACTTGCGAAACCTGCGTGGAATTTGGAAATTTTATTTTTTTATTCGTCAAATATTTGGAAATTGTAAGAATTTGGACCGTGCGATATGTTTTGACGAGGAATCGATTGAACGTTGATTTATATAATTAAAATCAAATTGAGATAAAATATATATATACACAGTCAGGTCATAAGTATTGTCACACAGTAAAAACTTTTCTTTTAAAATACTGGCCACAAAAAAGTTTATTGAATTCGAATTTCGAATTGTTCATGAAAATAAAAATCCCATCAAAAACATCCTGTAAAAAAATTCCAAATCTCGCAGCTCAGGTTTTCTACCGCAAAAATTTGTGAAATGCATGTTATACCAAGTCGATTAATTTATTTAGTCCTTAAGGGACCTTCTATATAAAGTTATTACGTTAGTTATTACCATATCAATATTAAAAATTCTTTACGTTTTAAATAAATGGATCGACTTGGCCATCGCATGAAAACATAATGTATCATACAATTTATACATAATCGACTTGGTATAACATGCATCTCACAACTTTTTGCGGTAGAAAACCTGAGCTGCGAGACTTGGAATTTTTTACAGGATGATTTTGATGGGATCTCACGTCTTTTTGTAGAGTCCTACTTTTTTCCTTTTCAGTACTTCTTACTTCTAGAATATCACTAACGATTTTTCTTAAAGCCTCTGTCTTATGGATTTTTCTTATTTTTGTAGGTATCAATTTATCACAAATATAGCGGATTTGATTATTAATGTTCTTTCTTTCATTGTAATTGATATTTTCGAGCTATTTAGTCTATTTATTTGCAAGGGCATGTGACATGCTGAATACACCATTTCCTTCTCTATATCCCCTCCTGTTATGCCTCATGTATATAGATATCTATCTACAACTATTATTCCATTATACCGGGTATCTCAAGACTGCTACCGAAAACGAAGCCGGGTGGTAGTTTTAGTGGCTACAAACACAATGCAATTAAAAATTTCGCATAGAAACGCGACAATTATTTTTTATGATTTTTTAAATATCGTCATTTTTGGGTGGTAAATCCATAGTTTTTGCTAAAATAATAATTTAAACTCTTTTATACCTTAGAGTATTTATAAGTAAAAGGGTATACACTATTATTTTAGGAAAAAATGTATTTACCACCCAAATATGGCCATAGGAAAAAAATAACAAAAAAAAATGTCGCTTTTTTTTGCAACTTTTTCTGTTGCATTGTGTCTGAAGTCGCTTAGACTACCACCCGGCTTCGTTTTCGGTAGCAGTCTTGATATACCCTGTATACGGGTACAATGATTCATTAACTGCAAATGTAACTTTGTAATCCTATACATTTATATGGGATTACAAAGTTATCCGCACCGCCGCTCATGCCCGTCAAGGTTAAAATAGTAATACAAATTGCCCTTAGTGCGACCGAAATGACCATATTTAACGGATTTCTAATGCATCCAAACGTGTCACGTCATGTCAACTACTAGGTGACACGGGAAATATACGCTTAATATACACTTTTATACCATGTCAACTACTAGTTGACATGGTATAAAAGCTACTAGTTGACATGGAGCACTCATAGGGTTATTCACGCAGTTGGTCTATCTAGAAAACTAGACACAAATTATGAAATGTTTGAATTTTCCCTTACTTTAGACACTAAACACTAATTATATTCTAAATTTGAAGGTTCTATGTCTGCTAGAAGTGCCTTAGACTTTGGATGATCGGTCAGTCAGTGAGTGACAAAATTAAGAAAGTTTGACTAGTTACAATTCTTAAACTACTTGTTCAAATTGAATGAAATTTTAAATATACCGTGTTTACACAATGCCTGCTTAGTAACTGAAAATTTAGGCTTCATGCTTTAGCCACAACGAAGTTATAGGGGGTTGAAAATGGTCTGAATTGCTTCGAGAAAAGGATGTTACGGCCTATAGCTCGACTTGGACGGGGGCTCGGCCGCGCCCCCAGATGTATACCTTTTAGAATTTTACTCATTTTTAAATATGGAGTAGACGCTTAAAGAAGACCGTGTTGCAGTTATTGCGTTGCATCGTTGCGGTTACGCGCCAATTCAAATTTTTGACATACTGAAAATTTTTAATATAACCAAAAGATTCGTTTATCATACCATCAAACAATACAATGAAGGCTCTAGTGTAGATGACAGGTCAAGAAGTGGTCGCCCTCGGTCTGTTAGGACTCCAGTAGTGATAAAAGCTGTGAAGGCGCGAATTCAAAGAAATCCCAAACGTAAGCAGAAACTGTTGGCCCTTTAGATGGGGTTAAGCAGAACCACGGTGAAAAGGGTGTTAAATGAAGACTTAGGGCTTCGGGCATATCGAAGAAAAACAGGACATCGTTTGAATGCTCGTCTAATGGACCTGAGACTGAAGAGATGCCGCGCTTTGTTGAAGCGGTACGCAGGAAAAAAATATCGGGAAATTCTTTTTTCAGATGAAAAAAATTTTACCGTAGAAGAGAGCTACAACAAACAAAATGATAAGGTGTACGCACACAGTAGTGAAGAAGCGAGCAACCGTATTCCGCGTGTCCAACGAGGTCATTTTCCATCCTCGCTCACGGTATGGTTGGGAGTTTCTTATTGGGGCTTAACAAAGGTACATTTTTGTTAGAAAGGTGTAAAACCAATGCAGTTGTGTATCAATACAGTCCTGACGAACCTTGTGGAACCTGTTTCTCATACCATGTTCAATAACAGGCACTGGGTATTCCAACAAGATTCGGCGCCAGCTCATAGAGCGAAGAGTACACAAGACTGGCTGGCGGCGCGTGAAATCGACTTCATCCGGCACGAAGACTGGCCCTCCTTCAGTCGAGATTTGAATCCGTTAGATTACAAGATATGGCAACACTTGGAGGAAAAGGCGTGCTCAAAGCCTCATCCCAATTTGGAGTCACTCAAGACATCCTTGATTAAGGCAGCCGCCGATATTGACCTGGACCTCGTTCGTGCTGCGATAGACAACTGGCGGCGCAGATTGAAGGCCTGTATTCAAAATCACGGAGGTCATTTTGAATAAACTTTAGTGTCATAAGAATCTATGTTTTGTTAAGTTCATTTTGGTATATAAATGGTTACATAATGAATAAACTTGTTTCAATTATGTTATATTAAACATATGACAGAATTTATGACCTGACTAGGTATATTTTAATTAGTCTAACAGTATTCCGTATATTTTTAGAACATAATCGGCAAGCATTCAAAATTGACAGAAAGTTTTAAACAGTATTTTTTTTCTGATTAACCACATACGTTATGTTATTTAAAATATTAACGAAATAAAAAAATGCAGTAATATGAAACAATCTACTAACAAATATTACTTACCGAGTATGGTAAATAGCGCCGCTTCAAGCGAGAATGCGTTGACGAAGTTAGAGTGCGGCCCGCCGTGCGGCCACACCACCAGCGGGAACTTCTTGCTCTCCTCCACTGCCGGCGCGAAGTACAGCGCCGAAAACGACTCTGTAATTATATTATAGTTACATACTATAGTAGTAGTACTCTGTACTATTGTATAGTAAAAATCACAGAAATGATCCTACATGAACGGAACATTTATCAATAAAGAAGGTTTCACAACCCAACTCACTAACAATTACAAAAATTATGATTTACAAGTAAATACTAAGGCCTTATTCATGCAGTTTAAAAACTTATTTTAGTTATGTTTTGTCTTCTTCGCACAAACTGAATCCAAAAAAAATTCGAAGGGTACAAAACATTCTACATTTTATTTATTTTTATATGTACATTTAGGTAATGATAATAACACAAAATAAAGTATTACTTTTTAATGATAAAATTAAGTACATTTAGTGCCGCTTTTTATTTCGTATAATGTATAGAATACATCAGTGGCTAACCTTAATAAAAAAAATTATCGCCACCCATAAGCAGGTAGGTAATTGACCTCCGGTAACATTTAAAAGACCCTTTCAATCGAACTCTCGGTTATACTGTAGTCTCATGCACAACAATGGCCGAATATGGACTAGAAGATAAAACTTACAAGTATCAAAAATGCTCGTACTCACTAACGCTATCAGTGGAATCAGCATGTTCCAAATCCATGTACTGTACTGTGGAAGTCACCACAGAATCTGGTACAGAGAGCGGTGACGTCACATGCACCCACTTCAACTCATCCTCAGAACCTTGCGCCGGCAATCGAGCTACGTACAGCTGAAATATTACTGAAATTTTATTTAATTCCACCTTTCACGCTAAGTCTAAATAATATATGTTTGCAAGACGAAGAATTACAGTGGGTTTTGAAAAACCATCTTGACTGCCATAGACTAGATCCTTATCACCAAAAACGGGGCAGATCGTAACTAACGAGTGAAAAAAAATACACTAATCTTATTTTATTAATTCATGATTATATTTAATTTGTTAAATACACTATGAGGGTTTCTGGAATGTGAAAAAATACACACATTTGATTACCAATTAACAAAAACAATGTATACCCGTCCCGGTGTGGTCATGTTGGAACAAGTTGCGAGGATGACGTCAGACCTCACGTCCAAGATAGTTGTGGAACCCGGAGCCTCTTTGTTTGATATGTCCACTATCCTACCGCCCTCTGCAAGAGTAATTACACTTTGGAATAAAATGTTAGTTAAATAGACACTGTTTGGTAAGTGCGCAAAAAACGGACAGAGGGATACGAAGGGGGGATATTTCAACCAGGAAACAATCTGTAAGCAGAATTTTCAACTGTCCCGACCTATTTTTAAATACTTCAAATAAAATTGTGATGTGACAAGTGGACAGGCATTGCGAGAATGGCTGCCCAGCAATCGGCCCAAACATGACCACGACCACTCTGTAAAGTGTTTACGACTAAGAAGAAGAAGAAAATTGTGTGTCATTTTACATTTTTTATTGCAATGAATGACGAGACGAACATGCCAATCGCCTATTGGTAAGCGAAACAACATAAGCTATTTGGTGTAAGACTTATTTTGTGTGTGTTGTAATGGCAAAAGAAAATGAACAATATACACAGCTAATAACAATTGAAGGGCAAGTGTGTTAGCGACCTCCAAAAATGGGAGTATAAATGGAAATAATCTATAATCGTTTTTTAGATTTATGCGAATGTTACTCATTGAAGTAATATTTTTTTCGGCTTTTACGGAGCCCGCCCCGTAACAACCTATGCTGTAAAGTAATCGAAATGTCGAAAAGTTAAAAATGTCAACAGTAAATCATATTAAATTATTGCAATGAATGTCGAGAGGATCATGCCGTTCGCCTGATGGTAAGCGGAACGAACGCTCATGAACAGTAACAAAACCAAACAACACCTTGAATTTTAAAGCAATGCTTGACATTCCACTGCACTCGCCATCCTAAGACATAAGATGCTCAATATGTTCCTTAGTAACTCTAGCTACAATGTGCTTCAATACGAAACACAAGAGTGCATTTACACTGCTGCTTGGCTAGAGACAATCATTGACAAATAGATATTTCAATTTAAATTATCTGTCAAATGATTAAAATTAATACTTATATAATATAACGTACCAACATCGATCACATAGCTCCTAACTTCGTTCTGCTGCGGCGTACTAAACACTAGTCTCTTGCCGTCCGCGCTGAAGCACTTGCCCACCAGACCCTGGCAGTACACGCCGTGGAACTTCTCGCCATTAGATGTGGGTACTTCTCGCTCCACTGTGTCTATTATAGTCGACGTGTCTTCTGAATTCTGCAATTAAAAATGTTTATATAATTTTCAAAAGAACCAGAATAAATACCCAAATCCAAAACTTTGAGTTACAGTGAAAAATATGCAGTGTTGTACCAAGTAATATATAAACACTAACAACTAGTATGTAGAATTTGATTTTGGATATTGAACACCATTGAATACTGTCATACATAATATAATATTTCATCACTATTTAGTACACTTTTGTTAATATATTAAAATCAAAACCGAAAATCTAAAATAAAAGCCAGCAGAAATACAAAATAAATATATTTTTAAAATACTTGTCTATTATTATTGACATAATACATCAACTTAAATGAGAGACCAAACATATTTGTATCTAGCGTTTTGGAGTCACGGACATACTCACAGCATAGTTTTGCATGCGTATGATCTGGTGGCAGGCGTGATGCGGACCACCGGAGGGTCGCTGCAGCCAAACCAACTCGCCAGTAGGACTGAACCGCGGGGAACGCACCGACACGCCCTCTTTCGACAACTTTTCTGTACAAAGAAAGAACAAATTAAATTACTGCTGAGCAAAACTAAAAAAATGCAGTAGGTACGGTTGTTTTTAATTAACTTCAAAAAAGGAGAAGGTTCTTAATTCGACTGTATTTTTTTTATGTATGTCACCTTATAATTTAATGTCGCTTTTTTCAATGTCGAAACGTTAACAATCTTCTGTTCTTTTTAATTAGAATGCTTATTACCAGTCATATTTTAACATAAACAA
Source organism: Hyles vespertilio (assembly GCA_009982885.2). Classification (NCBI taxonomy): domain Eukaryota; kingdom Metazoa; phylum Arthropoda; class Insecta; order Lepidoptera; family Sphingidae; genus Hyles; species Hyles vespertilio. The sequence goes on from CM042820.1 coordinate 14,339,367, forward strand.
AAAGTTACACCACACAATATAAATAAACAGGCATAATGTATGATGTGGAAAATGTATGAGAATACATTTAAATAATAATTAGATGCTTGTATAATCGAATCATCATTAATATTACTAAAGGGCAAAGGTAACTCAGAGAAAATAAACCTTCCAATTCCATAGGCTTACTCAGTGAATCTTGTGATATTTTTATCGACATGATAATTATTATAACCTGATTTCTACCAGTGTTAACGCCTGTCATAGGGACCCGCGATTACGACCTGATACCCTAACAATAATTATCAATAGCCATTTAGGTATAAATATAGCTTGGCAAAAAGAGTCTGTTTTTAATGAGGGCGCTAAGATTGCATTTAATTTCAATATGGCAGCCCGGTATACTACGACGGAAAGGGTTTTGATACTTGTTATTTGTATTGATTCTTATCAATAGGACCTTTGTTAATTTATATCACAAAACAAACAAAAATCGTACGAAAATGTATAGATACGTATAAAATTATTCAACAAAGACAATGATATTTTCATAAACCGCATGGTACTCTTTTTTGCCAAGTTATACATTAGAAACGTAACTCACTCAAGTTGCCATCAAGTGACAGTGTGAATATGAAGCTTGGTCGGTTGGTGCAGAAGATGAGTCCGAGGCGGCGCGGCTCCGTGGGCCACGCCACGCCCACCACGCCCGCGCCATCCGGAGTGAAACGCACCTACACATACAACGATGACGTAATGTACAGGTACTGGAACCATTGAGGTATTATACTAGAGCGGACATCGGGAACAAAATCTCTGCGTATTATGCGTGAACCAAGGGCGGATCCAGGAGGGATCAGGAGGGTCATAGGGGTCATGTCCCCCCCCCCCCCGGCGTAAAAGCGGGATCCGCCCTTGGCGTGCACACAGGTACACATTGAAGCGAGAGCGAAGATAATGTTACTTCGTAGGCGTGACAGAGAAAGCAATAGAAGGAGCGGTACTGTACCCTTCATTTTGTTACAAACATTTTGTTTGCAGTGTCCCCTCTAGTATATTATCTCAATGACTGGAACGGACATCTTCGTAAACATATTTTTGTAATATTTTTTTTACTAATAAATATCTTTATTGACAGTAAAGTTTACATACATTAACTTATCGAAACCCCTGGCTCCTGTGCTATTATAAACTGTGTTACAGGAACCAATATGATATACCTAGTCAGGTCATAAATTCTGTCACATGTTTAATATAAAATAATTGAAACAAGTTTATTCATTATGTAACCATTTATATACCAAAATGAACTTAACAAAACATAGATTCTTATGACACTAAAGTTTATTCAAAATGACCTCCGTGATTTTGAATACAGGCCTTCAATCTGCGCGGCCAGTTGTCTATCGCAGCACGAACGAGGTCCATGTCAATATCGGCGGCTGCCTTAATCAAGGATGTCTTGAGTGACTCCAAATTGGGATGAGGCTTTGAGCACGCCTTTTCCTCCAAGTGTTGCCATATCTTGTAATCTAACGGATTCAAATCTGGACTGGAGGAGTGCCAGTCTTCGTGCCGGATGAAGTCGATTTCACGCGCCGCCAGTCAGTCTTGTGTGCTCTTCGCTCTATGAGCTTGCGCCGAATCTTGTTGGAATACCTAGTGCCTGTTATTGAACATGGTAAGAGAAACAGGTTCCACAAGGTTCGTCAGGACTGTATTTTGATACACAACTGCATTCGTTTTTACAACTTTCTCACAAAAATGTACCTCTGTTAAGCCCCAATAAGAAACTCCCAACCATACCATGAGCGAGGATGGAAAATGACCTCGTTAGACACGCGGAATACGGTTGTTCGCTTCTTCACTACTGTGTGCGTACACCTTATCATTTTGTTTGTTGTAGCTCTCTTCTACGGTAAAATTTTTTTCATCTGAAAATGAATTTCCTGATATTTTTTTCCCGCGTACCGCTTCAACAAAGCGCGGCATCTCTTCAGTCTCAGGTCCATTAGACGAGCATTCAAACGATGTCCTATTTTTCTTCGATATGCCCGAAGCCCTAAGTCTTCATTTAACACCCTTTTCACCGTGGTTCTGCTTAACCCCATCTGAAGGGCCAACAGTTTCTGCTTATGTTTGGGATTTCTTTGAATTCGCGCCTTCACAGCTTTTATCACTGCTGGAGTCCTAACAGACCGAGGGCGACCACTTCTTGACCTGTTATCTACACTAGAGTCTTCATTGTATTGTTTGATGGTACGATAAACGAATCTTTTGGTTATATTCAAATTTTTCAGTATGTCAAAAATTTGAATTGGCGCGTAACCGCAACGATGCAACGCAATAACTGCAACACGGTCTTCTTTAAGCGTCCACTCCATATTTAAAAAGGAGTAAAATTCTAAAAAGTATACATTTTTATTTTCATGAACAATTCGAAATCCGAATTCAATAAACTTTTTTGTGGCCAGCATTCTAAAAGAAAAGTTTTTACTGTGTAACAATACTTATGACCTGACTGTGTACATACATAAACTCACGATTTTTTTCCTAGAAAGGTTAGCAGAAGTGTTACTAAAAGACCCTGATACCTTAAAGATGTTTCGCCTTGTGTTCCGTCCCAATGCGATATCGATCTTATCGCCATGACTGATAATGAATAGAAAAATTCAATACCACATTGCCCGACCCGGGATCCGAACGAGATCGCAGGGTTGTAGACGTACTGTAGTACAACTGCGCCACCGAGACAGCCATCACATCTTCGTATCATGTACAAAATCAGTACGTGCGTGCTACGTACACTTACGTACGAGCCGAGCGGAGAATTAGAAGAGCGAGAGATAATATAGTATGAGCGCAAAATGAAAGAGACAGAAATACTATTACAACGAAGTTTTTCTTACAAATATTCGATCATAATATCGCAATGAACAATCGCCAACCAGAACTGTTAATGTTTACTTAAAACATAACTCACTTTTTGTGTACTACATTTGAGACGGCCTCTATAATCTATGGTATTGAATACTTAGATCAAAATATACGTTTTAGTAGGAAAGGAAAAAATATGAAATGAAATTAGCAATTTTACCTGTCCTGGACACCAATCTTCCGGCAGACCTTCAAGTATTGTGATAGTTTCAGTCTCGAGTTTACAAACAACGATAACAGACAAATGTTTGCCCACAAGCTGTTCGCCCCAATCTTGTCGGTATAAGAATTCTTCTCCCTAAAAAACGAATACTTTTTACTAATCTTTATATCCATCAATTCTGTTTCATGTTCTTTGCATTATTTTTTATTCCATACATAGATTTTTTAGTTGAATGCATAACAAGATAGTTATCAATTGTCTCCCAATTCGAGTAGAGAAGACTATACCTAACAATAAATATAAATCTTACAATCAAAATTCGACGCTAGTTATGTTGAATATTGAGCTATTAAAATGTTTAGTAATATGTTACAAAAACTACCTTTTTAGGAGCATTTTCAGCATTATCACCTTTAGACTTATCTTCTCCCTTTCTTTTGATGTATGGCTCACTCTTCTGTAATTTCTTCTCTGCAATATAAACTATTGCGCTTTCATCGTGACTCCAATCCAAACTGCCGAATTCAGCTGCAAAAATATAAAACGAATCTTTTATTTGGCTTTTTCGAAGACATAAAGTTAACATCTAACTTATTTTATTTGCTTAAAAAATATTGCCTAATGCCAGTATTGCTCTTTTGTCTTGTATAAGTTTTACAAACCATTATACATATATAAATGATAATTTAATCATTCATAGTATCTTACCCGTAAACTGTTTCGCAGAAAGCGTGCCACTTGGTGAATGTACTAATCAGGCGTAATTTCGAATAAAATAGGACATTACCATCTAAATTGTAAGATTTCACTGGCTAATGTTATTTAAAAAAAACTTACAGTCAGCATAAACATCTCCATGAAGATCGAGAGCTGTTAAATCAATACAGTGAGCCAGAGTGCTCTTGTTCCAAACTTCCAAGAATTGTTTTTTGGTATCTTTCCCATTCTTCTCTTCTCGCACAAGAGCTCTAAAATTCTCTTTTGGAGATACAGCTGACAGCAATCTGGAAGTAATTTATTTACAAGTTAAATAAAAAACACGACACAAATGCATGGGTGATACAGAAATATTATTTATGAAACACAACTTAATGGGCTTTAAAATCAAGAGGACTATGAAGAAGACCGTATTTGTTTCGACTTCTCCTAAGACACAATCAGATCAATTAAAAATATAATACAATACAAGTATGAAATAATAAAAGACTCACTCATTGCTAATATCAGTTCCGAAATCACTTTCATCAATAACATTGAGATCTTGATCCAATACATAGTTTGCAGAGTATTTAGTATTTTTGCCTTTGTCCAAATTTCTCACTGACCACTTTGCTGTTATTTTATTACCTTTGTTATTCAACTTAGCACCAGCTACAAACGGTATCTTTGCTAATGTCTTATATGCATTGATTATATTTTCTAGCTGAAATATGCAAACACAAATATCTATTACACATATTATACAGATGTGCCATCATGAAACACTTTAATAGTATGTTACTAGGTGTATAGTAAAAAAATGTTACTTAAAAAGGTCATCATTGGCATGTTATATTATTAGAATATAGAAATTTAAGCCACAAAATTTAAATTGCATAGATAAGTATGAAGTATCCAACCACTATAAATGTTATTTTAGATATCACAACCACAAACAATATTTATTATATTTATTACCACAAAAATAAAACAATTTTGATTACAATAACTTGGTAATATAATTAATACAAAAGAACAGAGATTTTTAACAATCTTATTGGCTTAGCTTTTTTAATAAATAATCATAGACACAATGATATATTAATGACAGGCAAATTCATGAAATAGAAATAAAATATTGTAATGAAATTAAATGTACATGAAATATTACCTGTGAAGACATTTTTAACATATCGGTTTAAATTCCAGCTCCCCACACTATTGTCCTGTTTGCAATGCTTTATAATGACTGCTGTAAAAGTATCATGTAAAATTTACATAATCAATATTTAAACATAACATATTAATCCTCCTTGCATTACTTGAATACAAATGTAACATTCAATTGTATTTTGCACCTTATAGCTTTTGCAATAATGACACATTTGGAAAACAGTGATTTAACACCTTATCAATATAGCAATAAACTTTGTGCAAGGTGATAATATTATATGTGGGTAAATTAAATATAAAAGGAGTTCAGTAGTTGATACAAAACAGAATGGTACTACAGACAAAAACTAGTAAGATAAATTTAAATTGCTTGCTTATGGATGCAATGGATAAGGTTTTCATATTTTTTTCTGTCTTGCCTCCTGCATCACATGTGCAAGTTTCAATTGAAGCAACTTAGGATTTTGTAGTACAAATATACAAGTTTCTTAATTTTACAGGCAAAATTCACCTAGGCTTTTACTTAAGACATATTTGATGTTTTCACTACCATTAAACTTTTACCATTGAACACAAAAATATGTTTTTCAATACATTACTTATCAGTCATTGTAATGAATAATTGTTAATACATATCACTATTGTTCGAAAAGATAAAATAATTGTTTGTAAACAACTTAATCAAATATTATTATATTAAAATCATATTAATATAGATAAAATAGGTTGCATATCACTGATTGCCCACAGGTGGATTTAATATAAATTTATTTTTGATAGCAATAATATCAAATTTAATCTCCTCAGATTTAACAAGTTGTAACTAAAATTATATGTTATTAATAAAGTGACCATTTATTTTTTGTGCCAGAGCGGGACATCTGCGGATGACATAATAATAATAATAAAGTTTTTACAAGTTTTTATATGAGTGTGAAACTCTGAATTTTCTGAAAAACAGAATTTTCATAATCAAAATAGCTTTATTACTGCGGCACTCAACTGTTTTTTATCACTTGTCCATATTTTGTTAATGTGAGAAAATCTCTTTCGATAGGTGCGTTACTTCCAGGCAGGCACATAACGTACTCAATAATTATTGAAAAGTTTTATAAATCTAGATTATATTCACGAAAGAGCTGGAATAATTCGACCCCACTGGTTTTAGCAGTTCGGTAAAGCATTTCGAGCGGAAAATACATTTTAAATTATCGTTTGGTCTGTTTGCAAGAGCGGGACTATGTCGGCCTTGCTGGGGACACCGGGACAGACTTCCTGAAAGCGGGACTGTCCCGCCCAAAGCGGGACGTATGGTCACGTTAGTTATTAATGACTTGCAAGAACTACTTGATTGCTATTTTGGCGTATAGCTACTACAAAAGGTTAAAAGTTAAGTTTTAATTAGTTCTGAAATGACAATAATAAAACACTAGAAATAGAATAAAGTAATTAAAAATAGGTATGTAGTACTTACAAAGCAACACGGATTTTTATTTTACAGCACAGTTTTACTGTGTTAACTGATAAGGAATGATTGGAATGATGTTTTGACTGGTTTTGTCACAGGTTTTGTTTGACTTTTCCAGCAGTGTTGTCAACAGTTAAGCTGGCTTCCCACCATATTCAACATACAAAACCACCAGAAATCCACTAATAAAAGGTGGCGGGAAACGCAAAACTATTAAAATGTCATCATCAAAAAAAATCATTTGGGGTGGCTCCATAATTTTTTAATTCTTAATACACATAATGTTTCTTTTGTACCACTTTGATTTATCACATTAGATGGAAATTCGATATCGTTGCATTTCCAAGTTTATTTTAGGCTACAACGTATTTCCAATTGTTGCAGTTACGTATAATTTACAAATAGGAACTGCTCAACTTTAACATATTATTATGGATGTATTTGGATATATTATTGCCTATGTTACAATGAAATAAAAGGTAACATCATTTTAAATTTAAAAAAATGTATCGGAACTAATGGTGGATTGATCATCCTATTAATAATTTTCGACAACTCCCAAAGCATTAGTAAATGCACTAATCACTAAAAGCCATTTTGGCCCACTAACGGCCGGGTGCAATACTCTGTCTGTCTTTTTCTACCCGTTAAAATCGCTAACTCTAGTATGAGTTCTGTCATTTTTCGGTTTCAATAATCGTAGACAGATGATTAAACATATCTATGATTTGTATCTATCAATGGGAGGGCTCTCGCTAACCATAGTTAGAAAATTCCATACAAATTAAAATATACGCGTTTCGATAACGATTCGAACTACTGTAGTTATTTGTGTTTAACTAGCTGTCAACGTTTTCTAATATCGCTGCAATATGGTGGATAATACATCGATTAACCAAGATATGTAGTATTTTTATGGAAAAAATCAGCAAAATAAACTGACATTAATATATTCAGTGATGAAAGTGATAACGAAATGTTTAAAGCTGGTGTATTTGACGCCGATTATAATTTATGAGAACCAAAAAAACTATGCGAATATTCTAGTTCAGAATTTATTTACAGATTTACTTTTTAGATGAAATAATACATCAGCTATTATGTTTATTTCTACATTTAAACCCAGCCTGCAAGGAACCTTCCTCCTGGTAAGCATACATATCAAATATTTCATTAAGTTTTATAATTGTATTGAATTATTCCAAAATCATATATTCTATAATAAATGTAACAGCTCCGGAACAATAATGTGTCACTGTTCCATTAATTGCTGCTATCATTGTGGTTTTATGTACTGGGGAGAATGCATGTTCAGTAGGTAACTATTTTGGGTATCAAAAGCTACAGTCAGCCGAATCATTACTGATGTGCCTCGGGCTATAACTGAGCTATATTAGCAATATGTAAAAATATAAGACAACACACAGCATGAGTTTCATAAAATTGCAGTTTTCCCAATAATCTTTGGTGCAATTCATTGCACATATTATATTCCCATAGAGCCACCTGGTTAGTAATGACTACCTTTAGATATATTAGGATTAATTAATAATTATGTATTAATATTGTCTATGATTTTAACATAAATCTTGGTATTATGTATCAGTTATCTGATCACAATGTATTCATCTTAATATTTTTATTTTTAGATTCAAATATAGGAGAAGAATTTAGGAAAATAAAGGCATTATTGTTCAAGAAATGTGTATTGCACAGTTACTTTTCATGAATGTATTGGAACGCTAGCCTGGGCCTCATGAAACTACTATATTTAATAACTCTGCTAAAAGGTATTTATCTCATACTTTATATTTTGAAAGAATTCAAATTCAAAATACTTTATTGTGGTACATAGGTGAAAGTGGTGTTATATTCAATTGTTTTGTGCAGCTATGACCCGCCATATTGGCAAATAATAATTTAAGATGCAACAAATATGACAATTAAGTTGGTTAAGAGAATATATTAAGATTAATACATATTTTTGTGAGTAGTTTCCTAATAGTTCCCTAGTTTCAAAAGGGTACAGCCTGACGGAAATCATCAAAACATATTTTCACTTTAAATCTTTTATTTTTTGTAAATAACATATTTATTTTCAGTACAATGTGAAGAAGTTATATAATAAAATAGTAATAGATATCTAATTGGAGATAGTGCATATCCACATACTACTTTATTAACAACACTGCTCAATGTCTACCATAGAGTATTGCAACAATGCGGCTCATATAAAAACAGAAATACTACTCAAAGTTACTATAATTAATATTTTGCTCTTCCATCTTTTACATCTTTCTTTCATCTTTATTTCAGGTCTTATGATGTTTGGAAAAGAAGATTTCCACACCGTTCACTAAAATAAGTCTTTTGCGATTGCACACAACTTTAAACATTATGAGTGCCACAGCGGTGTCAGATAATATTTGAAGAATGAAAAGCATTGCTGATGTGGAACATGAAATTGACATACCAAACACTGCTAGGCTAGACATAAATATCATTTACTTATTTTAAATTAAAAATAAAGTTTCAGAACTTTGTCAATAATAAAGATTAAAGATTTTTCACAAATTATCTTTGATATTTTATTTACCCATAATACAATCTGCGGAAAAGGGGGTTCTTACATTTTATTTGTAAATACATTTTTATGTGATATATAAAATGTCTAACAGTTGTTTTCTCTATAACTAGTCATTACAATTTCGAAAACTTCTAGCATAGTAAGATCACCTGAATCAATTATTATTCTTAATTTGATTTATACTGTTTTAATTATAATAATATTCTTCAGTATTTCTTTGTAGATTAGCACTGAAATTATTTCAGGTCTTTAAAGTCAGATTGATTACAAAACTAAAGTAATGCAACTATGCAATGTTTTATTTTCACACTTTTCTTCGTATTTATAAATATTATGGTCTCTAATTCAATTTAAATTTGTAACTCTATCGCAGAAATAGGGCCGTAAAATTCATTTTTGAATTCATTCTTGTTGGTAAACATTGATATTTGTAAACTTCTTTTTTACATTTGACATATCATAAATCAGTCATGCGATGCGTTTTGTTGTTCTATGTAAGCTTTGTATGAATTTTTAATTTGCCATTATTTGTCACAATACTTACATTATTAATATATTTTAACGTTTTATTCTTCTAATTATACATTAATGATGATTTATGATAATTCCAAAATAAAGTTAATAATTAACCTAATAAATATTGACCTCAATTAAAAGTGCAAAAATTAAACGTTTGGGAGGAACGGTTCTTACCAGAGATATATGCAATATCTACGTTCAGCATTGTTAACCTAGTTTAGTTTTTGTTATTGAAACATCGGTTAAACCATAGTTAAACAAAGATAGATGACACATATTATCGGGGATAATTTTTACCGCTTAACTGTCAATATATTATTGATACCGGCCGTAAGAGGGGGGTCCAAACCACCAGATTTAGTGGAAAATCCACTAAGCTGGCAACATTGTTTTCCGCTTTTCATTGATTTGACTGTGGATTTGACGCTTAGATTTTATACTCTCTAAGGATTTGACGTTTGATGTTGATTTGACAATTGTTTTTTTAAATCTTTCTAGGCAAAGGCAAGGAAGACTCAAATCTTATTGTTTACAATAAGATTAGATATTTCAACGTAAAAATATATTTTGTGCCATCAATAATAGGCAAGACGAATTATTTTAAAATCATGTTGTAATATAGATACACATTTATTATATACGAAATAATCTATATTTCAAGAATTAACAAAGGTTTAACATAGTTTTAAGCCATTTTTCTAATAATCTTTCAACAGTGCACAAAAAAGCTAGTAGGTGTCATGGCGTCCGTTATAACGTCACCACTAGGTAAACATGTCATTGTGTCTATGCGCAGCGAAGAAAGTTAACGAAACAAATCATATTTCGTTTGATAAAAATGAATTCTAAAGTCTATAAGTGGTTCCGGTAAAGTTCACATTCCACATTTCTAAAGAAATTGGTAATGTTTACGGCAGGTTTACATAGGCGTGACGTCATGCGTCGTGGCTAACGTTTCTGTCAAAGTGGCCGATTGCTATATTTTATACTTTTATTTTATTGAAAATCTTGTTAATCTCCAATTCTGGATTAAAACTAAAACAACGTTTTAAATCCTTCTAATATGTTTTTCCCCCTAACATCATAAAATATTTGATATTTTGATACTGTCGTCACGCCTATTATGACTGATGATAGTGTCTGTCTGTCATCCTTATTCCGACTCGGCCCGCATTAATAATTATTACTTATAAGTTTATCAACACCGATCAAAACTATTATTGCGCTTCAATCAAACTTCGTTTTTCTTGTACCAGCCCATATACGCGCCACTACTGGGCACTGGCCTCCTCTTCAATCCAGTGTGCGATTTAAAGTGGTTAGACCATACAGTTTTTTTTTTCTTTCAGTCCACCACGCCGGCCAACTGCGGTTTGGCGGGATTTACATACCATAGAATTTCTTATAAATCCGTATGCAAGTTTCCTCAAGATGTTTTTCTTCACCATTATGACCGTAATTGACTATGAATACACACATGACTCCGAAAAGATAGAGGTGTGCCCTGGATTCCGTGCCGGGATTCGAACTCACGACTACCATGAACATGTTCGCAGCCGCGTCTGATCCCTTTACAGGCCCCCACGCACACTTAATTTTTATTCTAATTTTGATAAATAAGCGCAAATTAAAGGCATGATGTTGCTACCAGGAAAACCTTTGCCTAACCCTTCTGGTAAAAAGGCGTTGGTTTATATTTGAAAACATACACCTCTAGAGAGATTCACGCTGTAACCGCACATGAGACATCAATAGCTATATCTAGCAACACAAGAAAATAAGCGCCATATTGTGGCCTTGATTTAAAATAGACCCTATTTCAATGACATTAGGTTGCTTCATTGCTTGAACGACGTCGCTTTGTCTGGCGAAATTCTTTTTTCGCCCAACAACTAAACGCGGCACGTCACATGAAATAGAACATTATTTTGCATCTCATTCTGACATAAAGAAATTCGTATCGGTGTGTCTCATTTTTGCGATGTACAGTACATTTCGGCTCTCTCTAGAGGTAATTACTCTAAGCATACAGCTATTACTGCGACAATATTGATTTCTGTCAAATTCGAGAAGCGGTTTTTTTGGTCTAGTTGGAACTCAGAAAAATAACTTAAAGTTGGACAGAGCACAAACACTCAAGTTTCTACAAGTCAGCTATTTCAGTTATGTATTTTCCATAGACGTAATAATCAAACGTAATATGTCCTAATAATAATCAAACGTAATGGTATTTCGAATTTTAACACTGTTCACGCGTTATTTAACAAACAGATTATGCTCATTGCTCGTATTATAATTAATACAAAACCCAGTTTTTCAGTTGACTGCCCCTGTGGCGTACTTGTACAACGGCACGGTTACAAAGCTGAGGTCTCGGGTTCGAGTCCCGGGTCGATTAAATGATATTAGATTTTTCTATTCATTATCACCTGAGTAAGGGATTGCTGACTCGACCTTCAGGCATCTGGCCGAAACTTTTTGACACAACTTTTCTTATTATTCTGCATGTCATGTAATCAAATAAAAAATTAAATCCGACTAAAACTAAAAACACCTCTAAAAAGTAAAAAATAAAAATACCACTGCAAAGCAAATAATAATACTTATATCATTGTATGGTACATTTTGATTACTTTGCATAAAGACTTGACCAGCCAACAAATCAAAATACTTGGGTAACATATCGAATCCCGGCCGCCAAAAACCAAGCATGTAGGACTACATTCAGGTTTTGAAGTCGGTTTTTATTATTTAATTAATAATTTTAATTATTTTTGTCATTTTACAGTTTATATACTTTTAAATGAGGCACCTCTGCCTCATTTAGAAGTATATTACTTAAATTATTAAGTCGGGAAACAATATGATGTATAACAATAATTATGTTCTTTCCGATGAAAGAGAAACTCACTAAAAGCGGTTAAAAGCTGCCGAAGATATTGAATATTTACATGTATACAAATTTAACCCCGCCTACTCCTACCCCTAAAAATATTATTATTATTCTCTGGCTCACTGTAGTTTAACTTCAATACTGAACCTATTTCAAAAAGAACCATTGGAGTCCAACTCAATTTTGAGGATTTCTACTCGCTAGGTTCGAATAACCCAGTCCAGCTTGGGCCTTGAAAGCAGTAGAAGTCTACATTGTTTTAAACGCGTAATGGGCATTTTTCGATGCATGCGGAAAACCCTGTATTATATTAATAACTAAACACAACTAAATAATAAAGCCAGCGAACATTATAGGATTTCATCGTTTCAAATTACTATCATATAATATGTTAATGTGTACATTACGCTTACGATAAAATAATTAGACGTTTACTTACTTTATAGTTTGAGTGATGTTCGCCTTTATGTATTTAATTTCCTAGAAAGTTATGACCTCCGGGCCTTCCCCTTTTTAATATTAATAACTGGGTTTAGGTTTGCTAAAGTAACTTACCAAACGAAGTCCTAGCTATTAGGAGTATTATTATTATTATTTAACACTTTATTGTACAACATATACATAAAAAGACAAAACTAAATGAAATAAAATATATGCACAAGTGGCGGTCTTATTGCTTGAAGCAATCTCTGCCAGACAACCATGGGATGGATAAACGAAGAGAACGATAGTTGGGGCTTCCGGTGTACGAGTATTACAATTTATAATATTGTTAATTTTATATACATACATACATTATGTTGAATAGACATACAAATACACAAAATACACATATAATATATACACCTATAAATATATAAATATATATACCGGATATATCAAGACTGCTACCGAAAACGAAGCCGGGTGATAGTTTAAGCGACTTCAGACACAATGCAACAGAAAAAGTTGCGAAAAAAAGCGACAATTTTTTTTTTGTTATTTTTTTCCTATGGCCATATTTGGGTGGTAAATACATTTTTTCCTAAAATAATAGTATATACCCTTTTATTTATAAATACTCTAAGGTATAAAAGAGTTTAAATTATTATTTAAGCAAAAACTATGGATTTACTACCCAAAAATAAAGATATTTAAAAAATCATAAAAAAAAATTGTCGCGTTTCTAGGCGAAATATTTAATTGCATTGTGTTTGTAGCCACTAAGACTACCACCCGGCTTCGTTTTCGGTAGCAGTCTTGAGATACCCGGTATATAACAACAAAGTAAAATGTGAACAACTCCAATATCCTCATAGAACCTGTAAGTAGTGTTCTTTAACCATATTTTTGAAGATGGGCAGAGTTTTACGGTGGCAGCTTGTACGGTGAAAGATTTGTCTGTGAAGGAAGTGGAATGCGCGGGGATTTTCAGCCTTAAGTTCTCCGATGACCTAAGAGACCTCGAATGTGAATCATGAAGAAATTCAAAGCGATTTTTAAGATATGAGGGAGTGAGGGGATTGAAAAGTATATTATAGAGAAGAAAAAGAATGTGTGTATTCCGGCGAAGCCTTATTGGTAGCCACTTGAGCTTTGTACGAAAATCGGAAACATGATCATATTTGCGTAATCCAAATATAAATCTGATACAAAAGTTTTGAAGACGCTCAAGTTTATTAAGTTGCTCCTCGGTGATATTAAGATAACTGACATCCGCATAATCAAGGATGGGGAGAAGAAGGGATTGAGCAAGCGATATTTTCGTGGCAATTGGTAGAAAATTGCGTAATCTCCGCAAGGACCCAGCCGAGGCGAATAGCTTCCTACTCAACTCTCGGATCTGTGGACCCCAGGTGAAATTTTGATCAATGTAGATGCCAAGATTTTTGACGCTGTCACTGTAGGGAATACTTACTCCATTACAGATGACAGGTGAAATAAGCGACCAGTTAACTTTAGAAATCAACCTGGGGCTGCCGACTACAATGACCTGCGTTTTGGATGGATTTATCATAAGTCCATATTCTTTACTCCAATCACTTATCAGTTCAATATCCTTATTAACTGCCGAGACAGCGTAATTTAACCGGTGAAGAGGAGCCTGAGAATAGATTTGGAGATCATCTGCATAAAGGTGGTAGAAAGATCGAAGTTTGGTTGTAATAGAGTTGATAAAAACTGCGAAGAGTAAGGGAGATAACACGCCGCCCTGTGGCACCCCAGCAGACATCGTGTGCCATGACGATACGTTATCGTCGACACAGATTCGCTGCCGGCGTCCAAACAGGTAACTACGAAACCAAACAAGCGCTGTTGGAGATATGTTAAACGAACCTAGTACGCTCAGTAGCACATCAAAATCGACCGTATTAAACGCATTGCTGCAGTCAAGAAGTGCTAAAACTGTCAGCTTGCCTACTTCCATGGCCGATCTGATGTCCTCCGTAATATGAACAAGGGTTGTAGTGGTGCTGTGACCAGGACGGAAACCGGATTGGAATGGGTTCAGAAGTTGATTTTTATAGAGGAAATCAGCGAGTTGGGCGTAGATTAGGCGCTCAAGGACTTTGGATAGGAATGGTAGGATAGAAATCGGGCGGAATTCGGAAAAGGTTGTAGGATTACTTTTTTTAGGAAGAGGAATTATGTGGGCCTCTTTCCAGACTGCTGGAAAAGTCCTACTGGTAATGGAATAGTTGAGGATATGGGTGATGATGGGAAGGATTTCATCAAGGATAGGGATAATCATATTACGTCCGAGGCAATCGCTGCCAACAGCATTGGAAACGATCAGCGTAATGTTCTTTCTAACATCACAATCAGCGACCTGTTTAAAAACTAAAGGGGGACAATCGGGAGTTTTACATGAAGAAAGGTATTGTATTGTTTTACTTTTAGCAGTCCCATCTAAATTGATGGAGAACAGAAGTGTTGGTTAAGAGAGTTTAAATTAATATTATTAGAAATTGAATCATGGCGCGATTTTCCAACTCCCAGTGACTTGAGAAATTTCCAAACTTTCGCTGGATCTGCATCTGCAACAGAATTATGAATAAATCGGCGTTGAGCATCTCTACACACCTTATTGCAGTGATTCCGGATCGTCACATATTTTTCCCAGTTTAAATCGCTGGGACGTCGCTTAAACCTGGACTTCGCTGATGCTTTTTTTAAAAGCAGAGTTTTTATATCAGCAGTAAGCCAGGGTGAAGGTGGATGTTTAAGTTTGACCTTACGAACTGGCGCGTGCACATCATAAAGTTTCATTGGTTGGTCTATGAAAATATTGACTTTGATATCAACGCAGTCAGAGGCCATGAGCGCACTCCAATCAATGTTGACGGCATCCCTACGAAGATCAGCAAGATTCAAATCCCGAAAATTTCGCTGCAGGAGGATTTTGGGAGAGGCTTTGGGTGGACGGACACGATATGATAAAAATATGAGGTCATGGTAGGAGAAGGCATCAGCAGGGCATTGACCATGTTTGGCAACATGGCTTAGCGACAAGACAAACATTAGGTCGAGAAGAGAAGGAATACAATTAGGGAAATGGTGAGTGGCAGAAAGTGAAGGAATTGAAAGGTTGTTAGATTGAACAATAGTTTGAAGAGAGGAAGAACGGGAGTCATTTTTAAGGAGACAGGTGTTAAAATCACCCATGATTATGGTTTGACTGTACGAGGAGACTAGGTTTTCAAGAATTATTTCAAATGAGGGGAAGAAGTCTACGCGGCGTGAGGGGCAGTAGTAGACACCTAATAGGAGTTATGGTGTGAGAGTTCCACCTCAAGAAAAAGATGCTCTCCGGCGTTCGGTGGTGTAGGCTGTGACGACACACTGACTACAGAAAACACTGACACAGGTACTTCTTGCCCCCTTTCTATGCGACAAAAGTTTAGATTGCGAGTCTACCAACAAAAAGATTTAAAAACTGTGTCATTTTCCTTTTTTAAATGTGCATGTCGCCAAATCTTAAAACACTCTGTTGATCGTTCTGAGTTAACCCCTGACTATCATGCACTGAAATAATGACCTCTGTGGAGGACCGCTACATTATTGTTTGTCTTTACGTATTATGCATATGCACACACGCTTTAGATAAACATTCCGTGTATTTTTGGCACGAAATAACCTTGTGTGGAATACGCACGCAATTATCATATCTAAATTTAGGAGCTATGCCCACCTACTACCACAAGGCAAAATGTATGAAGTACGAATTGTCGCCAGTTGAAGTACATTTATCCCAGCTTCTGTCTAATATCATCATTACTCGATCTGACTAGGTGGTAGGTCTCTCATATGTGAGGCCGCCTAGGTCGGTACCACCGCAATATCGATTTCTCCCGCCAAACAGCAATGTAAACGCACAGTGCGTTTACTTATGTTCAGGTTTGAAGGACATTGTTCTCAGAGTACCTACTGGACATATTGAGACTTAACATCTTAAGTCTCAGGATGGCGAATGGAATACCAAGCATTGCTTTGTAATCCAACGTGTTGTTGTTCTGGCTAACGGAATGCTCGTCTTGCCATTCATTGCAATAATAAGTAGACCAATTCTGTACTCTTTTGAAACATAAGATTAAAGATGAACATTCATAAATTTAACAACACCGATCAAAACAATTAATATGCTTCAAAAAAGCTTAATTTTAATTAATTGGATATGGCGTAAATTAAAGGCATGATCAATAAGATCATATCTTACATTCTGATACATTAATACAAAATGTAACTTGTGTGCGAATTTCATTTATTACTATTAAAATGCTGCAAATAATTAGGAACTTGATATTACGTGCTTTTTCCTTTAATAGACAGTTTCATGCCAATATATTCCATATAATTTTAAGGTAAAGTTGAAATTGGCGTATGTGATGCAAGATGCGGCGACGCGCCGCATTGGCCGCGCCGTTCGATACGCACGGCGCGCGCGTACCGTGCGGCATCTAAGTACCAACCCCAAATCCACAGTATTCGCTAAACCTGAGTGACTAACACACCCCAACACTATAAGGGCATTTATTTTTATCATAAAAATACCACCAACAAGGTAATTTATCTATAATATAGCATATTTACTATCAGAGAAGTAATTAATAATTATAAAGCTTTTAACACCCTGTTTGTGGTAAAAAGTGGCTTCTGAAGTAGTAAAGATCATACTGAACTATATCTATTATTGTCAAAGTGCCTAAATTAAACGCTTACAAAAACAAATAATAATGTGACACTTGACAAAACTTTGGCACAACATCCCGTTTTAAAAATACCGCGTATTTGACTTCATAAGAATGCATTTTACTTTCAGACGCCAATTCATATTTAAATATGAATGAAATTGATCTAATAAAAGAAGTGGAGAAGAGACCCATATTATACGATAAGTCCGTGAGTGGGTTTAACAAGACTAAACTTCGGGACGACGCATGGAAAGATGTCATGGAATCACTTCATGTATCCGGTAAGAAATTTTATGGAACTGACGTGAACATAGTACACACTTTGTGCAAGTTTGTTTACATTATTCAAAAGTTTAGTGACACCTAGACCTGTAAACATAAATGAACCCGTCTATGTTCTATGATGCTACGATTTCAATACACTTTTTTCGGTTTTATCAATTCCTCGACCTGTGTTATAACGATTAGGGTAAGCAGGGGGAATGGCGCTCACTGGGTAATGGCGCTCACCTCTGTAACTCAGTCAGACCTGAACATAGCAACACATCGCCTTACATGGAACGTGAGGGGAGGGAACCTCTAACAGACAGCGACGCCATAGAGAAAGTAATCACTACGTTCTAGCGACGCCAACGGTCAATCAGCTCGCGTCCTGTGACCGTGAAGTGCGTTTCTTCGTTTGCGGCCGCGTCGATGTAGTTTTAGGTTAGGTGTTTTTTGTCGGTAAGTCCAAAATTTTAATGCTTATTCATTATTAATTTTACATTTCTGATACTAAATATATTATATTTTTAAATAATACAATCAATTTTCAACAATTATGTGTAAGTTATTATTTAATTTCAAATTAATCACAAAATGGCCGTTTGGGGTTATACCGCTCATCTGAGCGCCATTACCCCTTAGTAATTTTTTTTCTATTTGTTGTAGATTTACCAAGAAATCGTCAAAGGACCACTGCCAAAGCGGCTTGGACCGAAGAAGACCTTCAATCTGCTAAAACTGCGATTGAAGGAGGTTTGTCGAAAAGAAAAGCAGCACAACAATATAAAATTATTTGTTAAATTGAAAAAGGCTAATCTTACGTACAGTTGACGCTGATTTGTGATTATAGATTTTATATTCATTCCATAATGTTGATCTCATTAATATTTCTTTAATTAAAATGTATCTTACTTGTTATATTCCAAATAAAATGTTTGAGCGTTATTACCCCGTACTCTGAGCGGCATTACCCAGTCAGGGGCAATGCCGCTCAAACATGTATTTTTTAACATTTTTTCCTATTACTCGTAGATTAAATATATTATATGCTTTTTTGTTAGTTTGTTGATTACTCGATAATTAAAGACTTTGTTATTTTTCTTAATTTTGATTTATAATAAATAATTTAAAAAATACACAATGTTTTCCTTAAGTGATTTCGAATTTCTGCTTCACAGTTCAATTAAGCTCACATATCTTGGTAAAGGCAGTGTGCTTGGAAACAAGAAATTTTATCGTTTTCTTCTAGAGGCGGAGTGTAAAAAGCGCTGGAGGTCCCTCCGTGACTCCTTCATCAAGCTGCAACGAACACATGGCGGCCGGACAAGATGGCCGTACCATCACGCCATGCGATTCCTCCTACCACACATTGAGCCAAAGCCAGAAGGAGGGTAGGTAGTTTTTATTTTATTTTTAAACGTTTAGCAGGCCTGGACAAGCGATTAACCTAGATGTACATACATCAATATAGGTAAGGTGGCCAATAACACAGATATAATAAAATTCATTATGACAGTCCTTCCAGCTCTCTGACTTAGAGGTCCCTAGGTCGCTAGGTGACTTAAGGTATACAATTAAAATGTAACACAGCTTACTAAAAATCAACATAATTATATGATAGCTGTATTAGGTAAAACATCTACAAAGTATTCAATTTGTTCGTAAGTCTTACTGTTTACGCATAATATGTGCTTATATCGCCATAACATTTATTTTCAGATCAAAAAAAGACGAAGATTCGGACGCGGAAGAAGAAGCAGCTCGCCAACGCGCAATCTCCAACTTGCCAGACCTGTCGGCCTTCAGCAATGACAAATTCGACGACGACGAAGACTCGCAGCCGTCCCCTAAGAAATCCCGCCTGAATTCCACGGAAGAAGAGAACCCTTGCAACTGTAACCGTACTGATCCCGACGAGCTGTTTCTACTTAGCTGTGCTCCGACATTGAAACGGCTAAATTCGAAGCAAAATGCTGTTGCCAGACTGAAAATCCAACAAGTTCTTTACGAAGCCGAATTTGGATCAGAAATGCCGTACGTGCCGCCAGGGAACGAATACAACGGCGCTGTGGAATGAATTTAAAATTATTTTAATATTAGGATTTATTGTTGGATATAGTAAATTGTCTATGATTGAGGGATAAGTCCGTTTTACAGTTTATTAGATATTATGAATTGCATACAAACTTTACAAATGCACTTTAGTCATAAACCAGCCCTCTTTACCATATCTTCAATAAAATATAGTATTAACTCTTTCCCACCGCCAATAGAAAATGTATTTAAATCTAGGAATTGCAAAATGTAGCTTAATGGCTTTAATAATCTACCGTAAGTAGACTCATAATTTTATTTACTTATTTAGCAATGCTTTTTCGCGAACCAAAAGGAAACTACTTTCATAATTCCAATGTACCTACCTACCTATTGTCTATAACAGATGATCAACATTTACTGTATATATGATCATGTTTTATCAAATTTTAATAAACTGTGTTAAATTTATTTTAAGTTTTTTATTTCTTGTAATAAAATCCAACAAAAATATCAAATAAAAAAATCACATCGTTTTCTGTAGTTTTTATTTATTACCATCCGTGAAGAAACTATGGGGTTAATTTAAGGCTCATTGATTTAAGGTCTAGCAGCTGCAATTAAAATATCACTACATGGTATAAAACAAAGTCGCTTTCTCTGTCCCTATGTCCCCTTGTTTGCTTAAATCTTTAAAACTACGCAACGGATCTTGATGCGGTTTTTTTAAATAGAGTGATTCAATAGAACGGTTTACATGTATAATAACATCCATTAAATAGTGGAGAAATATTGTTATTTTTGAGGTTTCTAATGTGATGTCGTTAATTATCATTTTTTTCCGCTTACAGCTGGGCCGGGCTGCTAGTATTTTTATATACTCGGCTATCACAATATCATTTCCTGATAAGTACGACGACATGATTACGTTTGTAACGTTCTTACTTATTTATAATATACAATGTAGTGTAGGGAATTATTCCAAGAGTAAAATCATAAAGCGATCAAAAACCGTAATAATTTATAACACGTGTGATATGAATAAATCATATCGCATCGCGTCGTTTAAAACTTAATTTATTACTGATAACTTTATATTGTTGTGTTTTTTTTTCCGTGTACCATTACCAATCCTGGAATACCTATATTATAATTCGGTGTGTACAGACATACCGACAGAATGAGAGACGGTAAACGAAACTTTCTCTGAATTTGTAGAATAAATTAGCAAATGCCAGTTGTTACTCTGTGTTGGATAAGCCGCTGCTAGGATGGTTTTACAAGAAACTTTCCTTACTAATATGTTGGCAAAGTTCAGCATAAATTATAATTAGTGTGTAGTTGTTGTACAATATATTTGTATATGCGAATGTGTACAGCCAACATGAACAAAGAAATGAGACATGGCACAGATGTCAAAAAGTCAAAGAATAAAGATAAAAATATCTGCGGAATGGATACACAAGGGCATTATAGATATGAGAGTCTCATCTTTTTATATGTCAACTAGCTGTGCCCGCGACTTCGTCTGCGTGGAATTTAACAAAAAAGTTAATTAGTTTATTTAGTTTTATTTTTTGTTTTTGCATTATTTTTTTTTACATATTTTTAAATTTTCACTTTAAAAACAGACACTTCAATTTTATTATATGTATATATTATGTGTAGATAATAATAATTGATATATTTTAATTTAACAATTTAACATCTGAGTGACTCGGACTGTCGAGATAGAGCATTATCTCGACAGTCCCTTTTGCGCGGTTGATTACACGCCGACTGTGAAACGAGAGGCCACGGGTTTGATTCTGTACCGAGACCAATGTCTGCGAGGCCTAAAAGTATTTGTTTCGGGTCTGGTTGTTTTTAAGACTGTAGAGTATCTTGTAGTTTCTGATACCCACGACATAAGTCAGGACTATCTATGTGACCGATGGGTGTTTTTTATAGGCAATTTTATTTAACTAAGTTTATTTAAGGTTACCGACATAGCCCATAAGATTGGCAAGTTGAAGTGGCAGTGGGCCGGGCACATAGCTCGTAGAACCGATGGCCGTTGGGGCCGAAAGGTTCTTGAGTGGAGGCCACGTACAGGCAAGCGAAAGGTCGGACGCCCTCCTACAAGGTGGACAGACGATCTGACTAAGGTTGCAGGAAGTCGCTAGATGCAGGCCGCTTCCAACGGGTCATTGTGGAGATCTTTGGGGGAGGCCTATGTTCAGCAGTGGACTTCCTGTGGCTGATATGATGATGATGATGATGATGAAGTTTATTTACGGAATAAAAAAGATTTTTATGTAACCACCGTCGCGTCACTTTGTTTACTGTGTAGAAAACCTTGGAATTCTAGTAATATGAGATGTAGAGCTGCGCGATTCATGCATGTCGAGGGGGCGTATAGAACCGAAAGGCCATATGCAACTGCAAATAAGTCATCACAAATGAAATTGTTACAGGAACCTAGTCGCTTTATCGTTCTAATGGTGATATTTATGCGGTCTAAGCCATTGGTCTAAACTAGGTGGACCTGGATTTGAATTCTAAGGTGTTTTTTTTCTGTATGAGTCCATACACGTCCCACTGCTAAGCACGGGCCTTCACTACAATTAAAAGTAGGTACAATTAAGAGAGTAAGGTCGTATAGTCCATCATGCTGGCCTAGTGCGGATTGGCGGATTTTAATGTACTTACCATAGAAATTCTTCCGAATCGCACTATATGGAGATTTCCTCACGATATTTTCCTTCGCCCTTATATTGCGTAGTAATTGACTATCAATATGAGTGAAAATGAAAATAATGTATTGAATCCATTAAGATGTTCTACGTCAATTAGATTCAGTCATTTTTTTAATCTACTACCCGGTTCGTAAAGCGGTTTTCACTAACGAAGAACGGGTAAGAAACTCTAGTGTCAGTTTACACAAAATATGACAATACACTCATGACTCTAAAAAATCAGAGATGTGCCCTGGGATGTAAACCTTTCACCACTGTAAATACTTCGCACTATGGGGGAAATTTTCTATTTCAAAATTCACGAATTTTATTGAACAAACTCTCTCTGTTCTTTCATATTTGAGAATGAGATAGAAGTAACGAGCGAGCTGTGGGTAGGAATTCGGGAATACATTGCTCTATGTTACGCACCAGTAATATACCTCAACTTACTGGGTCAAGGATAAAGACGTGAGCATATGTATGAACATTATTATTATACAGTCAGTAACATTACTGATAAGTGATTACACTGGAATTTTGTGTCTAAGTTCAATTTGTACGTAATTTTTAATTTGACGCCGATTGATAGGAGCCCCATTTACACGGAAATAGTTAGTCGCCTCGAACACATGATTATCGTCAGGATATAAAAACTCCCATCATATAAACATTTGTCAGAGCATGATAACCTATGGCAGTTATGTTATGCGATAATGGCATACGGTTCCCGCCGCGAGAAATTCTCTCCATGTAATTGAGTTTTTTTTTTTTTTATTGCAATGAATGACGAGACGAGCAAGCCGTTCGCCTGATGGTAAGCGATACGACCGCTCATAAACAGTAGCAACATTCCCCTGCGCTCGTCATCCTGAGACATAAGATGTTAAGTCTCAATATGTCCAGTAGTTACTCTGGCTACAATGTCCTTCAATCCGAAACACAACAGTGCATTTACGCAGTGTTGTTTCACGGGAGAAATAGACATTGCGGTGGTACCTACCCAGATGGCCTCTCACATATGAGAGACCTACCACCAGCTATTAATATTATATCCCCCAACAGTCACAAACATAGTCCTGCTCCCGCACTATGATGGAGTCTCGTGACGTGGACGTATACGTGACGTATCAGGAACTACGAGAGACTTTTCAGTGTCACACACAGAGAGAATAGAGTTCACTCGAATTCTTTTTATACAAGAACGATTTTTATAAAATACAAATCCTTGGAAATTAAATTAAATTAATGTATTTAATATATAGCGTTATGATAAAAGAATAAGAACTGCCGTGCAATTTTATTCATATTTATTTTCCGTTAACTATGTTTAACATGAGTCCTATTTGTAATGTGAGTGCAATTTCCTGTTTATAAATTAAATTTGTTTTGAAATAATATACCTACCTATCTGCAATTTTTATGCAAAATATTCCTTCCTATACCTAATTACTTCGACAAACATGATACATGGAATATTTAATGAAGTAACGTGTATAAAAATAATACCTCGCAAAGGTATACCGCAGACTAGTCAATGTTCTTTAAAACAGCCTCCAGAGTGCAGTTTTTTATTCGCCGACTGTGCAACGAGAGGCCGCGGGTTCGATGTCTGCACCAACACAAATGTTTGTGGGGCTTGCATGTATTCGTGACATACTTACATGTTTTATTATGTATCTCACTGTGGCGGCGTTTCTACTATTGTGTGGGGTGTAGATCTATTACTTGACTTCGGGTTATTTGAGATTATTTTGCAAGTGGTAGAGCCACGCTGTTATCATGACTCATCGTCAATGGGCAGGCCCGTCCGATGCGGCACCACAGTCTCACAGGAAATCAACGTGAAGCGACAACCTTACTGTCGCATTTCGTTCGGTTATGATTGCTGGATGCCCAACCGTGTTTCTCTTCCCATCCTTTTTCGTTCCCACTCTCCTCCCGATTTGATAGGCCGGCAACACATCCATGACACCAAGCGTAGTCGATAATTAAGGGCTGTAGTGATCACTAATCAGGTGATTTGCTTGCTCGTTTACCGGATCTATGTATATTAAAAAAGTTACTGGTGTTAGTTGGTGTCCCGGTCGAGCCATTTTTACCATAGCTTTTTGATCTAAATCAAAGCTCTACCACTTGGGAACTGCCACTTTTAACGTATACTAATATATCAAAGTACCATTAAAGACACAGAATATAACTTTATAGCGACCAATACGACCATTTTCATTAATCAATTAACAGTACAGAGACGGTACTACTGCGTACATCGTAGTTAAGTATTAAGATTGAAATATTAATTGAAATACAGGTACCTAACCACATAAATATTGGTAATCTCAATAAAGGTTATCTATGTATTATGTATTTGATGATCATACTAACGAGACGATTATACATTATCTGTAGGTAGATACGTAAAAATTCCCACTCAAAAAAATATTTGTTAGATTCTATAAAGGAGATCACCCGGGTTTAAACTAACACACTAACTTATTAGACGGCGCAGCGGCTGTGAATCGTGAGGCCGCGGGCTCAATACCCGTACCGAGACAAATATTTGTATGAAGTTATGAACCATAGGTATTTGTTTCGCGTCTGGGTATTTGTGGTCCGAAAAGTCTCTCGAAGTTCCAGACACAAGACTTGATCTTAGTTTGGGGTTAGAACTATGTATGTGACTGTTAGGTGTATTTATTTATTTATTATTTCCTTTCCACTGTCACCGAAGGGTTAAAGTTTTTATATCATACGGTCAGGCTAAAGAATATAAAAGCATGAAACTAATTAATTATCGCCTTATTGCTCTATAACTATAATTATTACTGTTACGAGTGTTAACGTTGGTTCCAACAATTAATTAGCATTGCAATTTATATGTAAATAACTTTCAGCGCCGGATCTAGATATTTTTCGAGGCGGGGCAAAAACTGAAGAATGCCGCCCCCGCCTGCCTATATTTTTATATTTATCATCATTATCATATTTAGCAACCAGACGCCCACTGATGACACAGGCCTTCTGGAAAGAACGCCGTTTTACCACCATGTTAAGCATTTTTACACGCTTTATATTAGTTTCACTTGTATGTAGCTTCACTTTCAAGAGTTAACGTCACTCGCGTCCGTAGGCTTTGACTCTGGTTTCACTTTTCACACAGTTCGTGGTGGTAGGACTTAAGTGCCCGCCAAAGTGAACCCCGCAAGGGGACCGCATTCCGGGCTCAGCTCGTGTTATTACGGTTTTTCGAGGGGTTTGAGTCCAGGCATGAGGTTGTACTGTGTGGGTATTTTCGATCGCTGTCGAAGGGAAGAGTGTTGACCCGCCGGCCAAGGAGACCCGTAGAAACGGTTGTCCGCTGGCCACCCACGGTACACGACAGGGTCCCAATCGTGGCTAACCACCACGAGAGCCTCACCACGCCCACATAATCTTGGGTGGGTCCGTCTTACCGGTCAGTGAAAGATGTGGGGTCCCGGCGGCCCATCCCGGTAGGGTACGGGGGCTCTTCCGTTCGGCAGATCAATTCGCAACCTGCCGACCCTTTCGTGCCGGTGCTCATTCGGCCTTCTTAATGCCCAGACTTAAGCTCCTCGATGCGTCGTCACCAAAGCGATCCCTTCAACCCCATGACTGTGCAATTTAACAGAGCAGGTCCTTCAGCGGTGCATAACCCTACCACCGCGTTCACTATGGAATTCACCAACATCTCGAGATGGCCCGGCCAGCTTTCTTGACGGAGACGCAGATTCGTTGTCCGGCCGAAAATTCCTATCTGCTGTACCATGGTTATTCGCTTAAAGAAAACTTCAACCCTTAAGTCGGGGTATGCTTGAATGTTCGGTCGGACATCTGATGTCGCCGTTTGCGCTGCATGGAGGACCCGTCCTTCTACGCTCTGTGGGTGCACGTGGATCTTGGTTCCTTGGGCCGCATCTACGTGTGCCTTTACAGGTCTCACAACGGGGACGATGAGACGACCCGGCTGTTCAGGTATCTTAGCCAGGCGGCCGATGACGCGCGGGCGCGGTCCCCGTCGGCCGAAATGGTGGTCTTGGGGGATTTCAATGCACATCACGAACTGTGGTTGGGCTCCTCCAAGACTGATCATGCTGGTTCCTGTGGCCTGTGGCCACTTCCGATCACTGCCTGGTTGGGTCGTCAGTACCGTTCGCTTCACCTCCACGTCCTGTGCAGGTTAAGCGGAGGGTCTGGCATTACTCGTCGGCAGATTGGGATGGTATACAGGAATATTTCGCATCCATCTCATGGAGGCAGCGCTACTTTGAGGGTAAAGATCCCTCAGCGAGTGTCAACGCTATTTCTGACGAGATCAGTCTTGGAATGGAATACTACATTCCTTCCGCTGAGATCGCCAGTAAAGGCCGTGGACGCTCCGGGTTCAATCGTGCATGCGTCGATGCTGTCAGTAATAACTAGGCTTGCGGTTAGATTCAGGTGCCGCGCCATAAAGGATCCCAATATCAGTTCCCTCAAAGAAGCCTACAACCGAGCCACCAAGGCCTGCAAGAAGGCCTACGTTAGAGCGGATGCCTAGCGTGATAGCAGGATTGGGCGTTCGTTGGCATCACCCAACAGTAGCAGTCACGCTTATTGGAGTTTGGCCAGGGCCGTTCAGTCTAACTTCTGTCGTCCAGCGTTACCACCGCTGAAATATCCGGAAGGGTCACTTACTCACAAGCCGCAAGAGAAGGCTACCTTACTGGCAAATCTCTTTGCGGCTATTTCTCGCCTCGAGGACCGTGGTTCCCAGTGGCTGCCTACACTGCCTGATTTCTCAATGGCGGATATCCGCATTAGGCGGTGTGATGGGCCGCATGAGCTACGGTATTTCGATGTGCGAAAAGCCAGTGGCCCGGATGGAATACCGGCGGTGGTTTTAAGAGCTTGTGCAGCCAAGTTTTCTCCTCCACTGACTCGACTCTACCGAGCGTCCTACCGCACAGGTGTTGTGCCTGAATCTTGGATGCCTGAATCTTAGAGGCCAATTTGCAACCGATCCCCAAAAAGAATGATCGGCCAGACCTTACCAACTATCGCCCTATCGCTATCACCTCAGTGATGTGTAAGGTCAAGGAACGGCACATAAACGCTCAATTGATACGCTACCTGGAGGATCACACGTTATTCAGCGACAGAAAATACGGATTCCTTTAAAATCGATCAACGGGGGACCTTCTAGCGTTTGTTCTGCATCGCTGGAGTGGAGCGATTGACCCTGAAGCGAGGCTCTTGCTGTGAGTCTTGACATAGCCAAGGCTTTTAATAGGGTGTGGCAACGTGGTCTTTTTTCCAAATTTCCGGCATACGGTCTGCCCGACAACCTGTGTTCGTGGGTTTTCGGCTTTTTGCATGGGCGTAGAATACGTGGCGGCGTCGACGGACACGCTTCGGCGCTCATGTCGGTAAATGCTGGAGTTCCTCAGGGCTCGGTGCTGCCGCCCACCCTGTTTATTCTGCATATCAATGATATGTTGTCGCTAGGCAATATGACAGCCCGGCAGCAGATGACAGCCCGGTTCATGGACGATACGACTATGGGCCTCCGGGTTGCCGGGTCGACACTGTGAGGGGACGCGAAGATCTTGTCATTGAGCTCACATGGGGTTTCAGGAATATGGTTGAGTTCAATGCCAAGAAAACTCACGTGTGCGTTCACGTGCAAAAAATACCCGTTCTCTCTCACTTCCCCATTCTTCAGGGTGCTCCCCTCTCAATGCGGAATGACCTGAGTATCCTAGACGTCGATATCCGCTGTGATCTCAATCCAAGGAATTTTATTTTATTTAATATTATTTGGGATACAAACAAAAAAATAACATTTAGATAACAGGCGAATGTTTTACAGAATCCAGTAAAGTTTCCACTAATAAAAATGAGAATCACATCGAAGGCGTAATATCTCCTAGAGCACGCAGGCGTAGAGTCCTGAACAGGGTGCGTCGGTTTTTCACAGGTTTTTCAAAGGATAATTTCATACCTGAAGAAGATGAGAAGGACCCAAGAGAATGTTTTATAAATATATTTTTGTAAAAAGCTTTCGTAGAGTTTTCAATGTAATGTAGTTGTAGCGATATAACGTTGGTTTGGTTTTAGAACTATATTATCATAATACACACGTAAACGAAGTCGGGGACAAACTCCTGTACCACATAAAATATGTTAGTTCTTCATCGTTCGGTCAATCAACTAAAACGAACTAGTTAACGCAAATTGAATATTTGAAACCAAACGTAGTCGTTGATATCGATGAAGGAGTTTCTAAACATAGCTTCATCTCTTTTTCAGGCGCCCTTATCGCAAATTCATTAATATTCGCGCCCCGCGGAAATAAATATTTAGTTCTGCAGTGTCCGTGTAAGTGGTGTTACGTTATTGATGAGTTGTATAATTGTCTCCCAAGATTCAATATGCCGCCCTCTGAACTTGCCGCCCGGGGCACAGACCCCGTCTTGCACCCCCCCCCCCCCCACCCCCCCCTAGATCCGGGCCTGATAACTTTAGTAACTTTGAGTAGAAAGTATGACCATTTATGATTGTGGTACCTGAATCCTGAACAAATGCATTATAATGCTAATGACATTCAATGCAAAATAAGTATAAATTAATACATATTAATCGATACTAGGCATTATCGATTAACATTTATAGCCTATATACCTAATACTTTTTTTTACTATAATCAAATACTAATCCATGGTCTCAAATTGTTTAAAAAATAATACGAAAGGATATTTCGATGGACAGTTATTGGTAAATAAAACAGTAAATAACGTTAAACATGTTTTAATTACAGCCAACAACACGTTCACATAATAGTAAATATCACATTTTAATTACTACTTATAAATAAAGTGATCACATCACGCGTGCGTCGCACGTTTCTATACATGTACTATATGGAACATAATTGATACAAAATAAGTTTTACGACTAATCCAGTGTATAATAATACAGCTTATTTTACAAGTCGTACGTAAGGCAATGTAGACGGAGTATTTTCATTGAACTTCATGTCCTTTCCGTATCTCTGGAGAAGTTCTAAAGCCACTCCGTTGGTCCATCCGAACCCGTCTTGCACGTCGTATTCTCCGCCTCCGCCGTGATGTCCCGGTTGCACGGCACTGTACTTTTCAAACATTTTCTGCCAAGTAGTGTAGCCGATGTAATTGGATCTTATCCACACCTCAGCTTGCTCTCTAGCCAACTGCCTCGCCTCATCGTTACCGCTCATGTCCAATCCGCCTATTAGAATACTTTGCAGTGGTGGCCAAGCATTCGGATAATCCCATTGTTCCCCCGAGTGTAATACGGACGTTGGTACGCCACCGGGAAAGTCTAGAGCACCTGACCTTAACAGGTATCTGACCAATTTTGCAGCATAATGAGGAGCATCATATTTCTCAACGGCTCCTGACCACAAAGGTGTAGCGCAACTGGGGTAGAAATGTCGTCGTGGTGACTTCGCTTCAGCGTCATAGTCATACCAAACTCCGTCATTGGCATCCCACAAGACGTTTTCGATTGCATTCCGCCAGTATTTCGCCAAGCTCCACCATTTTTGCGCTTCTCTTCTGTCTTTTAGACGGTAGCGGAAATCGCCAGCAAGTTCTAATGCGCCAGCGAATATAGCGTTTAGGTCGACTGGCAGGATGCGTGTCGCGTGCACATCGGTCAAGTTGCCAACAATTTCACTGCCAGCAGTCACAAACCACCGTGACGAGAAGTCCCACCCGCTCTCTGCTGCACTTTTCACTTCATTGAAAAAATCTTCACGCATGTCTTCGTTTAATAGTGAACGTGCGTTGGTGTAATCTTCATAATAAGATTCCGGACGAGGGCCTTTAGATTTTCTGTCAGCTAAATATCGGAGCAGAACATAATTCTTACCGTTAACTTCAACAGTAACTTTCTTTTTGTCTAACCAGTATTGCAACTCTTTCTCCACTGTCGGAATACTTTGTTCTAACCATGCGAGATCTCCTGAAGCGGCAAAGTAACTGGCAACCATTGCTGCTAGAAGTGGCGGTTGACTTCGTCCTAGATAATAAATTCGACTACCATTTGGAATGTACCCGAGTTTGTCCACTAAATACAATAAGTTTTCTATCATGCCCTTCGCGGTTTGTGTCATGTTACTAATAAGTAGTCCGCGCACCATCCAAAATGAATCCCAATAGTATAATTCTTTAAAACGTCCTCCAGGTACGATGAAACCATTCGGCACATAAAGAAAGCTGTATCGTTCAGGTTCCCGAGTAACATCAGGTGCAACCTTTCGTCCTAATTTAGCCCAAATATTGATCACACTTTTTGCAAATTGTTTTAGCTTAGGATCGGTGATTGTATCAAGAACTGGCGGCTCCGGATTGTAATCTGGTGGCTTCCATTCTTCAAGTTCGTTTCCATCAACAAAATATTCATCCACGAACTGGGAGAGTTGTTCTCGCGTTGGGTTTTGTTTAGTTTCGTGAAGCAATGTTGCAAAGTCTGCTAAAGTTTCATTTTCTGGGTTGCTTAACTTGAGATCAACAAAAGTCTTCGAATCGGGAAAAACGCGCGCAAGTTGAACTTTGTGAAGAAGTTCGCCATTACAGTATATGGAAGAATTGCAAACCGAGACAGCTCTGAATGCTTGCGCGCAAGCTCCCAATAATCCTAGCACCGGATATAAGGGTACATACCGCGGTAAACGCATCTTCAGCATGTTTGCTTAGTATCAGAGTTTCCGTCGGACATTAGCCGGTGCTAGTTGCGCGGATATACAAGTTGATAAACATAGCCTTCGTTTGAACGGCGTGGTTCGTTGACGAACGTCGCGGGGCGAGTGGCCTCGCGTCCGGTCTGAGGCGGCTATTAAACGCATCGCGCGAGTCATGACCGATGTGTGTCAGCGGCGAGTGCGGGCCGGCGCAGACGACCGTCCTCCCATCCCGTTTGATACAACTGGCTTTAAGCGAGTCCACGCTTTCACTGCCGTGTGGCGCGCCCCTCTCGACGAGCCGGCTAGACGGCGATGCGCGCGCAATGTAGGCCGCTCTCAAGGCCCCGACCTCGACTTACAAACGGCCAATCTATGTTTATTCCGTAAAGAAACAAGCAAAAACACGTGGCTGTTCGGCCGCCTCTCACGCACTAAAGATGAACTGTCAAAGTGACATTAAAATTTCTTATCTGTATGATACGGTATGATGCGGAAATCTGGCGCGCATGCGCTGCTCAGTATTAATTATATGACTTCCCATGTTGTCGTAATAACCTCAGTAATCATTATTATCGGAGTCAACCGTACGCTTAGAACTTCGTACAAAGATACTGGGTAGGTAATGTTGTACGTATGATTTACATGTCTTTCTGAATCATTACATTTACGTGTTGGATTGAGTAATTAAATATAACAACCACGAGTTATGAATTGTGAAAGATGGTAAAGAAGCAAAGCATGCAAATTAATTCTAAAATATACTACAATTATGATTTAAGTACCTATTTTGATAATAAGAAATGAAAAAATATATTTTTCGTTACAATGTTTCCCGTAGCGCCATCTGGCCAGAGTTACACTTATTACTTTAACGTTATGAAAACTAAATTAGAAGCTTGAATGTTTAACGAGGTTAAAGCAATTTAACATTTCGCTATATTTTAAAATTCGAAACAATTTTAACAGATGGCGCTGCACGCCCTCTCAATAACGTTTCAAATATTATTAATACGAACTATAACATATAATATCTTGTATTTTTCAAGAAATAAAATTGTTAGTCCACCACAAGACAATCGAAAATTGCACAATTAGTTCGATAATCAGTAGTTTTATCACTTACAAAAAAGCTCTACAGTTTAAAATTAGAGGGTAGGTTTATCCAGACTGTGACGGAAAACGAAGCCAGGAGGTAATTTTAATAACTGCAGAGTTAATAACAACTAATTTAGTATGCTACTCAAAATTTGGCAAAAGAGGAACGATTTTTTCGTATTTTTTGCCCATCGTCGTCATGTATGAATGGTAAATAGTAAATACGTACTTTTTCCTAAATATTGTCTATCGTTAATTATGGGCAGCATATTCAACTTTTGTTGGTCATAAAGAAAGTAATCAAAAATTAAAATAAAACACTAAGATCAACAAAATATATTTATTTTGTAATACCACTAAATCGCAACAGAATCTGCTAGTTCATTTATCAGAAATAAAATATTCACATAAGTACAATCATGTTAAAAATTATTTACCGACAAATAATTATTTATTGTCTCTCCAATCACCATTTATGACAAGAAATTCCCACATTTTCTTTTTTATACAACCAATATTCAATTCAGATAAAATTCTGCGTTTTTATCAAAAGTTACCTATGTTATAAACCATTAATATCCATTTAATAGCAACCTTCATTATTTAATTTAAAATAAATATGATATATTTTTCCTTTGCCTGTTTAAAGATATAACTTATAACACTATTGACATAAATAAATAGCTAACTATTATTACAACGTATCTACTAGTGTTTACATTATGAATATTGGTCTAATAAATATAAGTAGTTTTATTAATAAATGCTTTATATTAAGTTCACAACGAATAGCACCAATAAAGTAGTTTTAAAAGACGGGCTAACAAAATATACAGTGAAATTGTACATTACAAAGTAGCTCACTAAAATTGTTAAAAAATTCTGTTATACCAACGTCTGAGAAAATAGGTAAACAAAAAAAGCAGTATAGTATAACTGCAGTTAGTAGGTATCTACATATGTAGTTTCGATAAAAACATCAAAAACATTTATATGTTGAAATAAACTATTATTTACGGATTTTATCGCGGATTTGGTTTACTCGTAATTTTACATTTTTGAGTTCCCGACGTTTCGATTACTTTACAGCGGACTCCCCGTCCGCCCCGTGACCACGAAAGCTGTAAAGTAAACCAAATCCGAGATAAATGATAATCCGTAAATAATAGTTTTATTTCAATGTGTAACATTCGCGTAAATCTAAGAAACCATTATGTAAAACATTTATATGCAGTACAGTGTAACAATAGGTCAATAAATTCGTCAATAACATGGGTCCACAAGGCACAGCCTATTTATATAGTAATTATCTCACTTTAGTTGCCATTACATTACTTATGACACTTACATATATTTATAATCTTACAGTTATTACTTTTTATGGCACTATACATGAAAACTTACACTTGTTCACAACCAACGAGCTATAATAATCAAAATATAACATATTTGTACGTAACTATGCGAATAACGATATTTTATTGTATAACAAAGTACAATTTTATTAATATTATAAATACCTGGTTGGTAACTTTAATAAAAAATTTAATGCCTAGAAATTAATTACTAAAAAATATTGCATTAGTTTTCGTTTGATGAACTTTCACTATCGCTATTAGAAGAGTCTTCACTGGATTTGCATTCCAAGTCGTCGGATGATTTCAAAACAGGACCGTATTTGGCAAGGATCTCCATTACCACGCCGTTAGACCATCCAAAACCAGCCTGAACTACGTATTCTCCTCCTCCACCGAATCTACCAGGAAACTCGGCGTCATACTTCTCAAACATTTGCTTGTTGTCAGAATAACCTTTGTAACACACACGAATCCATGCCTCAGCAAGTTGTTTAGCTAGTATCTTGCCTTCTGACGTGCCCATAGCTTCGAGCGCACAGATCATGATGCTCACTTCTGGCGGCCACACATTAGGGAAGTCCCATTGCTCGCCACTGCGTACAAGAGAAGCAGGTATTCCACCGGGGAAACTCAAGCCTTGAGAATTTTTCAAATAATCAATCACACGTGGAGCATGTTTCCTAACTAATCCTCGATCAACAGCATTCATCCACAGTGGCGCGACATTACTAGGATAGAAATACTTTCTATGTTTTTCGTTGATTAAATCGTAATCGTACCAGATTCCATCATCATCGTTCCACAATACTTTTTCAATAGAACTTCTCCACTGCTGAGCAATGTGCCCCCAATTTGCGGCGCGAAGTGGCTTCTTCAAAATAGTGTAAAATGTTGCAGTGTTTTGTAAAGCATTAGCAAATATAGCATTTAAATCAACAGGAACAATGTTGATTGTACTAATATCAGTGAGATTCCCAGTATTGTCCCCATTGGATGAAATGAACCAACGCGAAGAAAAGTCCCATCCACTTTCGGCAGCACTTTTAATGTTAGTGTAAAACTCGCTGGTTGTTGTTCCTTGTTTTAATTTTTGAGCGTTTTCATAATCCTCCGCATAAGATTCAGGGCGAGGTCCTGCGCTTGGTGCGTAATATCTGAGAAGAGTAAAAGTTTCACCGTCTTTAGGAAAGGAAACTATATGGGTGTCCAACCAATAATACATTTCTTTTTCTAGGTATTGTATATTGTCTCTCAAGAATTGTACGTCTTTGGTATATTTGTAATATAAAGCAATCATCCCAGAAAGCAACGGTGGTTGGCTGCGCTCTTGATAGTAGCATCTACTTCCATTAGGAATGTGACCAATCTGCTTTAACAATTCAATCAAATTTAAAATCATACCTCGGGCTGTTTCTTTCATTTCACTTATAAGTAAACCTTCAATGATCCAGTACGCGTCCCAATAATATATCTCGCGAAATCTGCCGCCGGGAATGATAAACCCGTGAGTTACTGGTATAAAACTGAACTGGTTGGGTTTTTCGAAAACAATAGGAGTTACTTTCATCGCTAAAGTCGGCCAAATATTGTTAATGTCCCTGCCAAATTGCCTAAGTTTCTCATCATGGATTCTGTCAAGAAATTTAGGGTTGTTAGTGAAATCGGTCGGGTTCCAACTTTCTAATTCGCTGGTTTCATCAAAGTATTTGTTAACAAATTCTTTGATTTCATCTCTTGAAGGATCATTGTTTGTACTAATGAGCAGGTTTTGGAAAGCAGAGAGTGTGGCATTCTCGCTCTGTCGCATTTGCATGTCGACGAATGTTTTGGAGTCCTCGAATATTCGTAACGTTTGGACGTAGTGTAATAATGTGCTGTTGCAGTAGACTGGCCTGTTGCACGACGGCGGCAAGTCATCGGCGAAAGCCGCGGCAGCAACCACTGCCAAAATTAACAGCCTCATCTGAAACAAAATACATAATATATAAAAAAACTGCCAAAACAACTTTGCTATCGATGGTTTTACTATATTGCCTAATTGCTGTTATTTGGAATTAATTGCACCTGTACTTTATAATTAGGAGTGCTCACCTTAAAGCTAAAAGTTCCTAGTTATGCATAATTTTCTAATCACCCATCTAATTATATTAACCAGTCAATAAATACGAAATAATATACACTTTACCTTGGTACATATATCGTTAGGTTTTCAAATATATTTCAACACTTGCATTTTTAAAACTTTTAACTATACGCACATTATTAATTGACCTTTCTTTAAATGTATTTATTTATTGATTTTATGCTAGTTGGCAGTATTCCTAAAACAAATAAAATTAAAATTAATTATAAAATATTTTACCACAATTTCAATATTTCAAAGCAAATGCTAACAAATTATATATAGTTTTCAACGAGTTGTGTAACAAAATACATATAAAATATGCTCTATAAAACATCTATTAATACCTACCAATTCCGTTATATTATTAGAAATCGAACACAATTACATTATAAAACATTAATTTAAAGATTTTTTCGCAAGTTAACGATGACATCGACTGTATCCAAGTTCTTGATAGACCCAAAGCGATATTTAATACTTATAAACAAACTGTTGCTGTTCAAATACTGGTAATCCTAATTAGTACGTACATACATAAAATAATGGGAAAATGAAAATCTGTTTGTAAGTAACCTTTACAATTCGCGATGTACCTTAACTAAGTGAAGAATATAAATTATTACTCGACGGCTTCCTATTACACATACCTAAGACACATCACACAGTTAAATAAACAATCCTGTGTTAATATTTTTTTATGTATATAACCTTTTTGTTCAATTAATTATCGAGACCTTGTGTTTGTAAAATCACTATAAGGTGCTC
The DNA here is from genome assembly GCA_009982885.2 of Hyles vespertilio. Classification (NCBI taxonomy): domain Eukaryota; kingdom Metazoa; phylum Arthropoda; class Insecta; order Lepidoptera; family Sphingidae; genus Hyles; species Hyles vespertilio. The sequence goes on from CM042820.1 coordinate 14,376,039, forward strand.
ACTTTTCGTCCGATAGACAATCAATATGCAAATAAATATTTGACCATGAATCGATGTATTTAGCAAATGGAGTTTGATTTTATTGGCACTGGACAAATGTAATAATTCAATAATTTTGTATCATACCTTGACCCCTTTGCCTGAACCTCTGCTATGGATTCGTGTCGTTTGCCAATTAATTATTTATTATTATGAGATGATTAGATCTTCTCAAGGTAAGTCGATTATAGTGAAAATGTCATTATGATACAAAGTATTTCATGGCAAATTTTGTCATTGTTCCCATTTATATCTGAAGTGTTTTCATGGTTAGTTATAGTAAGGCTCTTAAAGCCTTACTATAAATTTTAAGTTTCGTGTTTCTTATGTATGTAATTTTTTTTAAATTATTCAGTATATATTCTCTGCCGATACCTAATAAACAAACAAGTTGAATTAGGTTGGCTCGTCGATCATTAATAACATAAAAAGTCAAATGACATCATCACGGTAGATTTATTGAACAAAAAATCAGTATTTTATCTACATACTACATATGTATATTATTAAGTGTAATATTTATAGTTTTGTTATACTCGTATAACTTTATTTCGATTGTTTTGTGCAATAAATAAGCATATTATCATCATTATTATTATTAATCAATATGTTATAGCCAACAATAGACAAATCCTTAGTAGTATTTTTATGCTGGTATGACAATGAATAGAATTCATCTGAGGATATGATGATAAGTGCATGTTTTCATCATCATTTACGATAGTTGCTATCCATGCAGATGCTATAGAGAAGGACACACACAAATGTAGTCTCCACTCTCTGGTAATCTAACTTACCGAAAGGAACGCAACATCAAAAGTAATTCATATGAGATTATGAGACAGTGTAACTGATATGTAATTAGCAAAAATATTTGAAAAAAAAGAGCGCATATTGCACTGTATAAAAGTAAATGTGCAATAATATCCCAAATAACAACATCAATTAAAATGGCCAAACTGCGGTTGTTATAAAGTCTTTTAAGATAACATAAGCAATCAAATTAAATGAGTTTAATTAGTGACTGGCGGGTCCTGTTTAACCGGTTTTCCTTTTCAAATGTCTTATGCACAGCATGTGTGTGATAATGGAAAACGAAAGTGAACTGTCATTAGATCACGTGTCGATTCGCTCAGGTTTATCAATAAGCTGCACATGCTTTGAACTGCAGAATTTAACTAAAACACGCATTTAAGTTCGGAATACTAATTAAATTTCTAAACATTGATTGTAATGAAGATGATTTATTTGGTAATTGAAATAATTTGCAAAGAGAAGCTGTTTTTGAAATTGTAACTCATGGAATTCGCCACATATACAGAATGTACTTAGTTGTTATATGCAAGAAATTTTATCAATACAATTACATATTAAATTTCTAGTGGTTGTCTCTTAAATGTAAGAGATTACCTAGGTTTTGCAGCTAGGCATTGCTTTGTAATTCATGGTGTTGGTTGGTTTTGCTACTGCCCATGAGCAGTCGTATCATTTACCATCGGTCTATTGCCATGTTAGTCACGCCATACATCGCAAAAAAATATTAATAATGAGTTATTAGAAATATACGCTTATGGGATTTTGTAAACCTTTTATCATGCATAATGGTCTGCCTGAAACTGCAGATTATTACGCTTTATAAAGAAAAAATGTGTTTTTTTTTTAATATTATACGTAGTCCACTAAAATAAACTCTAACAATTTGCATATTTTCAAACAAATAACATTAATCTTAGTTGCATGCACCAGCTATCAGCGTAACTAATACAATGTCACGATCTAACATGAAATTATTTCCCATACTAGCAATAATTCATATTTAAAAATATATGTTTTATTATGATTTAAAAGAACACTATATTATTCAAATCAGTTTAATAGTTACAGCGTATTTTGACGTTACTAGACTTGCTCGATTATATCGATATACGAGTATATACAGACATATTTTGAGTTGATCAATAAAAACCATTCAAATTTGGCAAGCTTCTATCTCATTAAGGGAATTCCACAAACAAGTTACTAATACATTCCTTTTCTTTACATCAAGGTATACTGCGAATTACACGAAAACCTAATAGGGCAAGTAGGTATACGACGGGCGGTAATTGTTAACAGGCGGAAACACCAGGTAACAGTTGCGGAAAACGATTTTAGGTAGATACTAGATACTGAAAATGTTATGACTGGGACTTTCCCTTCATTGATTTATCTGGGGGCACGGCAGTGCCCCCTCCAAGTCGAGCTAAAAAGCGGCACAGCCGTACTATCCTTTTCTCGAAGCAATTCAGACCATTTTCAACCCCCCATAACTTCGTTGTGGTTAAAGCAAGAAGCCTGAATTTTCAGTTACTAATTAGGCATTGTGTAAACACGGTATATTTAAAATTTCATTCAATTTGAACCAGTAGTTTAAGAATTATAACTTGTCAAACTTTCGCAATTTTGTCACTGACTGACTGACCGATCATCAAAAGTCTAAGGCACTTCTAGCAGACATAGAACCTTCAAATTTAGAATATAATTAGTGTTTAGTGTCTAAAGTAAGGAAAAATTCAAACATTTCATAATTTCTGTCTAGTTTTCTAGATACACCAACTGCGTGAATAACTTTGTAATCTCATATAAATGTATAGGATTACAAAGATACATTTGCAGTTAATGATTCGTTGTACCCGTATATAATGGAATAATAGTTGTAGATTAGTATCTATATATATTATATATGAGGCATAACAGGAGGGGGGTATAAAGAGGGAAAGGGTGTATTCAGACCATTAAACTGTACAAGATTCCTCTAGAAAAACATGACAAAGATAACCTTGCAAATAAATAGACTAAATAGCTCGAAAACAATCACCATGAAAGAAAGAACGCTAATAATCAAATCCGCTATATTTGTGATAAATTGATACCTACAAAAATAAGAAAAAACTATAAGACAGAGGCTTTAAGAAAAATCATTATATATATTCTAGAAATAAAAAGTACCGAAAAGGAATAAAGTAGAACTCTACAAAAAGACGTGAGATCCCATCAAAAACATCCTGTAAAAAAATTCCAAGTCTCGCAGCTCAGTTTTTCATGCCAGTAGCATTATGCATAAATTGTACGATACATTATGTTTTCATGCGATGGCCAAGTCGATCTATTTATTTAAAACGTAAAGAATTTTTAATATTGATATGATAATAACTTACGTAATAACTTTATACAGAACGTCCCTTAATCAAGGACTAAATAAATTAATCGACTTGGTATTTCATGGATCTCCTACTTTTTGCGGTAGAAAAACTGAGCTGCGAGACTTGGAATTTTTTTACAGGATGTTTTTGATGGGATCTACCTATACGAAGAAAGGCAAAGATATTTGACCATTACTGTAACTTTATATTAGCCCATATACGTCCCTCTACAATCGAGAGTACGATTGAGAGGGGTTATAGTCATTAGGTATTTAGGTATCCGCACGATGTTTTCCTTCACCGTTATAGTACGTGGTGATTGACTATTTGTACACACATCCGAAAAGTCAAAAATGTGCCCTGGGATTTACCCGCGACCACGAGAACATGGAAGGTCCGTTACCCACAGACCACCACGCACATATTTATCACTTTTCATTAACGGACATTATCGTTTCAAAATCCGATGGAATTGGTGCCATATTCAAATATTTAACAGAAGTTTTAAATTTATTTTAAATGACCCTAAACCACAGCCTTTATCATACGTGACATTTTTTTCAAGAAGCCGGATACGGAACTTGTGGTCTCAATTCGATCCCAACACCGCTTCTTATGCTTGTATAAAAATAAATATTGATATCGGAGTATTGTGAGAACAGTCTCTAGTAGTTCCGAGTTCTACGACACACGACTTATTATATTATGATCCCGTAGTTAGGAAACGAGGCGGGACGTCACGTCTAATCAGATTCCACTCCGGAACATTTTTTTTTTATTTCAATGAATGGTGTGACGAGCATGCCGTTCGAATGATGGTAAACGATGCGACCACTCATGAACAGTAGCAAAACCAAACAACACCTTGAATTACAAAGCAACGCTTGGCATTCAACTGCGCTCGCCATCCTGAGACATAAGATATTAAGTCTCAATATGTCCAGTTATTACTCTGGCTACAATGTCCTTCAATCCGTAACACAACAGTGCATTTAAACTGCTGTTTGACGGAAGAAATAGACATTGCGATGGTACCTACCCTGGCGGCCTCTCACATACGAGAGACCTATCACCAGAGAATTGAAGTATACCAGCGAAAAAGTTAACCAGCGTAACATATTTTACAAGAGAAAATGGTTTTTCTCTATAATACTACAAAGTGTGATAGCAAAAAGCCTTGCCCTTGCTTTTTGTCAATGAATCTACTTGTTGAATACGAGCCGTGACGTTTCGCTTCGCGTTAACTTTTCAATAGCGAACGTGATCGCTGCTACCTGCTTTACTGTATCATAAAACACGAAGTGCTTCGTCGTGGTAGTGTCATATTATCCATATTTTGTAATTTTCATATTCAATGTGTAAAAATCGGCTTAATCTATGTAGGATATTTTTTGAGTTCCAACTCTGAGTGCGAACTGTGGAGAGAAAGGGGGAGACCTTTGCCCAACAGAGGGATGAGATGGGTTAAAGAAAAAAATATACTGGGAGCATTCATTGAAAACAGAACAACATTTCTTGTTATTTAATCGCAACCCTGCTACGTTACGTTTAGCCGTGAGATCTAAGTTTAAGTTGGTTCCTAGGAATGACGATTTTTTTTTATATCATTGAATGCCGAGACGAGCATGCCGTTCGCCTGATGGTAAGCGATACGACCGCTCATGAACAGTAGCAAAACCAAACAACACCTTGAATTACAAAGCAATGCTTGGCATTCCACTGCGCTCGCCATTCTGAGACATAAGATGTTAAGTCTCAATATGTCCAGTAGTTACTCTGGCTACATTGTCCTTCAATCCGAAACACAACAATGCATTTAAACTGCTTTTTGACGGGAGAAATAGACATTGCGGTGGTACCCACCCAGGCGGCCTCTCACATATGAGAGACCTACCACCAGTTATTATTATTTATTGTACGCCTGACGCCATAGATTATATTTCGGACTCACAAAAACCAAGTTTTATGCTGCCGCAACTTACTTATTTATCATAACTATAAAATAGATTATAGACTAAGGACCTATTAAAGATCAAGTTAGAAGCTAAGGCCGTGTGAACGGAAATGTAGGAAACTTAAGGCTATACGGGCTCCAATATATTATGAACAATGTAAACTACATTGTTTCTACATAACATCGCAAAGAAAACTTAAATGGGGTACTCCCAATACTTAGATAATTATAATACTTTAGATGTCTGAACTGCCAGCTCTTATAATTAAAATAATATGAGACATTGGCAACTACATATTATGCACAATGCATATGGATTTTGCGAGTAAATAATTTTAAAGCAAATACAAAAAAGTTATAAAATATGACAAATTAAATACCTTACAATATCTCAACAAATATTCTGCCGTAAAATAAAAAGTACTCTTTATAAAACCACTGAATTATTATGATCAAAATTCAATAGAAAATTACAATGTTTTCACTATTATGCTCTTTTTTAATATACAAAATGACGACAGATTACATGACGAATGTTGTCTATTACCACCCATCTACGTACTACAATAGATACTAACAACCCAATGTGCAAATCTTAATGACGTATTCAATATGTTGTAAGTATACAAACATGAAATAAGACGATTCGAAATAAAGAAGCACTGATAATAAAACTCAACCATTAGTCATCATTCCTTAACTGCTTGAATAAAGGAGAAACAAATGTTCACGAATTGAACGCTTTAAAAAAACAATTAGTACGAACAGGATAGCTATTTTTACACTTAGATACTTAATAATATTTTTTTTCAGACTTTCCACGCACACACCTGCCCCTGCAACTCCTGTCAGCCAGGATCAATAGTGGCACACAAAGAATTGACACCTAGCTCCGGAGCTCGGCGAGTCTCTCAGGAACACTAGCTTGTCTTTAACACGCATCGAAATTAATCAGGAAGAAAAACAAATAGGAGGAGTTGTAAACAAATAAGTGTCCATTCACTTACTTACTAAATCATAGATAATGTATTTAATATATTTGTGTAGCTGAAATTGAACCAGTGTTTCCAACCAAATACTTCATAAATTAGTATCAAGCAGTTAACCAAAAATAAATAATAATGTAATGAGGACTTTCGATCTTATTCAGTTCATCAGTATCTACTGATATCTATATGAAGTGTAATAATTATTATCATCATCGATATCAATGTTACACTAAGTCAATGATTATCATCAACTATCTTTAATTATCCTGAATTAGAATTTATGCTTACACATAGCATTGACGCAAATTACACGCTCATTTTACCTAACTACATACATAAAATTAATTTCCTCGTATTGGAAAACTCAGGTATGTAAGTGTTTTACAACATAACATGACGCGATCTATTTAATTCCACAACAAGGCTATAGTTTCCTCAACTCCAAAGACTGTTATTGATAGCAACAATGTGAATAACGTCAAATTCTTGAATAATTAAGCCAAGGAGCGCAGACCCAATTTTACATCAATCACCAATTTAAAATAATTAACATTAATAGTTAACAATGACTAAGCCTGGCTTCCTAAACTGAAAATTGCTGAATATTACAAGCTCTATATAAAATAAATAATATACTCATAAATTACACACATAGGCCCGAAACCAATTGAGATATGAAATGAAATTTGTTTATTAGTCTTAGTTCAGTCAATATGTAAGGAATAATTAATTGCCCTCCGAATAAAGAGCTACCCTTATTTAACACTAGCTGTGCCCGCGACTTCGTCTGTGTGGAATTTAACAAAAAAGTTAATTAGTTTATTTCGTATTTTTTTTTATTTTTGCATTTTTATTTTAATTATCAACCTTTGTAACGAAACCATACCGCGATCTAATTCTACGGTGGCGCCATCTCTTAGCGAGCGGCGGTAAACTCCCGTTACACGTTTATTTTCAGTTTCTTTGTATTAACTTTTTCTAAAATAAATATAGCCTAAGTTACTCCTTATTATATCAGCTACCTGACAAAAAAAGTCCCGTCAAAATCGGTCCAGCCACAGAGAGACAGACACAGAGCACATCAAGAGGTCACAGAAAAATTAAAAAGGTCGCGCTGTTTGCTGATTTTGAGAAATTCAAAAAATAAATAAAATAAATTGAAATGTTTTTTTCTTGGAAACTATTGGTTTTAGGAGAAAGTTTTTTTTAATAAAAAATGTACAGGGCATTGCGAACTATATTTTTTGTCATTGGAGTGACGTCATCCGACTTGAAATAATATGATGCAAAACATAAATAAATTCATCTAAGTTCAAATTTTTGCTGAACGAAAGTTCAAATTTTTTGATAACAAAATCAGAAAACAATTAATGCTATTTCATTTGAATAAAAAAAAAAGATAAAAACTGAATGGCATGAATATTGTGCAACGGCACGGTACATAATGTACAATTTGTACACTTCGACAAGTTCCAGCTCGAAAGCGGTAAGTAATATAAAAAAATTGTGTAAATAAAAGTTGTAGTTAATTTTGTGATGAACAACTTTTTAATTTACATTGTTATAAAAAAATCATTTTTTCCTATCGAAAATAGCGTTGGAACACTTTTTTTATCCATTAGCGCCCTCTACTTTTTGTATTTCAAGTCGGATGACGTCACTCCAATGACAAAAAATGTAGTTCGCAATGCCTTCTACATTTTTTATTAAAAAACACTTTTTCCTACAATCAATAGTTTCCAAGAAAAAAGCGTTTTTAATTATGTTTTTATTTATTTATTGAATTTCTCAAAATCAGCAAACAGCGCTACCTTTTTATTTTTTCTGTGACCTCTTGACATGCCCTCCTAACAATTCATTATGTTAAATAAGGGTAGGTCTTTATTCGGAGGGCAATTTACATATTGACTGAACTATCGTGTAGGCAATTATACTGGGTATCTCAAGACTGCTACCGAAAACGAAGCCGGATGGTAGTTTTAGTGACTACAAGCACAATGCAACTAAAAATTTCGCAAAGAAACGCCACAATTATTTTTTATGATTTTTTAAATATCGTCATTTTTGGGTGGTAAATCCATAGTTTTTGCTAAAATAATAATTTAAACACTTTTATACCTTAGATTATTTATTAATAAAAGAGTATACACTATTATTTTAGGAGAAAATGTATTTACCACCCAAATACGGTCATAGGAAAAAAATAACAATAAAAAAAATTGTCGCTTTTTTTGCAACTTTTTCTGTTGCATTGTGTCTGAAGTCGCTTAAACTACCACCCGGCTTCGTTTTCGGTAGCAGTCTTGATATACCCTGTATAGCTCTTATGACAAGTCAATTGACATTGTACTGAATCTCTTTAAACAAAATATTATTTATTATGGCCTATGGTCATATAGGGAATAAATTTCCGACTCAAGGCAGATCATTAATAAAAAAAATTCAATATCACTTTGCTCGACTCGGAATTCGAACTTGAGATCGTACCGTTGTAATCGGACCGTCGCAAAACTGCGCCACCGAGGTAGTCTGACGTAAAAACGTAAAATATCTTAATATTAATATACAACTTTAAAACACATAACTCAATGTGTTTCAGTGTGGCTAATTCTTTTTGCCATAACAACGACATGCATGCAAAAATAAATATATGGGCGAGAAGGAAACGCGACGTTTACAAGGTCGAAAATAATTGAACAATTTTAAACTACATGCTCCATTATATAATCTAAGCTCCATGGTCTTTCTAAACAAAATGTATGTTGTTGTGATAATTCTTTAGATGTGGTTATGTCCATTCAATTTCTCTGACTTGTTCCTAATTTTCGACGCCTATTTGTGAGCAGAAATACACTAACGACAACTCTATCGGATTTTTAAAAGCTTTTCATCTGCGTATTTGGCTGATTTAATATGGAATTTGCTAAATATTATCGTCTACTCGTACTATCTAGCTCAAATACTATTCGACACGATTGTAATTGTTAGATAGTTTCTTGTTTAATTAAGTGTATTTTGGCGGTCACAACAGGCATGTGACATATTTAGGGAAATGTTGTTATGACCATCATATTATTCACCTTATCTTATAAACACATACTTATAAGATTTCAAAGTGCTGAGTTTTATTTTAAATAGCACAGTCAATGACACCTTCTAACATGAAGGTAATTCGTCAAATCCCTAGATATTCATTTGAAATTGTTATTGTTCAAAAACCTTTTAATAATCGTATTCCTTCACTGAATAATCGTTCTTAGTATCTAGATAAAAACAAAGATAATAATGAACCGTGGAAAGTACCTACAGAGCATGTAAACTCCTTTGTTTTTTATTGTCACCTAATCGGTGACTGATATTTTTTTAAGATAAAGAAAATGACGCTTATCTGCACCAACTTCAACATCTCACGTTGTGTCAATGATAAAATAATATCTATCTATTTTTACTTTTGTTAACTGCAAATATGTTTTATTGAATTTATTATTTTTACATCAGAGGTGTGCCCTGGGATTCGAACCCGCGACCACCGTGAACATGTTGGCAGTCGCGTCTAGTCCGTTTACCAACAGGCCACCACGCACTTCATGCGTGTATTGATAGTCAATCACCACGCACTAAAACGGTGAAAGAAAACATCGTGAGGAAACCTGCAATAACCATAGAGATTTATAAAAAAATGTATGGTATGTAAGTCCGCCAACCCGCACAAGGCCAGCGTGGTGGACTATATGGCCTAACCACTCTCAATCATACTCTCCATTGTAGAGGAGGCCTGTGCCCTGCAGTGGGACGTATATGGGCTGATACAGAATTATTTTTACATAATACACAGTCAGGTCATAAGTATTGTCTGTCACACAGTAAAAACTTTTCTTTTAGAATGCTGGCCACAAAAAAGTTTATTGAATTCGAATTTCGAATTATTCATGAAAATAAAAATGTATACTTTATAGAATTTTACTCATTTTGACGTGACAACGTCTTAAATTAGGTTGCGGCTGGGAGTCACTTATGAAAAAGTGTAACGCCCGGTAACGTAACGGTGCGCGCGCAGCACTAGAGAATTATTTTTCAGTTTCACCCACTTTTTCCAAAATTGTCCCATAGCCCCCCCCCCTGCCTTCCCCCACCCTTATTCCGAAATAGTGCCTATTAGCCTCCCCACGAAACCTACCCCCCCCCTCCCCTACCCCCACCCCGAAAATTTACCTCACCCCCCAATCCTATCTCGGCCAACATAGGTCGTAGACCCACCGAGTTTGGTATCCTCGGAACCGTCTTGGTGAGGGCTACAAATTGACCCCGCCAGAAATCCCAAATTACGCAAAAAATTACCCCCCCAAAAAAAAATATTTTACCTCCAAAAAATTAATTTAAGTTAGCCTCCCCACGAAACCTTCCTCCCCCCCCCCTCCCTTACCCCCACCCCGAAAATTTACCTCACCCCCCCCCCCAATCCTATCTCGGCCAATATAGATCGTAGACCCACCGAGTTTGGTATCTTTGGAACCGGCTCGGTGAGCTCTACAGATTGGCCCCCAACCAAATCCCCAAATTCCTCCCTCTCTCCCCTAAAATATTTGTCCAGGCATAACTCCGTCATTTCTTAAAGTAAACCCCCCGTGTTTGGAGTCAGAGGAATCGTCTTGACGAGCTCGACAATCGAGAGCAGGCAAAATACGATTTTTCTTATTGACGTGACAACGTCTTAAATTAGGTTGCGGCTGGGAGTCACTTATGAAAAAGTGTAACGCCCGGTAACGTAACGGTGCGCGCGCAGCACTAGAGAATTAGGCGCATTGAATCGGCGCATGCTTGTGTCTCTGTCTTTGTCTTTCTCGAACGTTCTTGGCGTTGGAAAAACAAGAAAGCGTCACAATACAAGTTCACACGTGTGGTTAAAGTATCGTCAGCTGTGTCTGTAGTGAAAATATGGAGTGCTTAGATTCGTCATTACATGTACAATGTTTTAGTAAACAAAATATATTTCTATAGTTAAAATTTGTGCAATTCTTATTTTCATTCAATTCCTTGTTCCTATTGTGCAATTTAATTATATTCATATCAATAAATATTCTACCGAGAAAAAGACGTTGTCACGTAAAATCTTCGCCCGTAAAACCGACTTTACAGGCAACAATTTTTTAAATATGGAGTGGACGCTTAAAGAGGGCCAGTCTTCGTGCCGGATGAAGTCGATTTCACGCGCCGCCAGCCAGTCTTATGTGCTCTTCGCTCTATGAGCTGGCGCCGAATCTTTTTGGAATACCCAGTGCCTGTTATTGAAAATGGTATGAGAAACAGGTTCCACAAGGTTCGTTAGGACTGTATTTTGATACACAACTGCATTCGTTTTTACACCTTTCTCACAAAAATGTACCTCTGTTAAGCCCTAATAAGAAACTCCCAACCATACCATGAGCGAGGATGGAAAATGACCTCGTTGGACACGCGGAATACGGTTGCTCGCTTCTTCACTACTGTGTGCGTACACCTTACTATTTTGTTTGTTGTAGCTCTCTTCTACGGTAAAAATTTTTTGCCCGAAGCCCTAAGTCTTCATTTAACACCCTTTTCACCGTGGTTCTGCTTAACCCCGTCTGAAGGGCCAACAGTTTCTGCTTACGTTTGGGATTTCTTTGAATTCGCGCCTTCACAGCTTTTATCACTGCTGGAATCCTAACAGACCGACGGCGACCACTTCTTGACCTGTCATCTACAATAGAGTCTTCATTGTATCGTTTGATGGTACGATAAACGAATCATTTGGTTATATTCAAATTTTTCAGTATGTCAAAAATTTGAATTGGCGCGTAACCGCAACGATGCAACGCAATAACTGCAACATGGTCTTCTTTAAGCGTCTACTCCATATTTAAAAATGAGTAAAATTCTAAAAAGTATACATTTTTATTTTCATGAACAATTCGAAATTCGAATTCAATAAACTTTTTTGTGGCCAGCATTCTAAAAGAAAAAGTTTTTACTGTGTGACAATACTTATGACCTGACTGTGTACGTCCTTGCTCATATCTCCAACAGAGTATGAAGTGCACTCAGAGAAGTGCACCATTGTCACCACCATAAAATCACTTTATTTACACGAACAGATAAACATAGTTAAGTTTATTTATTTATTTATTTATTTAAAATAGGTACATCAACAGCAAACACATCAATAGCATTACAGATATATAAAGCAAAGCATATTAAATCACTGATATGAATGCCAATTAAAGTTTATAGTAGAACAATTTTTGTTGAGGCAACATTACGTATGAGTTTTTCTTCAGCCTTATACGACCTCGGTTGCAGAGAAGTTTCATGCTCAACTATGAACGGTTATGGTCTGATACAAAATATTTATAAATTTATTACAACATGTTCTAAATTATGTCTTACATCTTTATTCATTCTTCTATTTGTCCTTTATGTGAGTGGACGTCTCGGTCCATGATTATAGAATATAATATTATAGATTATTATATTATAGATTATATGGATAATATGGCATAGTATTGAATCCTGATAAAACTAAATTGTTAATGATACACTCACCCTACATACCCATAAATGATTTTTGTATACCAGTATATACACATAGTTATAAATGTTTTCATAATAATCGTGTCGATTGTAGTTTTTTTTATTTTATTTATTTGGAAAACAAACAAATGTACAATCTGACTTACAAACTAAGAAAAATAATTATATTTATAATTGTACATTCCACTACGTTTTCACAGATTACAATAAAAAAAAAAAAAGTGGTACAGAAATGTATGAAGAAGATATACCTAAATTTAATAATTTGTGTTTGTCATCAGAACATGCATAATTTCTTTTTTAAATATGTTTTTTCTAAGACTGAATATATCTATATCAACAAAATATTTATTATAATTTTTAACCATTCTATGGAGGGGCGCTCTCTCACCCGCATTTGTACGACAAGGGGTTGTGGCAAAAAGCGGGTATACGCGTGTCCCTCGCCTAACTACGGTTCTTGGTACAATATAGAAAATACTATTGACTAGGTCGGGACAGTCATACCTATTGTGTACTATGCCATGGAGCATCATGGTTTGGAGAAACAGGCGTCTTGATTGTAATGTCAATAAATTATATTTTTTAAGCGAATCTATGTATGATATTCGTGCTGTTGATGGAATTTTATATTCGACAGATCTTAAGAATTTGCGTTGTATTTTTTCTATCGCCAGACTATACTTGTCGTAATATGGGTCCCATATCATACTTGCATATTCTACTTGTGGGCGTATCAAGGAATTATAAAGATAAAGGCATGTTCCTTGTTGTTTAAATTCCGATGAAGCCCTCATTACTAAATTGTACATTTGGTATGCTTTAACAATTATTTTGTCTATATGTAGGTTCAAGTGCAGTTTACTATCCAAAAGGACGCCCAGATCACAAATATGAGTCTCTTTAGTGAGAAGATTGTTGCACAAGGAGTAATTAAAATTAATTAGATTTTTATTTTTTGTAAAATTGAGATATTTACATTTGGGAATGCTTAATTTCAAGTTATTCTTATCACAATACTCAGACAAGTTATTGAGGTTACTTTGGAGAAGATGGCAGTCCTCTACCGATTTAATAGATTTAAATATCTTAAGATCGTCAGCGTATAACAGGAATTTACAGTTAGGGAAACACTTATTAATATCGTTTATGTAAATTATAAACAAAAGAGGGCCCAAAATAGATCCTTGGGGTACTCCTGATGTAGCTACAAACGAGTCTGAGTGGTATCCATTACATACAACAGTTTGGTTCCTGTTACTTACATAAGACAGAAACCATCGCAGTAAGTCTCCTTTGATTCCGTTAAAAGAAATCTTATTCAAAAGAATTTTGTGATCTACTCTATCGAAGGCCTTTTTGAAATCAGTGTATACTACATCTGTCTGGATTTTGGAGTCAATATTATTAAATAAATGGTTAGTAAATATTATTAAGTTGGTAACGGTAGACTTTTTCTTAACGAAACCATGCTGCTACCTGAGCAGGATGTATTGTTGAACAAATGGATAAATTGCATTGTGAACTAACTTTTCAAAAATTTTAGCTATCGTGCATAGAAGGGAGATGGGTCGATAGTTCTCAATATTTTGCCTCGATCCGCTTTTGTAAACAGGAACTATATTTGTTTTCTTCCAAATCGAGGGAAATTTGCCTGAATGAATACATTGGTTAAAAAGTATAAGCAGGGGTTTACTTATTGTATTTGCTGACCACTTTAGAAAGCAAGGGGGGATACCGTCAGGCCCCTGTCCTTTTGTAAGATCTAATTGTTTAAGCTCTTTTATCACATCTTTGTGGTCTAGATTTATGGAACAGAGAGATGTGCTGCTGTCTATTGAATCCTCCGATCCTGGAGTCCAATGTGGTGAAGTAATATTGGATGGTTCATACACAGATTGGAAAAATTTTGAAAACATATTACATATTACAATGGGATCGTTAGATGTTTCATTTTTATAATACATATTTGAAGGTAGCCCTTGTTTATCTCGACGATTGGCTAGATATGTCCAGAAGTATTTTACATTTTTGGGAATACTACTTTCAATGCTGTCTATGTATTTTCGATAACATTTATTGCATTCTTCTTTGAAGCGAGCTCTATGTAAAGAGAACACTTCGTAATCACACACATTTTTGTATTTTTTCCATTTAGTCCAAGCTTTCTTTTTTGAGCGAAACATATGTATTAGAGCTTTCGTAAACCAAACAGGAAAATTAGAGTTTTTAGGTTTAGACATCGGTACATGTTTTTTTATGATTCCATATATGTTATTATAAAATGTATCAACAGACTCTTCAGTAGCCTCAGTATTAAGTACTGCACCCCAGTCTATTTCATCTATTTCTTTATTAATGTGTACATAGTCTGCCTTACGGTAGTTATATTTCGGGCTATTATGATAATGCATATAGCTTAAATTAATAGTAGTCGAGAGTAGAGCGTAGAAAGGTGGATGGTGGTTGTCAGCCTGAAGCAGATACTGAACAGGCTTAAAGATATGACAATCGATATTAGAAATTGAGAGATCTAGTATACGTCCATTAGCATTGGTAAGGTGGTTGTACTGATTGAGATCGTGGATAGTCATAAAATCTCTTAAACTGTTACAAATTGAAGAAGAGCCCATACAAGTTAAATAATTTCTAGAAGGGTCAATTGCATTCCAATTTGCTACTGGTATATTGTAATCGCCCAGTAAGAGCACGTTATCTATATGAGAGGATATCATCAAGTAGTCTATACTTTCAAAATGTAAATTATAAGCTTCAATGGGTGAACAATTCGGAATGTACACTGCACTGATAACCGTATGCATTTTGTTATTACAACTTGGGATGGCTATGACTCTTTGTTCATAGAATTTTTCGCTCTGTACTTGGTTTGAAAGCGATATACTAATTGGATTATAATCTCTAAGAACAGCTATTAAAACGCCACCTCCTTCAGATTTATTAGTAGCTATTCTGTTCCTATCGCAACGAAAGACAACATATCGACTGTCAATAAATTCATTATTATTTATACTAGGTATCAACCATGTTTCTGTTAAAACAATAACATCAAAACAATGTGATAAAATATTCATATACAGAGTGTTAAGTTTTGTACGTATACCTCTACAATTTTGATAGTATATGCTAAGGTTTTTGATATTAGTAGCCATTGTAGATTTTTAGATATTGAAAAACTTACTATAAAATATTAAACATTACAATTAATTATTACTAGTATAGTTAGCTTTAATCTTACTTATATCATTTAAACCCTTAACCGCCATGATAGGGGATGATTCACATCTTCTGACGAGAATAGTAGAGTGTTTCACCCAGACGAATTTGTAGCCATTTTTCTTGGCCGCGTCGCGAGTATCCCGTAGCAATTGCTTCTTGTGGAGTGTTAGATGCTTATTTATGTAGACAGTTCGAGTTGCTCCAGAGATGCCTAAATCCGAGGAAGTGAGACCTTTTTTCAATCGATAAGCGGCCAGGATATTGTCTCTTAAGACGCGGGTATTGAATTTTACTATTATGTTTTTCGGCCTGTCATTCGAGGTAGCATGTGGAACTCGATGAATAATTGCAATCTCATCATGTGGTATCACTAAATTGATTTGCTTCCCTATTTCTTCTAATATGGTAACCAAATTTTCTCCGCGCCTTTCAGGAACATTAGAAATTTCCAGGTTACATTGTCTCGCTTGTTGCTCAAGACTGTCGATTTTCGCTTGCATGCCCAGTACTACAGTTTGATCCAATGCTCGGTCTTCCATACTCTTTAACCGCTTATAGTGATCATCATACTTGTTTGAAATAAATTGAGTAGCTGATTTAATTTCGTTAACTTCATCAGATAACTTGCTGAAACTTTCTCGTAACGTAATGTTCTCCGAACGAAGGCACTCAATTTCCTTCTTAAAGTCTTTTCTATATTCCTCCAGGTCGTTTTTAATGGTTTTTATACTCTCATTTATAGAAACCAACTTGTCATCCAGGCTGATCTTTAGCTCATTGATAGCATTCTTGAGATCCGTAAAATCGCTTGTGTTAACGCCTGTGCGGCTACATTCGCAGTCAGGTTGTAGTTGTAAGCCAATTGAGAGAGTAAAGTGTGTAACTTATTTAGGAGTCATAGTTGACGAGCATTTTTCTTGGGAGGAACATGTTAATTTTATTTGTAAAAAGCTTAAAGTAATATTATGTCAATTTTATCACCTTAGTTATAGGATTCCTAAAGGAGCCCTGAAATTATTATATTCGGCTTTAGTAGAATCTATATTGGACTATGCTCTTGACTGTTACGGACTTACATTTAAAACGCATATTAATAAATTAGAGAACGTTCAAATGAGATTTATAAAATTACTTGTAGATAATAAAATTAGAAATAAATATAAAAATGATCCATATAAACTTTTTAAAATTTGTAAGTTGTTACCAGTCAGGCTGAAACATAAATTGATACTTCTTGTTAACAGCCATGGCAAACAGGAGCATAGTTCTTTAGTATCTGTGTGTAATAATTATAATACGAGGTCTATGACCTCGGGCAAATATGTTGTGCCTAGAGTCAACAATATTTATGGAGATAGAACTTTAAAAAAACGCTTACCCTACACTCTCAACAGTCTGCCCGAGGACATAAGGCAGGAGTCCGTTAAAACCATATTTAAATATAAACTCAAAAGGCATTATTTAGCCAACTTGCCCTAATTTTTGAGTTTAAATATGTAATTAGATATGTAAACACCGATCCTGCAGTCAAACTGTATGTACAGTTTTGCAGGACACTATATTAGTTCCTATGTATTTAACTTGTTTTGTTAAATAAATAAATAAAAAAAAAATAAAAAAAAAACGGTTTACGGTTAATACAGTCAGAGATAGCTAAACAATGATATCGATACACCATGCCTTCATGGATTGGCTTTATATGCGATTTCATTAGTAGCGTTAATTTTTACAATTGGCGGAACTACTAAACAGTTGCTTTACTATGCTTATTGTTGCATTTTCAATAAAACTATTATCGTTTGTTGATACATTGCTGTTTGTTTGGCTTCATAAACGTACAAGCTAGTACATTTATAAGTATATAAAAAAGTACATTTTTATATTATCAATTTCTGTAAATGTGATTCCCTCACGATTTCAATTTCAAGACAACACGATAAATATTCTGTATATTTACGTAAAACAGATGACTTTTTTAGATTTTCCTCCTACATTCATAGCTCAGACATAGAATACCTTACTGTTATCGGTTTATGAGCATGTTAAGCACTACATAGTACACGACAGTATAAATTCTCATATCAACACAATTATTCTTTGGAAAATATTATATATGCATACAACATAATAGCGTTTTAATGGTACAACAATTGAGTAGTCTTTAAGTAGAATTATTTAAGAAACTAGCGCATCTACAAACATATGTGTCTAAATAATATTACGTATAACATTCTGCGGTGTTCACCGCGGAAAATTATTTCTTTTGGACAAACATTTACCCTACATCTTATTTTGATACTCTTCATATGAGAGTTTTGTTAACTCATAAGCAATTCTCAACCTTAGCACGTTTTGGCTGAATCACTAGAGACACCGGGTACTGCATAATTGAGAACATTCTAACAGGATAATCATAGACATATTGTAGATCGGAAATGAAACATTTTTCCGGATCTATACGTGACACCAGTCTGCAGACAAATGACATTATGCAAAATATTATCAATACATACGTACGTACCTGCATACTATATGCATCAACATAAAATATACATTTTCATCAACTTCGTGGCATTGAGTATTGCTCAGTTCTCACCTTAGAGTATGTATATACCGGGTATCTCAAGACTGCTACCGAAAACGAAGCCGGGTGGTAGTTTTAGTGGCTACAAACACAATGCAATTAAAAATTTCGCTTAGAAACGCGACAATTATTTTTTATGATTTTTTAAATATCGTCATTTTTGGGTGGTAAATCCATAGATTTTGCTAAAATAATAATTTAAACTCTCTTATATCTTAGAGTATTTATAAATTAAAGGGTATACACTATACTATTATTTTAGGAAAAAATGTATTTACCACCAAAATATAGGAAAAAAATTACAAAAAAAAATTGTCGCTTTTTTTTGCAACTTTTTCTGTTGCATTGTGTCTGAAGTCGCTTAAACTACCACCCGGCTTCGTTTTCGGTAGCAGTCTTGATATACCCTGTATGAGCGCTGGTACTTCAAAAACGTAGATAAAAATGGTGGTGCCGGGCCACCTTTTTCTGCCCTCCTATTGGCTAATATTTGAACAGGTTGTGCAACATACATAAATTATTTGAAAAAAAAATAAAAATTAGTAGTTTAGGTCTATTTTATTTCACTCAAACTCGTTTTAAAAGAATAATAGCTAAATATAATTTCGGCTATCAAAGGAATTTATAGCAATTTATTTCTAAATAATTAATTAAATTTTTACGAATATAGGAGCGCTACCAACATTACGAACAAGAAAATATCTACGTTTTTCAAACCGCGAATGTATGACAGCGCTCCCTCTATATACCGGGTATCTCAAGACTGCTACCGAAAACGAAGCCGGGTGGTAGTTTTAGTGACTACAAACACAATGCAACTAAACATTTCGCAAAGAAACGCGACAGTTATTTTTTATGATTTTTTAAATATCGTCATTTTTGGGTGGTAAATCCATAGTTTTTGCTAAAAAAATAATTTGAACTCTTTTATACCTTAGATTATTTATAAATAAAAGGGTATACAATATTATTTTAGGAAAAAAATGCATTTATCACCCAAATATGGTCATAGGAAAAAAATAACAAAAAAATTTTTTTTACTTTTTTTTGCAACTTTTTCTTTTGCATTGTGTCTGAAGTCGCTTAAAATACCACCCGGCTTCGTTTTCGGTAGCAGTCTTGATATACCCTGTATAAATACTCTAAGGTTCTCACAGATATACAATATTTTATAATACCTAACGTAACACTTTTGATATGATTACATCGAACATAATTTTTATATGTGGCTTTGGGGGTTTCCTTTAAGACGAAAGACTTATAACCGATGTATGTTATGTGATACTAATGTCTCCAAATAATTTCGGGACTCCTGATTCCTGACCTGTAGGAATTCATATGAGCTAACTGTCCATAATTCAGGTATGTAGGGCCGATTATTAAGAGTAGGACTCAATTAGTGTGTCTCAACTATAGTTAATACTGGTTAAATTGATGATTCTAATTAATGTGATTTCAGACATGAACAGTTGTAAGAATTTTTAACACATAAGGCATCGTTAACACATTTTCAATACTACAGTGATTATATTGATGCAATTACACAAACAAAGTATTAGTATAAGAATGAGAGATACTATAGATTTCCTGTACAAAAAGAGTAAGTATTTTAAATATAACTACACCAGAGAACCTACAAGTAAAACGAAGTTTTGATTAATATCTATTTAAAATATGAACAATAAAATCCAGTTCGGAATTCATGTAGCTAGCCTACTACGCCACAATAAGTTTTACTGGACTACCTAGCCCTACGATCAACGATTCTAATACATTCATTGCTAATTTCATTTTCCTATATCATACCACATTTGTCAGAACGATGTTATAACAAAATAGAATAATTTACTTAGCAACTAACTTTGACTTAATTAACAGAATTTTTTATTATGTTTTGGTATTGGAGAGACAATTTATTCAAGACTTAAATTCTCGGCAGGCACATCACACACAGCCTTCGGTGTCCGTGTATATTAAACCGTTTTCCTTTAAAACATTTTTATAACACATTTCCGTCTATGACGAATTATGGCGAAGTCGCAGGAATAATCAAATTGGTTATTCTTTTTTGCTGTCCGTACAAAAACCATAGCTGCACGACTCCATATTAAACAAATGACTTGTAATGAGACAAATTAATATTCTGCAACTCACCTTGAGATTGTGTAATTATATTTAATTGATCCTTCAAAATAGATTCGCTAGAGTTTTTTCTAAATCAGCGTGTTTAGATATACGATATGTTTATATTAACCTTAGAGTAAATATACATAGAGGGAGCGCTGGTACTTCAAAAACGTAGATAAAAATGGTGGTGCCGGGCCACCTTTTTCTGCCCTCCTATTGGCTAATATTGGAACAGGTTGTGCAACATACATAAATTATTTGAAAAAATAAATAAAAATAAGTAGTTTAGGTCTATTTAATTCCACTCAAACTCGTTTTAAAAGGACAATAGTTAAATATAATTTCGGCTTTCAAAGGAATTTATAGCAATTTATTGCTAAATAATTAATTCAATTTTTACTAATATAGGAGCGCTACCAACATTACGAACAAGAAAATATCTACGTTTTTCAAAACGCGAATGTATGTAACACAAGTTGTGCGGAAGTGGAACTTGCAATTTCAGATCGTGTTTCAAACCGGCTACTAAATTCAAGAGTCACGATGGTTTAGCGTATTGTTCTAGTTATGAGGTTCCTTCCTCAATGTCACTACCTCTTTATCACTCAAAGCGGTCCATACACATTTAAAATGTTGTTATATTTAAAAAAACTACTGTGAAAACGTGACTCATTAACTTAAAGTAGCCACAGCCCACTTAGTTGCTTCCACATTGTATTTGAATGTAAAATACTACGTGGCTGTAATTAACATTTTAACTAAAATAAATACAGACATATTTAAGAATGATTATTTGATCATATGTATTGTCACAGCAGTATGGCATTGTTACCCCTTATGTTAAATACAATGCAATACAAATAGACTAGGTATTCAGGGTTGACACATTAAACCTTTTTAGACGAAATCATTAAATCAGCATAGGTAATAATGCCCTAGACAACACCTGCAGATGTCCATAAAAGTAGACAATTAATCTTTGTTGCTAATGATCACAATCTTATACATATATAAAATTAAATATATTGTGGTATTTTATGTAGTATTTATTCTTTTTTTTAGAGATCACTCTAGATAAAAAATTACATATTAACGTAAAAAAACTTGTTTAAAGAGCAACTTATTATAAATAATCTGACAGCTTTTTGTAACTATAATTATGTGAAAAGGATTTTATTTTATTAAAACTAATACTGTTTTTTGATTTCACCATATTGAGACCGGTTGAACCGAATGTCCGTCTTTAATATGTATTTAATTAACAGGCTTTGATGCTCGATTCGCAACTCTTATTAAGATACCAAACCGAACGATAATTTCAACACTACAGAACCGGTTTTCAAATTCCTCTAACATAAAAGGAGTTGTGACGTACCCCGAGTTTAGAAACTGAACTCTACGCTAGAATTTGCACCTAATTCAACATTTAATGATTTTATTCGTCCCATACCTAATACATATTCAACAATCGGCATTAAGATTGTAAGACGTCACAATATATTTATTTATAATATGAATTAATTATCATACCGCCAGTTTTCCGCGCCGTACGTAAATGTTCATTCACCTCTAGGCTCTACGTACTACTACTACGTCAATAAAAAACGTTTTGTTTGTCTATACTGTGATTTATAAGCACGGTCTTGTTTCAGGTGTTGAATAATTAGCAACGGTCTAAAAGTTTGACGGTGACGAGCAAATATGGCTTTGAAATTTTCCATACCGCAATTAGGGGTAAGCAAATTTCCGCAACTATAGAGTACAATTTTATTAGTAGTCCTGTTTTACGACATGATACAGTTATGCAAATATATTAAGTTAGAAATGAAATGAAATGAAATGAAATGTATTTATTGGTCACGTAGGCAATTAAAGAACTCTTATGACAAGTCAATACACATAGAACTTAATCTCTATATACAATATATTTTCTGTACTTAGTATTACTTATTTTAATTTCTCGCTTTTGTCAATTTATTTATTTGTCAAAGAAATACATTATTTACATTAGTCAAATTAAATTAAATTATTTATGGACCATGAATATTATTACAACGGTGCGTAGCGGTTTATAGTTACCACCGGATCCAACGCGGCCCTTCCTGAGAAGACCCGGCGAAACAAACTCAGTGGGCTTACACTACCACTGGAACTACGCGACGCGACCCAGTCCTGAGTATATCCAGCGAGTCAAACTCAGTGGGCTTGGTTTAAGTCAATTTACTAAAATAAGTATTTGTGTCTTACAAAGATTTGCCATATTTATTATTATTTTTATTTGTTTTCTCGATCGGTCGTCATATAATTCAATTGATTAATTTAAATGTATATTGGTTAATTTTTGGGTTCACAATTTTTGATACTTTTAATTATTTAAATTAGGTGGTGTAATAAGCGAATAGTTCAGGGCCCCAGAAGGTCGTAATGTGCAATAGAACACCTAATCCCAGGCTTTTTTATCCTCAATATATTCCTTAATATTATAATAACCCCTAGTCATAAGTTTGTTTTCGATATGTGTCCTAAATAGTTTGTCCGGTAGCTGTGTTATCCAATAGGGAATATGCACCAGACTTCAAAATAAGTCAAAATATTTTTTTGTAGTCTTTATTAATATAGAAATATACCTTAAAGATATTTTTTAAATTTATCAACTCTAAATCGGTAAAATAAATACTTAAAAAATGACATTTCAAATTTGCCGCGCATTTTTTCCGAAACGCAATCGCTTGAAAAGTAAAGTGACGACAATGGGCACGTTCTTATGAAGTTTTACGATAGCTTGTTGAGTGTATTGTTTTACGTTTGTTTATGAGTTATTTTGTGCTTTCTTTATACTATTAAATAAAATGGATTATTTTGTCACGAAATACAGTTCTGTAACAATTCATGAAAGAAACTTAATCCAAATACTACATTGTTCATATCGCGACCTCTGACGTCACAGCGAGTTAGCGCCAATATGGCGTTTAAATGCTTCGAAACTGATAGCACTTTTGACTATTTTTTGTACTTTTTTGATTGATATTTTCAGACTTATATTTTTTTCCGATAATGTAATAACATACAAAATTGATTGAAAATATAAAAAAATGACATGCATATTCCCTGTTGGGAAGTTTATTATAACATTTAATACAACTACCCAAGAAAGATTTTTTTGACTTTTCTAGTCTAAACGAGGGTATTGCTAGTTTATTTTTATTCCGCGCATTTATAGTGTGGGTGTCACTGAACTTATTAAACCTGTTAATATTTTTACGAACGTGCATTATATTCTGAAAGATGTATTCAGATGACACGGTTAGTATATTGCTTTCCTTAAAAACAGATCGCAAAGAATTGCGGCTCCTTAGATTATAAATAGCGCGGACTGCTCTTTTTTTTTTTTGTTATAAGATGAATATGGACTCGATATCAGCCGCTGATCCCCATAAAATAATGCCGTATGACATTATACTATGACAATAAGCAAAATATACCAATCTAGCCGTTGCAACGTCAGTTAGTGTACTTATATTTCGGACCGCGAACGCTGCGCTGCTAAGTTTAGCTGATAATCTCTCAATTTGTGGACCCCATTGTAATTTTTTATCTAGAGTGATCCCTAAAAAAATTAATAAATACTACATAAAATACCACAATATATTTAATTTTATATATGTATAAGATTGTGATCATTAGCAACAAAGATTAATTGTGTCTACTTTTATGGACATCTGCAGGTGTTGTCTAGGGCATTATTACCTATGCTGATTTAATGATTTCGTCTAAAAAGGTTTAATGTGTCAACCCTGAATACCTAGTCTATTTGTATTGCATTGTATTTAACATAAGGGGTAACAATGCCATACTGCTGTGACAATACATATGATCAAATAATCATTTTTAAATATGTCTGTATTTATTTTAGTTAAAATGTTAATTACAGCCATGTAGTATTTTACATTCAAATACAATGTGGAAGCAACTAAGTGGGCTGTGGCTATTTTAAGTTAATGAGTCACGTTTTCACAGTAGTTTTTTTAAAATATAACATTTTAAATGTGTATGGACCGCTTTGAGTGATAAAGAGGTAGTGACATTGAGGAAGGAACCTCATAACTAGAACAATACGCTAAACCATCGTGACTCTTGAATTTAGTAGCCGGTTTGAAACACGATCTGAAATTGCAAGTTCCACTTCCGCATACAACTTGTGTTTGTTTGACCATATACCATTGAGACAACCAATAACCAATACATAAGTATAATAGATGAAATATTTTAAAAAGCCTTAGCTAGTTAGATGTTTTAAGAAGGCCAGTGCTACAATTCGGATATAACTATATTTACAATGCAGTTCCAATCTATCTAAGAGCAAATACTAAATATTAGTTTAGATAGCTTAATAATTATGTAAGAAGATTAATATGAGAAAAAAGAAGCCAAAGCTAAAGAATTTCACAAGGGAAAGGAATAAATAACATTCGAGAGTTTTTTAATTAGAACGTAATATTTTCCAAAGAATCTTCGCTATGTAAGGAGGAAACAACCCAGCACATTCTTTCAGAGTGCCCGGGAAGGACCAGCAATGGTTTCGCGGGCGGTCAAGGAATGTTCGGTGCCGCCCATAATGCGTGTAATGGTAATCGATTGGTTTTTAGTCAGTATGCTGGTGTAGGTATTGTAAGAGACCCAGCTCGGCCATAACAACCGCAGTATACCGTGGAAGGGCAGCGACATTGACATATTGACATTGACTTGCGGACTCCCCCAAGGTATCGGAAGGAAAACTTAATCTTTTCATCTTGTACAATAATGAGTGGTTGTATGAAGGAGAGCTAACCAAATTTACCTATTTGTTATTTCTAAATATTTCTTGATTCATTATGGATTCGCGAATACAGTTACTTTAAAACGTGCTTATTTGGCTTTCTAATAACAGACCTAAGCTAACAGACATTAGCACAGATACATCCTTTTCTCTTTAAATATATAATTTGTAGCTCTCGAGGTCAAATGCATCAAAATGTCGATATCTTCATCTTTATAAAATAACCATACTTCGAAATTAAATGTTTGGAATTCAATCATTTTACTGTAAATATTTAAGCAATGGCTAATGTCCTACTAAAATAAAACATTTGCTTATATAGTATAATGTTGGCTTCCTAAAGTCTCGAAAACTTACTACAGCCTTGCCTACAACCCTCATGGTGACATGTCTCCGTTTCCACTTTCACTTTCGGCGCCATTTACAACACTTAAAAATTTAACGTCTTCAAAATTACACTGAAGTCATATTTTATTATGTTCTAGTTTAGTCACTGTTTTGACGCAGGCGAACTGCAAGCCGTCCGCCAGAAACTAAATATTATAGGCACATTTAATATTGCAATATATTGTACTAACATACCGGTTTCCTCATATTGCCAGACTGTTGTATTACAGGTAAAATGTACGAAAAAGTCTTACGCAAACGCTTAATGGTAAATCCGTAAAACACGGATACATTTTTCAAATAATTTTATAGTGAGCTATAATGAGATTCATAGAGCGCATGAAACGCGAAGAGTTTATAGAAAATTTAAAGGAAACTGTTTAAAAAAGTTATGCGGTAGTACAGCATATGTAATTTATCTTATTTACGATGATACCAGGAAACCAGTTTGAAGCATAAACTTCAGTTCGATTGATAGGCGATAATTTTCAAAAAAAAAATAGTTTTTACCACCAAACACGATGATGTTCTAAAAAATGTATAAGTCACGTTTTATTGCTAAATTTTTAGTTGCATTATATTTATAATCACCTAAACTACCACGTGGCTTCGGCTTTTCGGTCGCAGTCTGGATATATAGTACCTATATACCTTGTGTGTGCTCTAACTTCTCTCAGAACAGATAACTTAAGCAATAGTTCTGTCAATCATATTAAAGATATACATAAGCTTACGAAGACAAAATAGCCGTCAAATATATCAATATGTCAGACAAATATTATCATATTTTTTTGCAATCTTATACTTGATACCAGTGAGTACAAATGCAATTTGTAACTGATACAATTAGTAATGTAAGTGGCTTCAACGAAGCATTAGTACTTTACAAGTAACAAGTGATTGTGGCTAAAACTAGGCCAAATAATCGGGCAAATGTGTTAAATGTGGCTGCATTTAGCAATAACCAGGTGATCCTCTCTGGGACATCTTATCTCGGATTAGTGGGAATTTTATGGTACTTTGATGTCCTTGTTTACTGTAACGTTTGTTATTATAAATATTATTACACTTGGAGTCAGGAATTTGTGCCCGATATGGCGATAGGCTCGCCCCCTATCACATCATGGAACGGAACATACAAGGCGAAATGTGGGTGTCCTAGTAGCACCTCTGCCTACCCTTCAAGGCGAGAGTTTATGTATGTATTACACTTATTGTGAAGTGAAATAATTTTTCAACGTGGATTATTCACTGGAAATACAATTTGCGTCGGTAATTTAGCTAATTCCATTTTTAGGTGTTAGTTCCAATGATTCTTGGTTTGTAAATAAAAGTTAATGCCAAATGTGGCCTCAAGGATCAATTGGCTAAGTGTGCTGATTAATTATATTTAGACCGTAAGCTAATTTGCCTTATAAAACATAAATCTTATATTATTATTTTAAACAGTTATTATTCAAATAACACTCAAAGGTAAGTCACCATATAAAATGATAAAAAACAACTTGCTGAAAATTAACTACCAACGTTCTTAATTGGGTAATTTTCTTTGATGTTCCAATAATAAAAAGTACTGCTGAGCAATATATAGGGTGATATTTATATAATATATTTATTTTATTTGTACAATGTCACCGGTGGTGATGAGAAACATGCGGGCTCAATTAAATACCATCTGTCAATATTATCAAGTACTGCCTTTATAACATATAAAGAAATTTTTTTTTTGTTTGTCATTATTAAAACATTTATTATTTAAGTACTTACCCTTGTCGCCTGTCAGTAATTGTAAAAACTAAAATTAAAAAATATAAAAAATTCCTTATATGATTCTCTGTTGAAATATATTTAAAAATATTTTATATCTAACATAAAAAAGTGATATAAACAAATATGTCCATGACTTACCGTGAGCTCGGTGACCATTCACTTCCACAGCTAAAACGGCTGTCTATAAACACAAATTAACTCTCTTTAAACAAATCACGGCGATATCGAAACTATGAATGAAGTATGAACACTCAAGCGATGGATTTATTTTAATGTTTCATCGATCAATCGTATAGACATTGCTATTCGATAGTTCGGACGAAACGAAATGAATCGAGTGTACACTATTTTATACGTGCGTTTGAAGTAACGCCTTCGAGATAACTGAGCGTCAATGATGAAACCTTCGCATCCGCGTCGCTTATATACTGTTATTGATAAGCTTCAAAAAATCGGAAGCGCTGAAAAACAATGCTGGCATTATTAAATGTTTTTAAAAATATATTTTCAATAAATATATGCAGAACAAAAACAAACAATCATGTCAATAGTTATTCACTTGTTAAGTTAATCTATAGACGGGCGATAATGCATAAAATTTTGACACGTTCTAATTACCGTAAATTTGAATTTACATAATGCTTGAGCTGCACTTATTGTACGTCAAAACAAAATAATAGATGTTTAAAAATATTTATTTAAATTAAACAAGTAACAGGAAAATCTTTTAAAATAAGTTCTCTAAAGCATTATAACATTTGACGAACAAAAAATATAATATTAGAGGCAATATGTGATTTTTTTTCCTGGATCTATGATTCTCAATCCTTAGGAATGACAATAATGACATGATTATTTTTTCGTCTATTTTGTATATAATTATATGGCTCAGAAAAATGTACTGCACCTCATGTTTTAAGTAATAAGTACAGAGCCGTTCAAATATTAAATCAGCTGGGGACAAACGGTAAACTCTATTTATTTCCTCGATTACACATAATCTTTGTTTTCTCTCGTATATACCTCGTATATAGATTTTTTTGTATTTAATATCAGGCTGGAATCAGGAATTTGTGCCCGATATCCCCATAGGCGAAATTCTGTCACATCGTGGAGCGCAACACACGACGCAAAACGAGGGTGCCCTGATAGCATTTCTGCCTACCCTTTCTGGGAAAAGGCGTGAAGAATGTTTGTATTTGTAAACTATGAATACGATTAATGACAAATCATAAAAAATAATTTAAAGAATTTTAAGCAGTATCGGTATCGGGTACGATATTTTTTACCGATACTATGAATGGGCATGGCATCCTCTATAATAAAAATTCGTTTGAAATATAGTCCACCACACTGGTCTAGTGCGGTTTAGTGGACTACATACCATAGAAATTCACACAAATCGCCATGGTATGCTGGTTTCCTCACTATAATTAAAATATAAATAAATACGTATTTGGTCGGTCACCAACAGTTCACCATGCACAAAGACTAATATCTTTATAATATACAAATTCAATATGATATCAAATACCTTTATAATATTCATAAGTATATAATTCTTTACCAAACATCAATCTTTAATAATGAATAAACAAGTTTAAGGTACTAGGTTCAAAAGTTGATTACCATACTGAAAATGCTCATTAATTAACTTCAGGTACAACAACAACACTACAACATGGTAATACATTTTATTTTAATTAAATATAAACTATTTTGAAACTGTTGATCTCGTGCAGTCGATCTGATAATAAATTATTCGCTAATCAATTATGCAAAATGGCTTAAAAGTGAAGAAGCGCTGGCCCCATGGTATGGCACCAAGGCGGGTACAACGAGGATAAGGTATCTATACTAATATTATATACCTAAAGCTTGAAGAGTTTGTTTGTTTGTTACCTCTAATATCAGGAACTACTGGTTATAATTGAAAAAATATTTTTATTTTGGATAGGTCATTTACCGAGGAATGCTACCAGTACCATCACGCTATCGCCTACAGGAGGGAAGCATTTTGAAAAATGCACCTGGCCCCGGGCGGAGCCGGGCCGGTTCGCTACTTATAAAATATAAATACAACAAACCCCATGTACCTTCAAAACGAATTCGGATACTAACAGCCCTTTTCATAGACTGTTTTAAGTATTTTAGTTGTCCAATGTTTTGTCTTCTTTGCTCATACTGAATTCAAAAGTCGTACGAAAGGGACAAAACATTCGATTACTAAAATAGGTATGAAAACTATTCTATAAATAAAATTGTAAGACCTAGTAATAATGATCTACGGCTAAGCCACACTTATATTTTACTTGAGCATGTGCATTTGTTGATCATTTCGCGATGTTACTTTTTTTGAAGCCTAGTTATACTAAGAAGAGCAAAAGCTTGCTAATAGACAAAAAAATGGAAACTTTGTAAACCAAAATGTAGGAATGTTAATATTCTATATAATATTTGTCGTCGTTTTTCTATATATTATTCTATAATAATGGTATTCTCGATTGTAGAGTAGGCCCGTGCCCTGCAATGAGACGTATATTATATGGAATGATAAATAAAATTGACACTAAAAGGACTTTTAAAATGTAATAAACAAAAACCTAATGGTTTTTCAATGGTTTACGCGAATGTTTGAAATAAAACATTTTTTTACGGATTTTATCGCGGTTTGGTTATATTTTTATATTTTTTAACTTCCTAACGTTTTGATTACTTTACAGCTTTCTTGGTCAAGGGGTTCGTATTATTTCACTAGACAAAAACGTTTTGCAAGCATTATAAAGATTAATTACATTCTGTATTCGATGACAGCTACCTAACCAAAGTGTAGACAAATCTATTTCAAATTTCTACTTATTTTTTCTTCACATCATCGATGAACACCTGAAAATTACGTTTATTAGCTTTTTAGGATTGTTCAAATTGACAAGCCATATCTAGATTGCACTGTAAATTATTCCTAATCCATATTTTCTTTGGATCGTAATTTCTTTTCAAAAACATAAAGCTGTCTGGATGAAAAGAACCGAAATAATCGTATGCATATAAGGCACACTTATTATAACATTACCATAGCCAATTAAGACAATACCGTGGTCGTGGTACTGTCAGTGATGTAACAATAGGGTGGCATAGTGCGCAAAATGCCACGGGCCCCCGGCCTAAGGGGCCCCCGGCCCGGCAGGGCCCTGGTCCGACAGGGTCTTAGGCCCGACAGGGCCTTAGCCGGATAAGGCCTCGGGCTCAAGTCCGACAGGGTGTAAGATTAGAATAATGTAACATTAATAACGAAATCAAAAATTATATTCTAGCAAATCCCGATAATTGAGAATATACAGACCC
This sequence comes from Hyles vespertilio, assembly GCA_009982885.2. Classification (NCBI taxonomy): domain Eukaryota; kingdom Metazoa; phylum Arthropoda; class Insecta; order Lepidoptera; family Sphingidae; genus Hyles; species Hyles vespertilio. The sequence continues at coordinate 14,407,018 of CM042820.1, forward strand.
AAAAGATCATCAATAACGAGTAAATATGAAATTGAATTATATTTAGGAGTGGAAAATATTAAATCCCCATTATTATAGGACATATAGTGTGTTTTAAAAAAATTGTCGAAGTGAAGTCGATTTGTGATTGAGAAAGATCAATGTAAGCCCAATGATCCCTCCTTAAGAGACAGTGGCAATAAATAATAAAATAGTACACAAACGCCCCTACGTTTGGCTGACAATATAGTCTTGATGGCGGAATCGCCGGAGGAGCTGCAACAGATGCTGGACAGTCTGGCTTTAGCCACACAGTGAATATTTCTTAAAATTGACTTCGACAAAACTAAAGTAATAATCAACCACTACCTTGATCCAAGACTTGTCGCTGTATGTGACCATCAGCTCGAAATTGTTTCCATACACCTACCTGGGGCAGCCCCTAACTAGGCAGAAACAACTTTGAGAAGGACGAAGAGGATCCAGCTGGGCTGGGCAGCATTTGGTAAACTACGTCAAGTATTCGTTACCTTTACCACAAAGCTTGAAAACGAAAGTTTTCAACCAGGGCGTCCTATCTGTCATGACCTACGCTGCTGAGACTTGGACACTCACTGTGCTACTGGTCCACCAGCTCAAAGTCGCTCAGCGAGCTATGGAGTGTGCTACGTTCGGTGTCTCTTTGAAGGATAAGTTCCGTAATTTTATTTTATTTTCTTTGGAAAACAAACAGTATCTTATGCCTATATACAACACAATTTAATCTTCAAAGTTATAGACATAGGAAGCAGGATTAGCAAGCTGAAGTGGCAGTGGGCTGGTCATATTTGTCCAATAACCGATAACCGTTGGAGTAAAGGAGTTCTTAAGTGGAGACCGCATCTTGGCTAAACTAGATTAGGACGCCTTCCAGTTTGGTAGAGTGATGATTTGCAAAAGGTTGACGATGCGACAAGCCGAAGACAGAGTAAAATTTAGCAATTTGGAAGAGGTCTATGTCCAGCAGTGGACGACAAAAGGCTGATGATGTGTAAACAAAATATTTGAGTTGAGGCTTATGACGACTGGAAAATTGTAAATGTGATGCTTGTCTTTTGTATGAGCAACGGCGGCTACACTGGACTTTCTACTTAGATGAGGGGCAACAATCCATATAAAAAAAAAGACGGGTTGCACTCCGGGAGTGCCGGCAGAAGTGAAAACTTGATTATTAACGTTGAGCATGTTTGATATTTTGGAATGGTTAGGGAATAATTTTGCACCAATTGCTTTATCAGTATAAAAGTACTATCATTTATGTGGTAGAATACAATATTCATTTATTGCGCTATCGTACACAAACATGACAATTTATATTACATTAAAAATTTAACACTTTAAAACTATTACAATTATTTTACATTAAAAAGTTTATCTCTCCGAAAAATCAACTTTCATCCATAATTTCAACGACTTTTTCACCATCATCATTACCAGAACTATCATCGCCAATCTCTAAAACTGATACGATAGGTTTATGGTAGCTGAAGTAAGAAACGAACAGTTTTGATTCGAACCTATTTAAATGTCTAATAAAGACCGCATCAATAGTAGTTTTGTATTTCGTTGTGCTAAGATTGCGATCATTCGACATAGTTAAGAGCGTATACACCTTGCGCGCAAAGTCAACTATAGGTATTTCTTCGTTAATTTCACGCACACATAAGCGACCAAAGCTGTGTGCGTAGAGCTGCCGCGTCGGCTCGCTATACAATCGGCTCAAACAACTTTGATCCGTGCGCTTCAAATATTCAATTGAAATGTAACTGTAATATAATATCATAAAAATATTTTATTTGCATTATAAGTAGACAAATATTACTGTGCAAGCAAAGAATAATACAAATTTTGGATACTAATCATATTTTCGTTATTATTACATTGTTAAGTTGCATTCAATAAGTATACACTACGGACATTTTATTAATCATTTCGTGTTCGAACACATAAATAGTGTTAGGGGCCTTACAACCCCTTACAATTACGAAATATATTTAATTTTATATTACAATACATAACATAATTTAGCCTCGGAATTACATCCCATTATATTACCTGAAACATAATTTATACTCACTACAAAATCATTGTAGGTAATAAAAATAATTAAATATTTTACTACCAAAGTACTAAGATGTGGTAATCGCATTCCGCGCGTGGCTATTTTTACTACGCGCGGCATAATCGACTGCAGCCAGGCCGGAGCGACGAGCGATACGTCCTCCCTCTAGAAGGCCTTGCGGCGGTCTGATTTGATCCACGTCGGACAGCGTGTTTTATAGTGGTTTTTAAAATATTTGTAGAAAACATGAAAACTAATTTTGTTGAAATATAAAAATTGTAATTTATTGATAAGATGTTCTTCTATTGTAATATGCAATTGCTATAAAAAATTATGTACGATAAGTGGGTGAAAAAAAATATGTTCTTGATGAGAGTTTCTGAATAATTTCGCATTGTTTAAATTTTTATTTTTCAGGAACTAAACACAAAAAGATTATTTTTCTCAGCAAAATCCCTCCATAAGGGTCTTATTAGTCTGATAATATTTTTATTTTCATCTTATATTTAGTGGTTTCGGATATCTTAAGCTTCTAAATTGCCATTTAAAGCCTAAATAACGAAACTTGTGTTCAGTAATCTGTATAGTACTCACAAATTATCCATCAATCTATAATGTTTTCCACCAAAATCCCTAGATGACAACCTTTTCTAAAATTAGTAATAATTATTTTTCCTTTAAATTGTTTATTGGTGGCTATTAACTCATTTGAAAAGTCCTGTTTTTAAGCCAAAAAGCGCGTGCAGGGTATAAACGCTCTTAAACCAAATTCATTATTTAAAAATTCAATTAATAGTTGAGTCTGCGAAGTTTATGTTGAAATCTCCACTCAAAATCATTGGCAATTCATCAAAGCTTTATAAACTGACAGCTAACTGACAGCTGTCTACTCTCCATCCGTCTTACGCTTTTCGTCTTACGATCAGGTCACGTGTCCTGACGCGAGTTTAAGATTTTATACCCATTACAGAAAAAGTGCTCAACGCCGCTAAAGAAGTTTTCACTTCAAAAACATTTTTTTGGCGGTGATAGCTGCAATAAAGGAACTTTTTTGGATATTGGTGAGTTGCATAGAAAATGTGATCCTGATTTAGAGAAATTGTTGAAAAAGTCAAAGGGCCAAATAAAATACTTAAGTCCGAAATATTTTTAATAGACACAGTATTAAAAGATGGAATATATTAGTTTTATATTTATAATTAAGGAAACGACCTTTTCAATTTCTGTAGCATTAAAAACACTAAACACTAAATCCAACTAGATGAGCAGGACGTTATGATGGCATTTATGCGTTAAAAGTGCGGTTTCTCGAAGTCTAAAAAGCATGAACGTAAACGGTATGTAAGTCCACCAAAACGGATTAGGCCAGCGTGGTGGACTATATAGCCTAATCACTTCCAATCGTACTCTCGATTGTAGAGGAGGCCCGTGCGCTGCAGTGGGACGTATATGGGCTGATAAAGATAAATATGTTAAAAAACTATGAGAAATATGAAGCCATGTCATAAAAATATATTATTATGTACTGTACTGTATCAACCCATACACTTCTCACTGTAGGGCACGGGCCTCCCATACAGTCGAGAGTACGATTGAGAGTGGTTAGACCATATAGTCCACCAAGCTGGCAAATGCGGGCTGGTGGTCTAAGCTGCCATAGAAATTCTTACAAATCACTATGGTATTCAGGTTTCCTCACGATGTATTTCCTTCACTGCCATAGTGCGTGATGATTGACTGTCCAAACATACATGACTCCGAAAAGTCAGAGGTGTCCTGGGATTCGAACCCGCGACCACTATGAATAATGTAGGCCGCCGCGTCTGGTTCGATTACCATTAGGCCACCGCGGCGCACCTTAGAAAAGATCCATAAAAACGAAATCACAATGTTATTTTTTTACATTTACGAAGGGCCCCATTTGATGAATTTTGCCACGGGCCCCCGATGTTACGCCACTGGGTACTGTTCACTTAATGCTTGTACTTATACTTGTTGCACTATTGTTGTCTTGCAATGGGCGGGTTTGCTATTTTGTCAGTCGTGAGTCTTGATCCATTTGTCACTTAACGTATACCACACTCAGTATTCAATCGTCTACAAACCACATTTGGCCAATATCGGTCAAGGGTCCTTTGTACCCGTCACGTATGAGGGGTAGCCAGTACTGTACTACGAAATATCAACTTATAATCAGATATTTCTTTCGCCTAAAATCGATATCTATTTCCTAAAACCTGTTATTTGCGTAACGTGTTAGCGGCAGTATCGAACCCCTTTCGCCATACAGAGCCTTATTACGGCCGTTCGCTATATCCTATCTATCTTTAACAAGAGGTTAAAATGGATATCGTTACTATGTCGATACCACTGTATGCTTCAATAAACAAAGATAGACATACAATATCATCTTGCCTAGATATGTATAAATATACCTATGCACCTTATCTAAATATCTCTGTCTTTCTTTACTGAAGCAAAAAATGTATTGAAATTTCGACAGAAATCTCTTCTTAAATATAGATAGATTATAGAAACCGGCCGTTAGACGGGTATTAGAAATGTTATCTGTCTTTCATTAGGCCATAAATGTCATCAAACATTTCTCTTATCTATCCCCACAATATTGCCTTGAACTTATTATTCTCAATGTGCCATATTATATATACTTACTAAGTACTGCATTTTTTTATTGCAATAAAACAATGTAAACCACTAACTTTGTCTTAACATAATCTTTATCAGCCGTTAGATATACACTGCTAAACGTAAACCTATCAAGAGGGCTCCAGCAATGGCTCCAGTCGATCTATAACATTTGAAGATCTCAATATACTCGCAACAATATATTCCACGAAGGTCGCTGGATGCTGGTCACTTTCAACAGGTTACTCTAGAAATCTTTGGAGAAGGAAAACGATTATTATGTCTTAGACAAAATTGATTAGCTAAAGATTCTGAGAATTACAAATCTATTGAATTATGCATAAATATAGGTATTTGATTTTATGAATTTAATTTATACAGTTTTTTAAATGGTATTTCATTAATGAGAAGAAAAACTTACAACATTTAATTTATCAAATAAAGTGACACGTTTTAACGAGTTCTAAATATTGCGAAATTAAATGTAATCTGCATATACGAGTACATTTAATTTTATCAAATACATAACATACACACCTTTGATAATTAAATTAATTGGATGTATTCAACATTTTGATTGCGCCGAATATACTTTGCTAATTTAGATTTAGTGCTTATAAAAAACAAAACTAACAGCATCTACCTGGAGTTTGGGCGATACGGTGTCCTTTTGTATAGGTGAACGAACCTATTTTTTTTTTCTTGTATATACGAAACTGGTTAGATTGGTAAGTTTTTCGTAGTATGTGGTCATCACTTTCCTTATTTTTTTGTCTTGAGGAAACATAAAAATTACATCCGTTAAATAATGACCAGGAAAGCGTTTTGGACTCTCCGGCACGTATGCGGGATTGCCCAAAACGGAGTGATAACTGATACTCCGCCGAGCTAGTTAAACTACAACTTTAACTGTATATGATGCCTTTATAATGGATGCAAAATATCATAAGCAATCAGGACATTGTGATTAGTGACTATTCTTAATGTTAAGTGCAGTGAGGTCCAAATGCAGTATTCACCAGCAATATCTATCCTGTCGACACCATTATGCAAAAAAAGTTGCATTGTGTCTGAAGTCACTAAAACTACCACCCAGCTTCGTTTTCGGTAGCAGTCTTGATATACCCCGTAGATAGTTATGATTCAGACGCATACAATTATCCTAAAAAGAATCCTTGTTTTCATTTATTTTCTCACCAGTACAGTGCAGTCGGTGACATAATTTGGGCACATTTAAATATCAACAAAAGTCCCTATAAATGTATTCCAAAGGTTAACATGGTTCAACCCTCACAATTTCGCATACTTTCAGCATGAAATCTTTCCTTTATCATAATATATATTATATTAGAAGTAGAAGTTACTCATGTTTTTACTCTACGCCATACGGTGCGAAAAATATCCTATAGTTAAATTAAAAGCTTACGCATCTACACATCGTGGTCGTGTTTTCTGACCACATTGCTTACATCACAAGATCGTACAAACATTTTTCCTCACACATCACCTTTTTAAAAAGGGTAGGTTATATCCCGTTTTCCCCAACCCGTGAACTTTGTTTTAGGTATATGTGTGATACATTTCAATGTAAATTCCTACGTAAATATACGCACATACGTAATTTACCGAATAACGGAACACTTTAATAATACATAGTCACGTTATAGTTCACAGTCATTTCACGTAGGGATTTTTGAAAGAAAGAAAAGAAAGAAAGAAATACATTTATTGAAGGCGCAAACATACATAGGTAGGTAATAAAATAACAAAATATACAAAAAATAAAAACATGACAAAAAATACCATTATGCAACAAAATTACGTGGCTAAACTATTAAACTATTGCGCCGACAATGGGCCTCCCATTCAGCTTTATGCTGCAGAATGGGAAAAGCAAACTGCAGCGCTGATTTTCAACGGGGTGCCCTGGTGAGACACGAATATCCAGTCGGTAGGCTGACAAAACATTATCATAAATATATGTTAATAATTACATTATTTTCTGTGGGTACGTATAGTTTTTTTTTTTTTTTTTTGTCAATGTGCGGCTGGAATGCGCAGCCACTGAAAGGCTTATCGAACTCCATCACTATCATCGTACACATAGCATAAATCATATCGCACACGTTGCTCGAGTTTAGTCATTTAAATATAAAAGTAATAACAACAAATACAAAACATACATAACATGCAAACCCCGCCGTAACTGATCACGTTTCAAGAGGATTTACACACAGGATTTACTCAGGATAATGTTTATAACTATTATTAAATCCAATTTTATTATTTTTAGAACGACACGGTGGAGGAATGTTGTTCCAGCAGCGAGTGGCGGCATATTTGAAGGGGAAAAAGTATGAGAAGGGGAAAAGGATATTGGGCATCCGGCAATCTGACTTACCAAATGAAACGCGACACCAAAGCTGTGGCTTTATGTCGATCTCCTGTGACACGGTGGTACAGCCCCGGGCGAGCCTGCCCACTCATCCTGAATCATGACAGACAAGAGCGTGGCTCTACCACTTATTAAAATGGAATGGATGGTAGTAGGTAAACACGGACTTTACTGTAACTTATAAATCAGGTGACCTAAATAACCAACATCCCATACAATTCCAATTTGAGTCGCCACTAAGCGCTGTTATAGAATTCGTTCGCAGATATCTAAAGGAATATGTTAAGAGTAATTTTTCTAGTGGGAGAAACTCCAAACCACCAATCGGGTTTTCAACACTGCTTATGGCTGTAAACCTACGGTGTTACCAGCTCTAAGCATTTGTGCAACTTATGTAATTCCCCTCAATATCAGTGTTCGCTTCGAGTGGACATTACTGCGGCTCAGTTGCCTTATGAGTTGTGAAATTGCAATTTCCCAAGTTTCCTGAGGATGTGTTTACTACCTAATAAAAAGCATGGTTATAAATATTGGCATCAAGGACGAAACAACCTGTACAAATAAATTTGCTCAAAGAATGTAATCGGCATAATTACGCACACATTAGTATTCATTGTAATCTGCTTGGAAGTAATTGGAGATAATTTGGCACACTTTCCTATCTAAAAATAATGTACGAATGTTAATTACTTATATCTGCATATTGAGTAACCGGTGAAACGTTACGAACGTGTTCTGTATCAAAAATCTTTCACAGTGTAGGTGTTAATAATTCAATAATATCGGTGAAATCCTTACAACACACAAGACATAAGGACCTACAGTTAAACTGATGTTATTAGACTCATACGCAACTAGTCCCTGCAACTGGATTCTTGCGCAATATGTTTCCTAATCTACGTCATGAACATCCTACGTTTCATTAAAATGTATTCGAATATGTAAATGGCCGGATCCACGCTAAAATCTTCAAAGCACTTATCAACTACGTGCATTCATATTATCACCTGTTTTGCATGTCATACACGTTCGATTTGTATTTATAAGAGTTGAATTGAAATCGGCTGTGCGTGAGACCTCGCACGACCAATGCTACAGTTTCCTAAACAAATAGGAAAATACTCGATGATGCGTCAGTGATGTCAATGATGACGCATTGATACCAACAAATTTACGTATGTAGGAGTCATCAAGCCTCGGGTAAGTTTGACACACCTACTCCAATACGTGCTCCGATTAGTGTGCGCTCTTCAAGTCGACTACTTCTTCTCTCAAGTGTCGATGATTAAATTTAGCTGCGTTGATTCTGTGAAATCCTTTTTCAGGAATACCTACGAATGTTATTGCATCTGCGATCGTTTTAATCCTTCTTGAAACGGCAAATAACCGTTTTGCAATACAAAAACATACCAGGAAATCCCTTTACTTTTAATATAGCATAAATATCTATGTCCCCATCATATCCTCGACCTTAGTGAGACAACGGGAAAAGACATGGTAGAATTTGAAAGAAGTTTGTAGTATCTAGATACTTAAGTGGCTTGTCATAAAAAGTCTCAAGCATGGAGATACGTTAATATTTTTTTTTATATTTTTCTTGTTAGTAGATGATGACTTCTCCAATATTATCCTGAAATCTTTTATCTCAGGATGCCGAGCGCTGTGGAATGCCAAGCATTGCTTTGTAATTAATGGTGTTGTTTGGTTTTGCTACTGTCCATGAGCGTCGTATCGCTTACCATAGGCAAATGGCATGCTCGTTTGGCCATTCATTGCTATAAAAAATAATATATGATGGTAGGCTCGTCTGGGGTGGCACCACTGTCTCACAGGACATCGACGTGAAGCGACAGCTTTGCTCTTGCGTTTCTTTTGGCGAATAAGATCGCCGGGTGCCCACTGCTCTCCTCCTCTTTCCTCGTCCCATTCATTTTGTTTCCCGCTCTCCCCCCGATTTGATGGCCTAGGGGGCCATCGTTCCACGTTCCAAGCGTTGGGGATGTTCATGGGCAACTGTGGTCACTTACCATCAGATGACCGATTTGCTCTTGCCAGACCAAAATAAAAAATACTACAGAAATTCTAGTAAATATGTATATATACAGGGTATATCAAGACTGCTACCGAAAACAAAGCCGAGTGGTATTTTAAGCGACTTCGGACACAATGCAACAGAAAAAGTTGCAAAAAAAAAACGACAATTTTTTTTTCCTATGGCCATATTTGGGTGGTAAATACATTTATTTCCTAAAATAATAATGTATACCCTTTTATTTATAAATACTCTAAGGTATAAAAGAGTTTAAATTATTATTTTGGCAAAAACTATGGATTTACCACCCAAAAATGACGATATTAAAAAAATCATAAAAAATAATTGTCGCTTTTCTTTGCGAAATTTTTAGTTGCATTGTGTTTGTAGTCACTAAAACTACCACCCGGCTTCGTTTTCGGTAGCAGTCTTGAGATACCCAGTATATTGAAGTTATAGGTACGGGTCTCGCCATCTTGTTTTCCTTCACCATAAAATATCAATACTATAGATGTAGTATAGATACAATCTACGATCAAAAGACACTGTATGACTCCAAAAATCAGAGAGATGACCTGTTTCCCCACTCACGACATACATCTACGTAAGTATTTTTCGATAAAACTGAGATAAATTATTAAAGGTACAATATATGTACATTTTAAATGTTGTATATGGCAAAATACAAACTCGTTAAAAGTATTCATTAAATTAATATGCCCACGTAAGTACATTTTCTGTAATTAGAACATGCGGGTTGCCAAGGTTCAGTAATACCGCTATGTTTACTTCTCCCAGCAAATTATTTAAATGTAGCCTAACAAGGCGTAAACTACAATAGCATTTCTTTGCCTTTGCTTCGTGGCAGCATGTACTTGCTGTGAATCGTGAAGTCCTAGGATTCGATTTCTTTTTCACTTTATGTGAGACCCGAGACACATGGGCGAAATTTCTGCCCAGCATAGCAACGGACTCGCTCCTTAATATATCTTGGGATGGAAATAAGTTTAGCGAAGTATGGGCGGCATTGGTGACACTTATACGGCATACCTATGCCTTCAGTTTTGCATGTTTTCTTATGTAAAAAGGAATTAGATTAAGATTGAAGTACCTACTACTATTTCCGATCCGCCGATGTCGACTCTCGAGTCCCGACAAACTGTTTTGGGCAGTCCCGTCTTTACACTAAGGGCACACGGGGCCCGTGCCCAGGGCCCCCATCCTCAGGGGGGCCCCGAAGAAGAGCAAGTGTAAAAAAAAAGACGAACCGAAAATTTTCCTCTCACATTTACTCACACGTTTCTCGACTCCTATCAACTATGTACGTATATTAACAAAATTGTAGGAAGTAATAATCATCTATTTCAGTAGATTAGTGATAATATAACTCCACAACCTAAAAGTGATCACTCCAAACAAAAAGTGAAATTCTATAAATGTGTTCTCTGTCACAGAAATAGTAATTTATACTGTATAGGTAGTATGTTTGCACCATAAAAAACATTTGTATAGCACCAAGGGTAGCGGGCCCCCGGTTCAAGGGGGCCCCGAGCTTGAAAGGCCTCAGGCCCGAAGGGGTCCTTGGTCCGAGATGCCGTAAGCAGAGAAGGAATGTAACATTGATTTATAAAATTAGAAAAGATACAATAAACAATTCGCTGGATTATTTACCAATTCTTGGATAATTATTCATAGAGTTTATAAAGTTAAGTTTTTATAGTATGGGAGGGCCCCATCTGATGATTTTGCCACGGGCCTAAAATAGTATAGAGCATTCAATATGAAATAATCGAAATAATTCCTAAGATACTACTTACTATCTATTTTTTACGTCTGTAATGCGTGATTTCTGTAAACTTTTCTCAGTTACCACATCCTTGGGTTTGCTGTGGTTTGAAAGTGGAAAATCTTTATTCTTTAAATATTCAATGTTGAGATTATAAATGCTGTAGTATGATGTTTAAAAAATATGATCTATGGAGTTCGATCAAATTTAAACTAGATTTCCGATGATTAGTTTCAAAATAGCCAGTAAGACAAGTAAATATGTAACTATATAAATTAATTTAAAAATTTGTGAAAATAATTACACCATTAGCTATATTTTAGAGGAGATATCTTTATGGATAAGTTAATGTCAATAACTATTTATTTCTACACTTGGACCCAACTGGCTCCGCCCGTGTGTAGATTCTTTTTGAATAATGAATCCAGTCCAAATCAGCAACATATTATTTATATCAAAACTTTTGACAGCTTCCGTGGTCGCAGTCGGTTAGACGTTACGACGCCTGTGAAACGAGAGGCCACAAGTTCGATCCCCGCATCGAGAGAAATGTTTGTGCGGCCCACAAATATTTCTTTCGGCTCTGGGTGTATGTGACACCGATGTCTCTCGTAGTTTCTGGTACCCACGACACAAGACTCGATCCTGTTACATCCTTTCCTGTCCCATCTCATTAATTCCGGATAGTAAAAAATAATCTTTTAATAGATCTAAAGACCTAAATAGGCCAACATTTTTTTGAGGTCGGTGCCAACTAGACTATGATTAAGCTTTATAACATCATGCTACGAACTATGCGAGTAGAACCGATCTCAAAAAATGATTGGCCCATTTAGGTATTTTAGATCTATTAAAAGGTTAATTTTATTTCTCTCTTTTTATTACAATTTTGAAGACGGTTTAATTCTTTTAAGTTATTTTCTATTTCTTATTTTTTAAATTTCTGTTGTAGTAATCGAAACTTATTACCCTTGCCTATCTAGGTTAGGACGCTGAGACAAAATAGTCAACATGTATGCACGTCGCGAACTGAAAAAAGTTGGACACTCCTCACAGAGACCTTTGTTTTATAGGAGACACTCCTGCTTTATCTTAAAAACTTAGTAGGTAACCGATTTTGATGAAACTTATACAACTCCTAAGTTGGACTATATCTAATCGAAAGCAAAAATATTTTTTGAAATCCGACTTATACTTTTTGAGATATGCGTGGACAAATATACATTCGTGTTCAGGCGCTGGTATAGACTAATATATCCAAAAACTATGCATCTCTGACAAAATTACATACATACACATCAAATACATCATCTCCTTTTTTTAAGGCGATTAAAACGAAATTATTTTGATAAGGATTAATACCATATAAATAAAAAAAAACAATCGCAAATAATACATCGTTTAAAAAAAACTTATCAAGCATTTTAATGGTAATCAGTACTCACAAATAAAAACATTTTAGTGAGCCTGTGTAATGAGCTAACCTAGAAAGATCTAGAGACATCATACACAGTCTCTTACATTACATCCCTCTCAGAGGGACAATTCTGACAAGATTGATACATAACTTCGATATGATATGAAACATAGTAGATAAATGTTAGATTTTTTATTGCTGTGAATGACGAGACGAGCAAGCCGTTCGCCTGATGGTAAGCGATACGACCGCTCATAAACAGTAGCAACATTCCACTGCGCTCGCCATCCTGAGACATAAGATGTTAAGTCTCAATATGTCCAGTAGTTACTCTGGCTACAATGCCCTTCAATCCGAAACACAACAGTGCACTTACGCAGTGTTGTTTCACGGGAGAAATAGACATTGCGGTGGTACCTACCCAGATTATTTTGTTTCTTTATTTTTCAAAAGGGCCCCAAATTTTTGAGTGCCCAGGGCCCCATTATAGGTAAAGACGGCCCTGGTTTTGGGAAGCATAAACCGTTTTGGGCAGAAAAATCAAAGAAACTCATTATAATTTTCATACCTTTCCAAGTTAGAAACCTACACACCACAGTCCACATCAAAAGGACGGTGGTGATTTCACATTCGTTAATAAACTTAAAAAACAATTACGGGTTTTTACAGAACGAAAAAAACCAATACTTGTCCACATTTATATATTTTAGGCAATGTGTACATTACCTACTCATAATAAATACGAGTAGTATCACTTAAAATATATCAGCATCACGATGATTTTTATTTTGGGGGTTGATTATCGTAGCCGAGTTTACGCAGGTCTTTCGACATCATCGTGATATTTAACGTAATCGTTCCCTGCGACTCTGTTCTCAGTACTGCAACAATGAAATGCAATTATAAATTAGTCATTGTATACTACAAACGGTGGCTGGTAGGGGACAGACCAGCCGGACACAGCTGTGGCGGGTTCGATTCCAAGTGCACACCTCTGACTTTTCGGAGTCATACTAGGTATAATATGTTTAAATTACCACGCACTTTTACGGTGGTCGGTGACGAAAAACATCGTGAAGGAAACTGCATAACATAGAACTCTATCTTAACAAGATTATATCTAAGACTACCTGTGCCAGCGAAATCGTCTGCGTGGAATTTAACAAAAAAGTTAATTAGTTTATTTAGTTTTTTTTGGTTTTTGAATTTTTATTTAATTATCAACCTTTGTAACGAAACCATACCGCGATCTAATTCTACGATGGCGCCATCTCTTAGCGAGCGACGGTAAACTCCCATTACACATTTATTTCAGTTTTTTGTATTAGCTTTATTGAAAAATTTCTTTATATACAATATTTTGTAAATGTGATATTGATTCGTTCGTGCGAGAAGTGGTGGGAGGCGCCCGACGTGACGGCCCAGTGGTGGCATGCGCGTGAGCTGCGCGCGGGCATTGTAACATTACTTTATTTTTCTAAAATAAAAGAATTATTCTAAAATAAATGTAGCCTAAGTTACTTCTTGTTTTATCAGCTACCTGACAAAAAAAGTCCCGTCAAATTCGGTCCAGCCATTTCAGAGATTAGCCGGAACAAACAGACAGACAGACAAAAAAATTTAAAATATCATTTTCGGCACAGGTATCGTGTATATAACGATATGTAGTTGGACATTTTTTTTATTTTCACTTTTAAAACAGACACTTCAATTTTATTTATACAGGGTATATCAAGACTGCTACCGAAAACGATGCCAGGTGGTAATTTAAGCGACGTCAGACATAATGCAACAGAAAAAGTTGCAAAAAAAGCGACAATTTTTATTTTTTTCCTATGACCATATTTGGGTGGTAAATACATTTTTTTTCGTAAAATAATAGTGTATACCCTTTTATTTATAAATAATCTAAGGTATAAAAGAGTTTAAATTATTATTTTAGCAAAAACTATGGATTTACCACCCAAAAATGACGATTTTTAAAAAATCATAAAATATAATTGCGAAATTTTTAGTTGCATTGTGTTTGTAGTCACTAAATCTACCCGGCTTCGTTTTCGGCAGCAGTCTTGAGATACCCGGTATGTATATAGATGAAGTTCGCTAACCCACCCTACGCTCCCTAAGGGCTGAAACTGCGTTAAGCGGGCACACGCGCGGTTTCATACAAAAGTGCTCCGTCGCGGGGATCCGCGCGGGCGTCCGGTACGGGGAGGCGTGCCCCGCACCCGCGCGGCGGTGCCCGCCTCCGTGCCTCGGAACCCGTCGCGGGGGCACGCGCGGTACAGCGCGCGGTGTCCACCAGCGGTAACATGACGGTGATGACATACGGCACCGAGACGTGGCCTCTCACTGTGGGCCTCATTAGAAGGCTCAAAGTCACTCAACGAGCCATGGAGCGGGCTATGCTCGGAATTTCCCTACGAGATCGACTCAGAAATGAGGAGATCCGTAGGAGAACAATGGTTACCGACATAGCCCAAAGGATTAGCAAGTTGAAGTGGCAGTGGGCCGGGCACATAGCTCGCAGAACCGATGGCCGTTCGGGGCCGAAAGGTTCTAGAGTGGAGGCCACGTACAGACAAGCGAAATGTCGGACGCCCGCCTACAAGGTGGACGGACGACCTGGCTAAACTTGCAGGAAATCGCTGGAGGCAGGCCGCTTCCAACAGGTCGATGTGGAGATCGTTGTTATTGCCGCCAGCTTTCTCTGTCCCTATGTCCCTTTGTATGCTTAAATCTTTAAAACTACGCAACGGATTTTGATGCGGTTTTTTTTTAATAGATAGAGTGATTCAAGAGGAAGGTTTATATGTATAATACGTACATATTATTGTACAGAAATCTATTTGTACCCGGGCGAAGCTAGGCCGGGCCGCTAGTATGGTGATATGACTATCTTAAATTGTTGACCTTCAAATATGGTTCCAGTTTCGAAAATAATTCGTCATAGACCGATATCGAAACTTTAAAATATTTGTAAAATAAGTATTCATTTTCTCTTAATTTACTGAACTTTACAACAAATTCTCCGCACAGCAACCTAGACTCAATAAACGGGCTTACTGGCTGTTGTTTTTTTTTGCTAGTCGTCGTTTTGCTATGTAATAATATATTAAGTTCTCCATCGACACGACTGTACATGCACACCTTTAAAATTAAACTAGCGACTAGAGATGTTAAAAAATAATCGATTTTTAATTTAATCGATTATTATTTTCTTATAATCGATTTTTATAATCGATTTTTAAAATACTGTTAATCGATTTTTTATAAATCGATTATATAAATTATCCATAAAAATCGATTTTTATCAACAGCTCCATCTATGCGACGTATGAAAAAACTCGAAGTAAGTTTATACTTATTTATATTAATTATATTAATAACGAGAGTCGACTGTATCAATAAATAAACTTGGTTTCCTCATTCCTTACCTTGAAGGTTTAAAGGAACATTCACTTTGTTTTTTAGTTTTGAATCTGATATTTTTTTTTTTGTTCATATCAATTTATTTGATTTTTATTTGAATAAATTGTTAATGTGAAAATGAGAATTATAATTGGAATATGAAAAGCTTTAGATTTTTGAAATAATGAAAAAAATCGATTTTTTCGCAAAAATCGATTATTTTTCTATTATAATCGATTTTTAACAAATCGATTAATATTGAATAAAGAAAAATCGATTTTAATTTAATCGATTTTTTTCCATTAACCTCACATCTCTACTAGCGACACTGCGTAAATCCGGTCTCCGCGACGGGTATCCGCGTCGGGGACCGTCGCGTTCTCACGGAGCCCGCCCGCGTGTCCACGCAAGGAGACGCGCGACGGTTGCCCGTCGCGGGCGCCCGCTAAACTCATTTTCAGCCCTAAATCGAATGTTCGAATGTAGAAGTGTTCCATGCTCTGCACTAGACGATTGTAGACTGATATACACACACAAATGGCCTTCACAAGCACTGGTCCTCTGTGATAACAGAGCCCCATGTTGTGAAAATAGTACGTAGGCGTAAGCCTGCTGGGCCAATGTAAGCGACTTGTAAAAACGGTGTCGTTCCTTGGTTAAGTCCGAAACGATATCTGACTCTTAATGGGGTCTGGCGTCGATCTCACTCTCTCTCGGCTCTCTGCCTACCCCTATGGAATATAGGTGTGGCGTTTATGTATGTATGCAATACCCCTTTCCCCCCTCCCGAACTGATGTTCCGGCAACACGTCCATGAATCATGATCCAAGCATTATGGGTGTTCATGGGCAGCAGTAATCACTATCTGTTGACCTGCCTGCTTGTTAGCCAGGTCTATGCTACAAACGACGACACGACACGATGCTCATTTTCAGCAACCACACTGATTATGAATTATAAATATGCACCCTCAACTTGAATACACAACATTCATCTCAGTAGGCCATTTCTCTATTAGTGATTGTTGTATTTATATTCACACAACTTGTTATCAATACACCTAATTGTAAATTCAAAGTAAGCAAAATAGAGTTTCCACCAAAATTCATTTTGAACACAATCATGCTAGCCTATTTGAAACCTGCTAGGAAACTGTAATGGATGACCGACCATTGGTTTATCTATTAAGCTAGTTTATAAGACAACTTTACTGTCTATGATTATGTGATACTGTGCCCGCGACTTCGTCCGCGTGGAATTTAACAAAAACATTATTTTTCTAAAATAAAAGATTTTTTCTAAAATAAATGTAGCCTAAGTTACTCCTTATTATATCAGCTACCTGACAATAAAAGTCCCGTCAAAATCCGTCCAGTCATTTCAGAGATTAGCCGGAACAAACAGACAGACAGACAGACAGACAAAAAAATACTAAGATCATTTTCGTTATGGGTATAGTGTATATAACGATATCTAGTTGGACATTTTCTTTACTTTTCACTTTACAAACAGACACTTCAATTTTATTTATATGTATAGATGAGTAATAATGATATTATGATTATATGATTTAAAAAAATATGACAATATGCTGTTGGAAAAAATCAATTGATAGTAGCAATGGTATACACTATCTATATTAAACTTACAATAATTATCCTTTCCATGAGCAAGCATTTTTGGTTCAGCCAACTCGGGGTGTTTCCCTGTGAGCCATGCAATCCATTCTCCCAAAACTGTAGATGCTCTGGGTCTCAGTATGTGTGAAATAATCTGACGCATTCCTGTACTTGATGGCATGAGTGCTAATGCATAGCCTCTAAGAGATTCACCAGTTATAGTATTGTGTGCTTTTACTGTCACTACTAATTGTGGCCCTAAAATTTTAGTTTATTTTATTCATACATTGGTATATTTTAAAATACGAAATTATCATATTTGTGATTATTTAAAGAATATGTATTCTATCCATAATTATAGTGAACATAAGAGGAACACAAAATTTCCTTCGAACTGATGCTAAGAGGTATTTAAAAATACAGTTTACTCAAACATAAAGTTTTGTATTGCACCCACTAAATGTAAGCTGTATTTTTAAAGACCTCTTAGCACCACTTGGATTTTTCTAAATATTATTTAATATTATCTTTGGTTTGAACTACATATATTCTAATACAGCAGAGAAAAAATATATTTATCTTCAACAGATCATTCTGTCTCTCTTTCTTTAATACTTACACCCTGATATGTTGGTGCTTGTAAAAACCATATTTATAGGCATATTAAATACAACTGTCTCAGGGTCAGTTCCAGGACGAGACATCTGACTACTTCCAACCGATAAACCTGATAAAGGCGACCAATCTGGGCCCCACACAAATTCATAGTGGATGGACAAACTGTCATCGAACACGCCGCCTGGAAATGTCACAAATTCAATTTGACCGCTAATGGTTATGAAAAATTTTGTGATTTCGTTGTCCTTCATTTCTTAACAAATAAATTAAATCGGCTTATTTTCTGCATTTCTGTGTATCATTAAAGTTATGATGTTCAAAAACAAAACATACGTTGCTATGACAACGACTAAAATATGTTGCTAGTTAAGAAAAAATATCGTAAAAGTAACAAAAATAAACAAAAGATATTTAGTTGCACATTGCAATAAGAATTTTAATATAATTTACTAAATATCTTACAAATGTATCTATTTCTAAATTAACATGATAGTTTTTAGTGATTTTACAATAATGACAAACAAATAAGTCATTAATTTTTGTGTACTTTTTTAAACCAGAGACATCAAAAGTTACTTCCGTTGTACTGTTTTGCCGACATATTTTTAAAGTTTTGTCACAAGATGGCAATGTGGCTGCTTTCAAAATCCGAATCGGCCACCATTGTGAAGGAGATTCTACTGCTTACTTTGAATATTTTAGCGGTTTTTGTGCTGATTTCAGCCAAAATAAAACGTATTCTATAGCCAGTTGTAACATTCAATAATTAACCAATCTAAAACAAGTGGCAGTTAATTGTAAAACACCTTATTTTCAAAATGAAAATGCGTTCAAAATGTCACGCGAAGTGAGCATCAGATTTACGAACACCATACCATGCACTAAATACATTTAGTTTTCTTTCAAACCAGTGTTTGATGAATGTTGGAGAATAGTGTTCTGTGCTCGCGACATATGTGGCATGCGTTGGATATTTGCAGGAGCATGTTGCGCACATGAGAGCGTTTCAGAAGTTTCTGTACACGTCGTAAAGGAGCGCAGTTACGCGGGCGAAGGACTCAAAGTTGCCGGCATCATTATGGTGGACTGAAAGGTTGTTTGTTGACGGATCAGTGTCGGATACACATTGTAAACAGTGGAACGTGAGGGCCGCGCTGCGCGCACCATGTCCGGCGGTTCGCAGCACAACCCGAATGGTCGACAATCTCAGCTGGGCCCCGGTTGGAGCCCTCTGCAGGTGGTGCTTATTATTCATATACTTTAACGTCTAACCTTTTACGCTTACCCGTGGATCGTAATTAATGAATATTTTCGAGCGCATTACAATACAACATAATACTTTACCAACAGGATATTGTAAGTGAGTAGTTGGAAACATTGCTTCTTTGTGTATATATATCATGTAAGTACCTATGTAGCACAGACTAATCAGCTGTTTACATTGACACTTGGCAGACTGGAATAGTGAATATTAAGTTGTAAAAGTACATAAACATACCATCTGTAACTTAGGTTACAACTTTAGAGAAGCAACACTTGTTTGAATGTGCTTTTATGTCATTACAACTATACATCTCTCAAACCTATTTATATTAGATTTGTTTCAATTTTATATTCACATCCAAATTTTACTCATACCTCAAAATATAACAAAACTTCCAAATGAGCTCTTCATATGAATAATTAATTAATAATAAAAATAAAACTAAAGCTGCATATAAAATATAATGTTAAAAATGTATCTGTAACAATGTAGGTATATAAAACTTAGTCATTTCATAGTCATCTTGTCATGCATGCATTATAGTTTTATTTTTGTTCATAGATCATTTTAACATCCACATCTGGTTAACTTTATTCATTTATTGATTAGCAAACAACCCTAATTCTGTGATATGTGCATGTTTATTTGTAGTGTCAACAAATGGAATCACAACATGTGTATTATATTATGTGTATCTATGCATGACTTATATTTTAATTAGTTATCACTCAAGGAAACAATACCAATCATGTCAAGAACAATATTTATTTTTTGCAACTTACTTAATAGTTACACAATAATTGCAAGTTATAGCTAGTAACCAACAAGATATTACAATTTATTTTTAAAATATATGCCATGAAATGATGTGAAATATTTAATTCCCAAACATATTTAACTTATGTTTGTATTTCATACATGTAACCATTATTCATGATTTGGAAAAATATTGTAAACTAGCTGTACCCGTGACTTTGTCCGCGTGAAATTTAACAAAAAAGTTATTTTTTTTATTATTTGTTTAAATAAAATATTTTTTCTAAAATAAATGTAGCCTAAGTTACTCCTTATTATATCAGCTACCTGACAATAAAAGTTCTGTCTAAATCGGTCCAGCCATTTCAGAGATTAGCCAGAACAAACAGACAGACAATAAAAATTCTAAGGTCATTTTCGTTATAGGTAGGTATTGTGTATATAACAATATGTAGTTGGACATTTTTTTTTATTTTCACTTTACAAACGGACACTTCAAATGTATAGATGACCTTGATGACTTTCAAGCACAACAATTTTGAATTTGTAGAGGTTTAACAGCACATCACTAATATGAAACCATTTGCTCACATTGCTAAATATGATTTTTATGAAACTCACTTTTATAGAAAAGTAACACAAAATCACTAGGCATTCACAGTGCAACGATAATTGTCACACTGGCTAATGCACATAGTGACCACTAAATCATAACAAACTAATAAAAATATTTTATTTCAAGGACTTGATCAATTACCACAATTAATATAAGCACAAAATAAGAGATTTCCCTATCATTTTTCAAAATATGCCTAACATTCATTATATTCTGTCATGCTGAGTTGTAATTTAATAAAAATAAAAGTAAATTATTTGCTTACTGGTGCACTCTCTCCAACCTATATTAAACCAAAATATAGTTTATGTCCCAATTAAAATTTGATAAATGAATACAAGTCGGGAATAACATGACATTTTAAGTTGATTCATTCATTTTACTGGTTCATTCTAAATTGGATTGAAGTAACAGCAAATTGGCCATTTTTAAGAAGACCCCAATTTTTTTATATAGGAGCTTATTTTGTTGTTACAGATAGCTATCCCCCTTTCAGTTAATTAAATTGAATATAAAGTAATTGAAATGTATCACAAAAAACATCCAAATAATCCTATTCAGTGACTATATACCATTCGCTAATTTTATTTAATTTTATCTATTAGAATCTCTAACATAGATAACACATTACATTTATATTTAGGTATATAATTGTATTATTCTGTATGCATCTTCAATAAAAGGAGATTGCACCCTGCAAGCACTGATAGATAGGATACACTTATAGGAAGTGGTACTTTTCGAAGTGGTAGAGCCATGCTGTTGTCAGTCACGAATGGACATGCTCGTCTGAGGCTATACCACAGTTTTACAAGAAATCGACGTGTATCAATAGCTTTGCTGTGGCCTGTGGCGTTTCGTTCAGTCGTTTTTTCTCTTCCCATCCTTTTTCCTTCCTGCTCAACTCTCGAACTAATGAGCCGGCAACACATGATTCAAGCATTGTGGATGTTCATAGGCGGCAGTCATCACTTACCATCAGATGAACTGTTTACTCGGTTGCCAGAACTACGCAATAAAATAAAGTACCACTGGGTCCTAAATCGTATATTTAAAATTGATTTTTGTTTTTTAAATAAATTATGATTGAATCGTTAGCTATCAAGTTGTTTTATGTAAAGTTTGATGAAACTAATAATTTTTTATTTAATTAATAATACACAATAATTGTGCGTTTTGCATGATTGTAATATATTTTTCATGCAGACAGATACCTCATTATGCGTTGATTTTTGTTTGGCCTTCGCAATTCATTAGCGAGTATGAAGTTAGCGGTAAATGTGTAATTATTCATGTACAAAAGAGTACAATTATTGGTTTCCTAAAAAAATACAGCAACACCGTACTATATCGTACGCAACCTTAGAAAATTTAGAAAATTTTGGAGCAAATTTTGTTAACAAAGTCTTAGGCTAAAAAGTATAAATCACTGGTGGTAGGTCTCTCATATGTGAGAGGCTGCCTGGGTGGGTACCACCGCAATGTCTATTTCTCCCGTCAAACAGCAGTTTAAATGCACTGTTGTGTTTCTGATTGAAGGACATTGTAGCCAGAGTAACTACTGGACATATTGAGACTTAACATCTTATGTCTCAGGATGGCGAGCGCAGTGGAATGCCAAGCATTGCTTTGTAATTCAAGGTGTTGTTTGGTTCTGCTACTGTTCATGAGCGGTCGTATCGCTTACCATCAGGCGAACGGCATGCTCGTCTCGCCATTCAATGCAATAAAAAAAAATAGTATGATGCCGGCGTGGGGTGGGAATTGCCCATCTGTTTGCAATAAAGGAACAGTTATCCCTACATATGACTCATCTGATATTAAGATATTGTGCGGGAAGGCATAAGTCTTGATTACCTCATTGGTTATGTAAATTAATTTTGACTAAGCATAGATTATTTAACATATTCCTGTAATAAAATAATGAACTTATTGGAAAACCCTATCACTAATATTAATATGATATTATATTTCCTTCTTACCTCATTTTATTCAATTTTGTGTTGCTGACGTAGTCAGTTTTATTACAAGGTGTGTTATTTTGGTTATGATTAGTTACAGATGGCGAATTTATTGGCGCGCGCGCCTCAAGCGCACATGGCGTCCGACCGCGGCGTGACGTGGCACACCCCCACGCCACCGCCTCATCTCTATCATGTGCAGGCGCCTTCGCCACCAGACCCACTGCAGGTATAGTACCTCTCTACTATAATAATGAGAAATGCATGTAGGAAGTAGGCCACAATCATTTAACATTATCTTTAATGGCCAAAATGTTAACAAGTCGCACGATTATTGATAAGTTGTACATGTGTCAAACAGGAGTAACACTAATCAGAAGTTAATTACTAAGCACTGTACACTACGTATCATCTCAAGATACTAGTTGTCGAGTCTGTCTGGCCATTGACTACAATGCTCCCTTAAGTCGGACCACAATGGCTACATACTGCTGCATAAAGGCACAGACAAAGTGGGAATTTAATCAAATATTCAATTTTGTAATTCGTTGATTCTAATTGTTGTCTAACTAGGGTATGTGTGCACAACACAAACACCAAAATTGTTGGAAAACGTCTGCTTATTACATGTCTTTCCTAAATACCATATTAAAATTTTAAATAGAAAGTTACGGCATATTCGCATTATTACAAGCGGCATACGTGCAATAATCTTGTTGATATTGGTTTTAAAGAGAAAATCATTTTTGAGATCCTTGCTTTATATGCCTAATTTCTACGGTTTAGCTCATAGACAAAGCACCATGCGAAGTAAGTGATGCTAATACCTAGCAATTCCCACACAGAGTAACCCAAAAGATCGGTCTAACAGTCATTAGTCAGTCAGCATTTTAGCATTTTAAGTTAAAGATTAACCTCCTTTTTATAATTTAATTGTATTGTGTGGTGCTAAAAATAAAGAGTTTTTATTATTTATTAATGTATGAACTGCTGATGGTAATTGATCACTGCAGTCCATTTAATAAACATCCATAACGCTTGGATCATGGATGTGTTGCTGGCCCATCAAATGAGCAGGAAGGAAAAAGGATAGGAAGAGGAATAAATACCCCTTGTATTGGGCATCTGGCAATCTCATTCACAGAACTCGCAGTTCCTGATACCCACTTTACAAGTGGCTACAATACACCTGATGGTAAGCGTAATGCCGTCCAGATATGGCATTGATTTGCATCAGACGATGATTTTATGCCATTCGACACAATAATGCCCACCCACAATACCGGGTATATCAAGACTGCTACCGAAAACGAAGCCGGGTGGTAGTTTTAATGACTACAAACACAATGCAACCCAACTTCGTTTTCGGTAACAGTCTTGATATACCCTGTATATGTGACTATCGAGAGATTGATTGAGAGGGTTCACGCCACATGCGACACGGACACGAGCTTCAAATACGACAGAAATTCTCGAAAATGTCTTTGATAAGCAGGTTTTCTCATGTTTTCTTCACTGTAAAGACTTCTAATCGTACTCTCGATTGTAGAGTAGGCCCGTGCCCTGCAGTGGGACGTATATGGGCTGATACAGAAAGACTTCTAAAAGTCAGATGTGTGCCCTGGGATTTGAACCTGCCAACATCGTATCGGTAGCCGCGTCCGGTTCGTTATAAATAGGCCACCACGCACTTATTTATTTTATTACTGTAAAATTGTATGGTCCCAGGCGATGAAGAATGCGGCAGGCAACTCGGTGTTCCGGCACACGGCGACTCCGCCGGAGCTGTACCGACACACGCCCACGCCGCCCGACAAACATCTCATCAGGTAAATACGTCTAGATATAAGTGCCAAGCGTTCATTCATAACCTATTCTTTTTCATTACTGATCAGGACACATATTCGACGTTGACTCAAGACACGTGGGAGCCACGTGTATCACTAACTTTGTATGATTAAATATTGAAATAATTCATTATTATTATATATTTTTATTTCAATGAATGGCGAAACGAGCCCGCCGTTCGCCTGATGGTAAGCGCCTCTTACATACTGGGTATCTCAAGACTGCTACCGAAAACGAAGCCGGGTGGTAATTTTAGTGACTACAAACACAATGCAACTAAAAATTTCGCATAGAAACGCGTAAATTATTTTTTATGATTTTTTAAATATCGTCATTTTTGGGTGGTAATTCCATAGTTCTTGCTAAAATAATAATTTTAATTATTTTATACCTTAGAGTATTTATAAATAAAAGGGTATACACTATTATTTTAGGAAAAAATGTATTTACTACCCAAATATGGCCATAAGAAAATAATAACACAAAACATATTGTCGCTTTTTTATGCAACTTTTTCTGTTGCATTGTGTCTGAAGTCGCTTAAACTACCACCCGGCTTCATTTTCGGTAGCAGTCTTGATATACCCTGTATAAGAGACCTACTACCAGTAAAATTTATTAGGGACCCGATTTGAAATTGTGGAAATTAGATATTGTTAAACACCATCAATGTATCTGTAATTGAACAAAGATTACCATCAGATTATTAACTTAAACTTTCAATATATTTTTTTACACGCTTTATATTAGCTTCACTTCATGTGTTTATGTTGCATGTTAGTAACCGACTCCTGGGCGCGATTTTGACCCACTTTAAACGATTTGATTTCATTCATACTTTGTAGATTTGTTGAGGACGAAGAAAATACAATAATTTAAAAAGTATATGACATTACCTTACCCAGAACCTTCAGAAAACAATTATTTAAAAAAAAAATACTGAGTGGTAATTTACGCGCAGTTCCTTTGATTTACAATGAACAATTAAATAGTAGTATAAAAAAACTTAACTAACTAGGATTGGCAAGTTGAAGTGGCAGTGGGCCGGGCACATAGCTCGTAGAACCGATGGCCGTTGGGGCCGAAAGGTTCTCGAGTGGAGGCCACGTACAGGCAAGCGAAATGTCGGACGCCCGCCTACAAGGTGGACGGACGATCTGACTAAGGTCGCAGGAAGTCGCTGGATGCAGGCCACTTCCAACAGGTCATTGTGGAGATCCTTGGGGGAGGCCTATGTTCAGCAGTGGACTTCCTGTGGCTGATATGATGATGATGATGATGATAAAAAAACTAAAATTACACGATTTAATAAAAGACCCAATTTATTTTATTAAAGCGCGTATTTTTAGTTTTTTAATCATTTTTTATTTTTGGATTAGATACTTGTCGATATTATTCATATGCATGTATGCATGATTGAGATACTACAACGTTTCATATACATACTTCACACTTTGTTCGTCCCAATAAGACAAGTACGGTATGCAGTACGTGACGGTTCGTGATAAAACCAACGATATATCGACGGGTCTACGTATAGTTCAAGTGCAAAAACACAACTCTACAAGAGAGCGATTTAAAGTTTAAATATTTGTAATTTTGTTATTATTTATACAGGGTATATCAAGACTGCTACCGAAAACGAAGCCGGGTGGTAGTCTAAGCGACTTCAGACACAATGCAACAGAAAAAGTTGCAAAAAAAAGCGACAATTTTTTTTTTGTTATTTTTTTCCTATGATCATATTTGGGTGGTAATACATTTTTTCCTAAAATAATAGTGTATACCCTTTTACTTATAAATACTCTAAGGTATAAAAGAGTTTAAATTATTATTTTAGCAAAAACTATGGATTTACCACCCAAAAATGACGATATTTAAAAAATCATAAAAAATAGTTGTCGCGTTTCTATGTGAAATTTTTAATTGCATTGTGTTTGTAGCCACTAAAACTACCACCCGGCTTCGTTTTCGGTAGCAGTGTTGAGATACCCGGTATGTTATATTTGAAATGTTATACCTGAGTACAATGGGAAAGTGACTGTATAATTAACACGTAAACTAATAGAAGTGACTACTTGGATCAGTATACATAATTTGCTGTAAGTTTACAAAAATGAAAAACTAAGTAAATAGCTACATTATCACTTACACTAGTTAACTATGTACTCAAATACTACTTGTATCAGTTCTCATTTGTCTATTCTAGTAATAGGTGAACTTTAGAGCGATTCCCAGCTCCTATACTCTATAGGGTTAGGCGTGCGTTGGTTAATCACCCAACTAGCAGTTGTTGTTATTGTTATTGGGCTGTGACGGAGGAGGGCCCTGGCACCTCCAGTCTCATTTCTGCCGTCCTGTCGCTACTATGGCATTCGGGAGGAGCTGGCAAGAGAAAGACTGCCAAACCTGTTTTAGAGTAATTCTCTCCTCAAAGGTTTTTGGCTCAGAGCTGCCACTTCGTTGCCTAGTTGGATTTTCTCTATGTCGGATATTCGCATCAGGCAATGCGATGGACCGTGGGCGGTCGGAGCAACGGTGTCGATGTGTGATAAACCTAGTGGTCGGGATGGGATACCGACGGGGATTTTAACGGATGATCATTCTCATCGCGCCGTTTACAACAATAAAAACAGCTAACAATCGATCAGAACTTGGAATTGTCTATCTAACACGCAACAAAACCATACTCGGAATTATCAACATGTCGATATGTAACCGCTAGAAAGTTAAAGCAGACAAAATGAATAATTTAAATATTTACACAGTTGTCGGAACATTTTGATGTATTGTACAATACAAAGGTTGAAATCAATGAGCAAAGTCACGCGTTAATGGTGACAAAAAATATCTAATCTTGTTTTACGTGCGTTGAATATTATTTATAAATCGTTTTTTTTTTTTACCGGTATACTCAAAGTTTTACTATTTTGTAGACTGTGTTGCAATGTGTGTATATTGAAGAATACTTGTTATTTTAAACTCTTGCGATTAATAAAATCAGAATATCCCGTTTTAGGGAATTAAAAATAGGTAAAAAGGAAACAACCTCGATGCTCGATAGCTTGAGTATTTCCAAAGTATGGGTTATTTTTTTAAGTGTTGGACTCAGGAGGGCAACATCTATGTTGTTGGTACGGATGGTGTGAGGAATCACGTTCACTGTCTTCATGTCCTGTCCCACATCGGAAGTGCTGACGATGGCAAAGCTGGTACTCGAGATTCAAGATTACGAGGTCCAAGCGCACAGGCATTAACAAGAAATGATAATTTTATACAACTGTTTTCGCATACTGGCCGGGTAAAACTGTTTTGTAATGTTTGCTGTTGTGTTACATTTTTGCTACCTACCCACTTTACTTTTTTTTTGTGCTGTCATTTTGATTATTTACTTTGTCGCGTTCCATGTCATGTTATTTAATATACCTAACTCTATACTTGTTTTATTTGAAGTCTTGTTTTGTATAGACAGCTTGATTTTTATTCATTTAGATTATACCTAAATAATATTATTTTCTTTGTTTTTTGTAAACCAGTAAGTTTTTATTAGCATACTAATGTTTTTTTTTGTCTTTAATAATGATTTATATTATTTTTTGTTGTTGTTTGATGTCAATGATTTTATTTTTTCATAGTTTTTATATATTTCAAGGTTCTTTTTTTTTCTATACTTTTTATGGTTTCATAGTTTTAATGTTGTATTATTATTGTTTTTACCCGGCCGTTATCATTTTTGTTTTTGTTGTTGTGTTATTTTCTATTTTTATTTTTTTTTAATTTATTGTCAAATTTTATTTTGCAATCACTTGACACAACCGGCAGGTATAACAAATGGTGCCTAAAAGCAGGCCATACATATTGTAACAAATTTTTGCTTGATTTTTGTTACCTATTATATCATATTATTTATTTATAACATTTATATTTTACTTTATTTTGTATAAGTATACATACAGGGTATCTCAAGACTGCTACCGAAAACGAAGCCGGGTGGTAGTTTTAGTGGCTACAAACACAATGCAATTAAAAATTTCGCATAGAAACGCGACAATTATTTTTTATGATTTTTTAAATATCGTCAATTTTGGGTGGTAAATCCATAGTTTTTGCTAAAATAATAATTTTAACTCTTTTATACCTTAGAGTATTTATAAATAAAAGGATATACACTATTATTTTAGGAAAAAATGTATTTACCACCCAAATATGGCCATAGAAAAAAAAAATAACAAAAAAAATTGTCGCTTTTTTTTGCAACTTTTTCTGTTGCATTGTGTCTGAAGTCGCTTAAACTATCACCCGGCTTCGTTTTCGGTAGCAGTCTTGATATACCCGGTATATCTTTATACTAAATTATCATGAGTGGAAATGATGGTGACTCTGACGAGTTCTTCTCGGCAGAGAGTGAAAATAGCAGTTTCACTAGTATACCATCATTATGTGATACACTTTCATCTCAATTTTCTGATGTTCCTAAGAATTTCAATGTCGTGCATATCAATGCACAGAGTATTCCGGCCCATTTCACTGATATGTTAGCTAGCTTTGACTGTGCGAATCTCCATGCTATTCTTGTTTCAGAATCTTGGCTGAAGCCATGCCTTCCTTCTAGTTCCTACTCTCTTCCCGGTTTTCAACTTATCAGGAACGATCGTACCGCTGGCGGTGGTGGTGGGGTGGCCATATATATACGTACCGGTATTTCATTTTCCATTATACATACGTCACCCCAGCCGCCACCTCAAATGGTGGTGAGCATCTGTTCCTGGAGGTTGAACTCCTTCACACTAAAATTCTTCTCGGTGTTTATTATTGCCCCTCTCTTCGCATTGACTATTTCTCTTCTTTAGAAAACATTCTTCTTAATCTCACTCCATCGTACAGTCATAGTATAATCATGGGAGATTTCAACACATGCCTTCTGAAGAAGGATCACCGCTCTTCTTTGCTATCTTCTGTTTTAAACTCCTGTAACCTTTCTATCTTACCGCTCCATGCCACACATCACTTCCCTAATTCCACTCCTTCACTCCTTGATCTCATCTTCGTTTCTTCTCCTCATCTTGTCGTGAAGCATGGACAATGCGTAGCAGATGCCTTCTCATATCACGACCTTATTTACTTGTCTTTTAAAATTCGTCCCCCTAAAGATAGATGTAAGGTTGTGATGCGGCGCTGCTTTCGTGGGGTAGATTCCGTAAGGCTTCGTGAGGATGCCAGCAACATTGACTGGATCCCTCTGCTTACCTCGAGTACAATCGATGATAAGGTTAACATTTTTTCCACCAACATTACAAAACTGTATGATGTACATGCTCCATTACGCACAGTTAAATTAAAACACCTTCCCTCCCCGTGGCTCACGGATGAAATTAAGTCGATGTTATCAAGGAAAGCTGCAGCTAAGTCTAGGTTTAAGCGTAGACCTAATTCCTTGAACTGGGAAAAATTTGTAGCTATCCGTAATCTCTGCAATAAGTTGTGTAGAAATGCTCAACGCCGATATGTCCATGAATCTGTTGAAAACGATGATCCAGCTAAAGTTTGGAAATTTCTTCGATCTATGGGAGTTGGAAAGTCACGTCCTGATTTAAGTTTTCATAACATAAATATTGATTTATTAAATTCACACTTCACAGCATCTCCCTTTTTTGACAGGGCTACAAAAGATAAAACCATTAATGATCTTTCATCTATTCCAACCCCTAATTATTCTCAATTTGTCTTTAGTCAATTCTCCGATTGTGATGTTAAAAAGAGCATTTTATCAATTTCCTCCAATGCAGCTGGGAATGACTGTATCAGCCGAAGTATGATATTACCTATCCTTGACCAAATTCTTCCTATCATATGTCACATCCTTAATTTTTCTATCTCGAACTTCGTCTTCCCATCTTTATGGAAGGATGCAGAAGTTATTCCTCTTCCCAAAATTTCAATTTTACCGTTCCTTTCAAAGGTCCTCGAAATCCTTATCCATCATCAATTAAGTTCCTTTCTTACTGACAACAATCTCCTTAATCCATTTCAATCCGGATTTCGTCCTCGTCATAGTACAACCACTGCATTGGTTAATATTACAGACGACATCAGATCTGCAAGTGAGAGCGGAAAGCTAACGGTGCTAGCCTTGCTAGACTTTAGCAATGCGTTTAACACTGTAGACCACGATGTTCTGTTAAGTATGCTTCGCTCTATTAACATATCTCCATGACTGGGCGCCGGCAGCGCATACGCATTGAAGCTGCAGTGTCTGCTTGGTGTGATACCCGCCTTTGCTGGCGTTCCTCAGGGCGGCGTTTTATCTCCTTTACTCTTCGCACTATTTATTAATTCAATATCCTATAAACTTATTTCTTCCTACCACTTGTATGCAGACGATTTACAGATTTACTACCATGCCCCGGTGGACAGAATGGCGGAAGCTATTGCTGCAATAAATAAAGATCTCACTCGGCTCAATGAGTGGAGTGGGATGCATGGTCTCACCGTAAACCCTTCTAAAACTCAGGTCATTGTTGTTGGCAGCTCCAGGATGGTTTCGCAACTGAATTTAAATCAATTACCCCAGGTTTCATTCAATGGCTGCCTTATTCCTTTTTGTGATGTCGTAAAAAACTTGGGCGTTTTAATCGACAAAAACTTATCCTGGGGTCCCCAATTGCAACAACTTAGTCGTAAATTGTTCGCTGCAGCGGGGTCCTTGCGAAGATTACGAAATTTTCTACCTATTCCCACGAAAATTGCGCTTGTCCAGTCTCTTCTTTTCCCTCTCCTTGATTATACTGATGCTAGCTACCTAGATCTCACCGAAGCCCAGTTTGAAAAGCTTGAGCGACTTCAAAATTTCTGCATTCGGTTTGTATTTGGACTTAAAAAATATGACTACGTCTCTGAATATCGAACTAAACTCAAGTGGCTATCAATACGCTTTCGCCGGAATACTCGCATCCTTTCACTTCTCTATACCATATTATTTCATCCCACGACTCCAAATTATTTAAAATGTCGCTTTCATTTCTTAAGCAATACCCATGTACGATCTCTTAGGTCTTCAGAAAATTTGATTCTAGAAATTCCTAAGCACAGCACATCATTCCTCGACAAATCTTTTACTGTCCATGCTGCTCGCTTATGGAATGAGCTACCCCTGACAATAAGACTTGCTAAATCTCTGCCTATTTTTAAGAGATTAGTCAGAACGCACTATTTGTCTCAACAGTAATATATTATGTATAAATATATTTTCTCTCATATATACCGGGTATCTCAAGACCGCTACCGAAAACGAAGCCGGGTGGTAGTTTTAGTGACTACAAACACTATGCAACTAAAAATTTCGCATAGAAACGCGACAATTATTTTTTATGATTTTTTAAATATCGTCATTTTGGGGTGTTAAATCCATAGTTTTTGCTAAAATAATGATTTAAACACTCTTATACCTTAAATTATTTATAAATAAAAGGGTATACACTATTATTTTAGGAAAAAATGTATTTACCACCCAAATATGGTCATAGGAAAAAAATAACAAAAAAAAATGGTCGCTTTTTTTTTGCAACTTTTTTTGTTGCATTGTGTCTGAAGTCGCTTATACTACCACCCGGCTTCGTTTTCGGTAGCAGTCTTGATATACCCTGTATATATATATATTTTTTTCGTTACGTTTATAGTATAATATATTAAGTAAAGTCACATTTTACTTTGTGTAGTTTATGTAAGTGTATACTTGTATTATACAGCGTGATTTTGACACCCCCTACAATAAATTAAACCATGTGCATCGCGTAGTAAGTTATATTGTTTGCACGCATAGGAGTTGTCGTCGAAGAAGAAACAAAAAAGTTGATTTTTCAAACAAATTATAAGTCAAAATAATGGCATTTAATTTGAACGTCCTATAATTACACTTACCTGATTTACAGCGTCCGTACGGACCGGAGCGGCAACATCGCAATATTCCCGCGTTTATGAAAACAGCCGACCTGCTAGTACATGCAGCGCGGCGCTGCGATCGCGAGAACTATCTTCCCATGTCACAAATTGTTCATAGTAATCACAGAACAAATTAAATTGCTTTTAATATCCCGTGCACAGAAAAATAACTCACACGGAATTGCCGTGCAGCCTGCCTTATGCTCATGTTTGGGTTGTCCCGGAAGCAATTCAAAATCCGCTCCTCTAAGTTAATTCGAATACGACGGGGAGGAACATCTTCGTGCGTCTAGGGCAACAACTGAGTACTGACCACTGTACCTTAATCTTTGTACAGCTACACCAAATCTCTCACAATATGTTCTGAGGGCCAGGGCGGCGCGGCGTTTTGATTACACTCGCCATACAATAACACCATATCTGTGTATTCCACAGTACTAGAAGTATTCGTCATTGTATTAAGAATACGCGTAAAGTAAATTAATAATAAAAAAAAAACAAAATAATACTAACTAAAATGTACTTATAAACACAAATACTAAAACTTTAACAATAAAAAGAACACTTAAAACGCTAAAACTAACACCTAATGATAACGTACTTAATTCCAATATGTGTCTCTATCACTTAAACACTCATAACTATTCACTTACTTAACACTAAATACTAATAACAACAGAATTTGAAAACTATCAAAATGGCGAGTTCTGCGCGCGCGCGTCTGTGTTTACATTACCAATTGTACCGCAGTACACCGAACACTGAGCTTACCGCCGCGCCGGGCCGCCCGCGCCGCCCGCGCCACCATACATTAGGATTTGCTAAAAAATGTAAGATCCCTATGGATTGATTGGTTGATGCAGTAATTACGTAACTGGATTGGATAATAGTATTTCAAATGAGATACTCTGATTGGCGTAAAAAATCTTTATGTGATTGGTAATTTAAATTAAGGGCCGTGATTAAAATATCTCGAAATCGATATCGATTATTTGTAGTTTAGTCGAATGTGTCAACTTTACTTTTCTAAGCAATTTTACCCGTAAGTAGTTAATTAATAAAACAATCTACAGCTGCGAATACATAGGTGTATTTTGTATAAAATTAAGATTTCACAAAGTTTACTTTCGAAACATTAAATATTGTCAAGTTATTGTCATTTTTCGAGATTAGTCAAATAACTTTGTGCACTTTTTTTTTGTTCAAGAGAAAAAGCTTTAAGCTCCCCTTTCGATACCTCGGGGGGGTATCGAGGGGTCGAAAGGGGTATATCAGTGTCTCTGGCCTTCCAGCCCGGTATAAAAGCGGATATTGTGGCCGAGATCGGTCCCTAACAATATCTACTCCAGAATATCCGTATGCTAAAAACCCCTCAATTAACGTCACACGCATTGTGGACGGCACCGGATATCCCAGAGCGAAGGGCACCCCGATACTCAGCATGAATGGATAAGCTCGTCCGGGGAGGTACCGCTGTCTCACAGGCGAATGATTTGAAGCGACAGCTTCGCTGTCGCGTTTCGATCGGTGAGTAAGATTGCCGGCTTTTTCCTTCCCGCTCATTCCCGTTCATGGGCGGCAGTGACCATTTACCATAAAATGATCTGCTTGCTCATTTGCTGGAATTACTTAAATTCTTATTTTTAATAATTTCGTCAATGGCAATATTACTTGACGTTAGGTGAACTTTCTACCACCCTTTACGTCAGGGATTCTTAAAAAAGAATTGAATACGGTTTGATTTTTTTTCCTTACGTTGGGTTTTAATTATTGAAGATGTTCCAAATTATTAAAATCAACCGTAAGCGACAAAAACGAATTACCATGATATTTCTGACATAATAATAAGTTTCCAGTCAACTCACACTATAGTAAAGCTTGATTTAGATCCATATTTATAATATTAAATAATATTGAGATAAAAAAATATCGATTAAGTGTCCTCGAATAATTTCACAACACTACTTCAACAATGTTTCGTATGCTGTCACTTTCTTATAATTATACTCAATCCAAGGGCGAAAAAGGGACAGTTGCATATTATGACATAATAATAACAAGATGTATGATCTGGCAACAAGTGATTATAGTAAATGCAAAGTACAGAAGGAACATGGCGCGTTAGGATACGTTTACGTAAAATTGTTTTGGAAATGTTAAATTGAAATATTGCGTGTTGGATTCAAACAATACTTAAAATTGACTGCAAACTGTGTAAAAACAAAGCTGAAAGAAATTTTATTCTTGATGCATAGTTTTATTTATGTATACTTATTTGGACCGATTGTCACGTGACAGATTTTTTTTTTTTTTTGGTGGCCTATGATTATGATTACAATTAAAGTTTATGTATTGTGCAATTAAAATGCCATGTATGTAATTCCAATATTCAAGAAACCTTTTAATGTGTATATTGGATTTTGAGAGTGCCTAGTAATTAGTGTATGTATTTGAGTAAATACTTACTAAAAAATACACCAGTTAATCATTATTACTTACTTATAAAATAACGATCATGTTCTAGGCTACATTAATAATAATTATTGTAGTGTAGAACATATTGAGGGATCTCTATTTCGCCAAGTTTTATGTTTGCGGGGTCAAAGTCCTTTGTCAGCTGAGCGGCAAAACTACTCGTGCATGTACAGAGTGATCGAAAATTACGAAATACAAAATCGTGATTTTTGACAAAACTATCAGGTGGATTTTTATCTAACTTGGTACAATGTTTCCTGGGGTGGTTACAAACATGTGGACGAAGTTATTTACAATATGTCAATATCACGCGATATACCGGGTATCTCAAGACTGCTACCGAAAACGAAGCCGGGTGGTAGTTTTAGAGGCAACAAACACAATGCAATTAAAAATTTCGCCTAGAAACGCGACAATTTTTTTTTATGATTTTTTAAATATCGTCATTTTTGGGTGGTAAATCCATAGTTTTTGCTAAAATAATAATTTAAACTCTTTTATACCTTAGAGTATTATAAATAAAAGGGTATATACTATTATTTTAGGAAAAAATGTATTTACCACCCAAATATGGCCATAGGAAATATAGGCCCTGTATATACCCTGTATATATATATACAGAGTATATCAAGACTGCTACCGAAAACGAAGCCGGGTGGTAGTTTAAGCGACTTTAGACACAATGCAACAGAAAAGTTGCAAAAAAAAGCGACATTTTCTTTTTGTTATTTTTTTACTATGACCATGTTTGGGTGGTAAATACATTTTTTCCTAAAATAATAGTGTATACCCTTTTATTTATAAATAATCTAAGGTATAAAAGAGATTAAATTATTATTTTAGCAAAAACGATGAATTTACCACCTAAAAATGACGATATTTAAAAAATCATAAAAAATAATTGTCGCGTTTCTTTGCGAAATTTTTAGTTGCATTGTGTTTGGAGTCACTAAAACTACCACCCGGCTTCGTTTTCGGTAGCAGTCTTGAGATACCCAGTATATATATATATATAATGCCTATTTATAAAGCTTTTAGTTGTAGATGATTTTCTTCCTTTCCTTTTTCATGACTATCTTCGATTTTCCTTCTCCTATTCATTCCAATCCATTCAAAGGTTGTCTGGAAGAGATCGCCGTTAGCGATAAGGCTGCCGTTTGTACGTACTTATGTTATAAGTTCCTTAGTTGTAAAATTATTTTATTATATTTTTTTTTGTACAATAAAGAAATATAAATAAAAAAAAATATATTATTATAACAATCCACAACGAAGATAACACGCATAACATATTTAAATAATTTACTGCCACGACAAAATCATAATTAATTTTCCCAAACACTTGTTTATCATCACCATCATATCACTCACAGGAAGTGTCTCCTCATTACTGATGACTTGTTGGGAAATACCGAGCATAGCGCTTTTAGTGATCTTGAGCCGTCTCATGAGGCCCAGAGTGAGAGGCCACATATCGGTGCTTTAAATCGGGGCTGGTAACACACAATAGTTAAAGAATTTAAAGCCAAATCCTTTTAATTCTAGAGCTTAAAGACGTCTTCCAACAGCAGTGAACAGTTTAGGAGATATATCTCCCTATCTCACGCCTCACTGTAGTGGAATAGCCTTCATACTCTGATTTTATATTCGCACCGACGTTTCTGTACAAACAGTTCAAGACCTCGATATACCGATAGTCAATGTGGCACCGCTGAAGAGACTGCAGCACAGCCCAAGTCTATCAAAACGAAAACTTTCTCATAGCCTATAAACGCTAAGCAAATTGGCAAGTTATACTCCTCGGATTTTTGTATAATTTGCCGGAGCGTATCAATGTGGTCTATGATACTGTAGCCTTTTCGAAAGCCAGCTTGTTTGGGAGGTTGGAAGTCATCAAATCTTTGGTCCAGATGATTTGTGATGACCCTTGAAAACAGCTTATGGACATAGCTCAGGAGTGAGATAGGTCTGTTATAATTCTTCAATA
Organism: Hyles vespertilio; assembly: GCA_009982885.2. Lineage (NCBI taxonomy): Eukaryota > Metazoa > Arthropoda > Insecta > Lepidoptera > Sphingidae > Hyles > Hyles vespertilio. The sequence continues at coordinate 14,443,867 of CM042820.1, forward strand.
AGGTGTTATCACCTTTTTTGAAGAACAATACCACCTCACCCCTGCTCCATGACTGGCGTTGTGCCCTCTAGCAGAACGGAATTAAAGAGCCTCCGAAGGACTTCCAGGATCGACGTTCCACCCGCTTTCAGAAGCTCTGCTGTAATTTCCTCCTCGCCCGGCGCGCGCCTTGTTATTCTTAAGTTGTTAAGGGGCCATCCGAATCTCACATAGACTGATGTCCGAGATGTCTTCGCTGTAATATCATCAACTCAGCTCTCGAGTCTCCAGCTGAAATACTAAGAGATTTGGTTACAGAGCTGTAAAGCTGTCTGTAGAACTTCTCGATTTCTGGCTTGGTCGACAGCTACCGCCATCTATCTTCATCTTAGACGTATGGCTTCGCCCTATAGGCAGGTCCTTTGCCAACACTTTGGTGCTCTTATTCCACTCAACCGTCGGCCTTATGCTCACAATATTGTCAGCATGGACATCGTCTCATAAACACGATATTTGTCTATTGAGCCGTTAATATGCCTGAGCATCGTCAGAAAACTGTAGCACCATAGATCGACGTTTAGCTATAAGATCTGAACCAAAAGCTTAACCCTACCGTATGGATAACTTCTACCAATCCTTCATTAATCTCGTCAACTGAAACTTGAAAATGTCATAAAATTGTTGATCAACATTAATTAGTAACCCTCTTTGATCACGTGAAGAAGTCCTGTCAGTAGGTTATGGGTCATGGTCTATCGAAGCATCAATACGACAAAAATATATGTTTTTATGTATAAAAAAAATATTACAGGCATACGCCGTCGCCGGGCGACGTGAAAAGCGGCGGACCACTACCTCCAGTAGACTTGTATCAACACTTGGGACCAGGCAGAGGTGAGTAATTATACTATACATTACAAACATATTTGGTACTAGCGGGCTGACATGGCTTCGCCTGATTCTAGTTACTTTTTGAGGCCAATGAAAAGCAGCAACAACTTTAATAAATAGTATAGAAGCTGAATTTGATTGTGTGATACCCATTTTAAAACGCATACAGACAAACTTACAGTTTTTATAAAATGTTCGTAATTTTGTTCAAGTTTGGGCTGGTGCTCACGAATATGGTCTGTAAAGTTACATTCATAAAATCAGAATAAATATTGCATATTATGTTGAATTACTGAACTCTTCAGTTCTTACAGAGTCATCAGTAAAATTTTATTTTCGTTGTCAAAGTTCTTTAATTGCTTTCAGATAAATTAGTTCGCGCAGAAGACCTGCTCGCGTATGCGCGCGTCGGCGTGGACCTGTCGCTGAGCAGCGCGCGCTCGTCCAACGGGTCGGCGCCGTCGCCCGCGCCGCCCACCCCGCCCGCGCCCCCCGCGCACGCCGCGCCGCCCGCGCACGCAGCGCTCCCCGCGCCGCCGCCGCACCCCGCACACCCCGCGCCGCCCCCGCACGCCGCGCCACCCACGCCGCCGGTGGCGCCCGCGCTGTCCGTGCGCGACGCGCCCACCATCAACAGCCTCATCGCGCGAGCGCAGCCCCGCCTGCCGCACGCGCGTGTCGACGCCTTGCTCGAGCGCCTCGTGCCCTCGCCCGTGTCGCCGCACTCCGTCATCATGCACTCGCGGGCCGCACCCACCCCCTCGCCGCCGTCCTCCAACGAGGTGAGCGTCGCATTTTTCACTGTTTATTTTATTTTATTTGAAATCGTTTTATTTCATGACATTTTTTTGCAGGATTCGGCGGATTCTTGCGGCGCCCCACCCGGTTCCAAACGAAAACGTAAACCTGAACGCACAGTGCGGTTACCATCGGCGCCACCCCCGCCGGCGCCGTGCGAGCCGCCACGGGAACCGCCAGCGGCCAACCCGGTGCCCGCCAGAGTCACTCCGCCGCGTCGGGACCCGCCACTGGAGAATGGCGATGCGGAGCACTTGAATCAAAACGGACCTGAAGAAAAACCTCCTGTAACCCAAGCTCCCGAACGACCCCACGTTCGGAGAAAAACGCGGTCCGGTTCCGCGGAGACTATAGACGACATAGCCGCGATGATCGCGAGCACGGGTGACCCCGCTCCACCCAACCCGGAACCGCCTCCACAACCCGCACAACCGGAACCGGACGCCGCTGTCACCGTTGACAAATTAAAGAGTGTTCTGGCGAGTCCTGAACCAGAAAAACCCGCCGAACCAGAAGTTGAACCGCCTCCGAGGACAGAAGAAAAAGAACAAACTCCAGCGCCGGTAGTCGCGACGCCGGCCGCGCCCAGGCGCCGGAGCGTGCGCACGTCTAACTCAGAAGCGCCGAATGTTCCCGTTGAATCCCCGTCGGAAGGCAAACCCGCGGAACCGGAGACTAGCGACTCCCGGAGTGCAGAACCGACGGCATCGAGCTTTGTTGAAGTAGAAAATCAATTAGAAAAGATGTTTGCAGCTTTAGAAGAAGAAAAACCTAGTGTTAGTTCAGATACTCAAGAAACTTTAGCCCAACCATCATCTTCATTGACTACAAATGCGCGGAAACGACGAAAGTCTGCCCCGGCCAGAGGGGAAAGAAGACGGATGAGAGAAGAGGGGCCGAGACGAAAGGTCGCGCGTAAGAAATCGGACGCAGGTCGTACAAGAAAATCCAAAGAGGCACCAATGAAGGACGCCTACGATTCCGGCAGCAACGCTAGCTCGAGTCGGTCGAGAGGTCCCTATATACAGGTAAAAAAATGTAAATTATATAGATACCATAGTTTGATCAACATATTCTTTAAAAGTTGAATTACAAAGAAATTATTTATTATTACTTCTTGCCCTTAGTTTTTTTCTGACTGTATGAATATCTGTTTTTAGATTCGCGGTCCATGTGACTCGCCAGTGTCAGTGAGCGTCATGAACGCTTCCACCGGCGAGGACGAGGAAGCCGGATCGCGGCGCAAAGGCGAAGAATTCCGCAACGGCGCGAGAGCGTCCCGCGGCCTGCATGCGAGCGCACGCGGCCTGCACGCCAGCACGCTCGGCCTGCGCTACGACGCCACCACGCCCGACCTCACGTGGCTCTGCGCCTTCTGCCAACGCGGCCCGCACGCCGCCTCACTCGGTGACCTGTTCGGCCCCTACGAGCTCGAAGAAGACTGCGAAGAGTACAGGTACCGATACCGATTCAGTTCAATCAATCGAAAACTGAATTAAATATTACATCGAACGTTAACCGCTAACTCTGTGGACTTTTCCAGGTCCATGGACGAGAACACGCGGCGGCGGTTCAGCGCTGCAGGCAGCGCGGTGTGGTTCCACGAGGCGTGCGGCGTGTGGGCGCCGGGGCTGGTGGCGGCGGGCGCGCGGCTGTGGGGGCTGCCGAGCGCCGTGTGGGGCGCGCGCGGGGCGCGGTGCGCGCAGTGCGGGCGCGCGGGCGCGGCGCTGGCGTGCGCGCAGCGAGCGTGCCCGGCGCGCGCGCACCTGCCCTGCGCCGCCGACGCGCACTGGACGCTGGACGAGCGAGAGTTCCGCGCGCTGTGCCCGCGACACGCCTAGCGCCCTCCTCGCTCCCGGCGTTGACCGAAACGTACTCACGTGATATCTGATGAGGGAATCTCTGGCGGCGGGCGGCGGGAGAAGGCGACGCGCTGTGTCGGCCGACTGTTCGATAAACTGTTTTGTACCTGTCGTCGTCTCCGCCTCGCCGACGGTGACGTGCCGATCGCGTAGGTGGAAGTATTGTAGATAAATTATTTGTTAAACTTTATAGAGATGCATTGTTCCGACGCTCCCATCACGACGACGAGTATATATGTGTACAGAGTATTTTACATATTGACAAATTAGGTGATCAGTACGTAGTTTGTAATGATGGAAGCTCTAGACTATTTGTAAATATAGACATACTTATGTGTAAATAGCAGTTTTATGCATTGGAACACCGTTTTATAATGCAAATATGATATGTATACAGGCATCATGTGGCGATTTAATCAAATCAAAGTATTTCATAGTGTTAAAGAATCAAAATGGCGATGTTTTATTTTGCTTAGTCTCTAATTGGATTAGATATGAATAATAAAGAGGATATTTCATTATTATGGCAAGACAGACTGAATATACAATGAGATTAAATTGAGAGGCCATTATGTGCGAGTTCAAGGCGGACACAACATAGGAGTGCACAATTAGTGTTCTGGGAGTGTCTGCGGCCTGTTCGCCATAAGCGTCTTTAAAATTAACCTCAATCTGTTAAATGAATCATGTTTTAGTAACTAATATTCGTTAGTGAATAAAATATATGCATGCACAAGTATGTTTCATTTATTTTCAGTGTTACATATGTTCGGATATAATGCATAAATGTCGCCATATATTTTATTCATGATGGAATTGTTTGATGAATCAATATCCCTCATATTGTTTACTAAGTGATGTAACAATGCAGTGATATTTTAAAATAATAAGATAAGTTTTGATGTAATAAATATTTTATGTAAATTGAAATGTCTGTTTAGTTGCCATTTGTAGTATCAAAACTAGTCTAATATAGTGTCTTGTGATTTTAAAAATACATTGACTGGGGGTTTATTGACAAATTTAATATTTTAAGCTCGGTTAATATACTGGCTGGGTGTCAGGCTGCATTGTTACGACAATGGATTCATTAAAGAAAGATAACATGGTACACACGATTGTGTAGCACTTAAACAAATATGGTTACTTATACCGTCGACTTACGCTTAAATTAAATGGAAAATTTCAATATTTTTAGGCGGTTGATGACTTATGCACAGTGCAGTGAGATAATTTACTTCTGCATTTGGGTACTCACAGAATTTATGAAATCATATGCAATAGTTTCGGAGATCAGTCAATTAAGATAAATATTATAAATTATGATGGCAACAAAATGATATCATTTGCTATCTCATAATGTTATATTAATATTGTACAATTTTACGAACATCACATAAGTACACCTAGTTGTATGTACAATTTTATAAAAATATTTGAGCAAAGGGAATCAGGTGATAGGTATCTAACTCACTGTCTCAAGACAGTGAATAGTTATAAAGAAGGCAATAGAATCACAAGTTGCCATAAATTGTAACAGAATTCATCAGACCGCGTGAAAATATTGTGTATTTCATGTATAAGAATTAGTAAGGAAATATATTCGTTTGGCTGAGTACGAGCACGCGGAATCTGCGTGCACGTCCCAGCTCTATTAATAATAATGTACTTTAATTCCAGTGGATAGAAAAAATAGACTTTATTTAGAGTGTATTAAGGTACAAATTTATTGTAGGAAGAATTTGGCCAGTTATGCAGTTATGAAAAGAGAAACTTGGGACATTGTGATCAAACTTGGACACGAGCGGGTGAACGATCGGAGCATCCCAAAGCCTTGATATTTGTAAATGGTGTAAGATTTTTTTAACACTTACGGCAAATGATTACTTTATTAAGTATGTAATTGTTATAAATTATATTTATCATGACATTATAAGCAAATTGAAATACAACATGTTTAAATGATGTATAACATTTTTATTTGTTTTGTCTTATAATAATTACACGGTCATGTTTACCTTTACACATAAAAAACCGAGATACAACATTTTGGTGTACATCACATACATTCAATGCGCATGTCTTCATTCTACCAGATACGGATATTTTGGGCTGCTGCTGTCGTATTAAAGAAGCACTTTACCGATGTGCATTTTGCAATCGTAAAACGAACAGGTAGCTACAACAGACGAGCCGTCATGTTTCCAATCGGCACCATACGCAATGCTTTCATGCTCCATATATTCAGACACTACATTCATGACGTCACTGTTGCTGAGTACTCTGAATCCTCCGTACATACAGGCTACTAGAACAACGTCTTGCTTGCTAGGATGCCACTTCAATCGCCAAACTCCACCGTTGACGTCAGCGTCTGCTACACAAGATTTCAAATTCCTCGTATCCCATAGACGGACGTTTTCGTCGTAACTGAAATGAACATTAATCCTATTGACTAATTTAAGTTTTGAAAGAAGAAGAATAGAAATAAAAAAAGCAATATATTATAGCTATAAACGTTGTGTAGGACGCCCTCCAGGGAAATGGATTGACGATTTACGAAAGTCACTGGCGGATGCTGGATGCGACAAGCCAAGAGAGAATGCAATGGAGCGATTTGGTGGAGGCCTGTCTCCAGCAGTGGACAATAAAACACTGATGATTTGACAAACGCCCCGTGTGTTAGCATCTTAAGAACTAAATTGCAATGGTAATAGGTATTAGTTACCATAGATGTAGTAAACAATATACATTTATATTAAGTACCGATTATTTTTGGTTCATGATATTTTAACTAAGTAGCAAACCGAGATTAGAACTGAACACGATTCAATGGATCTGAAAAATCACGTTTGCGCTCACTATCATTCCTAGTTGATACTTGATGCTGTGAACTTATAGCCATAAAGCAGTAATCATAAGGCTCCGTACCTTATTTGGATTTGGGGAATGCCCATGTCTACAGTGGAATATAATACTATATGCGTGTGCTAATTCGAATCGACAAAAGGATCAAACCTTCCCGTAAGTAAATGGTATTCCACTTCGATATGGCTCCTGACAGTCGTGACTCCAGCCTGGTGTCGTTTGTTCACAGCAACAGCTACGTCGGGTATTCGAACATCGTAGCACTTGAATACACAGTCATCGCCACCTGTAAATATTGTTTTTACGAATATGTTGTTCAACTCGCGTCTTATTTTAATGTACTTACTGTACTGTACAATCCGGAGAACGATTTAGAGAAGTTATGCCATATAGCCCACCATGCTGGCGTAATGCAGGTTACCGGACTTTACATACCGTAGAAACTCTTTACAAGTCGCTACGGTATGCAAGTTTCAAGTTGCAAGTCACGATGTCATAGTGTATTTTAATACATTTTCTTATATTAATAAATTATCAAATTGCTTTATATACCTGAATAAATATATCGGGGTTCCAATAATTAAATGCAGCTATCCATGCTTCGTAATCATGTGCTTTCCAAGTACCGACACATTGTAATTCATCTCCAACTACGTTAAAAACGTTTACAGCACCTGATGAATCACTCACTACTATTCTTGGTTCTTCCTTTTGTATCTTATTCGTAGACCAATCAAGAGACAACGCTAGGACATTTTCGTTCAACAAATGTTCAAACCAAAGTTTCAAACTCAACTTCCTGTTCGCATCGGTTAACCGATAAAATTGGATAGTGCCGACTGAAGTAACTGTGGCTAGTACGGGATAATCGGCAATAGTATGATGACACCACTTTTGATCTAAAACTCCCGCAGTATCAATGGTATCTATAGGATTGATTTCAGTAGTTGCCTCGTTAATGACGAAGAGGTATATTCTTCCAACCCGCTTCTGTTTTGCAGCAGGATCTTCTAAAACAATATGAACAGTAATATGTGTATTATTATTTCATTTTACATTTAGCATCATTGATTTGAAAACTAAGGATATGGCCTTCAGTACATTTGGAGTTTCAAAAAGATGAAAATCCCCCTAAAATAAATATAAAATTAGCCTAAATTAATAGACCTCGTCTAAACGGTGATAAATAGTATTATCTTCATTTTTTATTAAACTTTCTGCCATAATACGCACAAGCATTTTCAAATCAGTTGCGAGCGACGACTAATTTCAGTAACGCTGCACTAGAGATGTACCTACTGAGGATGTACTGGAGCGCGCGCACCACTTACGTCGGAACACATTACGCGCTTTCCGCCCTGTAATATATTTATATCAATGTGTAGCATGTTACAATATCTCTAATCCCCCACGAATGCATAAACTGTGACATTTAAAATTAACACTAAGTATTTTGTACGTAGATTTTGTCTTACCTTGCTGTTTGTTATCGAGTTGATAAGTTCCGCAGACTAACACGTCGCGGTAGTTTTCAATCGGACACCACTCCACAGAGTCTGCACTGTATGTAGTGTTCCAACGCCAGGTCGTGGTCCATGATAGTGCCATCGTAATACTAAAATTATAAGTCACAGGTGTTCATTGACTTTAATTTAGAAATACCTATTAATGTGATAGATCTCCCTCGTCGCCGCCACCAGTAGAAAGATTCTGCCACTGAACTTTAGTGCTTCTGTGTCATTCGCTATATGCGATGATGGACAATTAAATAAGTCTTTTCTCTGTTCTCTTCAGCCACAGGAAGTCCACTGCTGAACATAGGCCTCTACCAATTTCCCCCACATTCTTGATCTTTTGCGTACTACCGTTTGTCCCAAGCGGAAGAGGACACGATACCCACCAATGGGTAACATTATAAGTAATACCTTACGCCACTTGATATCCACTGTAGCGAAAAGACTTCTAAGAATTTCCACCGTGACCATGAAGGATTTTTTTGACTGATTTTAAATGCAATGTGGCTTAATATTATTTAATGTTCGATCCCAGGATCACCAGAAGCACTTGACCGGTAGCGCAAACTCATGCACAGCGGACTAAGTGTGCCAGGTTAGGGTCATTGCCAAGATAGCCAACGCCCAACCGAACAAGTTATGACAATATTGTTAACCATATCATCATATTATATTTAAAGCAGTTAGGTATTAGATATCAATGAGCATTATGTATAAATAAAAAATTAAATACATTAAAATCGTTTATTATAATAAAAATACGTCCGACATATCCGTCGGACTACTGCGTGTCGAACTGCATACAACTCCGTTTACAAATAATTATCATCAAAACACTTACACGTGTGATAATATGCTAAAATTTGTACTGAATTATGGTTCATGACTTACACATTACTTTGGGGACATATATTAAAATTGAAGACATCTTACACATACTAGGACTGTCTCCGAAACACATTGTATTACAACGGCCAATTGACAAAGCTCGTGATCCTTTTTTAGAGTAATTATTTCGAGATCGTAATAAGACAGTACAGCTTCACCGGTATACTACGTAGATCTAATAAGAATAAATTAACAATTTAACACTGAACATTTACCAAATTGCAATTAATGACTTTAGAACGAAATGTCTGAGGGTCAAGTTAAGCACGAACAGTACTGTAACAGCAAGCTTCTATGAAAAATTAATCAAGTCGTAAACTGTCATTTACACTCGAATTAATGTCCAAAAGTGGTATTTTATGGTATACTCTATTCGTATTACAGTTACAAAAATGTCTCATAATAAGGGAATACATTACATCTCTACAACATATTGCTTGTTTATCGAAGTGAATCAGACTTAATATTTACTGAATGATAATTTCATATAAAAATACACCGATTTACCACTATTATATTCGTATACAGAAATGGTATAGGTCCAAACGAAAGTGTCTTTCGCATGGGAACACATTAACTTACAGTTAAATACCGCCTTCTGTGTAGTGGTTCAGAAGCAGTCCTCATAATCTACTTTGGATTTTAACAACATTACATTTATCATTAGGGAAACCATCTGACGTAACTTGAAAAGACATAATCATACCTTGTTATGTAACGTTTTAAAAAACGCAGGTTTCTTTACATACATAATATTAGTGATTGAATAAAAGTAAAAAACATAAAACGATTTACAGTTAAAATATTTCTCATTTGCAGAATTACAAAAATACACATCGGTCAGTTCATTTACAAATTTCTTGTATTTCTGTAATAGATAATCTTATTGTCTTTTCTAAGTATTATATATTAGAAAAGTACAGACGCATCTAAAGAAATAAGGAACCAAAAATAAATGAAACCTTGTATGTAGCACTTAAAACGTTACATAACAAAATTAAATTCTTAATTTTAAAAATAGTGACACGAATCCACAATATGTTAAAAAATATTATACTTTAGCAATATATAGTAGCAATAGTGCGTACTAATAAATTACTATATAATAACTTACAACGAAGTGTCTGAATAAGTGACCAATATTTTAACCGTGGGAATTATTTTTAACAAATCACCACGTTTGCCATCTACGCGCAAATTTCTTAATATTAGGTACTGATAATTTTGTATGGATCACAGTAGCGCCCGCTACTTTTCATTGAATTCATATATTATGTTTATACTTTGATGCAGTCATTAAATTTTTATGTTGTATCTATTTCTCAATTTGTTGTAGCAGTATTTGAAAGCTAGACAGCCGCGCGGTCTGAGGCAAAGCTAGGTACTTGATATTTACAAAAGAGTTTTTAAATAGTGCCAACTAATACATAATGTTACAAGACTCACGCAATAAAAATATGATTTCTTTTAGATCTCGGTCACTATATTAAAATTCACATGTCGTTTCGTAAAAGACCTACATATTATTATGCCATACTAATCTTAAAGTAGAAAAAGTTTTCGTCTAAGAAAACAAAAGTGATAAATCTCCAAAACTACTTTCGAATATCAATGAATGCAAAATGTGCTAAATTCTAATAAAAAAAATTAATTCAAATGGACTACGAACTAACCGTAAGTACATTATTCATTAGTGGTAACTTAGTTTAAAATGTTATAAACTATTTCGTATTTTTCCTTACAACTAATTCATCTAAAGTGTATAAAGTATACATGACGGCAGTTGGACCAAGACTTTGCCTATAGAATTTGGGAGAATAAAAGTTTACTGATTAGTTCGGGCGACATTGTGACACACTTAATTAAAATCAAAAATATGGTGCCTGTGAAATGCAATCATTGGTGTGAATAGACTATTAAATAAATAATGTCGATATAAAGAAGTTAATATAAAATTCACAATGTCGGCCGTTTAGTTATTCTAAATGTAGGAGGAACTATTGTCACAGCTGTTCGACGGTAAATTATCTCTAACAACTAAATTATGTACAACTTATGGCTAAATCGGAAATAAAAAGGTCAAAAAATTAATGAGCACATTTTTCTTAAATTCTAAAATGAGGTCACTAAATTGGCTTGTGTAATGGTTCAACGCTTGTGTAGATATAGATTCATATCAAAATACGACCATGGCAATCACCTTAGCTGTTGCCATGAGATTCGTACTATACTAAATAACAATAAAAATGTAAGTCAATTAATATTGCCATTTAGAATTAAAGAAAAGACCCAACAGCGACAGACATAGTCCTGAATCCTGACTCCACAGTTTTACAAAATGAGACACTTTCAGGTTTCGCATCGCGAAGACTCGAAACTGACATTTACGATACACGCAAACATTTGTCTCTGTTCAGTGATCGAACCCGCGAACTCTTATTGCACAGCTTTTAAAAGGCAATTATTTACGAAGGCAATCCGACTTGCTTGATTGGGTATTTTAAATATTTAATTAGGTGCATAATTAAAGAAATTATTGATAGTTACACACTCAACAGCCGGAATTACGTACGAAATTTGAGATATTCATAAACATCGATATCAATGTTACACTAGATAAGACGTTCTTTGTAACAAACGTGTCCCACCCAAGTGCGGTGCATGCACCGCACACGAATCAGTCTGCCGCGTGACGGCCGCGCAATAGTACGCCTCTTTATTTATATTTATAAGTAATTTATTTTGACTTTTCCCCGTCAAACCGACAGCGAAATTTCTTAAGTTACAATATAATTAAAGAATACAACGTAAGTTATATAATATTGCAGAATAATGCCGATAATACAGATCTTTTATTTATTAATGGATTAAATATATTTTAGAGCTCGTTAAAATACAAGGTGAGCTCCTTAATCGTGTATCTCATTTCCGCGCATAAAAATTGCCCGTCGAGTGAGAGAGACGAACTATATAAGATATAGATTATTCAAGGGACATTCATATCAGTGGACCAAATAGGCATAAACTATTCGAATACATTACAAATACAAATATGTAGGAAGGATGTAGTTGCAAATTGATTTCAGTATTTTATTTTAATCATATGTTGTTAATTATTAACTCAAAATATGTGTGTTGTATGTATATTTTGAAACAGTGGATAGTATTTAGACCCCATTTCTTAATATGAATTACTTAATGGACTATTCGAACCCATTGTTATTGAAGACTAATACCATTTAATATTGTTTTATATTCTTCCGCGTCGGTTACGAAAAAAGGAGATCTCTATAATATTTGTCCACAATTATTGGAATGGATATAAGTGGCTGCCATTAGAACATACCTATATTTGAAATAAAACTATTATTTACGGATTTTATCGCGAATTTAGTTTAATTTTTTACATTTTTAACTTCCCGACTATACCTATATTTGTTCAATTTATTTTCGACACGAAGATTTCAGATATTCCAAATGCGGTAGTCATTTTTGTATCGGCTTGTTAAAAATTCATAAATGTTATTATAATAAATGTCAGACTGATTGTACACTGATTGACTGCTTGACAGACTTGTACACTTGTAAGAGTATTTAATTTCATTTACATCATTTCCATTAATTATTCACGTAAATAAAAAAAAAACATTGCAAATATATTATTGCTATGACGGTATTTATACATAGGCAGTATCTTAGGCAAAGCTATTATTGACATGAACTGTCTTGTCTGTCTAATAATCTTTGATCATAATTTGTAATATTCAAGTAAACGTACTAGATGTCGCTACTGAGCTTTTGACAAATACGGGACAAATAGTTTCTATGACGCGCCTCGTCTATCGGTAGAATATAAGTCAATGTTCATAAAGAACATTTCACATCAAGAACTAAAGTAACGCTGAAAAGGAACCTTTTTATCTACCATTGCGTTGCAATTACACCATTTGAGAAAAATATAGGAAATTCAGTGACGCACACTTTCCATTTCGTTTGTAACTAAAATTGGTGTAAATACACAAGCCTTAAAAATAATTTATAATATCAAAAGAATATTGCTAGTTTGCATCATCGAAATGAGTGCAATAATGTTTTAAATGTTCTTTAAGCAAATTAGACTACAAAATACAAATATAGACATATTAATAATATGAGAAATCTACGTTAAATACCAATGGGAACATAAGCCAACCGGTAGACGCCGGAGATTTAATATCATAATTGTCACTCATTTGCAACGATATTACGACAATGACATAAAATTACAAACATTAAAATATTCATTTTGTTTCCATTTGAGGTAGATGTTCACAATAAATGTTGCGATCACAGCCTGTGTTCGTTCCGGACATACATACATCTGTTTGCATTATAAATAATCAGAGGCATTTCGAACGGATCACCGCGCATTGACGATCTAGTTTCGCAGAATTAGTTACTATTATGATGGTATGGAACACTAGTATTTTTTATCAAATGAGAATACACAACTAATGGATACATAGTGCAAAATATAATTGAACTACCATACCATTAATTTTTATATCTGTCATGTTTAGTAAAATAATTCAAACCCATTCGATCACCTCTGAATATAACAATCCAATGGTCACTTATTTATTTACTTTTCAACTGGCATAACTATAATTTCATTTTTACACAAATAATCTGAGTGATTCATAAAAAAATGATACTTGCAAATCAACATGTCAGGATAATGCTTGCACAAAATAGTGTAACTTCCTTAAATTTAATTCTAAGTACCCTGAATTGTACATTTAAACTCTAATAAAATAGATGCTAAACTTCACAGTCATGAAAATATTTTAACCAGTGAATTAATAAATTTTGTCTATCTGTTGATACATTAATAATGAAACCATTATATTTTTTATGCCACAATCTAATTCAATTCTATCTCTATTTTATTATTTATTTATTTACTGAAATATATTATGCATAATTAATTTGTATTGACATGACTCAATAGTTATAGCAACTTACAGGAGAGTAAATCTTAGTTCTAATGTGTGCTTTAACCAAATACTAATAATTTTATTAATTATTGTTGATAATCAAAAATTGGTTTATGTTTATCATTTATGAAAACTAAATTAAACAATGAATATTAGACTACCTTCACTCATTTATAAAATTGGTTTAAAATGTAGAAATCATATAACTTGAAAATTGGATTATAAATTTATATTTAAATTCTAGCTCCCAAAAATAATAGAAGCCTAAAATATGGATGGTACATAATAGTTTAATGAATTGATGTCGGGTTAACATCAATTCAAAAATAGGGGGTGATGGAAATGACATGAAAAAAGATTCTATTAAAATAAATTGTTTATAACACAAAATATTTTGTAATAATAACTCTAAGCTATACATTGCTCTCTTTAACTCTGAATTAGTGAACTTATTGATATTAATCCTGACAATAAACTTCTATTTTAAAATCTACAAAAAAATATTACCTCCTGTAATTTATCGGCAAATTCTTAATAATCCATACAAATAATATCCATACATATGTCAGTGTTAATTTAAAAGATAAATATGTGAAAAATATTTTCAATAAATCCAAGTGATTAATAACTTTGTAACCACAGTTCGTATTTCTTATTTTTTGTGTTTTTATTTTGTCTCCACTCTTCATGCAATAGTTTCTTTGTTCTATAGTATCAATGGCAGGCAGATTTTACATTAAAGTGTGTGCACAACAGCTAGTCAATTTTATACATAACTCATCATTCTCAATGACAGTTTCAATTGGGTTCTCATAGATCTATTTCATTTCCATAAATTAACATTGTGTTCATAGAGAATATTGTATAGGATTTTAACTTGCTACTCTTGCTTGTAAAAAGGTCATAGGAATATTGCTAAGCTCCTTTTATTTTAAATGTAATAAATTTACCAGAATAAACCATTACAACCTGATGCAATTTTGTGATTCATTATATCCTGTGATTTATTATTATAAATATATAAACAATTGTGTCCTTCATACAAATTTACGAATATCAAGCTAAATCAGAAGCTGAGGTATACTAAAATTGACTTGGGCGTATTTTTGGTAAAACAAACTATTGACGTGCTGACCTCTCAGTCTCAATGAGACACTCTCTCACCAAGATCCGAGCATGCACAATACCACGTTTCAAACGTTCTGCAGAACTACGACTGCCTGAGTAGCTGGGTCTTACTTCCTTACCCATCTCTTCTATGACAGCAAGTAACTGTGCATATTTCGACATCCCGTTGTCTTTGTCCTTGCCAACCGAAGAAGGGGAGGACGCCGGTACAGTGGATATGGTGGCGTGACTACTCGTAGCGTGGTTGAGATCTTTATGCACATTTTTACCACTCATAGGTATCGCCGTAACTGTGACGTCGCTCAATTTGGACTCTACAGCTTGAATATCCATCGCGTCCATGACAGCCTAAAAACAAAGCGGTTTTTAAGAAAACATTAAAAACCGAAACAATTATTCACTGAAACTGAATACTTACCGATCTTACATCTAACCGATAAGTACTTTCGTAAACAACATCGAGTTCCGTACGCGCAGAGCAAGTGATAAGTGATAAATACTACAATAAATTATATGCAATGTAGGACATACCTAATACGACCGCCTTCGGATTGTCGCCAACGATATTTCACTGAGAAATGTGACACTTAATATTATCCCCGTAAACAATGCTGGAATGTGCTGAAATCTTCGACAGTGGGAGCGTGTTTCCCAAATGCAAATTAAATTTTATTAATTTACTGTAAATAACAAACAAGTTCACAAATCACCACATTGACAGACGGCTACTTTTTAAAAAAATATGATGTGATTTGTGAAGTGTTTTACACTTTCACCTTTTCCTTATAATATTACATATATTTTATTTTTATTTTACACTGGTTATTATATGTATTAAATATTGTCTTTTTTTAATGAATATTTTCGGCAATTAAAAAGAATATCGTGATTTTAAAAATATGAAATTACGACGTTCCGTTACTATTTCCTATACAGCCTAAACATTAGGTAATGATAAAACGATAAAACTTAACGCAACTGTCACTTTACATGGAACGGAATGAATAAATTCTTCTATTGGTGAAGTAGAGGGACGGTTTTCTTTCTTCTTTTTTGCTTTTGCATCCAAAAACCTATTTTTGAGTGACCAAAATATTTATCATCTTAGTATCAAGTTTCTTGACCAAAATAAATGAGTCAGTAGTGGATTTGTACCGGCGGACATGTTTCAGTACATTGGCCAAATGAATGTAAATAATAAAACAATAAGAGGCGATTGTTAAGTGATTTTTCCGCCCACTGGAGATTCTGGAAACATGTATGTAGTGGAACGCGACGGGTGACAGTCGAGCCGGTGGAGCAATGTCGGGCGATGGCGAGCGTGCGGCACGGCCCAACTCCCTGCTGCTTGAGACACCGCCGCCGGAGCGCGAGCCGCTGCACTTCGACGTGCAGCTAGTGGGCGCGCCGCCTGAGGTGGAGCAACTGGTAAACAACATCAAGCAAGTGGCTGAGGACTTTTTGTACCATTGGAAAACTTTTCCAATTGGTGAGTAAGAGCCTGCTTGCTCTTTTTGCTTTATCTTCTGAATGATATTTTTGACTGAGAGAATAAGCCAGTTGTATAATTATAATTTATACCTGGAATGTAATAGAAACATTACAAAGGAACCTTGAATGAGTAATTTCAATTAATATTTAGCTAAATGTTTTTAATGAATGTCAAGTATTAGTACACTTTCAAACTTAATATTCGTTGAAATAAAACTTGTTTACGGATTTTATCATAGATTTGGTTTAAATTTTACTTTTTTATCTTCCTAACATTTAATTCTTCGCAGCTTCTGTGGTCATGGTTGGGACACATAATAGTAGTATTAAAATAAATTTATTAATTTACATATCAGACAATATTATGATTACAACTCAATTTCATTTTCTACATTGACACACATGCATACATTAAATTATTTCTAGTAACATTCAACTGTAGGAAATGCTGAATATTTATTGGCACTCTGGAAATGTTCAGGACCTAACAATGTTATCAAATTTAGAAATGCTTAAGAGTTTAGATCATTTGAAATATAAATTACATATGTTGCATACTAAAATATAATACCTGCTAATTTGTCAGCTTATAATTACACACCAAATCTATACCTAGAATTATTCTTTTTTCATAATGCAAATTATATCAGTTGCTTTCTAGCTGAAAAATTGTTTGCTTGGTACCATAGTACCAATTGGCCCATAAACTATTCTCTGCAAAAAAAACATTTATAGCCATTATTCAATGTAAGACCAAGCATCATTGCCCAAACTACGCCAGAGTGAGGCATACCCAGGCACAGGGCAGAGACAGATGGAGCACCCAAATAATTAGATGAGCCCGAGATTTGTTTGATTTGGTCTAGTTAAGGCACTGCCAACCATCAAACATTTACTGGTGGTAGATCTCTCATATGTGAGAGGCTGCTTGGGTAGGTACCATGCCATATAAAAGCCATTCCGGTTTGAAGGACATTGTAGCCCGAGTAACTACTAGACATGCTAAGACTTAACATCTTATGTATCAAGATGGGGACCACAATGGAATGCCAAGCAATTTTTTGCAATTCATGGTGTTGTTTGGTTTTGTTACTGTCTGTGAGCAGTTGTTTACCATCAGGCGAATGGCATACTCGTCTCGCCAATTATTGCAATAAAAAAAAAACATTTCGGATTTATAATGTTGTATTATATGCCTATAGCATTTAATGTAGATACTGTTCAAGTACAAGTACAGAAATATAAATGGGAACTGGTTTGCAGTGCTGCCACTGTCTCGATTCACGGGCGCCGGCAACCGTCCCTCTGACATCATCGTAGCGCCGCCGTGTGACGAGATTGACGCTGCCGCGCTCGACGCCGGCGTTGAACCTCAGCCGCTCTCGCCCAAGCAACTCCATTCCATCAGAGAAAAAGGGTAAGAATCTTGAACGGCTTGTATTATAGGTTCGCTAGATTTATGTAGGAACTCAATGTTTAACTCAAAGATGTTTAGTGCTTATTGTATGTAATCATCTTTATATGAGTATTGTTTACTAAGTTAATTACATTGTCTGCAAAAATGCGTTGCAAGGCAGCTGTGAACAGAACTTTCCTATTTAGTGTCCATTCTAAAAATCTTTCCTAGAGGTTTCAACATTAAGGTCGGTGACCATACGAAAATCTGAGAATTCGTTAATTTAACTATATCAAAGTGCGAAGCGGAAGAAACGTAAAAATTAAAATCCCTTGGCAAAGACGGGAAGCGCAGAATTGACTTGTATCCCCATTAACCGATCTTAAAAAGTCTTTAATATTTCACAACAGACATCGCACTAAGCTCCACATTTCCTTAACGACGCGACGCCTAAATGTTAAGGACTGAAAGACTACCTAAACACCTATTACGCTTAGACAAAATACCACAAAGTTACAAACAATGGTATATGGCTTAAATGAAAAAAATGTTACGTTACGGCATAGATAAGCGGGCACTTAGTGGGAGATAAACAGATGAGGGTAACGACTTCTAGGATACTCTGACTCGCGAAGAAGCTCAGAAGAAAGTCCGCGAGTATATTTGTAGACCAATGTGCAGATGATCCATATATAATTATATTTAAATCTTTAAATAATAAATGCTATAATGTACGGAGTAGCGTTTTAAGCCATTTTGTTCTTGAATAAAAAGTTTACCTACCTACCACATAGCATATTGGTTCACCTTCGTGTTATGAGAATCAAATTTATTGATTCAACACACAGTACATGTGCAGTTTACTTCGCTTTCTTTTGGTTCGAAGTTACACAATACAATTTTCGCATATTACATTAAAATTGTGTCAGGAACACAATGACCTTCGTCGTGGACTGGGTACCTAATTATTAATAGTCATTGAATCCACTATTCTTTGTAATGGTTTACGTCTTAGTAAGTATAAAAGAAAATCCAAGGCAGCAAGTAAACATAAAATAAATGTTACAATTACAAAAACCATCTATTTACATATAAATTGTAAAGCATTGGAAATAAAATAGAGGTGCATGAAGGTAAAATGTTACCTCAGCTATTTTTGTCCCTGAGTTATTTGTAAGAGTGATTAAAGCAAATTATCTTGGGTGAATTGTAGTCAGAATAAGCCATGGAGATGCGATGTACATCCATTAAGATGGACGCGATCCCGCGCCTGCCCTTATAAATCTATTAAGTTCAATTATGGCTTTGAACTGACGCCCATTCAAAATCATTGTTGACGGGGGTTCTTTTTTTTGTTCCCTTCATTTTTATCTTTAATATAAAGCAATAAGGTTCAAAACATTTCAATGAGTGTTCAACGAAAAAATCCAGCCACACATGTTTACGAACACAAATTTATTATTTCTTGCAGACGTCTCTGGCTTACGCACATATGATTCTTCGTTTGACAAATATACTTAAACACAAATAATAATACTTAATTATATTCCTTGTTTGTATGTTTTTAGACAATACGGGTGTTTCGAGTAAAAATTACTTTAAGTACAAAGGAGAATGTCCACTTTACTATGAAACTTAGTATCGGTGTGAAGATTGTTGTCCCTCGATGAAACCTACTTTTTTGTGTAGGGAAAAATATATATTCTCAATAAATACAAACATAATTTAGATCCAGGCCCGGAGTTCTTGGACAAATGAACTTGAAGTATTTTTTTGTATGGGCCTTTGTGAACAAAATGTAAAATTTGTAATTTCTCCAAGAACTCCGGGCCTGGATCTAAATTATGTTTGTATTTATTGAGAATATATATTTTTCCCTACACAAAAAAGTAGGTTTCATCGAGGGACAACAATATTCGCACCGATTCTAAGTTTCATAGTACAATGGGCATTCTCCTTTAATGATAATTACTTATTTTTTTCAAATCTGTCGCCCGGGATAAAACAGGAAAATGTTTTACGCCAAAGCATAAAAAATTGCATAATTAGTGTTAAGCAGTATCAATATCGGGATCAATGACATTTTTTACCGATACTACGAATAGGCATTCTCCTTTATCATAACCATTACTTTAATATTTACGTTTCATGCGCGTTTTTTCTCATGCGAACTATGTAGACCGCGGAATAAATTTAACGAGTGCGAGTTGTATTCAAGTCACGTACTACAAATTTATTTCATTTTCGAGATGAAACACAATCCCGGGCTATTTCCAGAGATTCTACTAAAACAAGTTTTATTTTATTTTACTTACTGAAACATCAAATATATATCGACACCTCATAATTTAAATACAATTTATGGATAAAATAAATACAATTTATTTATAGATAATTAATAAAAAACACCTCAAAGGACACTACGGTTTGTATATGCTGCTTCTCAATTACTATTGTTCGTGCTTATTAGTTGACCACTGTTATCAATCTACATGCAACTTACATCGACGTATATCCAAATCTGTGAATAAAGATGCATCGCCAATTCAGTAATAATGTCATTGCACCTCATAATAGTTTTTCTTTTCACAAAGCTACCACAAGGACAGCATATTTAAGCCGATGAAGCTTAATGGTAAACAGTTGGATTCGATTCGTGAGTGGGGGTATGTCGGTCTCAAGTGTAACTTTGTTCATGTTATTTGTGTGTACTATCCACGTTTATCTGTGCATTGGTTCTAATATTTGTTTTGCATTGTTTGTTAATGTATGCGTAAGCAAGCAACATCTATTGATTACATAATAATTTTAAAACATCTGCGTACGTTCTAGGTACGTTCGTGTTTACGATTGTTGCATGTTGTTTATTTTAAATGAAAAAAAAACAACAACAATTTGTAACTGCTTAGCAATTGACAATGTTCATAGTTTATTCAGCATGATACAAAATGACAAAATACAGATAAGATTATTAGTAAGGTTTTTTAAACTACCTACTACATTTATACATAGGTTACAAAAACTTCAATAGAAAGGACGAATGTATTACATTCGCTATAATAATGCTAAACACATACCATACCACACATACGACCATATTTATTCGCTTGTTAATTTTCGCTTACGAATACATAATGCCTCATTCACATTCAGCTTTATGTAACGGCACAATCAGGCACAATCACGTAGAATCGATAAAAAATGAAAAATGAGTCAAAAGGTCTTATTTGATTTGAAGTTACACATATTACATTTTATACTGTATCTACGTATTTGATTATTTACGAAATCACATTAAGATTAGATAAAGATATCCCTTAAAATGTTGAGGGCAAATATTTATGAAAGTAGATTTATTTATTGATCTCGATCGTCCAACTAAAACATATAAGTAGTAATCATAAATGATTACTACTTAACAATACTTAAGTATTGTTTATGATTCGTTTTAAAAATAATCTGTAACCTTGAGAATTTATTTTTAAGTTACCAATATACATCCCTATATGAAACAACTGTCTACTTCTCCTCAAGGTGTCCGTTTCTCACATAAGACCAATCTTACTTAAGTTCGACTAACGCAAGTATAACAGACAAGAACAGTGCTTGAACAGACAAGGGTTGAACCCTTTCTTTCGAAATCGATTTTCGACACTCGTTAGCATTCCAGTTGGGCGATATAATATTTAATTACTTCCATGAAAATAGTATCTAGTATGTGCAGTAATCCGAATGTAAATATATAAAAACTAGCGGCCCGACCCAGCTTCGCCTGGGTGCATATATTTTTTGATTCCAGTCCACACCAAATACATGTTGTTTTTCGTATAAACTCTTGTAAACATAAACTTGACGTAGCTATCCTACTGTCCGGCTCAATCCCGTCTCATCCGCCTGTTCAGTCTCTTCCCAATCTGTCCCGTCCCTTCTCTTTATTATCCATCCCGTTTTATAACGTGCATTTACATTTCGTCCTAACAAATCTGACAGCTATCCCAGCCCTCTCCCGTACCTTCCATTCTATTTTACTTTATGTCCCTTCTCTCCATATACATATACATATAAAGATTGCCTTATAAATTTTTGACATTAAAGCTTTAGCGTTTTATATTGTCCATCCAATATTCCTTCCCTTATTTCAGCACCAAAATGCTGTTTTTCCAAAAAATATTGCACGCCATTACTTTTTGTTAGTAATAAAGGTTAAAATATAAAATTTCATAGATATAACTTCAGTGGTTTCGATTTTCTTAAACAACATTTCAACCCTTTTTTTACCCCATTTATTTATAATATAACCTATCTCACTCCGATACGATGTACATTTCTATCAGTGAATTATAGCGAATGAAAGGCCACTGTAAAACTTCGTGATAAAAATTGCATTCGATCTTGAAAAGGAGTAATTATAACTTCTAGTATTATCTGTCTACGCTTCTTATGCTGCATTTACACGCTTGGCCAACCTCAGCCAGCCTCCACCAACGCCAGCGTGTAAACGGAGTGTTTGGCTCGGCTGGTCTTATGTTTTATTTTATTTTTATTTTTTGAATTTGAGGACCTCCAAGGAAGGATACACGACATATAATGAAGACAATGGTATAGCATTGTTGTGGTTTACATTTCGACGTGATCTTCAATTATAGGAGACCACAGGATGCAAATTTAAATAATTATACAATGACAAAATATATTTATAATAATTAAGACTGAATTTGAAATTAAGTGATGAATTAAAATTCAAATTAAGTAATAAATAATAAAGTAATTTAAAAAGTTACATTAGGATCAAATTGAATATAACATAACGGAGAAAGTAATTAATTAAGTTTATCATTTATTAGGGGTACATAACAATTTCAAGATGTTTTTCATAGTTAATAGCTTGGAGTTGGTAGACGTTGGCCCAGCCTCAGCCAACATCTCGACGGGGTGCCCGGTCGTGTCTGAGTGCTGGCCGTCGAGTCGCTGGGTACGAGGCTCCGCGGCCTTTTCTCCGCGTGCCTTGAGCAGGGCATCTTCCCGTCGCGGTGGAAGACGGGCAAGCTTGTCCTGCTCCGCAAAGAGGGGCGACCCGAAGACTCACCCTCGGCCTACCGGCCGATCGTGTTGCTCGACGAGGTGTGCAAGCTCTTCGAGCGCGTAGCATTTGGAGGGTACGGGCCCGGATCTGGCAGACTGCCAGTTCGGGTTCCGGCGGGGCCGGTCGACGGTCCACGCGATTCTGCGGGTGAAGGCACAAGTGAAGCGTGCGGTGTCCCGGGGTAGGGTCGTGGTGGCGGTGTCTCTCGACATCGCCAACGCGTTCAACACCATGCCCTGGGCCTGCATCGAAGAAGCACTGCGGTACCATGAGGTTCCGCCCTACCTTCGGCGTCTGGTGCACTCGTACCTGTCTAATAGGTACGTGGTGTATCCGGGCGCCGACGGGTGGCACCGCAGGGAAGTGACGTGCGGTGTTCCACAGGGCTCGGTTCTTGGGCCGCTCCTGTGGAACATCGGCTACGACTGGGTGCTACGTGGTACCAACCTTCGGGGCGTCGCTGTCGTCTGCTATGCGGACGACACACTGGTGACAGCGACGGCCAGGACATTCCAGAGGTCCGCCCTGCTCGCCTCGTTCGGTACTGGACTGGTGGTGGGCAGGATTCGGCGACTGGGCCTCACGGTGGCCCTCAACAAGACCTAGGCCGTGTGTTTCCACGGTCCTCGGTGTGGGCCTCCGCCTGGGGCCCACATCACGGTGGAGAGCGTGCGGATTCCCGTCGTCTCGAGGATGAAATACCTCGGTCTCGTCCTCGACAGTCGATGGGATTTCCGCGCGCACTTTGAGGAGTTGTCGCCGAAGCTGGTGAGGACGGCGGGCGCACTGGGGCGCCTGCTGCCCAACACTGATGGTCCTGGCATCCCTTGCCGAAACCTATATGCTGGAGTCGTGCGGTCCATGGCCCTCTACGGGTGTCCCGTTTGGGCCGAGTCCCTGGACGATCGTTGCGTCCGCCTGCTGCATCGTCCGCAGCGCATGGTGGCGCAGCGGATAATCAGGGGCTACCGCACGGTCTCGCACGAGGCGGCCTGCGTTTTGGCGGGAACTCTGCCCTGGGTGCTGGACGCAAAAACCCTTTCGTCGGCTTTCTTCCGGCGAGAGGAGGCGTCCGGGCGTGGGCAGAGGTTGGTCCCCCGAGAGGTCGAGGCCATGCTGGCCTCCCTCCGCAGGTCTGCTGTGGAGGAGTGGCGTTCCAGGCTGGAAAACCCTAGTGCTGGTACGAGGACCGTCGCAGCAGTGCGACCTGTCCTCGAGCAGTGGCTGGACAGGCGCCACGGTGCGCCGACATACCGGCTGACGCAGGTGCTCACCGGGCATGGCTGCATCGGTGCGTACCTGTGTCGCATAGCCGGAGCGGAGGAGTCCGCCGTGTGCCACCATTGTGGCAACTGCCGTGAGGACACGGCCCAGCACACGCTGGAGGAGTGCCCAGCCTGGGACGAGGAGCGCAGCGCTCTCATTGCGGTCGTTGGAAGCGACCTTTCGCTGCCGGCCGTGGTTGCCGCCATGGTCGGCAGCCGGAGTTCGTGGCAAGCCATGCTCTCCTTCTGCGAACGCGTCATGTTGCAGAAGGAGAGCGTCGCCACAGGAGACGTAGGAGGCGCCGGGACAACAACTAAGTCGCGTCGCTAAGCGGCGGTGCACATAAGAGGCGGTCCTGGCGCGTCCGTTCATCGGTATCCTGGGGCCGTCTCTCAAGTGCACCGATGGTGGCTGACGCGGGGTTTTTAGTTGGTATTTCGGCGCGTATTGTGGTAGGAACCCGACCCAGCGGCCGCCCGTCCACATCGACGGGCGGTACAACATCTCGCTGGGCTCGGAAGGCGCCGGTGAGTCCGACACACCCTCGCCCCTTCGGGGGTGGGATGGTCCGTAAAGGGATTTTCCCCGCGAGAAATAAAAAAGCCTCAGCCAACATGTAAATCCACCATTACGTGTGAACATTATTTATTTCATTGTCCTATATTAATGTAGCTTGATATATTCTCCTTAGTTTATACAAAATAAATTTCTGAACGCATGCATAAACAATTACAAACAATTAAAATGTCAATCCATTTTCACTACTGTCAATATTTTACATCTTTAAAATCTAAAATACGCCATCAATCGAATATTGTGGATATATGTTTTCGATTCGAAACCTTTATTTAAATACGTTCTTTAATTTGAGGGAAGAGTTTACCATATCGACAGGGTGAAAATTAAATGACAGTTACAAACCCATGAACATTTTGTATGGGAAAATCACGCACACTGCTTTGATAGATATGATTGTATTAGAACTTTGTATAGCGGTAATAAAGTGCAAATTGACTCTTTGACGTTAGGAACATACCTACATTGTTAAAACAACAGTGATTGCTTGTAATTTAATATGAACTTAATACAATAGCAATAAAGCTCAAATTGACTCTACGTTTTAGTTAGAAAACGTTTGTATGGGAAAAAGGAAAGAGCTGTTTTTAGGGTTTTTTCCGGCAATTATTCGAAATTTTCTCGCCGTAAGAACCATCCTAGGACTTCCACAAACATTTTAAAAAAAGAATTATCAAAATCGGTTCAGCCGTTCACACGTGATGCCGTGACAACGCGAAACAGGTTTCATTTTTACATATATAGATGTTTAGTAAATGTCGTCACGAATAATTAAGAGCATATTCTATCGTACAAAATTGACCACTTACATTATTTCCAATATAAGGTAAACAGACAGAGAATATAGGCAATGATAAAATCGCTCCTTATTTCGGCATTTATGTAAATTATGCGCTTTAAATAGGAATTGCCTTATACTTTAAGGATCCTATTGTTTATGTAAAGATTGGGACGGGAGGGTGTGGACGTCTAGTCAGCCGCATATGTATATTGTATGGCGCCAACCATGCGGAATTCAATCAATACCTGTGGAATCTAGTCTATATTACATACCAGCGGCGTGCACAGGATTATGACACTGGGTATGCGGCGGAGTACTCGGTCACAAAAACTTTTTCTTTTATAGTTTTTTAGCATAGCCACAGCCACGCGACGGATCTCTAAGTCGGAAACCATGCCAACATAACAAGTCTTAGATGTACTACTATTCATGTCCATCTTCTACGGCAACGCAGACAAAACAGCGATCGATCGTCGCGGCGGAAGAAATTCTAATAAGTAAAATAAAAAAAAAACTCACATAGTCAGCTTTCAATTTTCACATATTCAAGGTTCCGGTTAGTTGAGATTACTATACCTATCCCGATGTAAATAAACGCAAGATTTCGGCCACCTCATTCATTCATTTGATAAACATACATTTTTAATACAAACCTCACAATTAAATAACATTTGAAAAAATAAACAAACACACTAGCGCCCAAATACTAGAACGCAACTTAAATATAAATGGCGCTTAACTACGTTAATCCCGATTAAACGTACTAGCTAAGTGGGCCGTGCGCTGTTAAGAGCAACTTATTATTTGAATGGCGTTCCCGTATTCGGGCGTAGTAAAAGCAAATGACTACAATTAATATCGAAACTTAGTAATAAACTGTTAAATGTACACACTTTCAAATGTTAAAATGAAAATCTTTTAAGAAATCTATTTTTTTTACAAACATACTAGTATAAAATAGTAAACAACGCAAAAACACATAAAAAAGCAAAATGGCCCCCGCGAAACACAAAGCATATCTATTTAAACAAATAAAACCTTACTAACCAAAAATGCATAATGTGCATAGGTGATTTATTAGATTCCTGCCTATTAATTTTACTCGGATTATAGGCAACGAACATTTACGATTACTGCCGAACTTCCGAGGCCTGCCGCAGGAGTCGCGGCTTTCAATATTCATGGGTGTGTGCGTTTGCGACTGTGCACGGACACCAAAATTACTACACACATGCATGCAAATGTCATGCGGGACGCGGCGGCATTGCGGACTTGGTTGATTAGGTACATTTTGCTTTGCAGCGCCGCCGTTTGCTTTTCGCGTGGCAAACATAATGTTTGCGTGATTGCAAATAGGTGCTATTTATAAAATATTAGGCGTTATTAAGTTATTATATTTTGTTTATTCATTTATTTACTATAAATTAAAGTCATCTAAAACGTACGAACGTTATAATAAAATATCTGTGAATGGCAAGTAAAGCACTGCATTTCTGCCTACAAGGAGTGCACGCCCCTGTTACATACCTATGTCAACCGAATTCCTATCACATCTACATTATATTCATTTCACTTATAAACATTTAATCTACTAATTTTGTTTTCTTATTACGTTAATAAAATAATTTTAAACATGTAACTTTTATATTGTTTATTAACTCTTACGTCACATCATTGCATGTTCAAAATGTGATACAAATATTGGAACCAATGCTGACCCATTACCCTCAGTGTCCCAGCATGGTTTCGTCTTAAAACAGTTAGTCTGTATTTTTATGTACAGTATCGTCGTAGTGTACGAGTTATTTGGTAATTTTTAAATATCTTTTTAAAATATTACGCTTGTGGGTGACCCCCTGTATTCATAAAATTCATAGCATGGATTTATCAAATACGAATCACATTATTATAAATGCACGAAGACAATGGTCCAGTAAATACTAGTTACTGAAATCTTTTATTATGGAATTTTTAGGAAAAATATCCCGCGCAAATTACGAGAATCGTCAACGAATTTGAAAACAGCACCTATTTTAGTGTATTTAAGTCCCTAGCAATAACTACTATAGTATCGATTTGTTTTTATTCAATAACGAATTTATTGATTATATTACATAATCAATCAGATTGTGAAGATTCTCCGGTATGTTTTAGTGAGTTCGAGGTACCGTCTCGCCACTTCCCTGGTCAGACGCACGTATGGCGCGTGAGTGGATGGTTGCAGCGCGGGCGGGCGCGTGCGCGCGAGGAGCTGTACCGACACGTGGCGCGCGCGGTCGCTCTGCTTGTAGTTGTGGCACGCGACCGACTACTGCGAGACAAGCCGCTCTCAGTACGAGCGGGAATCAACTCACTACTGTATGGCTTGCACAGGTGATTAATACAATTTATTAACATAGTTCTGTCCTTTGTAAAACGATAAAAAATATATCATAAATATAATTTCAGATTACTTGACCTAATTTTTGGCATGCCGTCCATGGTGGCTCGGGACTTAGAGAAGAAAATACGAGAAGAGAGGTCACGCTATTTAGTTGCGGAATTGATTTGTAAGGTACTTATTTGAAATATTTCAATTTATAGCTACTTAAATCATACACAAAATAATTAAAAACAATCGTACTTGGTTGAATAAATATGGAGACGTATATGAAATGGTCCTCAAGCCAAATGCAAGCTACAATTTCAAAAAAATATGACTAAAAATTAGTGTGTAGAAATACCATTCTTTTAATACAGCGTGATATTGAAATTATGTATTTAATTTAATGTGTGATTTTAGTTTACACGATTTTTGGTCACCCCGTAAAGATACGAGTATTCTTACCGCTTAGCTGAACTTCAGTTCGCTTCGGAAACTTACTTGGGCCGTAAATAACCAGTACCCATACATACAGTTTAATCAAAAGCACTGAAAACAAAAATCGTGATTTATCGCAAAAACACCATGCGGTCTTTTTTCCAAACTTGGTACAATGTTACCTGGGATGGTTCGAATCTGTGGTATAAACTAAATACCATATGTCAATATCACCTGTTTAAGTATAATGAAATGTAAAGATAATCGTGTTGGTGTATGTCAGACGGAGCAAGCGGGATGGGCGCGCGCGCTGGCGGCGTGGGTGGTGCGCAGCGTGCGGCGCCGGCCCGCCGACAAGCGCGACCACCCGCCCATACCCTGCCTCTACACCACGCCGCAGGGCACGCATGTGAGTTGTCCTCTAATTTATTATATCACCAAAACTCGATTCTATTTATAGCTATATTCATAAATACTGATATACGTATGAATATTGAAATTGTTGAAATTAAAGTTTACTGAGTTTTTAACCAGTCTCAAAAACAATCTAAATAATAATCTTTTTTGTGCTCGGGTTTTCGGTCTGCAGCATGGTCGCCATTTACAAGTTACAATCTTATGTGTTACTAGCGACCCGGCCCAGCTTCGCCTGGGCACAAATAGATTTCTGTACAATAATATGAACGTATTATACATATAAATCTTCCTCTTGAATCACTCTATCTATTTAAAAAAACGCATCAAAATCCTTTGTTTAGTTTTAAAGATGTAAGCATACAAAGGGACATAGGGATATAGGGACAGAGAAAGCGACTTTATTTTATACTATGTAGTGATTAAACGTGCAATTAACATTTTTGGACCATCGTTATTTGTGAAACACAATAGGGAATATGCACCAGACTCACAGATCACTTCCAATAGATACCGCATTACGATAGTTTTGTTTTGAACCGAAAACGCCAACGAAGGGAACTGCGCGGGGGGTGGGCGGATTGCAGCGCGGTCACGTGGACATCGCTAGAGAGATGAGGCATAAGTCGATAAATAAAAAAATGTATCGATAGTTCGATTTGCCAGTATGTTCATGTGTTATGATCGCTTCTATAACTTGATTACCAACTTGTTAAATGTTTGATAATATTTTTTTACCGGCCTGATCTGATAAATGATACCAACCGGCAACCGCTAACTACGAATAAAATAGGATTAAGATTTATACTTTAGTATGTAACGGTTTTATTTCTATTATTCACCGTGTATTTTTGTATACCATAATGGCGAAATACCCAAATTAAGTGTTGATATAAAAGATCAGATAAAAACATGAAATAGTAAATAACTAAATCTCACACCCTAAAGGGCTACAATAACTTATTCCGTTTCTTTTCTTTCTAGTATACTAAAACTTATGATAAATACCCTCCCATTATAATTGAAAACGTATACAACTAGAGGAAAAAAAGGAAATTTAATTACGCCAAAGATAAAAATAAATAAAAAAATATTGTAAAAGTACCTTGTTTACAAATTTAACTATTTCAGATTACATAAAATAACGTAATTATGGTAATTTGCAATTGTTATTTAAATCAATATATATTTTGTGACATTGTCATTAAATAAAATTAATTTACATTTTTGTTTTAAAATATCGATATTTCTGGGAAATTTATATTATACACATGCGTCAAACACTAGAAGAACGCGTGATTTCGCCAAAAAAAGATGGCTTATTTCGGTTATTGCTATGCGAAAAAGAGACGGTTGATTCTCCATCCGAACTCGACTGTTTGACATTGATACATTAACCAGTATAAATTGAGCTCGCTCGGGACCACATTAATTTAAAGAATATTAGTTATCGATGAAAACTTATTGCGTTTTTTTAGATACTGTATTTTTTTGAGTTTTTTGCACACCATTTTATTGAACAAATCATTTTTAACTGTAATATTATGTTCCCAAAATGCAATTTTCGCCAACGTGCAACGACATGTGCGGGTCCACTACTTGGACGACACTGATGACGCGACATTTGGCATCGGTTTATATATTTCTGATAGTTTATATGTGTGGCGCACAACCGCTGCCTTGCATTAGGTATCTATTGGGAGTGATCTGTGACCAGACTTCAAAAAAAGTCAAAATTTTTTTTTCTAATCTATATTCTATATTAATATAGAAATATACCTTAACGATATTTTTTAAATTTATCAACTCTAAATCGGTAAAATCAATACTTAAAAAATTACATTTCAAATTGGCCGCGCATTTTTTCCGAAACGCGATCTATTGCTTGAAAAGGAAAGTGACGACAATGGGCACGTTCTTATGAAGTTTTAGCTTGTTGAGTGTATTGTTTTACGTTTGATTATGAGTTATTTTGTGCTTTATTTATACTATTAAATAAAATGGATTATTTTGTCACGAAATACAGTTCTGGAGCAAGTCATGAAAGAAACTTAATCCAAATACTACGTTGTTCATATCGTGCCCTCTGACGTCACAGCGAGTTCGCGCCAACATGGCGTTTAAATGCTTCGAAACTGACAGCAGTTTTAATTATTTTTTCTACTTCTTTGATTGATATTTTCAAAGACTTATATTTTTTTCCGATAATGTCTTCGATCAAATATACACTAGATACAACATGAGCGCTTAGAAAATGGCACCAAAAAAGAGTGCTTTAAGCAATCTTTCGCCTTCAGTCACGCACCGACCGTTGCTTCTAAAATGTCGCAGAACTTTAGACAATATTATGTGAAAAGCTACTTTAAACTCCAGGAATAAAGTGGAATTTGTGTTAATATATTTGGAATATGTGATCTTTTTTTCATGTCATGTATCGGTGCCACTTTTTAACAGAACTTGTACAGGGAACTGTGTATCTAGTGTATATATTTGTGAACGAGACCGCCTTCGAACAGCCTCGTTCAATTGTAGAATGTTCGGGGTGCTGGGTGCGTGGTGAATAATACCAGTGATTAGAAAGTAGAAACAGTTTATTCGCACTGAGAAGTACGTTTTAAACAGTGACGTAATATACACGTAATTACGACACGTAATTGCGGCACCGTCGTAATGTAGTTGCAGAGCGGCGTACTGGGGTCTCCCGGCAGCGATTCTGCTTGTTCTCTTCAATACTTACTGACTACTTGCTGGCTTGTTGACTTCTTGATGTTTTCTTCACTGTAGGCCGGAACCGAACTGATTTGCCCGACCCAGGGTGCCGATCTATATTCCCAATTTTGGGCTAATCCCTAGGGTCGGGTCCGCGATCGTCACAGGCGCGCTCGGCCAATGGGAGCGCGCGCTGCGGGGTGTCGCTGTAGCGACTTGCGGGGCGGTAGCTCGGTCGTGCGGGGAGTGCGGGGCCGCGAGGTGTAACTCCGCACCGAATTTGTGGGAGGCACCTAAGTTCGGCGGACCTCGCACCCGACATCATGCTTAAATAAATATATATGCTACGTTTTACAATGTTGTTTTAACTACGCAAAAAGGTATATAATTTCTGATACATTAACTCCAGTATATAAACTCTAGTATATAACATGTAACAATATTACACATAACAATTTAACATAATTAAATTATTTAAATATACATTCACAATCCTAAACGACTTATATATAAGCTTATTACTAGAGGGAACGTTTTACTTTATTTATTCAAGAACATAAGAATTTACAAATCATTTATATAGGAACATAATACAAAACTAACTTATAACTATTAAAACTAGTCTTCGTCCTGCACATTCTCCCGCCGTGTACCGTAGCGACGCGACGCGACGGTGTATCTTCATAGGGTGCAGGGCGACTCGTCGTTCTCGACGCTCTGGATCACGATGACCTTTTTGGATGGGCGCCGCAGCACGCCGCCCCTCGTGGCGACGTCGACGGTTCGTGTGACGCCATCCGGTCCGGGATACGTGGCGCAGATGCGCCCGCGCACCCAGGTGTTGCGTGGCAGGTTGTTGTCGACGACCCGTACTAGGTCGCCGACACGAAGTTCAGCGCCCCGTCCATGGGGCTCCCGCCGGTTTCGGAGCTCGGGCAGATACTCTTTCAGCCAACGCGCCCAGAAGGCGTCGGCGAGTGCCTGCGTCGCACGCAGGCTGGCGTACGGGCTAGCGGTGTGGTCCGCTGGCAGGCCCGCAGTGGCGAAGTGTCCCTGACCGCCCAGCAGGAAGTGGCTAGGCGTCAGGGACTCAGGGTCGGCAGGATCTACCGACACATGCGTTAGTGGTCGACTGTTTAATGTGAGTTCGACTTCGGTGAGCAGGGTGTGGAGAGTTTCTTCATTAGGGCTCTTCTGATGGAGCTGGTCTAGTCGGCTATGTCTTCCGACCTCCTTACCGGCCCGCAGCGCCTTGAGCTCTTCTTTGAACGCCTCTTCTTGGGCGTTCTTTGTTATGAGTTTTTCCGCCTTTCGTTGATACTCCGCTGTTAACGTGACATACTTATCTGTCGCTGCGGGTTGGCGTGTCCTGACTGTCGGATTGGTTGTGGTGTTCGCGGCTCGCCAATCAGGGTCGCGACGTGGACCCCTTTTTGTTCGCTTGTAATTGACTTGTTCAATCTTGCGCCGGAACATAGCGACTGCTTGTAGCACTCTTGCTGTCGCCCTGAGATATCTCGTCCACGACGAGAAGCGTGTGACGTCTGGTATCACGCTCGACTGGTCACTGGTGCAGATGACGTTTACGCGTTCTTCGCCTGAGGGTGGCGGTGAGCTCGGTGTCTCCATCGGCCATGTGTTTGGGTCATGTCGCAGGAATTCCGGTCCCTGAAACCATCTGTGGTTTGAGTCCAGTTCTTCAGGGACGTTTCGTGTGGCGTCGTCCGCCACGTTCCAGCGTGTCGGTACCCATCGCCACTCCGACGTTTTTGTGATCTCTTCGATGGCCGCTATGCGATGGGCCACGTAGGGCTTATAACTCCTGGCCCCGGTCCGGATCCACGTGAGCGCGGTCCGACTGTCCGTCCAGAACGTCGTCGCGTCGGGCCTCCTGGTGTGCTCCTCTCTGACTGCGGCTGCCATCCTGGCTCCCAACAAGGCCGCTTGGAGTTCCAGGCGCGGAATCGATAACAATTTCAGAGGGGCTACCTTGGCTTTCGCGGCGACGAGAGTGTTGGACACAGCTCCTCTGTGGTCCACTGCGCGCCAGTATAGCGCGGATGCGAACGCCTTCTCGCTGGCGTCGCAGAATACGTGCAGCTCCAGTCGTTGAGCCGCGCTGTAATTGAGATACAAACGGGGAATTATTATTTTGTTTATATTTTTTAGACAGCTTATCCATTTTCCCCATTCTGCGGCTAAGTCACCCTCTAGGTGATCGTCCCAGTCGACTCCTTTTCGCCACACTTCTTGTAGCAGTTGTTTCGCTTGTATTGTTATAGGAGTGATGAGACCAAGTGGGTCGAATATCGATATCACTATCTTCAGTGCCCCCCTCTTTGTGGGGGGTCCCTCTAGAAGGCTCGGTGGGATGCGGGTTGCATCCAGGTTGAATTGAAAGGTGTCCGCCTGTGGCTCCCGAGTAAAACCGAGCACCCTTTCAGTTTGTCCGCCTTCAATGTTCACTGTTGCGTTGCTTCCAACGTGCTCGCCGATTTTTTCCAAGAGTTCGGGCGAGTTCGAGGCCCATTTGCGCAGCTGGAAGTTGGCCTTCTCGTGAATTTCCTGTATCTGTTTGACGACTGTTTCCGCTTGGTTGATGTTCACGAAGCTATCTAGGTAGTCGTCCATGTAGTGTTTTCTCTTTATGGCCGCTGCCGCCTCCGGGTATTGTTCCGCGTGACACTCTGCGTTCTTGTTCATGACGAAAATTGCTGTAGCGGGTGAGCACGACGCCCCGAATATAAGTGATTTCATCCGATATTCTTCAGGTGGAGCGTCGTCCCGGCGTTCCCCTCGCCACAGGTACCTCAGAGCGTCCCTGTCTTCCTCGCGTAATTGGATACGCATAAACATTTCTGTTATATCCGCGGTGATCGCCACTTTGTGTTCCCGGAAGCGCATTAGCACCCCTGGGAGTGGTTGCAGGAGGTCGGGTCCGGTCAGGAGCATGTCGTTCAGTGACACGCCCCTGGTCTTGGCGGCTGCGTCGTGGACCACCCTCAGCTTGTCGGGTTTCAGGGCGTTGACTACGGCGAAATGTGGTAAGTACCACGTCCTTCCTGGCATCTTCTTGGCGGGCGCTGGTTCCGCGTAACCCTTTTGAAGTAGCATGTTCATTTGTTCGTTGTACTTCTTTTTCAGCAGCGGGTCTCTATCAATTTTCTTCTCGATGCCGTGGAGCCTTCGCAGGGTCAGTGGCGGCGTAAGGTAGGTTGGCACCCGGGGCGGTTTTGTATTGAGCACCCCTACTTAAAATATAACACGCAATATTAAACAAGCCTACACCGGACATATAGTGCCCGTATGAAATCTGACTTTTATCGGAGGAAAGCTATTATGCTCTCCTTTCGGTGCCCTGGCACTGAACACTGACACTGGCCTTCCAGCCTGGAACTTACGGATGTTTTGTCCGAGCCGGGTCCCTCATAAAACCTTCGCTAGCATAACGACTAAATCCCTTGGATGACCGTCACACGCATTATGGACGGTCCCAGTCATCACAAGGCGAGAAGCGCATAATCGATGCCCGCCTCAGCGTTAAAGGGTGCGACTGTTTCAGTACGCCGCGCCGGTTAAAGATGTTTAGGTCGTCTACGTCAGAGATGAGGCCATGTGCCCTGTCGCTCATATTCAAGTTGCTGTAGGTAAGGACGCACCGCCCCCTGCACAGTATGCCCAGCCCAGCGTAATGTCGCCTCTTATGGCGGTTAGGAAATACCGTGGCGAAATTCTTATACCCTACGGTAGGGTAGAGGCGCCGCAGTGGTTCAGCCATTTATCGCCCGGCAACCCTTTTGTGCAGGTGGCGGCGAGCGGGATCGTTCAACTCACGATCCTGTTTCGTGCTCTTCTTCTGCGACATTAGGATATCGCAGAATGAAAGCATTGCTTGCCAAGCCCTGCGAATCTCGACCATGGAGGGAATCACGCCCGAGAGCGAGAGGTCTACTCTGGCGGTTGCATGTAGTATTCTGCGCTCGTCACCCCAGAGTGGGCACTCCGAAAGAGTGTGTTATTTTCACAATGATGACACACAGCGGTTTCATTCGCACTATTCGCCACATATATCTAACGAAGCAACCGTGCCCCGATAGAACTAGTCACAGATGGGCCGCAACATGCAGTGACGCCTGTTCATCCTATTGGTAAAAGGACGCGATGCCAGATTGATCCACTCACCAGCACTGGGATGATTGTCTATCCTAGGGTACGCCTCCTCTAAGACGGCTAATATATCTCTCTCTAAGGGCTGGTGGCTCCCCTTGACATGACGATTCCAGTCGCTAGTAATAAACCGACGACAAAAGGGCTTTGGCGTCATCGTCCCAGGGAAGGAAACCAGCCAGAAAACAGGCGGCCCCTTGGATGATCGTACGATATCCCTTGAATAATGATGATCTGCTACGCCACCACTCGAGAGAACAGCACAGTCTGCTCAGAGATTCAACCGAAACGGTATATGTTCGAATTAGCCTCAAAGAAGCTTGGTATGCTCAACAGATCGAGGCATTATATCACGTCGGGTCTGCAATGTTATAAGGAGCAGGTTCGGCGCCACGTGGAACATTGCACCCATCTTTGGGCAGGGGCACCCCAGTACCAACTTTTCCCTTTCGACCGATTTCAACGTCGGGCAGGTCGATCATCGACGACCGAGTGCTTTCCGATGTTCGGAATTTTCTCTGCAGCTGAATTCCGCTAACGAACAACGCGACAAACCTCCAAATACCACTTTAGTACCTTCCTCCCGACATTTTCTTCTACGTACACCAAATCCCGCGATCCAATTGCTAACAGCAACATTTCCGGACAAATACGACCTGGCCACCTTCAAGAAAATTGCGCATTCTCACCTTAAAGGTCGCAACGCATCTCTATGGGCTATGGTGTTACAGATTTTCATGGTCGGTGGTGATCACTTACCATAACGTGAACAGTATGGTCTTCTGCTGCCTATGATATAAGTATAAAAAGAAACCGTAAAACGCCATCGATCGCACAACTCCCGCGTACAGCCTAAGGGGTGCCGGAACCTTCGAAATTGAGTTAGTTAAACCAGGACTTCCCGAAGTTATTTGTAGTGTTCGCACATAGACAGACATTCACAGACTCTTAAGAAATTATATTTTTTTTACGATTTCCTCAGACCAGCCCCGAAAAACAGATATCAGAAAAACTCTTAGTTTGACATGACATTTTAATAAGAAAATAAAGAAAAAAAGAACAGATATATTTATTTTACCTTTGGTTAACTGATAATGGGAAGAATGGGCTTGCTTTTCTGAGCATAGCTTCCCAAAACGGGGCTCCAGTTTGGCTCACTCGATCGCCTCTGGGACAATGCTGCGACGCCCCAGGGTGTCGTGACGCTTAATTTGGGAAGCCCTAGGCTAGATAATGCGTCTGCTGCCTTGATTAGTTTCGATCTCAGGCTTTTGAAATGGACATGAACATTCCACCGAATATACAAGACAACTCTAACAAACTTCACCAGGAGCTGTTAGAGACCTCCATGCCATCCCCCCCCCCCCCCCTTTACGCCGCCAGTGCGCAGGGTGTTGTCGTAATTGTTGGGGAGTGTTACTTCCTCCGACTTCCAGAGGAGGGCAGTCTGATACCCGACTCCTGGCAGCTGCGTTGTGTTTGTCTCAAGTATTCGGAGCGCCTTTTGCTCGGGGTCGTTTTCCGGACGTTTCGGATTCAGATATGTGTTGTCGGTCGTTATATATTCAGCCACCATTTTTTCTATATTCTCGTCAGATGTGTGACCGACGAAGTTCACTTGATGTCCGAGTGTTCGGGTTCTGCTGCCGTGCACCACCCAGCCCAGTGGTGTGAGTGAGGCCACTGGTTGATTTCTTCGACCCGATCTTGTTCGGGTAGCTATTAATAGGTGCCAGTCGTCCTGACCTATTAATATTTTCGGGATCACTTGTTCAGTGATTATAGTGTTCGTGATTCCTTTTAGGTGCGGACAGTTGCTTATCGCTTCTGGCGAAATCTTCTGTGCGGCTAAGCGCAGGTCAGGTACTGTCCGGGCTTGTATGTGTTGATTATGTCGGTTTTTGCCTCGGAGCAGTATCTTCACACGACGTGAGGAGTGGTCTTCTTTCGTGTTCCCGTCGTATGTGCAGATGCGTAGTGGGTCGTCCGGTCCCACTGCGCCTATGTCGTCCGCGAGGCCTTGGTCAGTACCTGGTACCAGTAGCTGGTGATGGGGATGTTCGCAGCCGTCTGTGCCGCACTTCTTGGTCTTGCATGTGTGTTGTTGAGTGCGGCGTCGTAGGCATCGGAAACTGGCGCGGTGCTTCTTGGCTGCGTCCCATCTTTGGTCAATAGGGAAGTTTTTAAATTTATGGCACTCTGTGATCGCGTGTCCCTCTTTGTCACACATAATACACGCGGCGTTAGGTCTCGGGGTGGCGGCTGTGTTGAACACTTTCTGTCGTGTTTGACTTGTTCGTGGTCGCTCGGTGACCGTCTCCGCAGTCGCGTATGGGCTGCAGATTTCAGCCTCCCGGTGAATGAAGCGTTCTAATTTGAGGAGGTCTGGTTCCTCCCTCGGTTGTAGTGCAGCGAACTCGTACCACTTATGCTTCAATGTGGGTGTTAGTTTTTCTACAACGGCCCGTGCTATCTCCGGATTGTACATGTAGTACATGCATCGTAAGGCCCGAAGTGTGTTCACTGCATTACTGATCTTTGTGGCGAACGTACAGGTGTCACGCGGCGCTTCACTTAGGCGTGGTAATGTTCTGAGACGTTCCATCTCGGCTGTCGCTATGGACTCTGGTCGGCCGAAACGCATCTCGAGCGTGCGCATGACGTTGTCCGGGTCCGCGTTCGTTATTAAGAGGCCTTGCACTGCCTCTCTGGCGGTCTCGCGCAGGCTCCGGCGCAGGCGGGACATGTTTTCTAACTTCGAGAAATTATTCACAAATGATGAAATGATTCTTCATACGAAGCACGGAACGTTAGCCACTCTTGAAGATCGGCGAGGAGAGGCGCGGGTGCGCACTCTACTGTTGACGTCGGCGGCAGGCGTGCAGCGCCGAAGTTCAGTCCCCAGGACGCGGCAGTGGTCGCTGGCGGAGGCGCGTGCAGGTCGGCGAGTAGAGGCGCGGGTGCGCGCTCTACTGTTGACGTCCGTTGCGGGTGAAGTGACGACTGTGTGCACGGCGGGTGTGCGGCGGTGACTCCCGCCGGTGCGTGCGCGGCGGCTTCGGTGTGCGGTGCTTGATGCGGCTCGCTGTCGATGGCGAGCAGTTGGCTATTTTGTAGCCATGTGTGGACGCGAAGTTCTTGCTCAATCTCCGCGACCGTCGTGTTGTCGTCATCTTCGGTGCTCGAGTCCGCTTCAATTTGTTGGACTCGGGCGGCGGCGAGCTCGACTTTCAGTCGAGCGAGTTCGGCTCGGGCTTTGGCAAGGCGGCGAGATTTCGACGTTTTCTTGCTTCTTGATATTGACGGCGGTTTGCTTCTCGGTTTTTCAATACCGGCGGCGATGATAGGTTCCGCTACCGTAGGTTCGTTCGCCGCGGGTTGTTTTGACTGTTCCGAGTTTATCGTGGTGGTAGCATCCGTGCCGGTGCCGGTGACAGTCGTCGTAGTGCATGACGCACCCGTCTCGTCTGTCGTGGCGGTGGCGGATGTCACCGTGGCAGACGCCGAGGCCGAGGCCGAGGCGGTGTGCCTTCCCACCGATCTAGTCACTGGCATATTCCCACGCAAATCCGGCGAACTGAAGGACCAGAATGAACGAGACCGTCTTCGAACAGCCTCGTTCAATGTAGAATGTTCGGGGTGCTGGGTGCGTGGTGAATAATACCAGTGATTAGAAAGTAGAAACAGTTTATTCGCACTGAGAAGTACGTTTTAAACAGTGACGTAATATACACGTAATTACGACACGTAATTGCGGCACCGTCGTAATGTAGTTGCAGAGCGGCGTACTGGGGTCTCCCGGCAGCGATTCTGCTTGTTCTCTTCAATACTTGCTGACTACTTGCTGGCTTGTTGACTTCTTGATGTTTTCTTCACTGTAGGCCGGAACCGAACTGATTTGCCCGACCCAGGGTGCCGATCTATATTCCCAATTTTGGGCTAATCCCTAGGGTCGGGTCCGCGATCGTCACAGGCGCGCTCGGCCAATGGGAGCGCGCGCTGCGGGGTGTCGCTGTAGCGACTTGCGGGGCGGTAGCTCGGTCGTGCGGGGAGTGCGGGGCCGCGAGGTGTAACTCCGCACCGAATTTGTGGGAGGCACCTAAGTTCGGCGGACCTCGCACCCGACATCATGCTTAAATCAATATATACAGGGTATACCAAGACTGCTACCGAAAACGAAGCCGGGTGGTAGTTTAAGCGACTTCAGACACAATGCAACAGAAAAAATGGCAATAAAAAGCGACAATTTTTTTTTGTTATTTTTTTTCTATGGCCATATTTGGGTGGTAAATACGTTTTTTCCTAAAATAATAGTGTATACCCTTTTATTTATAAATACTCTAAGGTATATCCATCCATCCATCCATCAGCCAAAGGAAGTCCACTGCTGAACATAGGCCTCCCCCAATGATTTCCACAGAGACCTGTTGGAGGCAGCCTGTGTCCAGCGACGTCCCGCGACCTTTACCAGGTCGTCGGACCATCTTGTTGGTGGACGTCCTACGCTGCGCTTTCCGCTACGCGGCCTCCATTCGAGTACTTTCCGACCCCATCGGTCATCAGATCTCCGCGCTATGTGCCCGGCCCATTGCCACTTCAACTTGCTAATCCGGTGGGCTATGTCGGTTATTTTAGTTCTCCTACGGATCTCCTCATTTCTGATTCGATCTCGTAGGGAAACCCCGAGCATAGCCCTCTCCATAGCTCGTTGAGTGACTTTGAGCTTCCTAATAAGGCCCATAGTGAGAGGCCACGTCTCGGTGCCGTAAGTCATCACTGGCAACACACAACTATCGAAGACTTTCGATTTAAGGCACTGAGGTATTTTGGACGAGAAGACGTCGCGTAGTTTCCCGAACGCTGCCCAACCGAGTTGGATTCGACGATTGACCTCTCTCTCGAAGTTGGACCTGCCTAACCGGACCACTTGTCCTAAATAGACATATTCGTCAACAACTTCAAGAGTCGAGCCCCCAACACCGATGGGGGTGGGCACAACATGGACATTCGACATGATCTTCGTTTTGTCCATGTTCATTTTAAGACCCACCTGTTGGGAGACTCGATTGAGGTCTTCGAGCATAGTGCTAAGGTCTTCCAGCGATTCAGCCAAGACTACAATATCGTCGGCAAACCGAAGGTGAGTGATATACTCGCCGTTGATGTTGATGCCGAATCCTTTCCACTGCAAGAGCTTGAAGGCATTTTCCAGCGCGGCAGTGAACAGTTTCGGAGATATGACATCTCCCTGTCTCACGCCTCTCTGTAGTGGAATAGCCTTCGTACTCTGATCTTGTACTCGGACCGACATGGTGGCGTTGTTGTATATACACTTCAACACTTCGATGTACCGATAGTCGATATGGCACCGCTGGAGAGACTGTAGCACAGCCCAAGTCTCGATCGAATCAAAGGCTTTCTCATAGTCCACAAACGCTAAACAAAGCGGCAAGTTATATTCCTCGGTTTTTTGTATAACTTGCCGAAGCGTATGGATGTGGTCTATGGTACTAAAGCCTTTTCGGAAACCGGCTTGTTCGGGAGGCTGGAAGTCATCAAACCTGCGTTCGAGACGATTTGTGATGACCCTCGAAAACAACTTATAGACATGGCTCAGGAGCGAGATGGGCCTGTAATTCTTCAGCAAAGTGTTATCACCTTTTTTGAAGAACAGTACCACCACGCTCCTGCTCCATGCCTCTGGCGTTGAGCCCTCGAGGAGAACGGAATTGAAGAGCCTCTGAAGGACTTTCAGTATCGGCGTTCCGCCCGCTTTCAGAAGCTCTGAAGTTATTCCGTCCTCGCCCGGCGCCTTGTTGTTTTTAAGTTGCTTCAGGGCCATCTCAATCTCACACAGGCTGATGTCCGGGATATCATCGCTAAAGTGTCGGATCAACTCGGCTCTCGGGTCTTCGGCCGAGCTAACAGCAGGTTTGGCAACCGAGGTATAAAGCTGTCCGTAGAACCTCTCGATCTCCCTTAATACCTCTGCCCTCGTCGATACTACGCGGCCGTCTTCCGTCTTCAGCCTAGACAACTGGCTTTGCCCAATAGACAAGTCTCTTGCAAACACTTTGGAGCCTCCGTTCCGCTCAATTGTCTCCTTAATGCTCACAGTATTGTGAGCACGGACATCGTGTCGCAAGGACTTCCAGATCTGTCTATTGAGCCGCCGATATGCTTCGGCGTCAACGGAAGACTGCAGCGCTAAAGATCGACGTTCGGCCATGAGGTCAAGAGTGTGGATCGAGAGTTTTTG
The DNA here is from genome assembly GCA_009982885.2 of Hyles vespertilio. NCBI lineage: Eukaryota > Metazoa > Arthropoda > Insecta > Lepidoptera > Sphingidae > Hyles > Hyles vespertilio. The sequence goes on from CM042820.1 coordinate 14,485,713, forward strand.
TGGTCTATCTCTACGGCGAGGTCTAAAATACTTAGATCCCACCGTATGGACAGCTTCTACCAAACCGCTGTTTAGCTCGTCCACTGCAAGGTTTTCTCCTAGACAATCAAAGCGATTTGTCAGCTCGAGTTGAAAGCTCTCGGGGTTTTGGATATGGGCGCGAGTAGGTCGGAGCGTAGATTTCATCAAGCGACGCCTTTCCGATTGGACATTGATATTCAGGGTGCCCCTAACCATTCGGTGATCACTGCCGGTTTTCACCCTGTTGATCACAGAGACATCTCTGAATATCCGTCTATTCGTCGTCAAGATGAAATCTATCTCGTTTCTCGTAGAACCGTCAGGACTCAGCCAGGTCCATTTCCTGTGAGGCGGCTTCTGGAAGAAAGAGTTCATCGCAAAGAGTCCCTCTTTCTCCAGGAAGTCGGCCAGCCTCTGACCCCTGGGGTTCCGTTGCCCATGTCCAAATTGCCCCACTTTCAACTCTGCATCGCTTCTCTTGCCCAACTTTGCGTTGAAGTCCCCCATAACAACATTGAAGTAGGTTTTGGAAGTATGTATGGCCCGACTTATGTCCTCATACATCTCCTCTACTTCTTCATCTGGGTGTGTCGAGGTCGGCGCGTATACCTGTATGACCTTCAACGAATATCTTTTGGATATTCTGAGTATAAGGTATACTACCCTGTTCGACACACTTTCGATGGATACGATGTTGTTGATGAGAGACCTGTGGACGAGAAATCCGACACCTCCTCGGGACTGTTGGTCGTCCCCCCGGTAGAAGAGCAGGTTACCAGACTTCAGGGTTATCGTATCTTCCCCGATTCTTCGGACTTCCGATAACCCTAGAATATCCCAGTGTAACCTGCTCAATTCTTCTTCCAGTTCGACAATCTTCTCGTCTGTCCTCAATGTGCGAATGTTGTGTGTTACCAGGGCCAGTCGTCGTCGGGGGTGGTAGCCGGGGCCAACCCGGGGATTCTTAGCACCCCCTGCCCCACCGTAACCATGACTGCTACCATAGCCAGGAATAGTGGGGCTGCCGGGGACTGGGGGCCTGGTGTCTATAAGTGTCGCCATTAAGGGGGTATTTGCCAATACTCGCCACGCTTGGCAGGCGGGTTGGCGAGCGCAGTAGGGGACTGGCGTTAATGACGCTGCTGCCCGCCATTAACCGGGGAAAGGAAATAGGATTTGTGGGTAAAGGATGTTATAGGAAAGGAGAGTATGGCCTGAGGGAGTGGATACTGCAGTCACGGACGGGAAGTTAAGGTGACTGCAGTAGCTCGGGGGCCAAGGTCGCGTACTCGTAGCACCTATACTAGGGCAGGCCATGACCACTAGATAGGAGCATCCCTGACCAAGGTATAAATGAGTTTAAATTATTATTTTAGCAAAAACTAAGGATTTACCACCCAAAAATGACGATATTTAAAAAATCATAAAAAATTATTGTCGCGTTTCTATGCGAAATTTTTAATTGCATTGTGTTTGTAGCCACTAAAACTACCACCCGGCTTCGTTTTCGGTAGCAGTCTTGAGATACCCGGTATACTACGTTTTACAATGTTGTTTTAACTACGCAAAAAGGTATATAATTTCTGATACATTAACTCCAGTATATAAACTCTAGTATATAACATGTAACAATATTACACATAACAATTTAACATAATTAAATTATTTAAACATACATTCACAATCCTAAACGACTTATATATAAGCTTATTACTAGAGGGAACGTTTTAATTTATTTATTCAAGAACATAAGAATTTACAAATCATTTATATAGGAACATAATACAAAACTAACTTATAACTATTAAAACTAGTCTTCGTCCTGCACAATTTGATCGAAGGATAATGTAATAACATACAGAATTGATTAAAAATATAAAAAAAATGGCATGCATATTCCTTATTGGTTTTTGACAGCCTCTGCGGTTGAAAGCGGGCTGTAAGATCCCCGCACTGAGACAAATATGTATTTGTGTGATCCACAGGTATTCGTTTCGGGTCTGGGTGTTTGTGAGCCTGAAGAGTCTTTCGTTCCCGATACCCATGACACAATACTCGGTCTTAGTGTGGGGACTATGTATGTGAATGTTCGGTATATATATTGTTTATTTATTTGGGTTCAGGTGGACCTGCGACTCTACCGACGGGAGTTGCTACGTCGTGCCGCGCCCATACTCCAGACATTATTGGAGCGGGAATCCCGTGGATGGTTCTTGCATTTTAGAGAACGACAAGCTGCCAACTTGGCCAAGGAAAAAATGCCAGTTAAGGATATTGAGGAGGTACAGATTATTTTACAACTTTTTATACTATGCCACATCCTATAGGGGTTGTGGCATATTTATTAAAGTTTCAAAAAAGCTAAAATACATGCTTTGATAAAAGACCCAACTAAAAAAGTAAAAATAATTGATAATGAGTTTAAGATAAAAAAATGGAGTGAAATACATTCATTTTATTGTTAAAAATCTGTTAATTAATAAAGCAAGTTACAAACAATTATAATGTTGGTGGTAGGAGTAACAAAAAAGGATGCAACATGTGTGGCGGGAGAAATAGACATTGCGGTGGTACTTACCCAGGCGGCCTCACATATTACAGAGTTACCACCAGTAAAATGTAATTAGTTCGATGGGAAGAGGTAATATCGAATCCCCAGTGCAACAATATCACTTATGCAAAAATTGCAAGGTTGGAAGATATAAAGGTTATAATTTTTTTAACGATAAATTAAAAGTTGGTATTGTGATAGAAGTTGTTCAACTTGTCTATGTATTGAAATATCATATTTTTATACGATGTCAAACGCAGTGGGACGTATATGGGCTGATACAGATAGAGCTTAGAGTATTTATAATATAGAGGGAACACTGTCATTATATTCATATGTCATATTCATATTCATATGACATACAGTAATGTTGGTATTGCTTCTATATTAGTGAAAATTTAATTAATTATTTAGCAATAAATTCCTTTGATAGCCAAAATTATATTTAGCTATTATTCTTTTAAAACGAGTTTGAGTGAAATTAAATAGTCCTAAACCATATTTTTTTCCAAGTAATTTATGTATGTTGCACAACCTGTTCAAATATTAGCCAATAGAAGGGCTGAAAAAGGTGGCCCGGCACCACCATTTTTATCTACGTTTTTGAAGTACCAGCGCTCCCTCTATATTGTAGATAGTGTAAGAGATACAGATGTAGTGCGTGTGGTCAGGAGGTGCGCGAGGCGGCGATGCGCGAGTACGTGTCGCGCGTGTGCAGCGCCGTGCTCGCCAGCGCGCCGCTGCACGAGCTCGGCGCCGACGTGCCCGACCTGCTCATCGCGCAGCTCAGGGCGTTCGTCATACTCAACAGGTATCTTATCATACTATAAATCAGGCATGGCGAACCAATACCACGCGACATGACACGCATCTGATAATAAAGTTCCATTATACACTAAAAAATAGTCAATTTTCTCAAAACAATGAAACGTATACCGCGTTCGTTTATTATTGTTAATTGATTAATCATTAACAGCCGCTGCTAATAAATAATCCCAATCCATAACTTGCCGTTTGAGATTGACAGCTCAATCTTCTTTCTGATACTATATTGCCAATAATCAATCTCAGTAGTGAAAAAACGATGGCAACATGGTAAATGACAAATCGAAAAGTAGAAAACAATCCAGATTGACTTCAATCTAATTTTTTCGATTGATTATTGGCATCGGCCGTAAGTCAACTTACCTAAAATAGCGATCAAAACCAAAAACTCGTTTGCATGAAGGTACTGTAGCAGAGGTATAATACCCGCAACCACAATATTTATAGAGCCAAGCTATGTAAGTAGTTTTAGTTTTCATCAAAATCGGGCTCGTAAATCCTTTGAGCATTTTTCGCTATTCCTCAAAGTTTCGAATTTGGCCATCCACACCCACTTTAAAAACTCACCTGTATATTCAACAATGTCCTACATGTGAATGATAGTTACATAACATACAAAGAGTCATTTCGTAACCTATTCTAAACATTTTATTTTTTATAATTTTTTTACTTCAGGGCTGAAGAGGGTGTTAGACGTAAACTAGAAGCCGGTCTGGCCACGGCTGAAGCTCGGATTCGCGCCGCCCACCCGATACTCTCGCGAGCCGACGCGTGGCGTAAAGAGAAGCTCACAGCGGCCGCGCAGAGATTGAACAGCGAGCTGAGATGGACCGCGATGGAGGACGCGGCTGCCGCCATGCAAGCGCACAAACTGCATCAGCATCGATACTTTCTGTTGAGGGACTTGGCTTTTCTTAGGGATCGGGAACCGCTGTTGACTAAGGTGAGAAACATTTAAGTTTTGTATCACGTTTGTAGGTATATGGGATTTGATTGTATTTTTTAATTAATGTATAGTCTGTTATGGGAACGAAATTCCTACTAATAATTGTATTGTAATTTGTAGCTCAATGGGCATTTCTCTTACATAATCCATATTTTTAGTTACTTAACAAGTTGATTCTAACAAATAAATTAAAATTTCTTCGTTGAGGCTAGAATTCAGCAGCTTATTTTCTATGACTAAAAACAATCGTACATAAATAATTTCAAATATGTATTGATATGTGTAATCACCATGCACTATAAAGGTAAAGGAAAATATTTTGAGAAAATCTCCATACCATAGGGATTTAAAAAAAATATATGTTATCTATAGTCCGCCAACCTGCACTGTGCCTTGCCACTTGGGATGGTGGATTATATGGCCAATACTCTCAATCGTTCTTTTGAAAGTAGAAGAATCCCTGCAGTGGTATGTAAATGATCTGATACAGTACAGATTATATGGCCTAACTACTCTTCATCGTACTCTTGATAGTAGAGGCTCTGCAGTGGGACGTATATGGGCTGATACAGTACAATACAATCTCGAATATACGGAAATCTTCATAGAATTACTTAATGTGTTGATCAGGAGTTGCGCGCTGCAAAGAGTCCCACACGCGAGTTCGAGTGGTCGCGTCGCATCTGGGTGTCGCGGCGCTGGGTGGTGACGCGGCAGTGTCGCGGGCGCGCCGAGCGCGTGCCCACAGTTCTGAGCTCGGCCGCCGCCGCCGCCGCCGCCACGCCGCGCTCCGACCACGCGCAGCCGCTCTACAGGCTGCGGCGGCATACCGTGCATCTCACGTCCACGCGCTGGCCCGGCTGGAGACTGCTCAACTTGGCGTATAGGTACGCGTCTCATATCTCTATATGTATATGGTGCAACGATGTGAGGATTGAGCTCTATTTTTTTAGTATAAGGACCAAAATCGGTAAGATATACGGACTCGTATACGGACTAAATATGGAAACCAAAATACTTTGTTCGAATTACGAAAACAATATATGCGTTTAAAAGTGGTTGCTATTTAGATAGATAAAATATCTACTAACACTATTGTACGAGCACAGAGCGAGGGTGTAGATATTTGGAATGATAGGAATGTTAATGTTCACTTATTTATTGTCCAGATTCACAAAATGTTCTTAAAGTTAGTTATGTTAAGAAAATGTTAAAATGTTAAATGAATGCACTCGGTTGACGCGATTGCTTAGAATGCACTTATGTTAATTTTATATAATTCAAGTTATTCATCACAAGCATGTTATTAAACTTATTGCTTACTAAGGTGTTCGGTAAATTAGACCGAACAACTATAGTAATTATTATTTGTAAGTTACCATTACCCACATTTTTTTGTGCAATTTTACTTTGTTTTTTTTGCTTTTTGTTCAATTACTTTCAGAATTTGGTGTTGGAGCTGGAACCTCATGTTTGTATTGGGAGTGTTGGTACCGTGGTGTTCGCCGCTATCGCTCAGAACCTTGCTCTGCGTCAAACCTTTCATTCCAGATTTAGAACTATCGCAGGTATATATTTCTACCCTTTTTGAAATATATGTGTTTTTTAGAAAATAGTTACACTAACGTTCCGTTTGCAGGTAAATGGTGCGTTGTACCCAAAGCGCAGTAAAGAAACGCAAACCATGTGGTCGAGGTTGCTTGCACTGTGGCGGCACGTCTCTAAAGAAAGAACGCGTTTCGAGACTGAACCCGACACTGGTATGTTTAGATTAAAATGTATGCAGAAATACACTAAATAATGCTTTAACCATGTAAAATAGAGTTTTCGCCTGCTTTATTCTAAATTATATATTGGTTTTTGTCAGATCGTCTAATGTGAAATTATAAACTCATTTGCAAAAAGAAACGGGCACCTAAGCAATGAACCATTTCAAATGTTACTATTGGTTTGTTTGATAATTATAGGTAGTTTTACTTTCACAATTTTGTAAATTAATAAGCAAGTAATCGTTTTCGTCAATATTATCATAAAATTTTGATAAAATTTATGGGTTTTAATGCTAAAGTTCACTAGTAGTGTATGCTCGCTAGTAGTGCATATGCTCGTGAAGTAAAAGTTAACAAAGAATTTTGTTTGTTTTTTCTTTAATAAAGTAAAAGCAGATAAATGTTTAGTATCGAGTGTGACCCCCTCTAGCTGAAATCACAGCTTGAATTGAATACGTTCCCACTCCGCGGTAATCACATTCTTCAGATGGTCTGCGGAGCCGGTTGTACTGATCTCACGCGCCGTTTCAGAACGTCCCAGACATGCTATATAGGATTGAGGTCGGGACTTCGAGCTGGCCAATCCAAACGACGAATGCCGACCTCTTGCACATACGCTTCCACATCGCCAGACAGGTGGGCGCGAGCGTTGTCGTCCATAAAAATTGAGTCTTCGCCTAAAGCGGCCAATGCGGGTTGTACATGAGGAATTAGAACTTCCGTTATGTATCGATGTCCAGTCAGTGAGCCGTTTTCAATGAAGACTAACTCTGTACGATCCATTGAATTTATTCCTGCCCAAAACATAACAGAGCCCCCACCATAAGGTGTGATTTCTTCAAAACAAGCCTCTGCAAAGCGTTCTCCTCGTCTTCGTAGCACTCGCCGACGTCGATCTTCACCGAACAGAGATATCCTGGTTTCATCGGAGAACAATACCCTATTCCAGTCTTCTTGAGTCCATGACTCACAATTTCGAGCAAACCTAAGCCTGGCAACTCTGTGCTCACGGAGTAACTTAGGGCCGCGGGCCGGGCGATGACTGCGTTTATTGGCTGCGAGAAGCCTCCTCCTGACCGTCCATAGACTAATATGCACATTTCTTACTTCTTCGAGGTTATTCTTAAGGTCCACATACGAAAACTTGCGATTTCTCAATGCGCGACTCACAAGAAAACGATCATCCCGTGGTTGGGTACATGGTTTTCGTCCAGAACCAGGCCTTCTCTCGACGGAACCGGTGTCTTGATACCGCTGCCAGGTCCTTTGAACCGTCGAGCGACTCACACTTAGCCTTTGAGCCACGAAGCATTGGCTGCAACCCTCTTCGAGCAGCGCAATAATTTTGGTAGCTTTTACCACTTTCTCTAATATTATTGAGACAGCTAAACAGCAATAAATGAAGCTTTGACAATAAAGAATATGAAATAAATTCATAAAAATTGACTAAAAGTTATGAAAACCAATATTATCTTTTGGAACTTCGCACCAAAAATGTAGGATAAAAAGTGGTTTTCTGTAAAAACGAGCATCAAACGAAAATTTGAATTTAGAACGTACTGTTTTAAACACCACGGTAGTTTTAAAACCGGCCAGTAACATGTACAAATGATTGAAATCATTTTGGTACCGTATTTTTTAAAGAAGAATTAAAATCAAAACCGCCCGTTTTTTTTTTTGCAAATGAGTGTAGTTACATTATAGTTGTTAGTATAAAAATTAAATGCACCCAACATTCGTATACATAGTCCTGACCCGACACTAACATCGAGTCTTTTGTAGTGGCTATCAAAAGCTAAAGGAGACATTTTGATCTCACATAAATGATTGTGTTGGTGCGTGGATCGAACCCGCGGCCTCTCGTGACACAGCGGGCGTCTAACCAATATGCCACGGAAGTTGTCAAAATGTTGTTTGGTGATACTAATGTCCTTGGGTGTTTGGTACAGGGCTCCTAGGCAAAGGTCTGAGTCGTCAAGCGAACCGCATATGGAACTACGGCCTCGTGGGCGGGCTGGGGTCGGCGGCGCTGCTGCTGGTGTTCCCGCTGGTGAGCGCGTGCGCGAGCTGCGGCGCGCTGCTGGCCGCCGCCACCGTGCCGCTGTGGACGCCGCCGCTCGCGCTCGCGCTGCACGCCGCCGCCGCACTACTGTATGACATCGACTGTCCTGATATTGACAGGCATAACAGGTCAGTGCTTATCTGTATCCTTGCCTATCCATGTGAGTACGTGGATAACAGATCAATGCTAGCACGTCTCCTTGCCTGCCCCTGTACTGATGCACACAACTGGTCAGTGCTATATCCCCGTCTCTTCCTTGCCTGCGACTGTATTGACACGCACAACAGGTCAGTGCTAGCGCGTATCCTTGTCTGAGACCGTACTCGCACGCACAACTGATTTGTGATATAACCCCGTCTCTTCCTTGCCTGCCACTGTACTGATGCACACAACTGGTCAGTGCTATAACCCCGTCTCCTACTTGCCTGCGACTGTACTGACACGCACAACAGATAAATACTAAACCGCCTCCTTGCTTACCCCTGTATTGACACGTACAATTGGTCAATGCTATACCCCGTGTCCTTTTCTGAGACCGTACTGGCACGCACAATACGCTAGTACTAACCTGTCTCCTTGCCTGCGACCGTACTCACACGCACAACTGGCCATTGCCAAATCCGACGGAGATCCTTGAAGAAAACTGAGAAATAAATGCGAGAATGCCTGATATACTATCCATTAAATATCATGTTATATAGCAAACAGTACTTTGCACGCAATGTTGTTGTTGCACTTTGTGGTACGGGTATATAAATATAAGGAAAATAGGGTTTTGTTTCGATCGTCATGAACACATTAATTAATTTTACTAAAATTTTCTGACCACTTTATCACGTTACAATTGTATTTTTATATTTAATGAATATATTTTCATTAACAAATATTGATGTTATCTGTGCAGGTGGTTTCCGCTAGTGGACGCGGTAGTATGGCGGATAGGCGTGCTGGGCGTGCTGCAGGTCATATTCGCCCTGCTAGTGGCGCTCGTGCTCTGTCCTATATTCTCATTACTGTTACTTGCAGGTGAGTCTGTCATTCCACCAGACATTATAGTTGATAATTTGGTTCGTAATCAGTTGCATTTAGGCGACTCGGAGTAGCGGTTTTAAGTAGTTCAAATATGTACCTGCAATGGTAGCATTATTATGTTAGTAGGGTAAAAATAAGACTGTCGTAAGTACCGAAAAAATGGTAAATATTGACTAGTAAATTGACATCTGAAATCGAGAATGGTCGACGCCGAGTTATATCGAGACGCGTTTTTTACGCGAGAGGGCGTGGAACATATCATTTTAGAGCATAGTTATAAAATAATTTAATATTACTATCGATAAAATCAATCGCGATTTAAATAAATGAATACAGTATCATCAATAACAGTAATATTATCGACGCTCGAAACTGTTAATTCGCTACTTTACATCAATAACATTGTATGTGACAAATTAAATATTTTATTAGGTTCATATTATGCACTCTCAATTTTATTTGATTAAAAACAGTTAAAGGTATGTTCGTATATAATAATTTATTGTAAAGAATTATAAATCATAATATCTTCTTGTAATTAATAATAATAAGGGGCCCTACTATATTCATCCGAAACGAAGTTCGAAACTTCGGATGATCGAAATTTTTTATACGATACGAATGTATCTACTCTGTAAAAGTTCGAATTTGTATAACGTACGTCGTAACTATAAGTCTATGGTTACGACCATAAGTCAATAACGACCATAAGTATATTTAGGTACATTCGTATCGTATATAAACTTCGATCATCCAAAGTTTCGAACTTCGTTTCGGATGAATATAGTAGGGCCCAAGAACGCCCAACAGTCACATACATAGTCCTGACCCCACACTAAGATTGAGTCTTGTGTCGTGGGTATCAGAAACTGCTAGAGACTTTTCGGTCACACAAACACCTTTTTTGATTGAACCCACGGCCTCTCGCTTCACAGGCGGCGTTTAACCGACTGCATCACGGAGACTGTCAAAATTGTAATTGGTGCAATGTAACAAAAATCCCACTCTTCGTTGTCTACAGTCTACGTAGTAAGCGTGGTTATGTATGTGTGTTGCGTGTGTTCAGGCGGCGCGTTGGCGTGGGCGGCGCGCGGCGCGTGGGAGGCGGCGGCGTGGCGCGCGCTCATCGTGCGGGCGGCGCGCGTGCCCGCGCACGACTCCGCCTTCTGCCGCCGCGTGCGCGGCCCGGGACTGCACGCGCCTACATACTATCAGATCTCGTCAGTACATTTTATATTTAGTTTATTTATTTATATATTTTTTTATTGCGATGAATACGACCGCCCATGAACAGTAGCAAAACCAAACAACACCTTGAATTACAAAGCAATGCTTGGCATTCCACTGCGCTCGCCATCCTGAAACATAAGATGTAAAGTCTCAATATGTCCAGTAGTTACTCTGGCTACAATGTCCTTCGATCCGAAACGCAATAGTGCATTTAAACTGCTGTTTTGCGGGAGAAATAGACATGACAGTGGTACTCATCCAGGCGGCTTCTCACATATGAGAGACCTACCACCAGTTATTTTATTCAAAAGCTATTTAGCCCCTTTTGTCGATACCCCGGAGGAGGCCGAAAGGGGTATGTGAATGTCTCAGGCCTTCCAGCCCGGTACAAACGTGGATATTATGGCTGAGCTAGCGGTCTCTAACAATATCTATGCCAGAATATTGACTAAAAACCCCTCGATGGCCGTCACACGCATTGTGGACGCCACAGGATATCCCAGTATCTCGTCGGTACATATTAACACTACTATGTTGGATATGTTCTATAAACATTGCTAAGTAGTATTGGAATAAATAGCAATAGCAATCACAAATAGCATGTGAAGTCGATAATAACATTTCACAAATTATATTAATACGATAAATTTTGCGATGTGCTATTGTGATTCACTAAGCCGACCGGTTAATATTTTTCTACGATATTGTGTAGGCTGTGAAGGAGTGAGTTTTTGCGTTTGTTTTTTTACGAACTCATTTAAAAATAATAACAGAACAGTCAATTGTGTGTGTTTAAGTTTAGATGTGAAAAATGGTTATTATAATATAAGCTAAGGTTTATTGTTTACATATGCTGTGGGGGCAATTAGCAATAGCAGAAATATAGAGCATGCTAAGACTTCAAAAATAACAAGGTGGTGATGTTAATTTGAAATAGCAATAATTTCCATTACTATTGCTAAGTAATATAGCTGAATGAGGAATTCAGCAATAAATAATCTTTCTTTCTATCTAATGTTTTACAATACCGCAATCATTTTAAATACATATTACTCCTACAATATTTTCACATACTTTATTATCGATGTGGTATAATATATTGAATGTTTTTGTTTAAATATCGTATCGCTTTTGCATTTTCAATTAATTATCTGTACCAATTTATTATGAAATATATACCAATAAGGGAAATTTTGAAATTACCTTTCTAAATTCATGCGTTTGCCTAATAGGTGTGCCCAGGCCGTGGCGGCGGTGGTGGCGCGCGCCGAGTTAGAAGTGCTGTCCGCGTGGGCGGCGGACACTGAGCGCTCCATAGAACGACCATTGCGGGACTACGAACATTTCGTACACGCCTGCTTTGGACCGTTCTCCGTGCAGATAGCAAAGGTGAATGTTATACCAGGTATATCAAGAGTGGTACCGGAAACGAAGCCGGGTGGTAGTTTTAGTGACTACAAACACAATGTTACTACAAACTTCGCACAGAAACGCGACAATTTTTTTTATTATTTTTTAAATTTCGTCGAGTTTGGGTGGTAAATCCATAGTTTTTGCTAAAATAATAATATAAAGCCTTGCGTGCCATAGAGTCTATAAAATTTAAAATGTGTACACTATTATTAAAGAAAAAGCTATGTATTAACCACCCTAATACGACGAAGGAACACAACATTTAGTTGCATTGTGTCTAAAGTCACTATAACTACTCCCCAGCTTCGTTTTCGGTTTTTACCTTAAAAGACAAATACATAACTATCCCATTTAATTTTTTTACATTTGGATTGTTATTTTCTTCTTTTATTGAGCACATTATTTTCCACACAATTTGCATAACTTCTCAAATTGTATTTAATATCATGTTGTGTTTGGGCGTCTCTGTGCAGACGGGCTCGTACCGCCAGGTGGAGCGCGAGTGCACGGAGCTGGTGCAGTCAGTGCGGGAGAAGATGCGCGCGCGCAGACGAGAACTCGCTCTACCGCTGTCGGACGCGGCGCGCGCACGCGTCCGCCTCGCCGCGCCAGATCTCACGGTAAACTTGAAACTTATTACATTTGTAAATTAAGTAGTCTGTGAAATTGATGTTAATCTAAAAATTTAGAGGCAACGATTAATTGTGATTTGACCTCATTATGTCTACACATGAGAGAAATTTCGAGCAATCTAGACGGTGTAGTAATATTTCGTCGCTCATGACTTGCATAGATATTTTATTTAGAAAACAAGGTTAAATATCATACACATGATGGTAGTCGATACACCATAATGATATAATAGTTGAGTAACTTTTTGTGTTCAAGATACTGGAATAAAAGTACTATGAACAAAAAGGTTGTAGTAGAGTGGTCGTGGATCAGCCCATATACGTCCCACTGCAAGGCACGGGCCTACTCTACAATCGAGAGTACGATTGAGAGTGTTTACCGGAAGATTATCAAGATTCTTCGCTAAGAAATTTAATTAATTTAAAAAGTCTAACGCCCAAATACTGGAACGCAACTTAAATATAAATGGCGCTTAACTATGTTAATCCCTATTAAATGTACTGGCTAAGTGGGCCGTGCGCTGTTAAGAGCAACTTATTATTTGAATGGCGTTCCAGTATTCGGGCGTAAGTAGTTTAGTTTTCATTAAAATGTGGCTAAAAATGACTCCTTTGCTTTTTTCACTATTTTACATGGTTTCGGCCATCATAGCAAAATGGCCATTCACACCCACTTGACAAATCCAACTTGTATAATGTATGTGTGTGTGCGTGCAGCGCGCGATCGAGTCAGCGGCGGCGGAGTTGAGCGCGGTGTGGCGGCAGGCGGCGCGCGCCGACGACTGGTGGGCGCAGCGCGGCCTCGAGCGCGGACACTGGCGCGCGCTCGCAGCCAACGCACTCGTCGAGGTACACGCACCTACTCACCTTATTCACATTATACTACTGACATTTAGTATGCTAGTCGATGTGATGATGATACATATAATTATATGCATACACGTCTCTATAACGTATTATATATTTATAATAATAATATAGATTGTTGCAACGATCACCTCATAATCATTCATAACCGTCATTATGAGCCACGCGTACGATACAACGCACATCTTAAGACTAATATTAATATTACGTTATATAAATACTGCCATCTATCATTCGTGTGTATGTACTGTTCAGTTTCAGTTTGAAAGACATAAGTGGTTCATCCAATGTAATTAATAGGCATTAAAAAACTTTACATTTATTATCTCAGTATGATTACTGAGATATTAAATGCACTTTTTTTTAAATCATCAGGCATCAAATCCCAGCATGTGAGACATTGCTTGGTAGTAAGCTGTCAGTAGTGTTATTCCAGTTAAAGTGCAGGCGTACCGTCTGTTCGCTATTTTCGTTATAAAAATCAACTAAAAATGAAAATAATTTATTGAATAAAATATTCAAATGTTAAAAATTTTATTTCAAATTTAGACATTTTTTAAACTACCCCCACTGGTTCGGAAAGCGGTTTTCCAGGAGAGAGTGGAAAAAAACTCTATTGTTATTTTCAAAACCAATTTACAATGTAGTGATTATTACAAAAGTTACTGGCACTACGATCAATACAGTGCAGTCCCTTTATGATTTGAGTAGTGGATAGATTGTTTGTGATAGCGCGTGTGTGTTGCAGGTGTTCGACGCGGAAGTGGTGGTCCCGCTGCAGGAGGGCGAGGCGCGGCTGTCGCTGGAGGGCGGCGAGGCGGTGCGCTCGTGGGCCGCGCGCTGCGGCGCCGCGCCGCCCGACGTGCTGCCCGCGCTCTCCGCGCACCCGCCGCCCGAGCACGACGACGACGCGCGATGTCACTACATTATACATTACAATACTAGCATATTATAAGCACTTCTTATAATCAAAAATCGAAATTCTCTGACGAATGATTACCAGTTTCTGTATCAGCCCATATACGTCCCACTGCAGGGCACGGGCCTCCTCTACAATCGACTACCGATTGAGAGTGGTTAGGCCATATAATCCACCACGCTGGCCTAGTGCGGGTTGGTGGACTTACATACCATAGAATTTTTATAAATCGCTATGGTATGCAGGTTTCCTCACAATGTTTTCCTTCACCGTTTTAGTGCGTGGTGATTGACTATCAATACACACATGACTCCGAAAAGTCAGAGTTTTGATTACCAGTTTGCACTTCTCATAATCGACAACCCTAATTCTCTGACCGGGTAGAGGTAGCGAAGACAAATGATAAAATGTTTCACTGCAGTGATGTATATGAATGAGATCTATAAACTTTTATATCATGTGTCCTGTCCATACCTAAGATTTCTGATAGAATTGGTTGACATAGCTATTCTTCAAAACTGTCAATACCTATTATTGTTATAGATACCACCGCATATTATATTTCTCTCGCCAATATTATTTAGGTTTGTTACTGTCCATGAGCGGTCGTATCGCTTACCATCAGTTGTATAGCATGCCCGTTTCGCGATTCATCGCATTAAAAAAATGTTTACGTAATTATAAAGTAGAATTAACAATATAATCTATACTAATATATAAAACTTAAGAGTTTGTTTTCTACCTCTAACCTCAGGAACTACTGTTTCGAATTGAATTTTGTATTGGATAGATAATTAATCGAAGAATGCTATAGGCTATATATCAACACACTATAACCTAAAGGAGGGAAGCAGAAGTGAAATATCTGAGGCAATGTTAATCGTTTTTCGTGGTCCGATTGGTCCATATTCTAAATTGATATTCGGAATTGAAAATTATTGCCCTCATATTGAAAAGTGTATTTCCACCTGAGCGGACCCGGACCGCTAGTAGTTGATATAGAGAGTACGATGTTGTGATGTGTGTCGCGCAGACCTGTGGTGCGAGTGGGGCAGCACGCCCGCGCTGCGCGTGCCGGCGCCGGCGCTGGAGGCGAGCGCGTTCAGCCCGCGCGCGCCGCTGCACCCGCCCGTGCCGCACCCCGCCACCGTCGCGCTCGTGCTGCACAACCGGTACCAAGCACAGTACTCACCTTCACACTAAAGGACCTAGTGGAGACTAAAGCGAACTTCCATACTTTCCGGCGTTTGCCAGTCGACAAACACAAATACACACTCAGACTTCTTTTAGCTGCTGGAATCTGGTAATCACTGCTTCAAGTGCCTCACGGTAGAGTAAACAGGAGTACGCATATCCGAGAGGTCCAGCTCTATAAACGCATACCTCCTTGATTTACCCGACATATATTTTTTCATACAGCGAATAGGGATTACTTGGCTAAGAAGAAGTTTGTAGAAAATGGAGAGAGCTTTCGAATATATCCCTCGTTTTTAATGATAAATAGACTGGAATCCGTATGCGCATTATGATTTTAGCACTATCTTTACATGTCGATATTTTTGTCCTATGGCGATTTGATGCTTATCGCCCTAAAAGAAGTTGTAGCATTTTAAAAGATCTTTCCGACGACGTATCACTTATTGTTATTGCTTTGGAGGCTGGAGTCCGTACATTGTTGCGCCTTCTCCTTTAATACACTAATTTAAATCTATATTTTTTTTAGGGATTCGGACAACCCCGTGCCACTTGAATCAGATATGTATGCCGAAATATTGAAGAGCTTAGAAGATGCGCCAGACTGTGCCGAAAGACAAGGTTAGTTTTGATTTAAAAGGTTTTAATAATAATTTTATATTCAAATTATAAATTTTATCGATAAAATTTTAACTTATCAATTTATCCGCCAGAAGATACAGAGCGGTACCGCGGAGGCGGTGGGACTGAGGGCTCCAGCTCCGATGGTAGTGTCGAAGACGATGATGAAGCCAGGAGAGATAGACAGGATTTCGAAGAGGAGGGATTGTGCCGGTAAGTAAAACTAAGCTTTAATAGATGTAAAATATATATATACCGGGTATCTCAAGACTGCTACCGAAAACGAAGCCGGGTGGTAGTTTTAGTGGTTACAAACACAATGCAACTAAAATTTTCGCATAGAAACGCGACAATTATTTTTTATGATTTTTTAAATATCGTCATTTTTGGGTGGTAAATCCATAGTTTTTGCTAAAATAATTATTTAAACTCTCTTATATCTTAGATTATTTATAAATTAAAGGCTATACACTATTATTTTAGGAAAAAAATTATTTACCACCAAAATATGGCAATAGGAAAAAAAATTCAAAAAAAAAATTGTCTCTTATTTTTGCAACTTTTTCTGTTGCATTGTGTCTGAAGTCGCTTAAACTACCACCAGGCTTCGTTTTCGGCAGCAGTCTTGATATACCCTGTATACAAAAAAATTAAAAAATAATTTATGTGATGTATCGATATTGGAAGTACAACATCGTCCTATACAAACCGTAGTCCAGATTTCGTGTAACAGGAGTAAAGCAAGACCTACTCGTAAAGTATCCCACATGTATTGCCTTTTGGTAATACAATTTTCGAGTATATCTAATATCTATACAATCACACTGGCTTGATTTTGTGTACTGGCGACTAATTATTTCGCTACCACAGATACTGTACAGACTACAGGGTAGTCAACGTTCTTATTAGAATGAAAAAAAAATTGTGCGTGTGTGTTGCAGCGTGTCTCCGCGACTGGAGCGCGCGGCGTGTCGCTGGACGCTGACTGGTCGCGGCGTGCGGCTGCGCGCCGACCTCGCCAGCCCCGAGGACGTCACCCTCGACGCGGACCACGCGCACCCCGGCACCTCCGTCTGACCCGCGCACGCGCGCACGCACACGCATACTGACACCCAGCGCACCTGCGGACGGTAATGCGGCCCGCACATGCCCGGGGTGAATAGGCACAGAGGGTGAATTGATATATACCGTATTGAAGTATAATAAGTGCGTATATTTGTAATCATGATTATCAAAAGCGAGAACAAAATTTAATATCCTCTTAAAATATGTGGATGGATTTGGCCGACACATGTATCCTTATTCACCCCAACTAGTGGTATTGCCGTTATGACCACTACAAGTTATTGAACACAACAATAATTTGTAAGACTATTGCTACGTAGCAATTGACCATATGTAATTGATACAATCGTAATTAATAAAAACACTTCAGAAAGAAAACTTCACGATGAGTAATTATCGATATCGATGTTACATGCATCAAGAGATCGAGAATGCTTAAAACGATAAGCTTGATGTGTCATCCGCGATTCCTAATGCAATTAGTATGTAACTTTCTCATACTTGACATTGTGATACATTAGAGTCATTTACTTAATTTTTTTGTTTACTCATATATCGATAATTATGCGCAAGTATCGATAAAAAGCCTACAGCACTATTTATATAAGAAATGGTGATTGTAGGGAATGGCGCCTTTCGTCATACATGTCCTAAAACAGTCCTCATCAATTAATGAAATCATGTCTACAACGACAATTTGGTGGGCCATTGTTATTGCTATCGTAAGCAGACGAGCTAACAGGCCACCCGATGGTAAGGGACTAGCGCGGCTCATTCTCTCTGCCTACCGTGAAAATTCTCTTTACATAATTGGTGTCACTTGGTAATAAACGACAATATTTCATATTTCCCTCATTAATTATTGGTAGCCTAAGCGTGATTGTGTGTGTGCGTGTGTGCGTGTTACTAACGTTACCTCGGTAAAGTGCAATTTAACTGGAACAACGATAGCTGTAGCTAGTAATGAGAGCCGTACATATAACATTTATAGATATTTTTTGTGTGTGTATATTTAAGTTATATTGATTTAAATATTTTTCAGTCGTTACATAAAAAAATCTTAAATACAACCTGAACAGATTATGCATGATTGTCCAATTGTATCAGTTTTATATTCGGGCAAGTTATATTTTATGTGATGTAAGGTGAGGTGGGGTAACACCGTAATATAAGGATGGAAAGGGCAATAGCGTAAAATCCTATTTTTATATGAGTTTACGTTCATACCCCAGTATTACCCCTTACGGTGTTACCCCAACGCAACTTATAACTTTTATTTGACGATTGAAAAATGAAAGCTAAATAGTTCATAGCTTGCACAAGACTCGGCGATATAGTTATTATAATTTTGTAGTATCTTTAATGTGCGTGTAGTTGAAATGAAAAGCATTGTAGGTTACTGCACAAACTGGCAGCTTAGCAACACGGAGCAGCTTTAGAATCGATTAATTTACATCACTATGCCTATTTTACAAGCTTAATGAATCTCCAACTGTGTCGATCAACTTTTTACAACTGTTCGAAACGTATAATAGTTTAAATAGTCTAATATAAAGGGGAGGTTACTCTATACTTCCACATGACGATGAAAACGAATCTGAACGAATATGCCTACATACTTTACAAAATGTTCGAATCTTGTATGTTCGTCGTAAACTTGGCTACAACTTCCATATTAAATACTGCCAAGTCAATTTGATTTAAATATGTTTCCACCTTTCCAAAGATATTCCATGCAATTCACCAAGACCTTTTGACTAGGCGATATTTTGTTGCAACTATTTACACCTTCCCAAACACCAATCAAAATTCATGGTGTTTAGGAAGAAACACCATGAATTTTGAAGTTAAGTGTAGATTGATAGCGCCGGAGGCACGACCGTGATAAAATGAAGCTTATACCCAACTGGGTTACACAAAGACTGGAGTAGAAATTGTGGTGCCACAAAACAAATATTTTCCACATTTAGATTCAATCGTAATGTAAACATGTTAATTAAATCATACAGATATGCCCATTACATGGCAATCAATACAAAATATAATACTAATAAAATTAAATCTTCAAACCGACCACATATAAATCTTCGCAAATATATAAATTATGGACAAACCAAAAAATATGAGCGAGTATTTTAAATTGAAAAAAAAATCCATATAAGTCCATATTTTGTAGTTATGCAATAATTTAATTTTAGATTTAGCTTAAAATGAATCGAATTACTTTGATTTTAAGTTTATTAGTGTTCGCTATACACATATCGTGATCTTGAATCATTTATTCCCATTCATTGTAACGATCTGCGTCATTTTAATATTTATGTTTTTTTTTGTATTTTTATACATCGAGCATGTTGCTGAGCAATCCGTCTAAAATTAATTTAATTGAAATTATATTTCCGTACTTGGTTTCAAGAATCTTGAACAAAATTGATTATAATATATGATGAGATTGTTTTGAAATTAACTATTCGCGATTGACGAGTTCTTTGAAAATTAGCATCTTTAATATGAACCACCGATTACGTAGTCCAGTATTTATCACAAAAAGTGAATAATTTAAAAAAGTATTTAGCGATTTAAAGTTTTTAGTCTGGAAAGCGTTTAGATAAATATAAATAAAAAGACAATTGTCCTTGCGTCTTGGTTGTTTGTGGTGATATGCATGTTAAACGCTTCCGTGTAAATGAGAATATTGTAGTGTAGGAGTGGGTGAGTTATTATTATTAGCTCTCTTTGCATTGTATTGGACAATGTACCAAGTAAAGTTAAAAACGAATAAAACGCTTTAAGCAATGGCACAACTGTAGTGTGTCGTGTTAAAAAACTTTTAATGTACAAAATAACGTTTATTTTTATTCAAATTTATAATATTTTATGTAAATCAACCGCTCAAGATTTTTATTTAATACGCGCTCTGTGTAACCATATAAAGCGTGAAGAATAAAATTATATGTAATATACAGGGTATATCAAGACTGCTACCGAAAACGAAGCCGGGTGGTAGTTTAAGCGACTTCAGACACAATGCAACAGAAAAAGTGGCAAAAAAAGCGACAATTTTTTTTTGTATTTTTTTTTTTGCTATGACCATATTTATGTGGTAAATGCATTTTTTCCTAAAATAATAGCGTATATCCTTTTATTTATAAATAATCTACGGTATAAAAGAGTTTAAACTATTATTTTAGCAAAAACTATGGATTTGCCACCCAAAAATGGCGATATTTAAAAAATCATAAAAAATAATTGTCGCGTTTCTATGCGAAATTTTTAGTTGCATTGTGTTTGTAGCCACTAAAACTACCACCCGGCTTCGTTTTCGGTAGCAGTCTTGAGATACCCAGTATATATAAAGCGTGAAGAATAAAATTCTGATTTAAAATGCAGAGTAAGTTATAAAAACAAGAGAGTAAAAACTGACAAAGATGAGCACACAAGATAATAAAATGGAAAATATACAAATATCATCCAAATCACAAATATTATATTTTATATTTGAACATCAACAACTACGAACTATAACAAGATTTAATGGTATTGACTAGGCCTAATGCAAAGGGACATTTGTTTGTATACAAGGAATCTCAGTGTAATCATTTACTACCTTAGCTTATTAATCGCACACAAGTTCCAAAGAAATCAACAGTCACTTATTACAAAGATATTATTAAATACTCATTTATGTTAAGAAAGTAGAAATAAAAAATATATTTATTGTAAAATAAAACGAATAGTGCCTAGAATAGACGTTGTGGCGAGCTATAATAATGTAAATAGTAGATTGGGCCAGTAGATATTTTAAGTGTAATATGTAAAAGTTGTGTCAGGCTCAAAGACGAAAATATTGATTATGTGTCTACCCAGGTAATGTCAAACTTGAATATGTTGCATAATGCACCTGCTACAACGTTTACGATATTTTAATAAGACCGTCACGGCACGGAAATCACCATGCTACATTTTGTATCATAACGATCTTCCGTCTTTGAATCTGACTCATGAATTTGGTACGTGAGGACAAAAGGATGCATGCTAATGAACTACAATCACAGACCATACCGAATATTGGAATAATCGGCTTTAGAAATACATAAATGGGGGAGAGAGTTTTTATGTCGGGTACGCGACAAAATTTTCTTATTACTACAGGGTATATCAACACTGCTACCTAAAACGAAGCTGGGTGGTAATTTTAATGACTTCAAACACAATGCAACTAAATTATGTGCAAAAAATTGTGACGAATTTTTTTTTGGTATTTTTTTTCTATCGTCTTATTAGCATTGTAAATACATACTTTTTTCTGCATTAATAGTGTGCACTAAAGACACTATGTTACGCAAGGCTTAAAATTATTATTTTAACAAAAACTATGAATTGACCACCCAAACTCGACGATATTTAAAAAATTATAAAAAAAAATTGTCGCGTTTCTTCGCAAAGTTTAGTTACACTATATTTGTATTCATTAAAAATACCACCCGGTTTCGTTTTCGGTAGCACTATTGATATACCCGGTATAAAAACAATTGACAGTAAAATTATGAACTTATTATGCCTATTCTACTACAACGAATGATATTTAAACAGATTCTAACTAAAACACTAAGTTCTATAGATTATCTAATAAAAAACTTATAACGTTTTATCTTCAGTACCTATTTTGTGGTTTTATGAATATTTCAAACTACAGTACCTAATCTTTTCAATACCTACCCCAAGTAGATACTTTATTGTATCCATAAAATAAAACTCTTTGGGCACCCATAGTCGTAGGATTTTCATTGTACTCAATAAAGGTAAAAAGTGTAATATACGGTAACTGTAAGTATGAACAGCCAAACAAGGAATTTAGTGTAAAAACTATCATAAAATGCATCGTTTTGTGCGCACATACCTTATTGCTTGACAAAATAATGTTCTATTATACTGGGTATCTCAAGACTGCTACCGAAAACGAAGCCGGGTGGTAGTTTTAGTGGCTACAAACACAATGCAACTAAAAATTTCGCAAAGAAACGCGACAATTATTTTTTATGATTTTTTAAATATCGTCATTTTTGGGTGCTAAATCCATAGTTTTTGCTAAAATAATAATTTAAATTAATAATTTATACCTTAGAGTATTTATAAATAAAAGGTTATACACTATTATTTTAGGAAAATATGTATTTACCACCCAAATATGGCCATAGGAAAAAACTAACAAAGAAAATTGTCGCTTTTTTTTGCAACTTTTTCTGTTGCATTGTGTCTGAAGTCGCTTAAACTACCACCCGGCTTCGTTTTCGGTAGCAGTCTTGATATACCCTGTAGATATTCTATTTATATTACTAATTTCAAATGTAAAACCATTTGTACATGTAAGTCTACGTCCACCGCGCCAATTAATGTGTTAAAAATAATTAAATTAAACGGCAATTATATAAATGGTCGGCATTCATGTTACGCGTGTTATCAAGTTTGACGCCTGCATCATTCTAAGCGGGATGAAGAAAAAATATCCATCACAATTCACAACTATATGCAAATTAATAGTTAAACGCTGGTTTATCCATTTATTAAGTTGCTTTACACAGCATGTTCATTTGTATTATTTTTTCTTTTTATTTAAATAACAAAATGATTGTCCTAAGTTTACAATTCCATTAAAACTATTTTAAAGCAGTGCACTGCAAATCTGATTGAATCATTGAAAAGGAGAATGCCCTTTCAAAAATATCGTAGATCTCGATACCTATACTTCTTAAAATGTATGCTTATAGCTATTTTTAGATTGCCCTTAAACGTTTTCCTGTTTTATCTCGGGTTACAGATTCTGCATATATATAAAGTAACTATCATCACATTTTACATTATGTTTACAAAAATTGGATTTCAAGTTAATTTCTACAAGGTCTCTGGGCTTGTGTCGAAATTATGTTTATATTTATTAAAAATATACATTTTTCCCTACACAAAAAGTAGGTTTCGCTGAAGGACACAAATCTTCGCACCGATACTAACTTTCATAGTAGAATGGGCATTCTCCTTAATATTTATACCTACTGACGAATCTGGCAGGCATAGCAAACCAGTGCCGTATCCATAGACAGTTTTAAAACCTATTTTAACTATCGAATGTTTGTCGTCTTCGCTCAAACTGAATTGAAATGTCGTCCGAAAGGGACAAAACATTCAGTAACTAAATAGCCTTCAAAACTGTATATACATATAGATAGATAACTTTATATGTTAGATAGTTTTCATGGATATTGATAAAAATGTTCGTGGTTGCCTGTGCAGTGTGCAGCTTATAGTTACACGTGTGGGGAAGCATAATACAGACTGAAATAATTAGGGAGCGACGAAGCACTCGTACTAAACACGTCATATTGCTTAGAATTAAACGAATATTTCTTTGGTGTTTTAACCCGCCATTATTTTATAAATAAAATTGTACTCTCTTCGTGCAACTAAGTCACAATATTCACAAATCAAAATGAAATTATAGTATTGACAATGTAATAAAAATGTTACGCGATACTAATTAGTGTTTATTTATTATACCCATAGTTGTATTTAACGCCTCATCGCTCTAATCGCTTGAGTGGAAATTGTGTGAATCTGATATTTTTATACGAATTGTTTTATTTACGGGTATGCATCTTAATAAAGAAATAATATAGAAAACTGAGCGTTGAGTACCTATGAGATTTAGGACTTTAAGGAAGCTCTTAAATAATATATTATAACTTTTCCAAGAAATGAGTTGTTAAGACAAAAAATAAATTAGTTATGTGTCTACTGAACTGCGAACTGCTCTACCTACTCGAAAGTTATTAATAATTGGTCGGTGTTTTATTGTGTATTTTTATTAATACGTATGTAGGTACTTTTGGCGCCTGATTAATAGATTTGATTTTAATTAACTTATTTTAAAAAGAAGCACATTTCAATACTGTCAAGGCCTATGTTATGTAATCTTAATTTATATTTCCAAAAGGGAGCCCAACGTATAAACGTGTTAGTGAAATTCTTTACACGTATTTAACCCCAATAGTTACTCATACTGTATGAATGTTAAAAGATCTGTGTAAATCTGCTCTATAAGTAGGTAGGCAATATACAGTTTTCATTTTATATTTTGTAGTTTCTTTATATATTATCATGACTTGATATTTGGTGACACTCCTTTCAGTGTTTTCGCAACTTCTCGGTAGAGATTAATTTCTATAAGACTTTAGGTGCACTACACACCAATACCGCCGCGGACGCACATACAAATCGAATTCAAAATCTCCAAAATTTGAAGTCGATTAAAAAGATGCTGTTTTATCAAGATAACTTGCATGCCATTTTTTGCATGGCACTGTCAAAACTATAATTTGAATGTACTGTGTTTAATTAGAAGTAGACGGTTACGGACCAAACATGGTATGGTACACATGTTAGTGGTTAGTTATGGCTATTTTGAAATGAAATAAAACACTCATATTTATTGAATGGAATTAAAAATTTATTAATCCTACCTATCTATGCAATAATTATAGCCTTCACATCTGTTTCGCGTTTGTATCACATGGATTTGACCTCATTTTTATAGAATATCTACTATGACAATCTTGAATGTATTTTTACTTTTTGTATTCATAAATATATAAAAAAGAGTAAAAAATTCATTTGATCGCTATCAGTGCGTAAAAGCATGTATCAATTGGTTTTCTGCTAGAAATATTATTTATATCTAATATAACAATGATAATTTGAAAGAATTTGTTGGAACTACCTACCTAAAGATTAAATAATATTACTAAAAAAACATTACATAATATTAATAATTCAAAATTACAAATAATTCGAATAGCATTATTATGCGCACGCAACTCACATATTACATAAACACATTTGGTCCTAACAACAAAAATGCAAATGATAAAAACGAATTATGTATGGTGTGTAAAATAAATATAAAAGAAAACGTTTAAAATGCAGTAATTAGTGGTTGCACGCTTGTGATTTTAACAGTCCTGTGACGAACAATACACAAGTATAAGCAGGAGTCGTTTCCAATGTATCATAAAGAATAGAAATCATAACATTATTGCTACTGTGGTTATTGGTCAAAATATAAGCTAGGTATCGGTTAGTATTGCATTCTAATATTTAGTTCAATAATATAAATGTGTGTCAATCTTATTCGGAATCGACCCCAAAACTAATTAAGCTTAAGATTATACAAGTGAAATATCGTAAAATGTAAATACATTTCTATAGACAACAAAAATCATGTTGTCAGTACGCAAATATACAAACATAGCATCACATCTTTTTGCCAATCTTATCTTCCATATGATCATATCACTAAACTTCTCTTCGTTGTGAAATCTTATTTGTTTTATCAATATTATGTTCTGTAAAATATTAATTAATAATAATGTAATTTTAATTAACATCCTTACATGTAGTAACGATATTTGAAAGATCGCAATTACATACATAACAGAACAGTTTCTGATTTTTTATTCAAATATTGTGCTCCATTGAGGGATTGAATCGTTCCTTCAAATTTCACGTGACTGAGCATAACGTTAACCTGTTTATTCATCACTAAAACAAAAAAAAATGCTTTAAAAGTCCGAATCTGTTACAATAAAAAATATCCAGAAATTAAAATACAAAACATTACAAAAGTTGTTCTAAATCTTTGAGTGTGTTAATAAGTAAGTACAGAATCCTATTAAGTAACTTGTGTTGTCAGGTATTATCCCTACTGAGGAGAAATTCGCAAATAAATGATGCTACACTTGTAATTTTGCGTACTGTACAAACGTTTTAAAAGCATTTTAATATTACTATTCAGACTTAAGATATTAGAGTATAATATAGGCGGTAAAAATATAAACTTTGTGTAAAGCATCCCTCATTCCCTTTGTAATTAAAATATGTTACGAGTTTTATCATAACAAAATTGTGAATTTGTCAGCCGCTTCAATAGATCTTATGCAAGTAAATTTAACAAATATTAAACACCCAGCAATCCCGAACATAGTCCAAACCCCACATTAAGTTCAAGTCTTGTGTCGTGGGTTTACAAAAGAGTTTTCGAACTTTTCGTGATCGAATCCGCGGCCTCTCGTTTCACAGCAGGCTAACCAACTGAGCCGCCAAGCTGTCTCCCAAATTCGATTTGTCATCGGAACTGTCTCCAAAAAGAGAGAAAGAGAAAGTAAAAGTGGTGCAAGCATTTAACATAATATAACTATTGAAAGTAAACAAATCTTTTTTCTAAGAGTTTATAACTAGTATGCATGCAATGTAATAAAAAAATGGTCTGATTGAGTATTCAAAATATAATCGATATACTTTTAAAATTGTCAAGATATTTAATATAAAGGAAAATATATATTTAGAAATGGGCAGAATCGCTGATAATAAAAGATGCTTTACCGCTCTATCAATACAGAAATAATGTGTTACTTATTGAACAAGAAATCCTCTCTTAAACGTCTAATATAATTGTTAACATTTACCACTGTAGGTATACATACATTCGGGATCCATAAATAGTGTAATCAATAATTTTCAATATATCCCCCATGTGATATATACTCTAAGTATATAAAAATAAATATGACTCTAATACACATCTAAATTTTAAATCATCGAAAACACTAGCAAGCTACAATTACACTCAATTGCCACACAGAACATTTTGTTGCACATCATTTGAACCACATCACTCATCCATGATCCGTCACAGTTCATATAATTTTCATTTTCAAATATTTTATACAAATAGTACAATACGTTCAGCCATTTTCCGGTCAGCTATATTTTCGAATTTGATCACTGCTAAAGATAGTTTATCGAATAGACGTTAACACCAATCACGCCTGGATTGGAAAAGAGACCTGCATGTAAAGATGGAGAAATGTTCATGCCCTACAGTCCAGTCACGTGTGTTAATATAGTTTTTAATATACTACATATTGATATTCTATAAAATTTATCAAATAAATATTAAAAGCAATTCTCGCAACACGTTACTCTGGTCAGAATATTCAAACAATGCATTTTATCAAAACTATTACAAAATGTACCGTGTCGACAAACAGTACACTCGGCAGCCACTTACAACAATGACGTCCAAACTATTATTAAACTCAAAAATTTGTCATCGTTGATGTACATCAATGGAAAGAGTATTTTGCATCTCCCACTGGAGACTTCCAATGCAAAATACTTTATGCCAATATTCTCAAAAATATATAATGCTTGACGACACAATAGTAAGTGGTACATTTTGTGTTCGTGTTCCTCCAATGTTCTAATTATAGAGAAAATATCAATCATTATTGTTGCAAGTGAACTGTTTGGTATTATAAGATCCAACAATGAATATTAACAGTCGCCGCTGTAACGCGAACTGAACCACTTGGTAGGAAACGAGATGCACTTTTCCTACGATTTTCGATACTTTCGCTCATTAATTGTAATTCCTTACTGTCCAGAATATTGTTTGTTACTTGAGAGTTGTCAGAACTCAGAACTGCCTAATTTGAATGCCTTCTAGGGTACGTTATACAGCAATAAGCAAGAAGTTTATAATTATTGCTATAACTCCATACCCCCCCGTTTTACCTATAATTATAGATGTGATCAAAATCCGAGTGATTTGATTGATAACCACTAATACAATGCCCTAATCATGAATAATAGGATATGAAATCAATGTCTAAAATCCTAGTGTAACAAAGACGACTAGGTCAAGATTCAGTTCGCATACAAGCGGCGCTGTATATGTGGGAAAAGCGATAATGGTACATAGTATTGCTTTGTTTACAATATAGACGCGACATTAGCAACTACAATTTTAAAAATAAAGTCCATTACAATTTGAAAACACTACTTAATCTAAATTTTAATCTAAGTTACATACTTTATATTCCTAATATAATATATCGGTACAAAAAGAGAATCTTCAATATATCTCAAATACATAAATATTCTTTAATTACTAATATGTTATCCGTTATAAAAGAAAACGTCTCATATAGAAGTTCTTTAGTATATGTATACTATTTTTTAAATTGAGGCAGCATAAAAGCCTCCGAAATGTTTAATAGCGTGCTAACTTCATATGCTTTTTTGTCGTATTTATAAGTTATATTTTTTGAATAGGTGTACTGATTCCTTTCACTTATTATCAAATGAGATTTTATCAAGAAAACTTAAAATTATTTATAAAGCATAAATTAGTCAGTAATTTGAAAAACTAGTAAACTTTGAGTGTAAAGAACATCGACACAATATAATGAGTCGCAGTCTCTCAGCGCTCGTGCGCAACACTCCACTACTGTCTCGTCTGGCCCATGAGACTTGAGCTAGAGTATCTAGGCAATAAGCAAATTAATACAAAAATATTACAATTTAAATAAATACCATTATTTATATATATATATTGATGACCAATACCGGGTATCTCAAGACTGCTACCGAAAACAAAGCCGGGTGGTAGTTTTAGTGACTACAAACACAATGCAACTAAAAATTTCGCAAAGAAACGCGACAATTATTTTTTATGAATTTTTAAATATCGTCATTTTTGGGTGGTATATCCATAGTTTTTGCTAAAATAATAATTTAAACTCTTTTATACCTTAGATTATTTATAAATAAAAGGGTATACACTATTATTTTAGGAAAAAATGTATTTACCACCCAAATATGGTCATAGGAAAAAAATAACCAAAAAAAATTTGTCGCTTTTTTTGCAACTTTTTCTGTTGCATTGTGTCTGAAGTCGCTTAAACTACCACCCGGCTTCGTTTTCGGTAGCAGTCTTGAGATACCCTGTATACTCAGACAATAAAAAAACTTTGCGCTGCATATAAAAAGCTAAAGGTCCGTAAATAAAGCAATATGTTGCCATTTGAGCAGCTACTTCCCATGTTACTAATGTCATATTTCTAATAAAAACTGCACATCTACTTTCAAAACCGCCCACAGATTACCTCTACATGCAACTCTGTATGATCTACACAAACATACATCAGAAATATTTACTTAAAACAAACATTAAACATCAATACACTTGCGAAACAAATGATACTCGCCTATATGCAATGCACATTATGTTCGTGACATATGAATGTCTTTAAAATGCGGCAAATGGACCCAACTATAAATAAAACTGTCTTAACAGCACTACCTCTAAGTCATACAAACATACATATAATTGTGTAACATACGATATTATTACAAAACCCAATACTTGGCTGTCAAGTACTAAAACAATTACATCAGAAATTTATTAAATGTGTTCACGCACAAAAACGAGCTCCAAAATGTTATTTGAATTCAACATTCCTAAAAAAGTCAGCTTATACGTTATCATTGGTCCGTACGAGAGGATAGAAGAAGTTCACACAATACCAAGCAGCAGGCAGCAATAGGTTTTGGTATTAACGTATTCAATTCGTATTTAATACACAATACTCTACGATCGCTAATCGAAAGACAACAAAACTACTCTTCACTACACGGTATTCAACGTGTTACTTATTTATATTTCATATTAGAAAAAGAAGCATTCGTGCACAACTATGTCCAAATTGTAGTAACCATGAAATATTTATATTGAACATTATCTATGACCATGATGCACAAAATATTTACGGACAATCGTTTTAGAGACGTAAATAAAGTGTTATCTTATTACTGACAATAACACGATTACAGTGGATACACGACCAGGATTCTGAGATGATGGTACATATTAATTTTAGATTTACGTATACCAAGTACCTACAACTACACAGTCAAAATGAAAATAATATTATGAAATGAATAGTTGGAAGTGACAACTCTGCGCATACTTGTTGCATATGTAGAAAGCATATTGCACATAAAATAAATTTATTTTATGAACATTTAATACACCAACACAAACTCAATGTTGCATTTTGATCAGAAACGGAACCATCGTCCTAAAAAGACATTTGAGTAAGGTATCAAAGTGATGTTTAATATTCAAGGGTGTATTCTATGACGTATAGAATCACAAGGACAGGGCAACGATACCATCATATGAGAGAGCTAAGAATGTTAATGTAAACTTCATAAAATATTGCTGGATATATTATAGGAGCTATAGTAACACACTGTCTACCACTTTAGAAAACCTCGTGCATTGTACATGCTACTAAAGAAATATCTGTGCTAAAAAACAACAAATGCAAGTTTAAAGCCTACGAAATATTTCGCGCTTCTATTTTATAACACGATTTCACGACAAAAATCAAACGTGCTTGAGAAGTCGACTCCCTTTTATCTTATACGTGAACGTCGAACGTCCGAACATTCGAAATTTGTGTCGGAGAATAGAGCAACTCCCTGTAGTGGAAGTACACTATAATTATATAGTGAAAAAATGCAAGAATTTATAAACGTCGGCTGCTGATCGTACTGTTAATATTCTGCCATCATTTATACTATTCTGTATTTGAATTATTGCGATAAACATTTTTAATCCATGTGTTTAAACAATTACATAGTGTGATCTGCATATTGTAACACGACTCCAACCTATATCTACTGCCGCAACGTTTACTTATTAAGAACGCGGCCATATATCTGTAAACAACACTACTCCGCATAATTTGATTGATTCAATATTCATTTAAAATATAATATTATATGTATACATATATATATATATATATATATTTGTACCAGATTCTTCTTTATTTAGTAAGTTTGTCACAAGATATATATTATTGCTTGTTTATTACACCTAGTTTGGTTTCGAAACTAATATAAACAATAAATTCATTAGCCATATTTAAAAAATCTAAATAATTCTAAATAACTTCTCCTCTACAGCATCAAAACATTAACACGATAACACAATTGCTTGTAATAAAAAAATCTCGAATGTTTCTAATTTGTTATAAATAGACATGCGTGACACTATTACAGAAAGCAATATCTATGTTTCGTTATCTACATAGAAAAAATAAAAATAATTATACATATTTTGCTCACTATACAACTACATGAAAAATACTACAAGAAAATAATAGAATATAGATATTTGGAATTTACTTAACTCGTACGTGCCGCAAATTCTGGCTTAAAAATGTGATCAACGCGAGTAAATTCTAATCGTTGTCTGAAGTTTTTCCAGTACCAATGCCTGGACTCGCTAGGACTCATTGTCATATTAATTTCGAAAAGGGCGTAATATTCGATTTGCAGAGAGATAAATACCGCTAACTGATAGTTTCACTCCCATGTACTATGTGTATTTTAGTTAGTAGTCATAAGCAGCGGTTGCAAATGCCTCGCTCAATTTTATCCAGGCATCCCTACATTCAAAGGCACATACAAGAAAAGATGTACTGTAACAAAAAAAAAAGCAACATACAGTCGAATTGAGAACCTCCTCCTTTTTTTGAAGTCGGTTAAATATAAAAAACATGTCCACCAGCTCGATGTAGGCAATACTTTAATAGATTAAATGTATGTTTGATGTCGAGTACTACAAGCCTTTGTTGCCGGTTCGGATGCCCCTTTCGAAACAAAAAATATATGCATACCCACTAACTTACGAAATATTACATAGTACTTGCAAAACAATAAAGTGTATTTTAATTGATTTTAAAGCAATTATTAATATTATTTTAGTTACGGTTGTACAGACAGGTATTTGCAAACAAGACTGAAATCATAATAAATCGGTAGTGATCTCATCCGTCATGAAAATCTCGAAAATTCCGTCACATGTAACTTGATAATATAAAAAAAAAATTGCGGGTACGCATTAGAAAATTCGAATGTTTTTAGGGAGTTCCTAGTGGCGGCGCTCGGTCGTCGGCTACTGGTGGCGCTGCACGGGCGTCTGGCAGTACGGACACTCGTCCGTGGTGGCGGCGCACGTGTCGCACAGCACGTAGTGGTTGCACGGCGCCAGCGTCACCGCGCGCGGCTGCTCCTCGCACACCATGCACTTGGTGGCCGTCTCCAAGTAAAGCGCCTTGTCGATCTCCTCCAGGTCGGTGCGCGCGCGCGCCTGCAGCGCCTTCAGCGCGGCCAGCGGCAGCCCGCGCGGGTCCCGCCGCGGCGCCGCCAGCGCGTCCAGCTCGCGCCGCAGCGCCAGCGCGTGCGCCAGCGCCTCGTCGCGCTGCCGCTCCGCCAGCGCCGCCTTGCGCGCCGCCTCCTCCGCCTCGCGCTTCCACGCCTCGCACGCCGCGCGCGCCTGCGCCACGCGCTCGTCCCAGCGCGCCACGGCCGCGCGCGCCGCCGCCACCTCCTCGCGCAACCGGGACACCTCCGCCGCTCCGCCCTCGAACGCGCCGAAACTGCCGGCCTTCAACGCGCCGAACGCGTCGCTGCCGTAGCGCAGGAACGCCGGCAACGGCGACCCGCCACCGCCGCCGCCCGGCGGACTGAACCCGCGCAGCGTGGCGCGCGGCTGCGGGATGTTCACCGGCGCGGAGCCTCCGAGCGGACCCTCCCCGTCGGAGAGGTCGCGATCGAGCGCCGCGACGAGGTTCAACGGGTCGTCCAGATGCAGGTCGTCGAGCGCGCAGCCGACCACCTCCTGCAGCACGGTGGCGTCGAAGGGCGCGGCGCGGGGCAGGCGCGCGACGCCGGGCTTGCCGCCGGAGCCGCCGCTGGAGGTGGAGGCGCACTCGGAGCCGTCGCCGGCGCCGTTGGTGAGCGGCGCGAGTGGCGACGCGGCGCGCTCCTGCTTCTTGTCGGCGGGCAGCGCGGAGGACAGCAGCTCGGCGAGGCTGGTGCCGCAGTCCTGCGGGACGGCGTCGCGCATGCTGGGCTCCTCGGCTGCGGGTGAAGGACTCGTGAGGGTCGGGGGCGACAGTTGGCGGGAAGCGATACCGATTTGCGGATGTTTGTACTCACGTTCGACATGCGCGAAAGCGCAGAACAGGCCGCGGGGACAGTACCCTGCTTGCTGCACGTCATTACATTTGGTGGACTTGTATATTTCGGGGTGAAACTGCTGCTCGGTGCGCGTGTGACAGTAGCCGCACGCGTCGCCCGCCTCGCAATTGCTGGGTTCGCCCCATTCTTCACCGTGTTTTACATTTGGGCATGGTGTACTACGATACTTATATTTTCTTGGAGATCGTCGCTTGTCCTTTGAAAATGAACGTTGTTACATTTTGTTGTCTAAAATGGCGAGCTTCAAAATTTGCTATCTAATAATACAATACTCACTTTACTATTATGGTACTGTGGACATGCATAACCTTGTCGGCACAACCTCGGTGGTCTTTTGCAAGGTTCAGTTTTATATGATGATAGTACGTAATTTGTATCTGAAAATAGTTTTAGAAATATGAAAAAAATAAACATCAATGCAGAAATCACAATTTGTCGCAGTAAATTTTAGCGTCGTATTAAACAACTCGCACCTTTAGAATTCAAGTGACCTAATACTAAAAAAAATAGATTTTGGCTTTTAATCATATACCGGGTATACCAAGAGTGCTACCGAAAACGAAACCGGGTGGTAGTTTATGTGACTATAAACACAAAGTAAGTAAAAATTTCGCAAAGGAATGCAACATTTTTTTTTATTAATTATTATTTATCGTCGAGTTTAGATGGTAAATCCATAGTTTTTGCTAAAATACTCATTTAAAGCCTTGCGTACCATAGCGTGTTTAAAAATAAAAGGGTGTACACTATTATTTAAGAAAATACTATGTATTTACCACCCTAATACGACGATAGAAAAGAAATAACAAAAGAAAACTTAATTTTTTGCACAAAATTTAGTTCCATTGTGTCTGAAGTCACTAAATCTACCACCCAGCTTCCTTTTCGGTAGCAGCCTTGATATACTCTGTATTGGCTCAAAATGAGTATCTCCATCGACCCGTTATTAAAGAAGGGCCTATTAACGCTTGAAAGACAGAAAGATGTATACTTTAGTCTTGTCGATGTATCTCCCATGATTACAAAATTTCTTATTTTAAATATCTTTAATAACGTGTCCCAAAAAATAAGATTTTTTAGTTAGGTCTCTATCATTCTAAAAGTGCGAAATGTATCTGACATTTCGCAATGACGAGAGAGTTGAGAGACCTTGCCACTTGGGGTCTTCGTTCATGAGGTTCCGCTCGCGGTCGAGCGCGTTGGGCGCGGCGGCGTCGGCGTCGGCGGCGTCGGGGTTGTCGAGCGCGTGCAGCTCGCGCACGTCCAGCACGGGCGGGCGCAGGTCGGGCGCGCCGTGCGCGAACGCACAGTGCGCGCCGTTCTTGGTGCACAGGCCGCGCGCGTCCGTGTCGTGCACGCACATGCAAGTCTTGTAGTAGCGCAAGTGATACCGCCGCTCCGTATCGCCCGCAGTGCGGTGCAAATATGGACATCTGTATTCGAGTTACACTCTATTATTATCATCCTTATCATACCATTTCGGTGATTAATTAGTTATATCATTTATAATATGGAAACTGATCCTGTGATTTAGAAAAGAAAGAACTGAGCATTTTCAAAAATATCTGACTTTTACTGTTCAATATAGGAATATTTGTCTTTGGTTTATATGTATGTATCCCAGATTCATAGATAAATAAATGAATAAATAAATAACACCCAACAGTCACAAACATAGTCCTGACACCACACTAAGATCGAGTCTTGTGTCGTGGGTATCAGGAACTACGAGAGACTTTTCGGTCTCACAAACACCCAGACCCGGAAGAAATATTTGTGGGCCGCACAAACATTTCTCTCGGTGCGGGGATCGAACCCGCGGCATCTCGTTTCACAGGCGGCGTCTAACCAACTGCGCCATGGAGGCTGTCAAATAGATCTCTCTTGTTCTCTCTCCCTCTCTTTTAAGCCACAGGGAATCCACTACTAAACATAGGCCTTTCCCAAGGATCTTCACATCAACCTGTTGGAAGAGGCCTGCATCCAGTGACTTCCTGATACTGATAATGTACTAAAAATGTACCTAAAAATTGGCTTTAGATTATATAAAATGTTCATGTGTTGGAGTGTTCATGTTTAAGTTGTTTTACTTATACTACAGATAAATCATAATGTAAACAAGCTATACAAACAAGGTATACCTACTTCAGGCTACAAAAAACATGAATGTATTAACTAATTTCATAAATTATATACATCATCAATGAACAACATTTTTGTTAAATATTATTGAAAAACATTAAATAAGTTCAGCAGACAATGCAGTCATATAGTATTGTTGCTAACACAATTGAAATTATTATATATTTTGAACTGTGAAATATCAAATGTGTTATAATTATATATGTAAAACATTAACCAAATAATGTTTGTTTGATCATAAATCAAAATAGTAAACAACCAAGTACACCTTTTACCACAGCAATAAACAAAATGTAGTTGGTCATACTGAAATCTAATAAATATTTCATTAAATATTGTTTGCATACAAAATTATGAACGTAAGAACAACAAAGGGAAGACAAAAGACAACGTATAAACACTCACTCATCGCCATCCTCACAGATGCCCGACGTCTCATTATATTTAGTGCAATAATTATCGGCGCTATAATTGAACGAGCCGTCTCTTTTTCTCACGGGCCTTCGTCTTCTTTGATTATTGAAATGCCAGTGAAAACATGTGAACGGTCTATGTTGTGTACATTTGTGTTGTAAGAATGACGGACACTGCTCCACTCGAAATTCCTTCAAATATCTGAAACACGCAATAGCGGATTCAGTAAAGTAAACGTTAGCTACACTACACAATCAATTTATACGTATTAAAAGATCAGCACTTATAATGATTTGGTTTTTCTGTTTGGGCTGCTAACAAAGGTTTGGATTCCGACGGCATTTTGGAAACCTATTATTGCGCCTCTCGCGACGCGCAGGGCACGCTCACCGAGGACCAATTAAAATTCAATATAGATATGATCACGTGATACACCTTATAATATTATTTTGGAAAGGAAAACATTTAACTCATTAAGATGCCTTTATGGGTCCATTATTTGTACGGTTTTTGACACGATTCAACGCTGAAACTTCATTGCTCTTATAAAGCCACTATTTCGAAAATTACTACACTACATTAGAAACACAACACTTTGACAGCGCTGTCACGTAGTGTTTTCTATTTGCTTCGCTTCATCTAGTTAAAATGGCAATTGGAATGACAGAGACAAAAAATGGAACAAATATTTTGAACCTTTTCCAGTTCACTCAGAATACATAATCCAAATCCGAAGTTGTCAACATATTCATTTTGTTTTAGATTATAGAATAAAAATAATCCTAAATGCATAATATGCAGTATTGGGCGTAGAATCATAAGAACACGTTCTTTTACTTATCAAAATAAACAATTAAACACTGATAAGAACTCTTAAAATAAAATACACCTAAACTAATGGTACCTTTTTAATAGTTTAACGCCCGAATACTCGAACGCCATTCAAATAATAAGTTGGTCTTAACTAACTGTGGTCTTAACAGCGCACGGCCTACTTAGCCAGTACAGTTAAGCGGGATTTACGTGGTTACATTTCACTTACAATAAGATACAAAATAAAAATAGGTTAATAAATATTAAGTACAAACTAAGTTAGTCACTGATACCCATAGTGCCAATATTGTTATATTGTTGGTATTATAAGTATAATATTAATGAAATTGACGATTGGCATAAAGTTAAAATATATCTAGCATTTGGAAGACAAAAATATACCTCGTTACAGTAAAGCATGGCATGGCAGTTCTGCATACTCTCTGCATAATAGTCATCGCGTAAGTATAATGATCTATTAAAATCCATTGTAAAGTCTTAGGTATACTTTTAGTAGAAAAATTTGCAGTCTGTGTAAGTAAGCTTCAGTTAAGCCTAGTTTGTAGACTCATTATTTTTTTGTCTACTGACCAGTAAAGGAGACTATCCCGCCCTCACACCCAACTCTGTAACTCCTGTGAGCCAGGATCAACAGTGGCACGCAAAGTAATGACACCGAGCATTGAAGCTCGGCGAGTCTCCGGGAATGTCTAACTTGTCTTTAACCCGCAACGAAATTAATCAGAAAGTTAAATTAATAGGAGGAGTTGGAAATAAATTATTGTCCACTTCCCTCCGTGCAAAGCGGGTGACAAAACATTGAACTGAAAGGTAAATAACCTCGCAAAAAGACTTTCACAGCCGGAGAAGCCAGCTGTGAAGCACCACGGATCAAATTATTATTACATTTAAATGAGACCTATTATGTGAACTGTTATGCTTGAATCCAGTAATAGGTATGGCAAAAACGCCGGAAAGCATGGAAGTTCTTTCTAGTCTCTACAAGGTCCATGTAGTATACAACTCCAGATGATATTTGCATACTATCTAGCATGGTTTTACGCTCATTATGCCAGAGACTACACTCCCAAAGTATATGATGCGCGGACTGCTCATACATAACGTGACCATACGTCCCGCTTTGGGCGGGACAGTCCCGCTTTCAGGAAGTCTGTCCCGGTGTCCCCAGCAGGGCCGACATAGTCTCGCTTTTGCAAACAGGCCAAACGATAATTTAAAATGTATTTCCCGCCCGAAATGCTTTACCTAAGTACTGCTAAAAACCGTGGGGTCGAATTATTCCAGCACTTTCGTAAATACAATCTTGTTTTAAAAACTTTTCCTCAATTATTGAGTACATTATGTATGTGCCTGGAAGTAACACACCTATCGAAGAGATTTAACTCACATTAACAAAATATGGACAAGTGGTAAAACACAGTCGAGTGTCGCAGTAATGAAAAGTATTTTGATTACGAAAATAAATATAAATTAATCATGTACAGAGTTTCACACTTATCTAAAAACTATACTCGTTGTTTTGATACAAATTGGTTCAGGCGACAAATACAAAAATACGACTAGGATTATAATTTTATATTATAGATTGTATAATATAAAATTCTATTATAAAACCTTGTAAAAACTTTATTATGTCATTCCTCAGATGTCCCGCTCTGGTACAAATAAAAAAGACGGGTTGCACTCCGGGAGTGCCGGCAGAAGTGAAAACTTGATTATTAACGTTGAGCATGTTTGATATTTTGGAATGGTTAGGGAATAATTTTGCACCAATTGCTTTATCAGTATAAAAGTAGTATCATTTATGTGGTAGAATACAATATTCATTTATTGCGCTATCGTACACAAACATGAGAATTTATATTACATTAAAAATTTAACACTTTAAAACTATTGCAATTATTTTACATTAAAAAGTTTATCTCTCCGAAAAATCAACTTTCATCCATAATTTCAACGACTTTTTCACCATCATCATTACCAGAACTATCATCGCCAATCTCTAAAACTGATACGATAGGTTTATGGTAGCTGAAGTAAGAAACGAACAGTTTTGATTCGAACCTATTTAAATGTCTAATAAAGACCGCATCAATAGTAGTTTTGTATTTCGTTGTGCTAAGATTGCGATCATTCGACATAGTTAAACCAAATTCATTATTTAAAAATTCAATTAATAGTTGATTTTATCGTCTGCGAAGTTTATGTTAAAATCTCCACTCAAAATCATTGGCAATTCATCAAAGCTTTATAAACTGACAGCTAACTGACAGCTGTCTACTCTCCATCCGTCTTACGCTTTTCGTCTTACGATCAGGTCACGTGTCCTGACGCGAGTTTAAGATTTTATACCCATTACAGAAAAAGTGCTCAACGCCGCTAAAGAAGTTTTCACTTCAAAAATAAATGGTCACGTTACTCATACACGCAATTAGGTGTTGAACATGGACACGCAGGCGACGCAACAAGCTTAAAAGAGTATAGTTTAGACTTAAAGTTACCATGGCCCGTGAGAAATTGTGATACGCAATAATCGACATCTAGCCATGTCTTTGTTAAACGATCACGTACGCAAGGAAAAAATTGGTATGGCCGGCCCTTCAAAGATACCTCCCATCTATTTTGCCATTCATCTAATAGTTCGCTATATACCACTGAAACCGGTTTAAATAATCTGTCAACTTTTAAAAGTTCACGTGCGGTGAAAAAACTTTTATCCATATTCTCTCTATTAGAGTAATACATCGCGGTGCGACGTTGCACCTCCAGGTCGACTGGAAGTACACCCGCTAGGACAGGCAAAGCTTCGGTACTAACAGTTCTATATGCCTTGCACAAGAATATCAACGCCAAACGTTGGCTCTGGAGCAGTTTTCTTCGTACAGCACCGATAGTAGCCCTATCAGCCCATACGGGAGATCCATAACAGATACATCCTAAGTAAGTTGCTCCATAGATGATTTTTAGTGTATTGAAAGATAGCCCCCACGTTGATTTTGATATTCTTGTCAAAGCAAAAAAGTTCCTTTTCGACTTTTCCCCGACGTTCTTAATATGTTCAAGAAAGGAAAAATTCCTTTCTAAAATTAAACCAAGATAAAAAACCGATTCCTTTTTTTAACATTAATATTATTAAATTTAATTCGCGGCTGTGATTTTAAAGTTCCTTTCAGAAGTAATTGGAACGTTTTTTGTGGTGCAAAGGTTAAGCGATTTCGATGGCCCCAATCACATATTAGTTTTAAACACGCGTCCGACATAATTTCTAATCCCGACCTACTATTTGACTCTATAAGCAA
The DNA here is from genome assembly GCA_009982885.2 of Hyles vespertilio. Classification (NCBI taxonomy): domain Eukaryota; kingdom Metazoa; phylum Arthropoda; class Insecta; order Lepidoptera; family Sphingidae; genus Hyles; species Hyles vespertilio. Next base: position 14,525,500 of record CM042820.1, read on the forward strand.
GAGGCCGTCGTCCGCATATCCGGTCAAAGAACACCCTGGCGGCAAGGGAATTGCAAGAAAATCGTCGAACCCTAAATTCCACAAATAAGGTCCTAAAACCGAACCTTGTGGACAGCCCATCGTAAGTGGTTTCGACACAGCATAGTGGCCAAGTTTAAGTTTTGTTGTTCCGTGCGAGAAATACGAGTAAATAAGTGAATATATATTTTTAAAGCAACCTCGTAATTTCAACTTAAGAAGCAGCATCGGCCACCAAGCGTTGTCGAAAGCACCGGATATGTCCAGGAAAATACCGAGTACATATTTGCGCGCCGATGTACTTACAGCTCTTCTAACCGATATTGCCGCGTCGATAGTTGACTTACCCGTTGTAAATCCGAACTGCTTTTCGTGAAACTTTGGTCCACCCGGTAGCAATCGAGGGACTATCGTCCCTACGTTCTAAAAGTTTACCTAGAGACGGTAAGAGTGTAATAGGTCTATACGACTTAGGATCATGTGGAGATTTATCGCCACCCTTGGGTATTATACGAATGAAACCGGTACGCCATACCCGCGGAAATACCCCTTCAGCAATACATCTGTTATAAACAGTGAGTAATGCATCGCCGGCCGATTTACACGCTTCTTTGATCATTTTATTAGTTATTTTATCGTCACCGGAAGCCTTGTTTAGGGGCAAAGCTCGTACAATTTCGCTAAATTAATCAAACGACGCGAGATTTGAATCGGAAGAGTTCGGTACCTCCATGGCCCACATCCTAATCTGCTTATGGTATTCTGTATCATTTTCAATATTATCATCCGGAATTAACGATTGTAACAGAGCCTCCGTTGTCTCCTCAATACCAGTTGTGAAGTTGTTGTCAATTTTTTTTGACAACTTGTTACTGACCAGTTAAGTGACTCCAACGCACATGATAATGAGTGCCATGCAATCAATCAATATATTATATACCTGGCTTCTTCGTTGAATAGCCACCGACACCGCCTAGGTCAGCACGAAACGCAAAACACTGACGGTCCTTAATCCCTATGTATAGTGGTTGCTATCCATCAATATATACGATTATTCTACCAACAGATTTTAGTTACCGGCATCTCACTCATCGAATGAAATGCAATAACAATGCTTTCGCTAACACTTCGCGTCGTTTTTTCTGTATGGCAGTGGTTCATTATATGTAGTATCTTTTAAGTAGGTGCCTAGTCTATGAGTTCTACCTAGAATCAAGGTAAACCGAACCATTCTTTCTGTAGATTTAACGACCTACAGCAGTCAGCAAGTCTCTCTCTCTATCTCTTTCTCTTCAGCCACAGGAGGTCCACTGCTGAACTGAGCTAGGCCTAACCCAAGTGTCTTCACATCCCTGACCTGTTCGAAGCGACCTGCATCCTGCAACATCCTGCAAAATTAACCAGTACGTGTCCTCCACTTCAGAAGCTTTCGGCCCCAACCGATCTCACAAAAACCCAGAACCGAAAGAAATACCTGTGGATCGCACAAATATTTGTACCGAAATCGAACACGCGGCCTCTCATTTCACAGCCAGCGCGACTCTTAACTTTTTTTATGGCACTTGCCACTTGGATCATGGATATATTACCGGCCCATCAAATTGGGAGGGAAGCGAGAAGGAGAAAGTTTGGGAAGAGGATATAGGGCATGCGGCAATCTTACTCACCGAACAAAACGCGACAACAAAGCAAACTTTACGTTGATCTCCTGGGAGACAACGGTATCGCCCCGGACGAGCCTGCCCATTTTTGCTGAGTAATGACTGAAAACAGAGTGGCTATAAAAAATATATAAACTATAAAAAACGGATAACTATGCCACGGAGGCAGTCAAGGCATGAAAGTTTCTATTAATACGGGACCATAATATAAATAAAATTACCGCTTAAATTGTTTGTAAAACTTGGCGGTATTTGTTTGTTCAATAAGTCCAAAGGTATGTAGGTACTAACTAAACTCACGATCATATACAGGGTATATCAAGACTGCTACCGAAAACGAAGCCGCGTGGTAGTTTAAGAGCCTACCTCGAAAAATATTCGCAGCATTTTGGGGCGTGGTTAACGAAAGTTGCCGCATCACGCCGCGGCACTGCGTTACTGGCGCACATTCCCCGATTAAATATTATCTACTGGTATTATTAACATTAGTAATAACAAATTAATGTAGACCTATGTATATTTATAATCCGTATGATTCTGACAATGTGCCTATATATTGTTTATCATACTTTTGTATTGATAAAAAAATCTATTACAATCTAAGTGTCAAAACACGAACTTTAAACTATTACTTTACGAAAACCTCAAAAACATTTACAATAATATCTGTATAAATACAAGGTAGGTACGAATTGTTTTGCCGGTCACTCACTCTACTAGTGTGAAGCGCTAATCGCCTAGGCGCCCTTTGATAAATGCCGCCAAAGGCATTGCGCCTAGCGATGATTTATTTGTTTCTACTTCATTTGACCTGTGATTTGACCACTGACTTTCGCCTATAAAAGAATGTCATTCTTAGTTCTGCTGTTTTGTGATTTTTGACTTACGATACAACTGTAAATTTAACAAAAATGTGTGAAATAAATTTGAATTTTGTAATAACAACCAAACTAAACTGACTAGGTATTCCTGAAGTATGTACACAGAGCGGAAACGATAAGTAATTACATTAGATTATTGTTTAAATTCCACATAAAATAATAATTATTGATTTTCGAACTGTGCGGTCACACCGGCGCTCACGCTCTTATTATTACTGCTATGCGCTTGGCGCGAGAATGACGGCGATCACACCCGCCCGTTCCAGTTTGAACCTTCTTTACAACCAAATAGGGATAATTTTTGTTTAACAATGTTTCTTTTATTTACGCTAGACAAATTTTTCGGCGAAATTATTTGATATCAATTACAATTATTTTGCTTTTGTTATATGAAAAGCATTGTAAATATTAATTTTATAGTAATACTAGCGATCGGGCCCAGGTCCGCCCGGGTGCATACACGTTTTAAAATGGCGGTCAAAATGTTTAATTCTGACTATCAGTTTAGAATATCGACCAATCGGACCAAGAAAATATCACTACTGCTTTCCTCCTATAGGTCATAGCGTGATGATATATAGCCTATAGCCTTCCTCGATAAATGAACTACCCAAAACTGAAAGAATCATTCAAATCGGACCAGTATTTCCCGAGAGTAGCGCGTTCAAACAAACTCTGCAGCTTTATAATATTAGTATAGATATAGACTTTCAGTGACATATATAATAGATTCGTATAAAAAATATTCTAAATCTGGGGGCACGGCAATGCCCCCACCAAGTCGAGCTAAAAAGTGGCACAGTCGTACCATCCTTTTCTAGAAGCAATTCAGATCATTTTAAACCCCCCATAACTTCGTTGTGGTTAAACGAAGCAAGAAACCTGAATTTTCAGTTACTAAGCACGCATTGTGTAAACACGGTATGTTTAAAATTTCATTCAATTTGAACCACTAGTTTAAGAATTGTAACTAGTCAAACTTTCTTAATTTTGTCACTCACTAACTGATTGACCGATCATCAAAAGTCTAAGGCACTTCTAGCAGACATAGAACCTTTAAATTTAGAATATAACTAGCTGTGCCCGCGACTTCGTCCGCGTGGAATTTAACAAAAACTTTATTTTTCTAAAATAAAAGAACTTTTCTATAATAAATGTAGCCTAAGTTACTCCTTATTATATCAGCTACCTGACAAAAAAAAGTCCCGTCAAAATCGGTCCAGTCATTTCAGAGATTAGCCGGAACAAACAGACAGAAAATAACTTTTCTAAAATAAATGTAGCCTAAGTTACTCCTTATATCAGCTACCTGACAAAAAAAGTCCCGTCAAAATCGGTCCAGCCATTTCAGTGATTAGCCGGAACAAACAGACAGACAGACACACAGACAAAAAAAAAATAAATATCACTTTCGGCACAGGTATCGTGTATATAACGATATGTAGTAGGACATTTTTTTTTATTTTCACTCTTAAAACAGACACTTCAATTTTATTTATATGTATAGATTAGTGTTTAGTGTCTTAAGTAGGGAAAAATTTAAATATTTCGTAATTTCTGCCTAGTGTTCTAGATACACCAACTGCGTGAATAACTTTGTAATCCCATATAAATGTATAGGATTACAAAGTTACATTTGCAGTTAATGAATAATTGTACCCGTATACCGGGTATATCAAGACTGCTACCGAAAACGAAGCCGGGTGGTAGTTTTAGTCACTACAAACACAATGCAACTAAAAATCGTGCTGAGAAACGCGACTATGATTTTTAATGATTTTTAATTTCATCATTTTTGGGTGGTAAATCCATAGTTTTTGCTAAATTAATAATTTTAACTCTTTTATCCCTTAGAGTATTTATAAATAAAAGGGTACACACTATTATTTTAGGACAAAATGGATTTACCACCCAAATAGGACCAAAGAAAAAAAAATTAAAAAAAAAAATTGACACTTTTTTTGCAACATTTTCTATTGCATTGTGTCTGAAGTCGCTTAAACTACCACCCGGCTTCGTTTTCGGTAGCAGTCTTGATATACCCTGTATAATGGAATAATAGTTCTAGATAGGTATCACTACATAGTATAAAACAAAGTCGCTTTCTCTGTCCCCTTGTGTGCTTAAATCTTTAAAACAACGCAACTGATTTTGATGCGGTTTTTTTAGTAGATAGAGTGATTCAATAGAAAGGTTTACGTGTATAATAACATCCATTAAATAGTGGAGAAATACTGTTATATTTGAGGTTTCTAATGTGATGTCGTTAATTATCAATTTTTTCCGCTTACATTGCAAACGCAGGCTGAACCCTACGAGATTTATCAAAATAATGTAGTAATCAGTCCTTTACAGCACAAGATTTAAATGAATATTTTCGAAGATATTACAGATTTAAAATTGCGGGACGTAGCGCTTGCGGCGGTACTGGCCGGCCAGGGCGGCAGTAGCGTGCCTGAGTAGAAAGGTTTATATGTATAATAATAATACGTACATATTTTTGTACAGAAATATATTTGTACCCGGGTGAAGCTGGGCCGGGTCGCTAGTCTATAAAGGGTATATCAAGACTGCTACCGAAAACTAAGCCGGGTGGTAGTTTAAGCGATTTCAGACACAATGCAACAAAAAAAAGTTGCAAAAAAAACGTCCATTTTTTTTGTTATTTTTTTCCTATGACCATATTTGTGGTATATATACTTATATGAATGTATATAAGTATGTATATGTAAAATACTTATGTATGTGTATATAATATGCATGTATATGTGGTATGTATGTATATAATGTATTTATATGTTTTTTATGATTTTATTTGTCTCCATGCTTTCGTTATCTTTATTTTACACTGCCCTATCTTTTTTTCTGCTCATATATCCATCCCATGGTTGTCTGGTAGAAATTGCCTTAGAGCGATAAGACCGCCATTTGTACTTTGTTGTTTTGTATTATCTCTAAACTGTTATTCCTTTTTATTATGTACAATAAAGAATTAAATAAATAAATAAATAAATATTTGGGTGGTAAATACATTTTTTCCTAAAATAATAGTGTATACCCTTTTATTTATAAGTAATCTAAGGTATAAAAGCGTTTAAATTATTATTTTAGCAAAAGCTATGAATTTACCACCCAAAAATGACGATATTTAAAAAATCATAAAACATAATTGTCGCATTTCTTTGCGAAATTTTTAGTTGCATTGTGTTTGTACTCACTAAAACTACCACCCGACTTTGTTTTCGGTAGCAGTTTTGAGATACCTAGTATATAAAAGGCATAACAGGAGAGGGTATTGAGAGGGAAAGGGTGTATTCAGCCCATGAAACTGTACAAAATTCCTCTAGAAAGACATAACGAAGAAAAACTTGCAAATAAAAAGACTAAATAGCTCCAAAATATCAATTACCATGAAAGAAAGAATATTAATAATCAAATCCGTGTTATTTGTGATAAATTGACACCTACAAAAATAAGAAAAAACCATAAGACAGAGGCTTTATGGAAAATTGTTGGTGATATTCTAGAAGTAAAAAGTACCGAAAAGAAAAAAAGTAGGACTCTAAAAAAAGACGTGAGATCCCATCAAAAACATCCTGTAAAAAAATTCAGCCATCCAGCAGCATTATGTAGGTATGAATTGTACGATACATTATGGTTTCATGCGATGGCCAAGGCGATCCATTTATTTATAACGTAAAGAATTTTTAATATTTATATGATAATAGCTTACGTAATCTGGGGGCGCGGCCGAGCCCCCTCCAAGTCGAGCTATAGGCCGTAACATCCTTTTCTCGAAGCAATTCAGACCATTTTCAACCCCCTATAACTTCGTTGTGGTTAAAGCAAGAAGCCTGAATTTTCAGTTACTAAGTAGGCATTGTGTAAACACGGTATATTTAAAATTTCATTCAATTTGAACCAGTAGTTTAAGAATTATAATGTGTCCAACTTTCGTAATTTTGTCACTCACTGACTGACTGACCGATCATCAAAAGTCTAAGGCACTTCTAGCAGACATAGAACCTTCAAATTTAGAATATAATTAGTGTTTAGTGTCTAAAGTAAGGAAAAATTCAAACATTTCATAATTTGTGTCTAGTTTTCTAGATAGACCAACTGCGTGAATAACTTTGTAATCCCATATAAATGTATAGGATTACAAAGTTACATTTGCAGTTAATGAATCATTGTACCCGTATATAGTGGAATAATAGTTGTAGATAGATATCTATATACATGAGGCATAACAGGAGGGGATATAGAGAGGGAAATGGTGTATTCAGCCCATGAAACTGTACAACATTTCTCTAGAAAAACATGACGAAGAAAAACTTGCAAATAAATAAATTAAATAACTCGAAAATATCAATTACAATGAAAGAAAGAACATTAATAATCAAATCCGCTATATTTGTGATAAATTGATACCTACAAAAATAAGAAAAATCCATAAGACAGAGGCTTTAAGAAAAATCGTTAGTGATATTCTAGAAGTAAGAAGTACCGAAAAGGAAAAAAAGTAGGATTCTACAAAAAGACGTGAGATCCCATCAAAAACATCCTGTAAAAAAATTCCAAGTCTCGCAGCTCAGGTTTTCTACCGCAAAAAGTTGTGAGATGCGTGTAATACCAAGTCGATTAATTTATTTAGTCCTTAAGGGAACTTCTATAGAAAGTTATTACGTTAGTTATTACCATATCAATATTAAAAATTCTTTACGTTTTAAATAAATGGATCGACTTGGCCATCGCATAAAAACATAATGTATCATACAATTTATACATAATGCTACTGGCCAAGTCGATCTATTTATTTAAAACGTAAAGAATTTTTAATATTGATATGGTAATAACTAACGTAATAACTTTCTATAGAAGTTCCCTTAAGGACTAAATAAATTAATCGACTTGGTATTACACGCATCTCACAACTTTTTGCGGTAGAAAACCTGAGCTGCGAGACTTGGAATTTTTTTACAGGATGTTTTTGATGGGATAACTTTATACAGAAGGTCCCTTACGCAAGGACTAAATAAATTAATCGACTTGGTATCGGTATATGCATGTAGCATCTCACAATTTTTTTAGGTAGAAACCCTGAGCTGCGAGACTTGGAATTTTTTTTACAGGATGTTTTTGATGGGATTGTGTCTTCATCTGTCTATTGATAGAGGTGCTCCCGAAAGGTACTATTTTTCTAATGGTATTATACTGGATGGTTTTGAAAAATATCACAATATTATGATGACCAGTTCATGACCAGACACAAAACAGTTCAAAATGGCGGCCTCAACTATCAATTCTGACTTACTCATTCAAATGAAGGAACCATTAGATATCGATTTAGATATCAATCGAATCAAAAGCAAAAAAGTTCAAAATGGCGACCATAATTTTCAATTCTAACTTTGAATTTAGTGAAACGGAATAATATGGTAAAAAGGTTTTTCTATTTAATTCACTATTAATATATTTATTGGGCAAAACCCGATTAAAAGTTATAAGTAAATTCAATTGATTATAAAAGTTGGTGCGACCTTGGTGGGAATATCGCGTAGCCTTCGTATTATAGGAGCTAGCAACAAGAAATATTGTGATATCAGGTGAAAATATTTTTGATGAAAAATAATGATAATATATACTGAAAGAACAACACGACGAATTTATTTTAACCGAATTAATTCGATGACAATGATCGCAATGTCCATATCATAGGGATTACGTTGGATCCCTTATTTTCATATTTCTCGTATGTCGTGGATCTACATACATACATACATAAACTCACGCCTTTTTCCCAGAAGGGGTAGGCAGAGGTGCCAAGACCCACATTTCGCCATGTATGTTCCGTCCCACGATGTGATAGGTGGCGAGCCTATCGCCATATCGGGCACAAATTCCTGACTCTGGGCTGATAATGAATAGAAAAATCCAATATCACTTTGCCTTACCCGGGATTCGAACCCGAGACCTCACCTTTGTAACCGTACCTTAGTACAACTACGCCACTGAGGCAGTCTACAAGTCGTGGATCTACAAGCTCAGGTAATAGTTGAAAGTTGAAATTAATCGGCCAATTGCCAATTCAAGTGCGTGGTGGCCTAACTACTCTCAATTGTACTGTCGATTGTAGAGGAGGCCCGTGCCCTGCAGTGGGACATATATGGGCTGACACAGAATTACCAATTCTGACCTTGAATTTAGTTTATGGAAATGAAGAGTCTCTCAGATATCGAATTAGAAACCAATCAGAACAATAACAAAAAAATCAATAAAAATGCTGACCACATTTTTTTTCTGAGAATATTTTCATGTTTTCGGAACGAAGGTTCTTTCAAATATCGATTTGGAATCATTCGGATAAATAACAAAAAAACAAAAATAAAAATGACCCGGACTCGAACCCGAGACTTCAGCGTCGTAATCATATTATGAGGCAAAAATGTATAAAATTTCACGGGAATAATAACAAAAAAATCAATGAAAATGCGGATCACATATTCTTTTTTCTGAGAATATTTTCATTTTTTCGGAACGATGGTTCTTTCAAATATCGATTAGGAACATTTCGGATAAATAACAAAAAACAAAAATTAAAATGACCGGGACTCGAACCCGAGACTTCAGCGTCGTAATCATATTATGAGGCAAAATGAATAAAATTTCACGCGAACAATAACAAAAAAATCAATCAAAATGCGGACCACATGTTTTTTTTCTGAGAATATTTTAATTTTTTCGGAACGATGGTAATATCGATTTAGAACCATTCGGATAAATAAAAAAAAAACAAAAAGTAAAATGACCCGGTTTCGAACCGAGACTTCAGCGTCGTAATTATATTACGAGGCAAAAATGTATAAAATGTTACGCTCCCTTTGACTAATTTCGTTGAGCGCTTATACGTAAGTCAATGACCTTTCTCTTTTATTTTGGTAACTTAGCTAGTTAAAAATGAACTTAAAAATGAATATATACTGCTATTTATTTTTTAAATATATGTAAAAACATTAAAATGTACAAACAAAAAAGAGTACCACCTAAAATAATAAGAATTACGTAAATTTGAAATTACGTAAAAAAATAATCGGCGGGCTAGAATTTCGAAACGTCGAGCGCAGATCCATCGTCCACCAAGGCCCGCGGCCGTCTGACGGGAACGCCCCCAATGATATAGCTTATATGGCCGTAACGTACAAGAATGGGATAGGATGGTCCATGCGCTTCTCAAAATAAAACAACATAAGCGCCAAACCATATTTTATTTTATTGTCATCGTACTATTTACTTTTTTCTTGTTTTTTTCTCGCGAAAAAATAATATTTAAAAATATGTTTATGTCAAATTAATCTTGAGTTTCTACACGGGGTAAGTTAGGAGTTCTGAGTTCTTAAAAAACTTAACAGCTGCTACTTTGGACTGTATTTTTGTTAAGGCAAAGTGGCGTAATCATGTATTTTGGTTCATAAAATTGTTAATTATATCATCAATTAAAACATATCTGAAAATGGACTACCTAATCTTAGTAATTTATGATATGTAGGCTTTTAAAAAAGCCAAATTTTTCGAGGTATCCCCTTAAGCGACTTCAGACACATTGCAACAGAAAAAGTTGCAAAAAAAAAGCGAGTTTTTTTTTGTAATTTTTTTCCTATGACCATATTTGGGTGGTAAATGCATTTTTTCTTAAAATAATGTTTACCCTTTTATTTATAAATAATCTAAGGTATAAAAGAGTTTAAATTAATATTTTAGCAAAAACTATGGATTTACCACCCAAAAATGACGATATTGAAAAAATCATAAAAAATAACTGTCGTGTTTCTTTGCGAAATTTTTAGTTGCTTTTGGTAGCAGTCTTGAGATACCCGGTATATATCCTTCCTCACTAGCAAGAAGGAAGTACTAGCACGTTGGGCTGAACACTTTAACACTTTGCTCAACGTGGATCGATCAGCCGATCTGCAAAACATCAGCTTAATGCCTCAACTCCCTTTATGTATCGAGCTGGATGAACCACTGGCGCTTGACGAGGTTGTCACTGCCATCAGGCAGCAGAAAAATAAGCGGGCAGTTGGCATTGACCACATACCAAGCGAGCTTTTGAAATACGGCGGTAAGGATTTGCACACGTCGGTGTGGAAACTGTTTGTTCGAATGTAGGAGGAGGAGCGAGTACCAGTCGATTTTAAATTGTCTCGTATTAGTGCTCTCTACAAGAACAGGGGTGACCGATCCGACTGTAACTCATATCGCGGTATTTCACTTCTATCAGCTCCTGGAAAAGTCTTTGCAAGAGTTCTATTGAACCGCCTAAGGGACCTATCAGAAAGGATCCTGCCTGAAACCCAGTTTGGCTTCCGACCTAACCGAGGCACATGTGAAGCTATTTTCTCGGTGCGTCAACTTCAGGAGAAAAGTAGAGATCAGGGACGTCAGCTGTACCTCTGCTTTGTTGACTTGGAGAAAGCATTCGACAGTGTGCCTCGCGAAGCCCTCTGGATGGTACTGAGAAAGCTAGGATGTACAGAAAAGTTTGTGAGACTTCTGCGACTCCTGCATGACGATATGCAGTGCTGCGTCTCCATAGACGGCGAACAGTCCGACATTTTCCCCGTTACCTGTGGGGTTAAGCAAGGATGCGTACTAGCACCCACACTGTTCGTTCTATACTTTGCAGTAGTAGTCAAGGACGTCTTACAAACTGTTTCTGAAGGGGTTCGCATTCGCTTTCGCACCGATGGCAGTCTTTTCAACTTGGTCAGACTTAAGGCGCGCACCAAAGTCTCGTATGCATTGATCACAGAGATCATGTATGCTGATGACCTGTGTTTCTTGGCAGAATCCCCAGACGGCCTGCAACAGCTAATGTCCACTTTCCACCAAGCATGCTGCAAATTTGGCCTAAAGATCAGTGTCAAAAAGACGGAAGTGATGTCCTTAGACATCCATGGTCGTGAGACACTGACCATTAAGCTTGGTGAGGACGTGCTGAAACAGGTCAATAAATTTCGTTATCTGGGGAACACTATAACAGCTAAGTGTGACCTTGATACTGAAATCAACAGCAGAATAAGTGCTGCAGCTGCAGCATTTGGAAAGCTGTGTTCTAAGGTCTTCTGCTCGCACGACCTTAAGCTGGCTACTAAGATCTCGGTTTACATGGCGATTGTGCTGCCAAACCTTCTCTATTCTTCCGAGACCTGGTGTGTGTATCGTCACCATATACGCACTCTCGATCGATTCCACCTAAAATGCCTGCGCTCCATCATGAAGATCAGATAGATGGTCCGATCGGGTGCGTAATACCGAAGTTTTAAGACGCGCTAATGTTGGTGGCATTGAGGCATATTTGATGCGTCGGCAACTACGGTGGTGCGGTCACGTATCACGGATGGCGGAGGAGAGAGTGGCGAAGCGCATCTTTTACTCTGGACTAGAGGAGGGCAAGCGAAAGCATGGCGGACAACTCCTCAGATATAAGGATGTTCAGAAACGTCACATGAAAACATGCAATCTAGAGCCCTCTCGCTGGGAGAGTTTGGCAGCACAACGACCGGAGTGGCGCAAGATGGTGAAGAAGCGAATTCGCGTATTTGAGGAACAGCGTTTAGCTGACCTCGACGCCAAGCGCGATGAGCTTAAAGCCCGTCCGCTCGCCGCTATTCACTTCAATTATGAAAGCGGTAAGCTCACATTCCCACTTTGTGTAAGGGAGTTTGTTGCGAAAATCGGCTATATAAGTCATCTCCGGGCGCATCAGCGCCAAGCCCTATAAGGGGTCGAAGTGGTCGCCATGGCCGTAATCGGTCGGATTACATTATTATTATTATATATTTTTTCATATTATCTACATTTTATTTTTCTGAACAAGTATACAATTTAAATGTTTGCTTATTTCAGAAACAATTAAAACCACATTTGTGCTATGATGGCACAAAAATCTTACATGTCTAATAGAAATAAACGTAAGTATTCACCTTAGAGCTCAGACTAAATACTCTCGATTATATTATAGATACTCTAAGTTATTCACATATTTCCATGGAGTTTATAAGTAATACTAACTCTATGCATATTTCTTTGACCACAATTTAGTACTAAACAGTGGAAAATATACCAATAAATAAGAAAGTAAGAAAAACATCTTTAGTTTTGTATCCAGTCAAAAACTTAATCAAATAAATATAATATTTGTAATTTCCCTTATCTTGAGAATTATTATAACATTCATATTTCTTGGAAGTTGATGGAAAATCTGAAACAATCAGAACATATATTTTATTGCCCTGGCTTTAAATATTTAATTAGTATTTCTAAATAAAAAAGTGCATTCTCCATTTTCAATATATATCTAGTACATGAAATGAAGTCTGATTTATTTATACTGAAATGAAACCTTTTCTCACCAGTATTGCTTGTCATCCCAGATGTTGCTGGCATTTCTATTTCCTCAGATGTTACTTCTTGCATTATATCCATACGTCGCCTTTTGCTTACGGCTGATCGGGGCTGTAGATGCGCGGTTCGTTTTCTTCTGTGTGGTTGACATTCAAATTTCGATGGTAAACATTCTGGCTTCATTCTTATTTGGCTTACTGAACCCATTATTGTATATTGAATATAATTTTCCATGTCATTAGGCAACTGAAAAATTGATACATTAATTAGGTAGGTACTAAATCATTTGAAATGAATTACTATTTGTTTTTAATTTTATTTCTACAACATTGGGGGTTTGTTGATTGAATTGATATATAATGGACGGTTTTAATACTTACATCAAAATGATCTTCACAAAAGAAAATAACAGATTTAGGAGATGTAAAGTTTGGGTCCCTACGAGCTAATTGTAACCACTGTTTTCTACGTTTTGGACATTTAAGCACGTGTATGAACAATTTTTCTGGATATTTAACTGTCGTACTGCTACACATTGGTACTGCACAAGTCCTGTATGTTGTCATAATAACAATTCAAGTGAACCAAGTTATTTTGAACAAAATAAAAAGATTTTAGAATCAGTGTAGTTCTATGGCACGTATATTCACAGACAATAACAAATTATTTTGTAAAACGTGACGTCACTGTTGAAAATGTCACGTGACCCACTGTTTTGGTGAGCCAACTTTTAGCAATAAATAAAAAATAATAATTCGTAAAATATAGTGGCTAAAAAAATATACATTAAATTGCAAGGGATATAGAATAGTCCTAGCTATATTTTAAAATACTTTTGAGAAAAGTGTCAAATAGCCAATTATTGCGACCTCAAGTTTTATCTTTGCTCAAAAAATTACATTTTTAAAAGTTACGAAATGTAAGAACGACCAATGAAGTTTCGAAGTAACGAAATTGGAACCAATCAGAAGGGCTCTTAACTGACCAATCGTATTTGTTTTTGAACAATCACCACAACCAATCATACAACAGTATGGTAGCGTCAGTTTCACCCGCCATTCTCTTCGACGCCATTTTGAGCATATGATCATTGTTGTTGAAGTCGCACATTAAATTTGCTAAAACGTGTTAAATCTTGATTTCTAATACTTTAAACAACCACTAAAGGTGCTTTAAATCACAACTATTTAAATAGTGTATATTTTTTTAAATTCCGAATACGTTTTGAGACTGTTTCCCATGAATTGTTTATGTGGTTAACGATTTCTGAGGTCACAAAATACTGGTTTTCCTCTTGCGTGAGTAATTATAATTTTTAATCTTTTTGTTTTAGTGAAACATGGCTCGTACCAAGCAGACCGCTCGTAAGTCCACAGGAGGTAAAGCTCCTCGTAAACAATTGGCCACTAAAGCAGCGCGAAAATCAGCTCCTAGCACTGGGGGTGTGAAGAAGCCCCATCGTTACCGCCCTGGTACTGTGGCCCTCCGAGAAATTAGGCGTTATCAGAAATCTACCGAGTTGCTGATCCGCAAACTGCCCTTCCAACGGCTTGTAAGAGAAATCGCCCAAGATTTCAAAACTGATCTTCGATTCCAGTCTGCCGCTATCGGCGCTCTTCAAGTAAGTGTTATCATATCGCTAATGTAATGAGCTAGCTCAACAAAGCTAAGCAACTTATTGTGAATAATTTGTTGTTTCCAGGAAGCAAGTGAAGCGTATCTAGTGGGTCTGTTTGAAGACACCAACTTGTGTGCTATCCACGCTAAGCGCGTAACTATTATGCCGAAAGATATCCAGCTCGCTCGACGAATCCGCGGAGAACGTGCTTAATTTAGTTAAACGTAAATTATTTTTAATTAAAATAGATTTAATTTTCGTATCATTTTATGTCTCGTATTAATTGATCATAATTAACTTCTAACATTGTAATCATTATCATAAGGAGGCAGCAGAACTGAATTCCCTTAATTACATTCTTATTGTATAAGGTACATGCATTTGCATGGAATACTGTTAGGAGCACCTATTTGCATAGTCGTCATTAATATTGAAATTGCAGTATCCCATGTTTAACATAGCTTTATATTTTAGTGACTTGAGGTATGTCTCTAGGTAGTGTAATAGATAATGTTGTCAGTTGCACATCGTAATGTAAATTGTGTTTGGACTTATAATGCATTCTATGATAATGTGTAATGATAAAATTGGTGTTTAATAAAGAAATTAGAACTTAGTGATGAATTTCATTTACTAAAAATTACTTTTAACTATGAACAACCATGTAAGTGCCTTTTGGCTAAACAATTCTGGTACATTAAGATATATGTGTAGTAGTTGTATATTAACAACTAAATTATTGTAACATTATCCAATTAAGCATTTTGATAATCTAAAACATATACCTAAATTATGTTCTATACATACTTCTTTAGTTTCCCAAGTTCAATAAAAATGTAAAAAGAAAATGAATTTACTTTTAAAGTACAAGCCACCAATGGCTCTTCATATCTATAAAAAAACATGAGTATGTTCAAGTTACACAAATTTTCGAAATTGTACTGGAACAAGGAATATTCTGAAATAGGAAAAAGTTACTTGTATCTCTCCTCCTCCTGTGTTCTAACATGTGTTTATCCCCATACATGTCCCCGTTTTCATTCAACTTTTATATTGTGGGCTTAATATTGGACATGTTATTTTTACACCTAAGCTTGATCCAATCAGTTTTACCATGTATTGTTAGATGTAACTGCGACTGCTTTTGTGGTGCAGTTGTGCTACAGTGCTATTACAAACCTGAGGTCTCAGGTTTGAATCCCAGGTTGACAGTGATACTGGATTTTTTATCATTAAATTGATTTTTTATTCATAAGCCCAGTCAGGAATTTGTGCTTTATATCGCGATAGGCTTGCCCCCTATCATATTGTGAGCCGAAACAAGCTAGGCATAATGTGAGTGCTGGATTCTAGGATAAAAAGCGTGAGTTTGCGTAAGTTTGTAAATGATTAATAATGAAATACATATACCCAAATAAACTAATACTTTGATACAATTTATTTAAAAACTACATTTCTTATAACAATAAATATGTAACTAAATTAATTAATTGAAAGTTACATTTCTTTGGACTCCTGCATCTCTATTTCTTGAAGTCTCTTCTCTATGTCTTCAACACTTTTGCCATGTTCTTTGTTGTATTTGTATGATTGGAGTAATTGTTCTTTCTCCAATCCTTTAATTCGATCATAAAGAGTTTTATTAAATTCCAAATCTATGTCATTTTCTTCCCTTAAAATGCAAAAATAAATAAGAAATACAGCAACACTGGCAACAACTGAATATGGCTGATACCAGGGCATATCAACTGTTGCTTTGTTTAAAACTAGAGGTTTAGCAATTTTCCTAGCTGCACCACTTGAAGAAAACTTAATAGGTTCATTTTCAGAAACTTCTATTTTGTTACTGTAATATCTTCTCTGGCTTGACAGAAGAGAATATCTGAAAAAAAAAAACAATAAAAGAAATTAAATTTTCCAGTGAGTCATGTAGGATGTTTAATATTCTTGGTGTTATTTTCATCATTATACATACTGTAAATTTTTTAGGTTATTGAGAAAAGAGCACATAATATGACATTCGTATATTAATAGAATAAAACATAAATATTTAAAACCAATAGTCATATGCATAGTCCTATGCCCACACTGAGATTGAGTCTAGTGTTCTGACTACTATTAACTATGAAACTATTTGGACTCACAAATTCGAAACAGAAACAAATATCTGTATTTGTCTCATTGCAGGAGTCAAACCCACAATATCTTTTCTAACCAACTGCATTACAGAGGTTGTCAAACTATAATCATTACTTATTCCATAACATTTACTGGTGGTAGGTCTTTCATATGTGAGAGGCCATCTGGGTAGGTACCACCGCAATGTCTTATTTCTCCCGTGAAACAACACTGCGTAAATGCACTGTTGTGTTTCGGATTGAAGGACATTGTACCCAGAGCAACTACTGGACATATTGAGACTTAACATCTTAAGTCTCAAGATGGCGAGCGCAGTGGAATGTTGCTACTGTTTATGAGCAGTTGTATCGCTTACCATCAGGCAAACGGCTTGCTCGTCTCGCCATTCATTGCAATTAAAAAAAACCTCATAACGATTGGGACCTAATTTTATATACAACAAGAGCTTTCTTTATTATTAACTGATATTTAAAAGATAGCAGTAATTACAGTTGAAGTATTTCAAAGGAACATTTAGCCTCTTTTTATACTAGATTATAAAAATGTTTATATTCAAGTATAAAATAATGATGAACTAGAAGTACCTATTGTGCCTGTGGCTAACAACTTAGTCAAGCTGTAGCTATTTACGATGTAACCAAGCACAAAAAAACAATAATTGTACACAACAAGAGGATAAATTACATTAATAATACCTAGTTTAAGTATGTATCACTACATAGTATAAAACAAAGTCGCTTTCTCTGTCCCTATGTCCCTTTGTATGCTTAAATCTTTAAAACTACGCAACGGATTTTGATGCGGTTTTTTTAATAGATAGAGTGATTCAAGAGGAAGGTTTACGTGTATAATACGTGCATATTATTGTAGAGAAATCTATATGCACCCGGGCGAAGCTGGGCCGGGCCGCTAGTAATTTATAAACAATGAAAATTGTAATGTTGAGTAAAAATTTTAAAAAAATATTACCTGATAATATTTAATCTTCGAAACATATTTTTCTTTAGAGACTACTTTTACATTCGTCCATTTATCATAATTATTCTTTATATGATGCAATACTGATGAAAAAAAAAACCCCAATTTTTCGGCCAAAAACCAAAATGTCAAATTGAAGGATGTCCACAGATTATGAAGTATACTCCTTGCCAGATAAAGCTCAAAACCTTGGAGTAATTACCTCTAGAGAGAGCCGAAATGTACTGTACATCGCAAAAATGAGACACACCGATACGAATTTCTTTATGTCAGAATGAGATGCAAAATAATGTTCTATTTCATGTGAAGTGCCGCTTTTTGTTGTTGGGCGAAAAAATAATTTCGCCAAGCAAAGTGGCGTCGTTCAAGCAATAAAGCAACCTATTATTATTGAAATAGGGTTCATTTTAATTCAAGGCCACAATATGGCGCTTATTTTGATGTGTTGCTAGATATAGCTATTTATGTCTCATGTGCGGTTACAGCGTGAATTTCTCTCGAGGTAATTACTCTAAGCTGAAAACACACTGTAGGTTTTTGTCTTACGCATAGAGTAAAGAGTACAAAACTATGGTAAAGAGCGCGACTGATATGGTTCGCACAATGATAAAAGAATTATAAAGGATGACGCACAAATGTAGCTATATATGTCAAGTTATAGTTATGTTAAGAATATCGACGCGGAATGTACATTTATGTATCTGTCTCATTTACACAAAGCTGACTTGTCCCTTAATGAAAGAGACAAATAATAATTCCTTTGTTTCGAATATGGCAATATTTTGTTCACTAACCACACTGGGACCGCCCATAGACCAAAATGACGCCATTTTAGTTATGCTTTCGAAACCACAGACTATTAAACCAAAAACTGCATGAAATGTCAAACTGTGGCGTTATCTGTCAATCGGAGTAAACAAATCTGCACAGTCAAAGAATTTCGGATTATTCATTGGTTAATCTCGTTTGTTAAGTTTGTTTAGTTTGCTTATTAGTTTAGTTGTTAAGTTTTTAAAATGCCTCAGTGTTGTGTTAAAGGATTCGAGTCGAGTTCAAGCAAAAAGGACCCTAACATTTCTTTTCATAGGTTAGTAACTGTTTTTACGAAATACTAACAAATATGTGCTAAATTTACATTTTGGGTTTATTTTTATCATTTATAAATGTATTTGGATCTTGTTGATTAAGTTTTAGACTCTTCTAGGCGTTATTTATACAAGTAGTGTAAATAACAACCTCATTGTTTGTTTACACACAAGTTTAGAGATGAGTGGATTCGATACGAAATTATTCATATCGATATTATCATTTTTAAATATTTTGATCTTTATTTTTCAAAAAAAGAAAAAAATAGTTTATATTTAAATATATATTCAGACCGACAAACAAAGTGAAATTAAAAATATTTTTTAGATTCCCTATAAACATATAAACCAGGACAAAATGGATACAAAAAATTGGAAGCTATTGGAACCCTGCAATAAATACATTTATTTGTTCATTACATTTTGAAAAAGAAAACAGCTTTCCAACAATATTCCCGGTAAGTGAAATTGTAGTAATTATGATATTTTACCTAATAATCCTATTAATAATACAACTGTTAATCAATAACAAAGATGACATGCAAGATAATTTGGACAATTGGTAGTCTATTGTCTAATGTTCTGGAGAACCTTTTAATGAACAGAAATAGTTTTATATTTTATTATTAATTATTATAATTGTTTATCTTAACCAACACTTTCATATTCATTGATTGAATTCTAAGTGAGACATAATGATTTTCCTCAGTCAAATAATAGCAATAAAAATCTACCTATGTTATTTTATTTTATTTGGTATGTATTAAATATCCTGATAGGTATTTTTGATTTTAGCAAAGAATGGTGCAACGTAATAATGAACGAAATGTATTAGATGCAACTGGGTGTTTGTCTCGACAGGTATAACCTTGTAACGGTTGTAACATGTAAATTAGTATTAGTTGGTCATATGTTTACATTATGGCGACTAAAAAAGTAACGATAATTGTAAAGTATAAGTATATTTTTAGGAATATCAAGAAATAATTACCTCCAACCGTCACATACATAGTCTGACCCCACACTAAGATCAAAATGTTTAATACATCATATTACTATTGTTTATGTAGCAGTTGCATTTTTATTAGTTTTGTTATTTATCATAATATTAATATTTATACATACATAAACTCACGCCTTTTTCCCAGAATGGGTAGGCAGAGGTGCAACCAGGACACCCACATTTCAGCCTCCGTGGCGCAGGCGGTAAGACGCCGTTTGTGAATCGAGAGGCCGCGGGTTCGATCCCCGCACCGAGAGAAATGTTTGTGCGGCCCACAAATATTTCTCTCGGGTCTGTGTGTTTGTGAGACCGAAAAGTCTCTCGTAGTTCCTGATACCCACGACACAAGACTCGATCTTAATGTGGGGTCAGGACTATGTATGTGACTGTTGGGTGTTATTTATTTATTTATTTATTTCGCCTTGTATGTTCCGTCCTACGATGTTGTGGGTGGCGAGCCTATCGCAATATTGGGCACAAATTCCTGACTGTGCTGATAATGAATAGAAAAATCCGATATCACTTTGCGCGACCCGGGATTCGAACTCGAGGCCTCAGCTTTGTAACCGTGCCATAATACAACTACGCCACTGAGGCAGTCAATATTTATACATAAATTAAAATCTATAGTCCATATTATTCACCGCTTGTATGTTTATGTATGTATGTACCTTATGTTTTTTTTTGTTTGATTGAATTATTCGAAAAATATTTTTATTCTAGTGCTGATTTCCTGCCTTCGTTCGCGATGTCCGCTACAATTCCTTTATTCAAAATCAAAATCAAAATATTCTTTATAGTTTAAGTTCATTTCATTTGGCGATCTAGTGTTGTTACATAGTTTATTAAGTCTTTTAATTATTTTTATTTTTTTCGAGTTTCATATTTTTTTATACCGGGTATCTCAAGACCGCTACCGAAAACGAAGCCGGGTGGTAGTTTTAGTGACTACAAACACTATGCAACTAAAAATTTCGTATAGAAACGCGACAATTAATTTTTATGATTTTTTAAATATTGTCATTTTTGGGTGGTAAATCCATAGTTTTTGCTAAAATAATGATTTAAACACTCTTATACCTTAGATTATTTATAAATAAAAGGGTATACACTATTATTTTAGGAAAAAATGTATTTACCACCCAAATATGGTCATAGGAAAAAAATAAAAATAAAAAATTGTCGCTTTTTTTTGCAACTTTTTTTTGTTGCATTGTGTCTGAAGTCGCTTATACTACCACCCGGCTTCGTTTTCGGTAGCAGTCTTGAGATACCCGGTATAAAGCAGCTGTTAAATAAATAATTGTCGAAAGAGACTGACTTCTGTTATACAGGGCTTCCTAGTTCAGGAGTCAGGGTGTTATTATGTTGTAAACATGTTGTAATGAAATAAAAATTAATTATTATTATTATTATTTATTCAAATAGTCTTTCAAAAGATCTTTTGGATTGTTCATTTCTGCTACCACTGCTTCGGAACGTGTTGTAGCTGTGAAGAAGAAGTGGCGCAAGAAACTTCGTCAGCAGCACGAACTGTCTTCTTTTTTCTTTTTTTTATATCGCCATTTAAAATTACAATAGTTCATGTCACAGAACACAATAATGTCAGTTTATTTAGTTAATTGTATTTATTTAGTTAATTGTTTAATTTCTATTTTTACATTTTAATTGTTAATTTTGTGTAGATATTTTATTTCTATTTATATATTTAAGTTGTTAGTTTAGTGTACATATTTTCATTGTTGTTTGCTAAATGTCTGTTTTTGACGTGACAACGTCTTAAATTAGGTTGCGGCTGGGAGTCACTTATGAAAAAGTGTAACGCCCGGTAACGTAACGGTGCGCGCGCAGCACTAGAGAATTATTTTTCAGTTTCACCCACTTTTTCCAAAATTGTCCCATAGCCCCCCCCCCCTGCCTTCCCCCACCCTTATTCCGAAATAGTGCCTATTAGCCTCCCCACGAAACCTTCCTCCCCCCCCCCCCTCCCTTACCCCCACCCCGAAAATTTACCTCACCCCCCCCCAATAACCCCCCAAGACCCACCGAGTTTGGTATCTTTGGAACCGGCTCGGTGAGCTCTACAGATTGGCCCCAACCAAATCCCCAAATTCCTCCCTCTCTCCCCTAAAATATTTGTCCAGGCATAACTCCGTCATTTCTTAAAGTAAACCCCCCGTGTTTGGAGTCAGAGGAATCGTCTTGACGAGCTCGACAATCGAGAGCAGGCAAAATACGATTTTTCTTATTGACGTGACAACGTCTTAAATTAGGTTGCGGCTGGGAGTCACTTATGAAAAAGTGTAACGCCCGGTAACGTAACGGTGCGCGCGCAGCACTAGAGAATTAGGCGCATTGAATCGGCGCATGCTTGTGTCTCTGTCTTTGTCTTTCTCGAACGTTCTTGGCGTTGGAAAAACAAGAAAGCGTCACAATACAAGTTCACACGTGTGGTTAAAGTATCGTCAGCTGTGTCTGTAGTGAAAATATGGAGTGCTTAGATTCGTCATTACATGTACAATGTTTTAGTAAACAAAATATATTTCTATAGTTAAAATTTGTGCAATTCTTATTTTCATTCAATTCCTTGTTCCTATTGTGCAATTTAATTATATTCATATCAATAAATATTCTACCGAGAAAAAGACGTTGTCACGTAAAATCTTCGCCCGTAAAACCGACTTTACAGGCAACCATTTTTTTTTAGATTTTAGTTATAATTTGGCAAAAGAAATATTGACATGGTGAAAATTGGTGCTTAAGGAAAAAAGTGTGGTATATTCGAAGTCGCAACCGAATTCTAGCTATTAATAAAGTTGTATTTTATCTCACGTGTGTATTATTTGACAAATCCAATCCAATCATCAGGTAAAACTTACCCATCAAATAAATCATAGCATGAAAAAAATATCAAAACATTGACCTATTATTATCAGATTTAATTTTTAAAGACTTGACTGTCAAGTCCTAAAATCTCCTGTTTATACTCAATTGACATGTAAAGCAAAAATTAAAAATGTTATATTAATGTTAGTCGTATGCCACTGTTGATGATCGATATCGATAAAAAAATTTGGTACTAGCGTATCACTATTTTTAGGGGCGGAGCCACCGCCATGTTTGTGAATCAAAGTGGTACGCGTCACGTGACCTTATGTTTCATCCCCTCTATTCTTTAATCATTGGGTTCGCACGGGTCGTCAGAGGGCCCACGTACGTTTTGATTTCTTTTATTTCCATTGACAAAGGACGGTTTTCTCTTCTGCCTATGACTAAGCTTTTAGGGATGAAAGAGTCGATTTTTATGTACTCTTTTTCTCATCTCTTCATAAACAAATAAATACTATTTTTTTCAAATGAAATCAATCCTAGTTGGCGCTTATTATAAACAGTTATAAGTGGTCTATTCTTTGGTTCTAAGTCTGTGATAACCTGTGGTATTATCACATCCAAGTTTGCAACGGTTTTATTGCCAAAATCAATGATTCAATTAATATTAAATCACACATCAATCAATTATATAATACTATGATTGATTATATTCTGTACGCAAACATAGATTACACATTGAGAATAAATTTATTGTGGAAAAATAATAAGCAACAATGCCGTGTACACATATTAGAAATAGTTATGTATAAAATATGTGACTTCCAAAGTAGGCAAGATCGTGTTTCGAGCACACGTCTTGATATTATTACTACCAGTGTCAGTTTAAAAGAAAACAAAAAAGAGACTACCTGAAGACAAATAACAGATAAACTTTTTTCTTATTATAATTCCCAAAACAGCGCGTGTACTTTGAAATTTTAACATCAATAACTTAACATTTGATTGTATAAAAAATAACTCGGTTATCTTTAGTTCAGTACCTATTTGTTCCCATACTTCTTACTTTAAGTGAGCATATTTGTATTCTTTACATTTAACATTATAAATAATTTATCTATTACGCACATACTCTAAACGATTTTTTTTCCATTTTTTTAATGAACTGCCAGATGAACTTTTGGCTAATTACTAATAATTAAATAAATAAATACACCCAACAGTCACATACATAGTCCTTACCCCATATTAAGATCAATTAAGTGTTGTGTCGTGGGCTAGTGGTCTATTCTTTGGTCGTGGGTATCGGGAACTACGAGAGACTTTTCGGTCTCACAAACACCCAGACCCGAGACAAATACTTGTGGGCCACAAAAACTTTTGTCTCGGTGCGGGGATCGAACCCGCGGCGTCTCGTTTCACAGGCGGCGTTTACCTAACTGCGCCACGGAGGCTTTCAATTACGTCCAGTCTAGTATTTACAAATAACTGGTCAAAGAACTGCGGTGTTTATTTCTATTAATTTTTAAGTCAAGTTAGATTCCCAGCAACACCTCATGTAAATAATTAAAAATGTCCAAATTGTATTCAACAATTTTAATTTGTATGCAGATTGAATGAAGAAAATTATACCTTGTATGTTTTATAAATTCTAATTTAATTGTAAGTTTTAAGAAATGTTCTATTAGTTTGGCTTAAAAAGCTGATAGCCATATTTACAAAACCTATTTTTGTGTAAACTCAAGGTTGTCCACGATCGCAAATCGCCCAAAAGCGCTGTGGTGCACGGAGAAATTATTATTTTTTTCTCTCTTCAAATTTCATTACATTGAACATTATTATCATTACTACTATTGGACTACTAGTATAAATGTACATTGTATAAATTATGAAAAAATATTTTAATTGAAAGCGTTGAAGATATTTTTTACTTTCATTTGTAGTTCCTAATTTCACCACTTGTCAATTTATGTTAGATGCGCTGTATGTCTCAGACGTTTTTGTTTTTGAAGGTCATGCCCTTAGATTATATACTCGTCTAGATTGAGCAATGTCAACAAACGATGCGCTAAAAGTGTCCTCACTTTCGTTGATATGTGTGAGTACCGGTCGTGTAATTATTGTAATCCAACTGTCAAGGTGTGTGTGTTTAGGGATGCCTACTCCAGATTATTAACTTAACTTTTCCCCATTATTTGATATACAAAATAGGTTAAATAAAATATTTTTTCTTTATTTAAAGTAATCATACTATTAATTATATTTATAACGCATTTTAGTAAAAACAATAAAGATCTAAACCCATCTCCTAGTGTTTGTTTCCGAATAGAATTAACTCTTTGGATTTATTGCCTGTAGTGCGATTCACGTAATTTAATAAGTTCAGCTGCAGTGCAGTTGCGGTTAAGTTTCGATCAAAACAGCCCTTTTCGTATTCTCGTAATTTTGACAACCGCTGTCAAATACGCTCGCGTGAAGTTCGCGTCACGCAAACGTTTTAGCGTATTCTACTGCTGCGCGTATATGTCAATCTCAAACTAATTTCATACATCTGACGTACAGTTGACGCGCAGCTCACGCGCAGTTCACGCGCAGCTAAACACTTACAAGAATACCATTTTGTACCAAAGCGTAAACTTAATTGTAACCGCACCGCAACTTGATCGGCGCGTCAAAAAGTTACGTGAATCGCACTGCAGGACTGTTATCTGATTTCTGTATTTATGTAAAATATAAATCATCATAAGTAAAATGTTTGGAACACACAACTGAAGTCATGTGAGGCTACGAATGGTCTTCTTTTCGTTTCCGCTGTGTAATGTCTCTCCAGCAATTTGCTAGTACGGAATCCGTAGTCTAAAAATATTATTAGGACCTTAAATAAGTTCTCGCTGTTTCTTCAAAGATGACAATAGCAGTACCCCGTTGAAATTTTGAATGGTACATGCAAGGCGAAGAATTAATAAAATTACTATGAAGTGCATGTCGTCGTGGGTTTCATTAATATCGTGTAGGTAAGTATTATTTACTCATTAAATAAATAATACCATTCTTCTTGTTGTTATTCTGATCGAAATATTATGTTATGATATTTGTGTTTTATAGTTTCTCCCATAGTTTCAACAAATCTTCCTAGTAATAAATTGACAACACTGGCCAATGAAACTCATCTTCAAAATAATGAATTAAAAGTTCATGTTTTCTTCAAATAATAGTGGTTTAACAATAATGTTACCGATAGAAAGTGATATTGGTATTATTATACAGTTTTCCCACACAATTGCAATACAATTCGACAGCACAAACCGGCATAATTAATTATTTTTCGGGAGCACGTTATCCATATGTAGTTCAAATGACACTGACGTACGTGAGAAGCGAGTCTACCAAATTTGGTAGACTTTTTTTGAGCCGTGCGGTGAGGTGTGATGTGTCATCTAGACGAGTATATAATCTAAGGTCATGCCCTCGAATTTCGACCAATGATTATAGAACAGAGGGGATCGAGCATAAGGTCATGTGACGCGTACCACTTTGATTAACAAACATGGCGGCGGCTCCGCCCCTAAAAATAGTGATACGCTAGTACCAAATTTTTTATCGATATCGATCATCAACAGTGGCATACGACTAACATTAATATAACATTTTTAATTTTTGCTTTACATGTCAATTGAGTATAAACAGGGGATTTTAGGACTTGACAGTCAAGTCTTTAAAAATTAAATCTGATAATAATAGGTCAATGTTTTGATATTTTTTTCATGCTATGATTTATTTGATGGGTAAGTTTTACCTGATGATTGGATTGGATTTGTCAAATAATACTGACGTGAGATAAAATACAACTTTATTAATAGCTAGAATTTGGTTGCGACTTCGAATATACCACAATTTTTTCCTTAAGCACCAATTTTCACCATGTCAATATTTCTTTTGCCAAATTATAACTAAAATCTAAAAAAAACAGACATTTAGCAAACAACAATGAAAATATGTACACTAAACTAACAACTTAAATATATAAATAGAAATAAAATATCTACACAAAATTAACAATTAAAATGTAAAAATAGAAATTAAACAATTAACTAAATAAACATAATTAACTAAATAAACTGACATTATTATTATTGTGTTCTGTGACATGAACCATTGTAATTTTAATAGGCGAAATAAAAAAAAGAAAAAAGAAGACAGTTCGTGTTGCTGACGAAGTTTCTTGCGCCACTTCTTCTTCACAGCTACAACACGTTTCGAAGCGGTGGTAGCAGAAATGAACAATCCAAAGATCTTTTGAAAGACTATTTGAATAAATAATAATAATAATAATTAATCTTTATTTCATTACAACATGTTTACAACATAATAACACCCTGACTCCTGAACTAGTAAGCCCTGTATAACAGAAGTCAGTCTCTTTCGACAATTATTTATTTAACAGCTGCTTTATATAAAAAATAAGAAACTCGAAAAAAAAAATAATTAAAAGACTTATATACAACTATGTAACAACACTAGATCGCCAAATGAAATGAACTTAAATTATAAAGAATATTTTGATTTTGATTTTGAATAAAGGAATTGTAGCGGACATCGCGAACGAAGGCAGGAAATCAGCACTAGAATAAAAATATTTTTCGAATAATTCAATCAAACAAAAAAAACATAAGGTACATACATACATAAACATACAAGCGGTGAATAATGTGGACTATAGATTTTAATTTATGTATACATATTGACTGCCTCAGTGGCGTAGTTGTATTATGGTACGGTTACAAAGCTGAGGCCTCGAGTTCGAATCCCGGGTCGCGCAAAGTGATATCGGATTTTTCTATTCATTATCAGCACAGTCAGAAATTTGTGCCCGATATTGCGATAGGCTCGCCACCCACAACATCGTAGGACGGAACATACAAGGCGAAATAAATAAATAACACCCAACAGTCACATACATAGTCCTGACCCCACATTAAGATCGAGTCTTGTGTCGTGGGTATCAGGAACTACGAGAGACTTTTCGGTCTCACAAACACACAGACCCGAGAGAAATATTTGTGGGCCGCACAAACATTTCTCTCGGTGCGGGGATCGAACCCGCGGCCTCTCGATTCACAAACGGCGTCTTACCGCCTGCGCCACGGAGGCTGAAATGTGGGTGTCCTGGTTGCACCTCTGCCTTGCCACCCATTCTGGGAAAAAGGCGTGAGTTTATGTATGTATAAATATTAATATTATGATAAATAACAAAACTAATAAAAATGCAACTGCTACATAAACAATAGTAATATGATGTATTAAACATTTTGATCTTAGTGTGGGGTCAGACTATGTATGTGACGGTTGGAGGTAATTATTTCTTGATATTCCTAAAAATATACTTATACTTTACAATTATCGTTACTTTTTTAGTCGCCATAATGTAAACATATGACGCACTAATACTAATTTACATGTTACAGCCGTTACAAGGTTATACCTGTCGAAACAAACACCCAGTTGCATCTAATACATTTCGTTCATTATTACGTTGCACCATTCTTTGCTAAAATCAAAAATACCTATCAGGATATTTAATACATACCAAATAAAATAAATAACATAGGTAGATTTTTATTGCTATTATTTGACTGAGGAAAATCATTATGTCTCACTTAGAATTCAATCAATGAATATGAAAGTGTTGGTTAAGATAAACAATTATAATAATTAATAATAAAATATAAAACTATTTCTGTTCATTAAAAGGTTCTCCAGAACATTAGACAATAGACTACCAATTGTCCAAATTATCTTGCATGTTATCTTTGTTATTGATTAACAGTTGTATTATTAATAGGATTATTAGGTAAAATATCATAATTACTACAATTTCACTTACCGGGAATATTGATGGAAAGCTGTTTTCTTTTTCAAAATGTAATGAACAAATAAATGTATTTATTGCAGGGTTCCAATAGCTTCCAATTTTTTGTATCCATTTTGTCCTGGTTTGTATGTTTATAGGGAATCTAAAAAATATTTTTAATTTCACTTTGTTTGTCGGTCTGAATATATATTTAAATATAAACTATTTTTTTCTGTTTTTGAAAAATAAAGATCAAAATATTTAAAAATGATAATATCGATATGAATAATTTCGTATCGAATCCACTCATCTCTAAACTTGTGTGTAAACAAACAATGAGGTTGTTATTTACACTACTTGTATAAATAACGCCTAGAAGAGTCTAAAACTTAATCAACAAGATCCAAATACATTTATAAATGATAAAAATAAACCCAAAATGTAAATTTAGCACATATTTGTTAGTATTTCGTAAAAACAGTTACTAACCTATGAAAAGAAATATTAGGGTCCTTTTTGCTTGAACTCGACTCGAATCCTTTAACACAACACTGAGGCATTTTAAAAACTTAACAAATAAACTAATAAGCAAACTAAACAAACTCAACAAACGAGATTAACCAATGAATAATCCGAAATTCTTTGATTGTGCAGATTTGTTTACTCCGATTGACAGATAACGCCACAGTTTGACATTTCATGGAGTTTTTGTTTTACTAGTCTGTGGTTTCGGATGAGCTAAATAAAATGGCGTCATTTTGGTCTAGGGGCGGTCCCAGTGTGGTTAGTGAACAAAATATTGCCATATTCGAAACAAAGGAATTATTATTTGTCTCTTTCATTAAGGGACAAGTCAGCTTTGTGTAAATGAGACAGATACATAAATGTACATTCCGCGTCGATATTCTTAACATAACTATAACTTGACATATATAGCTACTTTTGTGCGTGATCCTTTATAATTCTTTTATCATTGATTTCGACCGACAGTGTGCACACCATAGATTTAGTATAAAACATAGATCGGCAATGTGAAAGAGATAGAATAATTTAACTCATATGTTAAAACGAGATGCATGATGCGACCATACGTTTACACAGGAGTAGCCTGCAGTGACCCAGAGTCGAAATATGTCAAACTAAGCGAGCAACAAAATTCGCTTATTTTCATAATTTATTTAATTTTACAGTACTTGGTCATATTTATTAAACGTAGTTTATTATAGTGCATTGTGCAGTGCCAAGCTGTGGTTCATGCAGGCGTAAAAATCCGAAATAATTAAAGTTTTCACAGGTACCGGCCACTTTTGCACAATACTATTTTGTGACGATATTATAGAATTAAATGGAAATCCGTGTATACATATCGGTAGAGAAGAATATGGTATTTTATTATATAAATACGCTGAAAGCATCCATTGCGTATAGGTTATATGCGGTATAGGTTTACAATTTATAATTCTCATAAGGATAACATTACTTTAGGTGACGTGATCGAGAAAAGCTTCATAGTTTATTAAACTGTCTCTTTCTTCAGCCACAGGAATGCGACTAATGAACATAGGCCTTCCACAAGAATGTCTACATCAGTTTGTTGTAAGCTGCCTGCATCCAACGACTTCCTACAAGCTCCACCGTACACCTCCGACGTGACCTAGCAGGCGTCCAACACTTCCCAATGTGTTACAAGTCAATTAATTGACTTAAATAAGCATATTTTTTTAACTCTAGTACACATATAGTAAAAATGTGTTTCTTAGACTTACGCGAATGTTACTCATTGAAAAAAACGAATAATCACGGATTTTGTTGCAGACTGAGTCCACCTTGTGACTACGAAAGCTGTAAAGTAATCGAAACTTCGCGACAGGAAATTAAAAATGAAAAAAATAAACCAAAAACGCTAAAACTTTGTAAATTATAGTTTTATTTTATAAAAGTGTTTTTGTTCTCAGTTTAATTAGGTGTATGTACTATGTATGCATCACAATGAAAAAATAATGTTGTTCAGGTGAACATAAAGACCCATACAAAACATTTCAAACAAAATGTTTTCAAATAATTTGACAATTTATCTTTATTTATTTGTGTGTTTATCAATCTGTATTGAAATAAACACATCAGTATGTTTCTGTTGTGAATGACGCATTGCCGATCTATGTTCTATACTACATCTATGGTGCACACAACAAAAGAATCCATTGTTCAGTAGTGCGATTCACGTAACTTTATGACGCGCCGATCAAGTTGCGGTGCGGTTACAATTAAGTTTACGCTTTGGTACAAAATGGTATTCTTGTAAGTGTTTAGCTGCGCGTGAACTGCGCGTGAGCTGCGCGTCAACTGTACGTCAGACGTATGAAATTTGTTTGAGATTGACATATACGCGCAGCAGTAGAATACGCTAAAACGTTTGCGTGACGCGAACTTGACGCGAGCGTATTTGACAGCGGTTGTCAAAATTACGAGAATACGAAAAGGGCTGTTTTGATCGAAACTTAACCGCAACTGCACTGCAGCTGAACTTATTATAATACGTGAATCGCCCTACAGCGCTGTAAGACGCGTTGCTCTAGTATTTATGGCCGCTTCTTTACTCTATGCGTAAGACGAAAACCTACAATATGTTTTCAGCTTAATAATTGCTTTAGGTACCTATATAATAACAGGTAAATATCAATAAAACATACACAACCTTTAAACCTTTTTTCTGATTCTTTAAGTTCGCTATCATTTGTTCTGAATAGCGCAGAGCTTCTTTTATGCTGTGAATAAAATTTGCTTATTATTAAAATTAAAGCTGTTTGTTTTGAAATTTGTATGTTTGAATGCACTAATCTCAGAAACAACTGGTTTGAATTGGATAATGCTTTGGTTGTTGGATAGCCCATTTATCGAGGAAGACTATAAGCTAAATAACATCATGCTATAATCAATAGGAGCGCAGCAGCACTGAAAAATGTTGCAAAAATGGGAATGTTTTTATTTTTTTGAGATTCAGTTGCCTGGTTTTTGTAAGCGGTTAAAATTACATAATAATTACCTATATATGGTGGATAAAAAGGTCTAACAATGTGTGTGTTTACATAACTACACACGTAAGAAGTAATAGGTACTTCGTTTTAAGAAAAAAGTCACATTTATCACGAACTTTTACAATGAGTTATCATTCACCTCCATATTTAGTTAAAAATCATATATTATGTACACATTTATATTAATTACGAATAAATATTTTTTATAATAGACGAATAATATATAAAAGACGTGACAATATTTAAAGTACTATAAATATATATTTTTATTTTCATGGAAAATGGACAGACAGTTAACAGCTAACTCCATCATGTTGCTTTCTGGCTGCAGGTGTGAGCACCCATCCTAAAAATTGTACCTACTCTCACATTTATTTACAAACCCGTCATAAGTATTTAGTATAGAATCAATTTAAAAAAAAAAGACAATTTATGTAAAAAGTAATACCTACTCTATAGGATCAAGTACGAAGAGAAATAATTAACATTACCGAATAAATTCGTCATCATTTTCGGGGTTCTCAAGCAATTTTTTTCGTTTATTAATTGCTTCTTCTCGTTTTTCCAGAGCTGTTTGTAATTTATGCTTATTGATCATCATATTCTCAGATTGTTTCTGTCTTCGAGTATTTAAAGTGTATGGGGTATCTTTCCTCGTAAATTTAAAAGGCAAGGTTCTTATATCGCATGCGTCGGTAACATGTTTTGTTGCTTCTATCAGATCAGCTCGTAGATCCCACACAGAAGCGATTTTTTGCTCCTATCATAAATAGCATAGATTAAGTTGTAACAATTTGAATGCCTATGCTACAGGGCTATAGGGGCTATAATATCTCCATTGAGTATTTTCTAGTTCTTCAGTGCGATTCACGTAACTTTTTGACGCGCCGATCAAGTTGCGGTGCGGTTACAATTAAGTTTACGCTTTGGTACAAAATGGTATTCTTGTAAGTGTTTAGCTGCGCGTGAACTGCGCGTGAGCTGCGTTTCAACTGTACGTCAGATGTATGAAATTTGTTTGAGATTGACATATACGCGCAGCAGTAGAATACGCTAAAACGTTTGCGTGACGCGAACTTCACGCGAGCGTATTTGACAGCGGTTGTCAAAATTACGAGAATACGAAAAGGGCTGTTTTGATCGAAACATAACCGCAACTGCACTGCAGCTGAACTTATTAAAATACGTGAATCGCACTACTTGATTAATTGTTTGTGGTATTGTACATGTGTAGGTACATATCTAAGATACGTATCGTACTACATACCTATTCTAATTATTGTTTTAAAATACCACAAGTATCAGGCGCATACCAAGCAATCCTGTCTTGCACTTATATTAAACATAATAAAAAAATATCATAGTGAGTTATATTACACATTTTGGAATAGTCAAGCAAAATTATTATGATAAGAAAAAAATGCAATTTTTAAATTTACATTACTTTAAAAATTGCGTTTTAAATTTACATCCTACTTCTATGTTATAATAACGGCCTGACCCGGCTTCGCCTGGGTGCAGACAGTTTTTGAGTTAATGTTGCTTTATCCCGTCTCGTTAAATCCCGACCAGTCGTTTGAGCGCTTCGATCATTTTTTGTAATTATTTATAAACTCATTTGCAAAAAAAACGGGCACCTAAGCAATGAACCATTTCAAATGTTACTATTGGTTTGTTTGATAATTATGGGTAGTTTTACTTTCACAATTTTGTAAATTAATAAGCAAATAATCGTTTTCGTCAGTATTATCATAAAATTTTGATAAAATTTATGGGTTTTAATGCTAAAGTTCACTAGTAGTGTATGCTCGCTAGTAGTGCATATGCTCGTGAAGTAAAAGTTAACAAAGATTTTTATTTGTTTTTTCTTTAATAAAGTAAAAGCAGATAAATGTTTAGTATCGAGTGTGACCCCCTCTAGCTGAAATCACAGCTTGAATTCGTCTGGGTATGCTAGCGAGGATATCCCGGATACTTGCTTGCGGAATACGTTCCCACTCCGCGGTAATCACATTCTTCAGCTCTCTGATCGTCTGCGGAGCCGGTTGTACTGATCTCACGCGTCGTTTCAGAACGTCCCAGACATGCTCTATAGGATTGAGGTCGGGGCTTCGAGCTGGCCAATCCAAACGACGAATGCCGACCTCTTGCACATACGCTTCCACATCGCCAGACCGGTGGGCGCGAGCGTTGTCGTCCATAAAAATTGAGTCTTCGCCTAAAGCGGCCTATGCGGGTTGTACATGAGGAATAAGAACTTCCGTTATGTATCGATGTCCAGTCAGTGAGCCGTTTTCAATGAAGACTAACTCTGTACGATCCATTGAATTTATTCCTGCCCAAAACATAACAGAGCCCCCACCATAAGGTGTGATTTCTTCAAAACAAGCCTCTGCAAAGCGTTCTCCTCATCTTCGTAGCACTCGCCGACGTCGATCTTCACCGAACAGAGATATCCTGGCTTCATCGGAGAACGATACCCTATTCTAGTCTTCTTGAGTCCATGACTCACAATTTCGAGCAAACCTAAGCCTGGCAACTCTGTGCTCACGGAGTAACTTAGGGCCCCGGGTCGGGCGATGACTGCGTATATTGGCCGCGAGAAGCCTCCTCCTGACCGTCCATAGACTAATATGCACATTTCTTACTTCTTCGAGGTTGTTCTTAAGGTCCACATACGAAGACTTGCGATTTCTCAATGCGCGACTCACAAGAAAACGATCATCCCGTGGTTGGGTACATGGTTTTCTTCCAGAACCAGGCCTTCTCTCGACGGAACCGGTGTCTTGATACCGCTGCATTGAGGTATTACAACTGGAGCGGACACGTAGAAGAAAAATTGTGCTCATTTCAATATGACAGCGAAGTACCTATAGATAAAGTCGGCATTGTAGCAGATGCGACACTTCAGAAATTTCTACCTACATCTATATACGCCTGATAGAGCCTATAAATTCTTATATTGAATTTAAAGTTTAATTTTATTTTCTTTATTTCGGAAAAAAAAAAACATTATAACAATAAATATACAATCAACCAATTAATTAAATACAGGGTATATCAAGACTGCTCCCGAAAACGAAGCCGGGTGGTAGTTTAAGCGACTTCAGACACAATGCAACAGAAAAAGTTGCAAAAAAAAAAGCGTCAATTTTTTTTTTGTTATTTTTTTCCTATGACCATTTTTGGGTGGTAAATACATTTTTTCCTAAAATAATAGTATATACCCTTTTATTTATAAATACTCTAAGGTATAAAAGAGTTTAAATTATTATTTTAGCAAAAACTATGGATTTACCACCCAAAAATGACGATATTTAAAAAATCATAAAAAAAAATTGTCGCGTTTCTAGGCGAAATTTTTAATTGCATTGTGTTTGTAGTCACTAAAACTACCACCCGGCTTCGTTTTCGGTAGCAGTCTTGAGATACCCGGTATATAAAGTTAACGGAAACTATAATTAAAATGCCAAATGTGCCACATTTTTGTATTGAAAATAAATTAGAATTTTTAAAAATATATATCCCATCATCACATACAATATCCACTATCCCTATACGAAAACTTCAATTTTTACCTATCTGTCACTACATTAATATTAGTCTATAATTTCACTCAAAGATGGCGGTTGTCAAAACGACTCCGGTAAATAATTTCTTAAATTTAATTTCGTGCTTCTTTATTTAAATTATGGTTGATTTACCTATGGAATGAAACTCCATCTTTTCTTCCTATTGTTCTGGAATGGTTTTTGCACGTTTTTAGCACGCAATATGGCATTTATGGACCAATTATATTTACACCTAATTAGGTCCGTCTTCGCTGAAACGTCAAGGACGACTGACAGCCTAACGGTACATGTACTCTTGCGAATGTTCCAAACTATTTGGTCTTGATGTCCCCTCCAGTTGTGTAACTCAATGTACCGCTGCCAGGTCCTTTGAACCGTCGAGCGACTCACACTTAGCCTCTGAGCCACGAAGCATTGGCTGCAACCCTCTTCGAGCAGCGCAATAATTTTGGTAGCTTTTACCACTTTCTCTAACATTATTGAGACAGCTAAACAGCAATAAATGAAGCTTTGACAATTAAGAATATGAAATAAATTCATAAAAATTGACTAAAAGTTATGAAAACCGATATTATCTTTTGGAACTTCGCACCAAAAATGTAGGATAAAAAGTGGTCTTCTGTAAAAACGAGCATCAGACGAAAATTTGAATTTAGAACGTACTGTTTTAAACACCACGGCATTTTTAAAACCGGCCAGTAACATGTACAAATGATTGAAA
The DNA here is from genome assembly GCA_009982885.2 of Hyles vespertilio. Lineage (NCBI taxonomy): Eukaryota > Metazoa > Arthropoda > Insecta > Lepidoptera > Sphingidae > Hyles > Hyles vespertilio. Next base: position 14,561,295 of record CM042820.1, read on the forward strand.
TCATTTTGGTACCGTATTTTTGACCGACTTCAAACGAGGAGGTAATCAATTCGACTGAAATTTTTTTTTTGTATGTTTGTTACGCGATTACGCCGGCAATTGTGAACCGATTTTGAAAATTTCTTTTTTGTCGGAAGGCATGATATACAGGGTTGGTCCCATATAAAATTGGTGAAGACCTGATTAATATCTTAGGATCTGCCGACTAGAACTCCTCAAAATTAAACGGTCCAGCATTAATTCTTTTTGCGTTAGATCAAGTATAAGTATATTATTACAAAGGGTGGGAAAATGGGAAAAGGGTGGGGGTGGGGGGTGAGGGGGTGGAAAATAGCTACAATTGTTAATACTCAATATCTCCGGCAGTTCTTAACCGACTTAAAAATAACTTTTTTGTCAAAGAGTATTATATGATAGGTAAGACCACAAAAATATTGTGAAGATCTGATGAATATCTTTGATATATACAAATATAAATACTAAATATCTGCGACAGTAAATAAATGATTTTAAATAACTTTTCTTCGGAACGAATTATACATAATGTTGATCACATAAAATATGGTGATGATCTGATGAATAGGTACATATCTGGAGAGCAGACCTCCACAAAACTTTGCAGAAACGCAACGATTTTTTCGTCCATTAGGTTAAGTATATGTGTTTTATTTAAAATAGGAAGTGAAGAAGGTGTAGAGGTGAGGGGGTAACGAATGATTACCATGCATAAGTGTACTCAATATCTCTAGTAGGTTGAACCGATTTTAGTATTTTCTTTATCATAAAAACGAAATGACAGTGTAGCTTCCTTAAAAATCATAAAATATTAATTTCGTTTTTGACATTATAAAGGATCACAATGGTTCATTTTTATATACATTGATTCCAGTTTTCATTATATGATTACCTTTGGCATCATTACAATGCTTATGAAAACTAAAAAGTAATAAATAAAATAATTTAATTAAAAATTAAAAGACCGACTTCAATGTGCACTACAAAGTAATAAATAATATATATTTCATTGTGCTAGTACACATTGATTAATTTTCTTATTGACTAGACTAGCCAACAAATCTTAAATACGTAATATTTTGAAGGCGGGTCGCCAAGTGACGAACACGACGACCTACACAAAAAATTTAATTTGTGTAAAACATCCTGGCGAAAAACACGCAATTTTACACGCAATATTAATTTGTCTTAATCTATATAAACTTACGCCATTTTCCCAGAAGGGATACCCCTTCTTCATTTTCCCAGAAGGGGTATGCATAACGTGACCATTTATTTTTTGTACCAGAGCGGGACATCTGAGGAATGACATAATAAAGATTTTACAAGGTTTTATAATAGAATTTTATATTATACAATCTATAATATAAAATTATAATCGTAGTCGTATTTTTGTATTTGTCGCCTGAACCAATTTGTATCAAAACAACGAGTATAGTTTTTAGATAGGTGTGAAACTCTGTACATGATTAATTTATATTTATTTTCGTAATCAAAATACTTTTCATTACTGCGACACTCAACTGTGTTTTACCACTTGTCCATATTTTGTTAATGTGAGTTAAATCTCTTCGATAGGTGTGTTACTTCCAGGCACATACATAATGTACTCAATAATTGAGGAAAAGTTTTTAAAACAAGATTGTATTTACGAAAGTGCTGGTATAATTCGACCCCACGGTTTTTAGCAGTAGTTAGGTAAAGCATTTCGGGCGGGAAATACATTTTAAATTATCGTTTGGCCTGTTTGCAAAAGCGGGACTATGTCGGCCCTGCTGGGGACACCGGGACAGACTTCCTGAAAGCGGGACTGTCCCGCCCAAAGCGGGACGTATGGTCACGTTAGGTATGCAGAGATTCTCCTGGTATAAACCAGGACACCCACGTTACGCCTTGCGTGTTTTGTCCCTCGGTGTGATTGGGGGCGAGAGTCTATAGTCGTATCGGGTGCAAATTCCAGTCCCTGTCCTGATAACTAATAGAAAAATCGCCCGTCCTTAATATATCAGCTCTTAATCAACATTGTTGAATATCGGACTTATCTACAATCGAGGGAAACATACAAACTTAACAACCCTTCCCTTTCTTATACTTTCCTCACTATGATTCATATCACTGTTAAAGTAATTGTATATAAATATGCAAATTACTCCAATAAGTCAATGGTGTACCCTGGAGTTGAAACCCTTGACCACTGTATCTTTGATCGTCTGCAATACATTAAAATTAGACCACACATATGACACATATTAATTCTATTAAAATTTCAACAAATGTACACATAGGATCAATATGTTAAATTAATTTGTTTCTAGTTTACATATGGACCTAACTGAGCGCCAACGATACATCTACAAGTAGGTAATATTCAACTGTGTTACATTACTTAAATTTGTTCTCGTTTGGCACTTGGCGACCCGCCTTCAAAATATTACGTATTTAAGATTTGTTGGCTGGTCTAGTCAATAAGAAAATTAATCAATGTGTACTAGCACAATGAAATATATATTATTTATTACTTTGTAGTGCACATTGAAGTCGGTCTTTTAATTTTTAATTAAATTATTTTATTTTAAAGAAGAATTAAAATCAAAACCGCCCGTTTTTTTTTGCAAATGAGTGTATTTATAATAAATATAATTTGAGCGCGAATAGATTGGCGAATAGTACTTCTTGGTCTGTGAGCTCGAAGAAGTAACAAACACATAAACTTTCATACACTTACTGATTCCGTTCTTAATTTATTTAGGTCCATTAAAAGGGTGTCCATATGTCTTGATAGTGCGTCTTTTTTATACTTTTCCACATTAATATGACATTGAAGATTATCAATAACTATTTGCATGTGTTCGATTTCTTGTTTTATCTTATCCACTTTTGTTTTGTTGTCACGAATCGACCGATTTAGGGATGCCACTGTAAATTCTACTGTGGGATCGTAATAAATAAGAATTATCAGAACGTTTTGATTAACATTCATCCATCCATCAGCCAAAGGAAGTCCACTGCTGAACATAGGCCTCCCCGAATGATTTTTACAGTGACCTGTTGGAGGCAGCCTGCATCCAGCGACGTCCCGCGACTTTTACCAGGTCGTCTGACCACCTTGTGGGTGGACGTCCTGCGCTGCGCTTTCGGCTACGTGGCCTCCATTCGAGAACTTTCCGACCCCATCGGCCATCAGTTTTCCGCGCTATGTGCCCCGCCCATTGCCACTTCAACTTACTAATCCGCTGGGCTATGTCGGTTATTTTGGTTCTCCTACGGATCTCCTCATTTCTGATTCGATCTCACAGGGAAACCCCGAGCATAGCCCTCTCCATAGCTCGTTGAGTTACTTTTTGATTAACATTGCTACTCATTAATACGAAAAACATAGTTATGGAACCCACTATGATTTCGACTCGCAGATTTGTATGAAAGTAGTTATATAATAAAATATGCGATATGTTTTTTTTTACCAGTTCTAAAATGAGTGAAAAAGTTATTTTAACATTTCACTTGCATCGTCCATAATCATAATTAGTAAATAATCGTAATGGCCAAGTGTGCTGTGTGACTGATTCGTATATGTTATTACTTTTAAGTGTAATACTAAAAGATGACCAATACTGAAGCTCGGTGCCTCGGTGAAGCCTCGGTGGAGCACTTGTTTTGCTGTACGAATACCACCACCACAATACCATGGATTCTGGGTCGGGCAAAGTAATATGAGATTTTTCTATTCATTAACAGCCCGGAGTCAAAAGTTTGTGCCCGATATGAGTTTCCTGGTTTCACCTCTACCTACCCTTTCTGGGAAAAATACGTAAGTTTATGTATAGGTACTTATTTGCATATATAGTAATGTACTCTGTGACACTTACGTTAGTGTTTTATGTGCGTATTCATGTTAAAGCTCTGAATAAATATTAACTTACATTCCCGCTTTTCTTTTAGTTTAGCTTCTTTCATTTGTTCTTGAACTTTTATTTTCTCGATTGTAGCATCAACAGAATTCTCCATTGAAATAAAACTAGAATTCTCCATATTGATGGATATTCTTTAATAATATTATTTTTAATATTAGTTTTACAAAGTTTTGTAAATTACCTAACAACATTGAATACTATAGGACAGCCAATTTACATAATTCACATTGTTTTTTTTTTAACGAATTGTAGCGCGGAGGCACAGGCGTTAGTAATGGACATTCAGACTTGTTGCTATAGAAATCGTTGCTATTTATACTAATTGCTTATTATTGTTATTTTACTCCATGTTCATAAAAACAGTTCTTTGAATAAATACTACTGACCTTTTATTAAAGCTTTTAATATTATGGAGAAACCTGATTCAAACGGATTTATTAACGTCAATTGGCCAAGCTCGAATGTCCAATATGGGGGTATTTTCCACACGAAGATTGCGGAACCAACATCAGAACAACGGGGATTTCTTAAGGGTAAAGTAATATATCGTGAAATACAAATTAACCATAGATTAATCGCGCCTGAAGCCTGGCGGGAAAAACACCTCGCCGCTCGCGTAACTAAAATATTACGTCTTCTTGCGTTATTGACGATATCGCCTCACCCACCAAAAATGTTAGTCTACTAGATATTAAAATACTCAAAGCTTGGCTATTATCGGAGAATTAATTATAATGTGAGTAGGTATTATACCGAATACTCAGATATAACAAGGTATTCAACATGGGGTATTGTCTGATTACGCTTTTTTTATTGCTATGAATGGTGAGACGAGCATGCCGTTCACTTGATGGTAAGCGATACGATTGTTCTTGAACAATAGTAAAACCAAACAACACCTTGAATTATAAACCAATGCTTGGCATTCTTCTATGCTCGCGATCCTAAGACATAAGATGTTAAGTCTCAAAATGTCCAGTATTTACTCTGGCTACAATGTCCTTCAAACCGGAACACATTATATTTACACTAGGTACTGTTTGATGAGAGATTGAGATTGCGGTGGGGTTACCTACATACCCGGGTGGCCTCTCACATCTGAGAGACCTACCAACAGTAAACACTTCTCTCTTATAAGTTATATCTTTACAGAAGTTAAGCTTTTTTAATGTATACCTACCTACTTACTCGTTTCTTTTTCATTCAGTTCTACTCGAAGAATCCAAACTGGCTATTGCGCAGAGAAAAAAACACCAGCAATCAAGTAGTCCAGAAATTAAGCGGACGTTCAAGAAAGGAAATATACCGAATCTAAGACCTCGTACGTCACGTCGCCGATCACTGTCCACTATAAGGACATCGGAAGTCTTTGATGAAGACCAGTGAGTTTAAAATTAATTCCTATTAATTCATTTACTTAGGATAAGTCCCAGGTTTCTGTACGCGCTCACAGGTATAAAATTGTTTTAACACAAGACCTCAGGTTTGATAGATTGATCTGCAGTCCTCACGCAACTGAGCTATCGCTCAAACACCAAACGATTTGATTGAATCGTTTGGGATAGAATCTCCACGGCCTCTCGTTTCATGATTTTTGCTTATTACTTTTATATTAAACTCGGTACTATTTTAACATGGCGATACTTTTCAAGTTTACCTTCGTAACGTTAACATTCAGATAAATAAATACACGCAACAATCACAACGCTTGTGGCCTCTCAAACATTTGTCTCGGTGCGGGGATCGAACCCATAGTCACTCTTTTTACAGCCAGCGTCTAGTCAACTGCGCCACGGAGGCTGTCGAAATTTATTAATTAATTATTTCTATCATTGTAATTTTTAGATATCTACCAAAACGCGGTGTAGATAGAGAAAAGATGAAGGAACGACTAGCAAACATGATGACATACGGTGACACTGAACAGAAAATAGTCGCCTCGCCGACATTTGGTGCTAAACCAGTGCCCAAACTTCCTACTTCTAAAGAAATGAAGAATGAATGTACGAATATTACTATAATTTATATTCTAACATAAAACTACAATACAATACAATTCAAATATGAAATATAATTTACGTCGGGCCGTTATTTGCTTTGCCCTGTGCCCTACCCGTCGTAACAGACGACTTACGGCCGGTTTCTATAATCTATCTATCTTTAACAAGAGATTTCTCTCGAAATTACGATACATTTTTTGCTTCAGTAAAGAAAGACAGATATTTAGATATATTTATACATATAGTATGTCTATCTTTGTTTATTGAAGCATACAGGATACAGTGGTATCGACATAGTAACGATATCCATTTTAACCTCTTGTTACAGATAGATAGGATATAGAAAACGGCCGAGGGGGCAAACTTTGGGGACAGGGCGTCCTCACTTATAAAAACTCCGAGATGAGCAATAAGAGCACATGGGCTTGTCTCTGTCGTGGACACACACAACATCTCAAATGTTCGTCCAAAATCAGGGGTAAGCGTGGGTCATTCAGGCCCCCCACAATGTCATGGTTTTGCGCCAGACGGTTACGCGGACGTAAATCGGGTCGTTTCTCGCAGTGGGATTTCCGGTGCCGCCCATAATGCGTGTGACGGTCACCGAGAGATTTTTAGTGTATTCTCGCATATGTTTTGTTAAGGATCCAGCTCGGCCACAATCCGTAGCATGCAGACCTGGAAGGCCATCTGGCCTTGTCATCAGTGTATCTACACTAACATACACCTTCCGGCCTCCTCCTGGGTACCGCAAGGAGAGCTTATTAGTTTTTTTTCTCTTTTTATTTACGGACTTTACGAATGAATATTACATAGGTACAAATATTTTTCCAGTGATAAATCAGATTTGTGAACGAATGAAGTGGCTGGCGGAAATGGAATACTTAGGCGAAGCAGAACCTCATAAAAGAATTATAAACGATCAGATAACTGAACGTATTCGAGCTCTCGATGCATTGGGCATTGACAGCGAATGTTCGTCGAGTAGATCTACGGCTTCAGGTTTTAGTACAACTAGAAGTACGGAGAAGATACAGTTAAACAAGCCTATACCAAAAAACAGTGCGGTGTCAGGTAAATTATTTTTTTATTAAAAACTGCTTCGATACGTACTGGCGTACTGGTACTGGTACGATTCCAACGCCGAAGTCGCGGATTCGAATCCCGGCTCGTGTAAAGTGATATATGATTTTAGTGAGTCAGGAATTCGTGCCTGATATGGTGATAGGCTCGCGCTCTATCATATCGTGGGATGGAACACACAAGGTGTAACGTAGGTGTCCTTGTAGCACCTCTAAATACCGTCCCTGGGTAAAAGGCTTGAGTTTGTTTATGTATGTATCATTAATAACACCGTTGTTAGATCCCAAAGATGATTATGAGAATGAAAATTTTATACCTATTATAAAACGTGTAATTGATTGATCTTGTTACACATACCCGTTTATTTATAAATTGTAGCCATTCCTTAAGACAGATTTAGATTAATTATTATAATTATCAGAAGTAACATAACTATAAATGGAGATGGCTTAATAATGAACTAGTAATGAACGTCAGCACTCTTTATTCACAACACTGATGACGTATTGATTACTCATCAGATAAGCTAATTTACGTTTATCACACAATTTGTGGCTAAATAACAATATCAATTGGCATTACTTTCATAGATTCCATTACATAATCCCAGTACTATCTGATACGAACGTGTTAATATAACATTTAACAGGAACGTCTTATTGCATAATATTTTTATGATGTATGTTTCAAACATCGAATGCGTCGTAGCCTATTGGTAACGGATCGGGCGCGAATGTCAAGACGCGACGCCAGTAGTTGCGGGTTCGAATCCCAGTGCCACACATTAGGCTTTTCGGATGCATGTGTGTATATAAAGTTAATTACCACGCACCTTACGTGTGCAAGAAAAGGCCTAGTATTCAAGTTAGTCCGTAAACGGTAGGATTCTATATCAACGTCTGTCAAGCCACTTGTTAGCCGTTAGGTTGTATTGGTTTGAGAGACTCAACGAATTGCACGGAATTAGTTTTTGTGTTCAGGATAGCCCATGACCACATGTAGTGGCAGAAATAAGCTCAGTGAAATGTGTGGGTGATACTAGCAGTACAACTCAACATTGAAACGAAAACGGCACTGTTCTTAGTGTATGAACTTTAATCAATCGGAGTATTTTTTTAGCGCAACGCTTTTACCGCTATCATACGCCAACTGTGTTATTACGATACCCTTGCAATTTTGATTTTTGCTTTTTATATACTCATGATTACGCCGCTTGGCGCCCTGTGAAATATTATTTTATGTCTTCCAGCATGTGCACCCAAGGCGAAGGGTCCTGCAACACCACTCCTTCGCAATTCCAGACGAAGTCAAGAAGAAAATGTTTCAAGTTATAGACAATTACCATCCCTTCAATATTCTCCTAGACGACGTGTTTAACCACTGCTAATTACCACTATAGAAAATGGGAGATTTTTCCTTATAGCTTGCAATATTAAGTACTTAGAAGATTATAACAAGCACAAATATTAAATTATTGTGTTATAATTACTTAAAATAAATTTCTTATTTTAACTTCTTTTTTAATTTTAGCAATATTTATTATCTACCCTATGTCCTTCTACCAGCCTACTTAAGAGCGTTTATACCCTGCACGCGCTTTTTGGCTTAAAAACAGGACTTTTCAAATGAGTTAAGAGCGTATACACCTTGCGCGCAAAGTCAACTATAGGTATTTCTTCGTTAATTTCACGCACACATAAGCGACCAAAGCGGTGTGCGTAGAGCTGCCGCGTCGGCTCGCTATACAATCGGCTCAAACAACTTTGATCCGTGCGCTTCAAATATTCAATTGAAATGTAACTGTAATATAATATCATAAAAATATTTTATTTGCATTATAAATAGACAAATATTACTGTGCAAGCAAAGAATAATACAAATCTAGATACTAATCATATTTTCGATATTATTACATTGTTAAGTTGCATTCAAATCACTGTTCAATCAGTAGACACTACGGACGTTTTATTAATCATTTCGTGTTCGAACACATAAATAGTGTTAGGGGCCTTACAACCCCTTACAATTACGAAATATATTTAATTTTATATTACAATACGTAACATAATTTAGCCTCGGAATTACATCCCATTATATTACCTGAAACATAATTTATACTCACTACAAAATCATTGTAGGTAATAAAAATAATTAAATATTTTACTACCAAAGTACTAAGGTGTGGTGTACAATAAACAATTTAAAGGAAAAATAATTATTACTAATTTTAGAAAAGGTTGTCATCTAGGGATTTTGGTGGAAAACATTATAGGTTGATGGATAATTTGTGAGTACTATACGGATTACTGAACACAAGTTTCGTTATTTAGGCTTTAAATGGCAATTTAGAAGCTTAAGATATCCGAAACCACTAAATATAAGATGAAAATAAAAATATTATCAGACTAATAAGACCCTTATGGAGGGATTTTGCTGAGAAAAATAATCTTTGTGTTTAGTTCCTGAAAAATTAAAATTTAAACAATGCGAAATTATTCAGAAACTTTCGTCAGGAACATATTTTTTTTCACCAACTTATCGTACATAATTTGTTATAGCAATTGCATATTACAATAGAAGAACATCTTATCAATAAATTACCATTTTTATATTTCAACAAAATTAGTTTTCATGTTTTCTACAAATATTTTAAAAACCACTATAAAACACGCTGTCCGACGTGGATCAAATCAGACCGCAGCAAGGCCTTCTAGAGGGAGGACGTATCGCTCGTCGCTCCGGCCTGGCTGCAGTCGATTATTGCCGCGCGTAGTAAAAATAGCCACGTGCGGAATGCGATTACCACATCTTAGTACTTTGGTAGTAAAATATTTAATTATTTTTATTACCTACAATGATTTTGTAGTGAGTATAAATTATGTTTCAGGTAATACATATAATGGGATGTAATTCCGAGGCTAAATTATGTTATGTATTGTAATATAAAATTAAATATATTTCGTAATTGTAAGGGGTTGTAAAGCCCCTAACACTATTTATGTGAACGAACACGAAATGATTAATAAAACGTCCGTAGTGTATACTGATTGAACACTGATTTGAATGCAACTTAACAATGTAATAATAACGAAAATATGATTAGTATCCAAAATTTGTATTATTCTTTGCTTGCACAGTAATATTTGTCTACTTATAATGCAAATAAAATATTTTTATGATATTATATTACAGTTACATTTCAATTGAATATTTGAAGCGCACGGATCAAAGTTGTTTGAGCCGATTGTATAGCGAGCCGACGCGGCAGCTCTACGCACACAGCTTTGGTCGCTTATGTGTGCGTGAAATTAACGAAGAAATACCTATAGTTGACTTTGCGCGCAAGGTGTATACGCTCTTAAGTATAAATATCATCCTCAAATGCATTTAAACATTAAGTCTGGATTTAATGTATTGTTAAATACTGAATCATGTGAATATATCATATTTTAGTGATAACACATTTAATCAATCAATAGTTATCACAGTTTTGGAAATCTTAGATTTGGAATTTAATTGTGATGTAGACTTCCGTTCTCTCTCTGTTTCTTCTTTTAAATCTGACTTACACACATGTTCATGAGTTTGATGCTTCTGAGAAAATGGTGTATATTGTCTTATTGGCATTTTCAAAGAAAAATTTGAGTTGTTTATTGAATCCATACATGAACCTTTTTTAATGTAACTTATTGTAGTGTAGGCTGTGAAATGAAAGTCTTCAACTAGATAGTTCTCTATTAATAAGTAGGCTATTATGTCCTCTGCCACTCCACGGGATATAATAGGGGCTTTTCCTTTATGCCTTAATGTTACAGGCCCTTTTAAAAACCAAGCATCTAATAGTTTCTGTGCTGTTAGTTTAGTATCTTGTTTTTCTGCAATATCAATTACAGATGCCAATGTCTTACAGTGCAGTTGTAACTCAATTTCTTTAGCATCAGTCTGCCCTGCACTACAAACATCACACATGTTTTTGCAATCAGTATCTCCCCAGTTTTCATCAAAATGTTCTGCAATCAGTTGTCTTCTGCACAAGGGACCATTAAGACAATATTTCACCATACCATACAAATGATCTAAATTTCCTACTGAAGAAAATACCATTGTGCTGACTTTAAAAATATCCTGCATGCGATACATAGTTATACACTCTGAATATTGGCCATCTCTACCAGCCCGACCACTTTCTTGGTAATAATTCTCCATAGATTTACTAATTGTATGGTGAATGACAAACCTGACATCTGGTTTGTCTATACCCATTCCAAAAGCTACTGTAGCTACTATAGCTTGATATTGTTTTTCATGCCATTTCATGTGAACTTTTGACCTTGTTTCTGCATCCAAGTTAGCATGGTAGCAACCTACTTTTAATCCTCTCTTTCGTAACTCCCCTGCTACATCTTCAGTATCTTTTATACTATTGGTGTAAATTATTCCCGATTCTCCTCTGTAACGTCTCTTTAACAAGTCTTCCAAGACAGACATACACTCTTCTTGTGAAGTAGGTTTTTCTATAATTTTATAATATAGATTAGGACGATTAAATGTTGACTTAATGACTAGACTTCCGGGTATATTTAGCATTTTCTGAACATCAGACAGAACATGAGCTGTTGCAGTTGCAGTTAAACCCAATATGGGAGTATTTGGAAACATGTTGGCCAAAATGCCAAGAAACTTATAGTCTGGTCGGAAATCATGACCCCACTGAGAACAGCAATGGACTTCATCAATGGCAATCCTCTGCAATCTCCCATCAGAATGGCACTTTTGCAAATTCGACATAAAACGTTTGCTTTTTGCAAATCGTTCTGGAGTCACATACAATAGTTTAACATCACTTTTTTTATCCTTCAACATGTTTAGCACAGCTGTTGTTTCTTCTTTTGGAGTGGAACTAGTGATATGTTTTGCTGGCACTTTCTTTTCTGTAAGAGATCGTATTTGATCCTCCATCAAGGACACGAGAGGAGAGACGACTACTGTCAGTCCAGGCTTGATCAACGCTGGCAGCTGATAGCAGAGGCTTTTTCCGGCGCCCGTGGGCATAACCGCAATAGCATGTTGACCTGATAAGGTAGAATTAATCACAGTCAATTGTTTAGGTCGAAATGATTCTAAATGAAATGTTTCTTTCAATGTTTTCTTCACATCTTTTGACCATTCGTAGTCCGAACCTTCCCAGTCGACTTCCGCTAGTTTGTCGGATTTTAATTTGTTTATAGCACTCTTCAGTGAATTTTTTTTCTCGTGTAGTAAACGTTGACGATTCCTCCATTTTGCAATTTCTGCTTCCACTACACACAATTCGGAATCAACATTTTTTATATCTTCTTCAAGTTCCTGCACGGAAGTCATGATGACATTTACCCAAAACCTCAGAAATCTAGACATTGCTCTAGACGTAGCCATGACTGGAACGTGAGAAATAAGAGTGAGACCGCAAGTTAAAAATTAGTGTGCGTAAAAGAGACAGAGAGTTTTTTTCTTTGTCCTTGTCACCGTGGCCGGTTTTTTTATTTGTCAAACTGCGCAGTTTGACAAACAAATATACGTCAATCAGTTTTTCCGATATTTTTTTGGATCATGGACGTAGCATCAAATGGACTCGACATTCGAGTTCCACCGTAAGGGACAGACATAAAGTAAAAAAAAGCAGGGATTCCAGGTAATACATTTTCCCATAAATATTTTAACTAAATAAATAAATAGACGCAACATTCAAATTTATAGTCCTGACCTTACAAATGATAATCTTGTGTCGTAGGTATCAGAAACTACGAGAGACTTTTTGGTATCACTAACACCCCGATTTGAAAAAAATATCAAGTCACTCAAATATTTGTTTCTTCTTGAGCGGGCATCGAAACCGCGCACTCACTTTTTACATCTGGCGTCTAACCAGCTGCGATGAATGATGCGGATGAAGGGCGTCAGTATTAAACACCGTGACGTTTCGTAATATTTTCACAAAGGTTAGAAAGCAAAAAAGGAAAGATGGCTTTGTATAATTATTAATACTTATATCATTTACGTAACTGGAATAATACATCGTAATGATAATATATACATAGAAATAAAACCTGCCGAGTGTTCTATAAATTATAGAAGCTCAGAGAATTCATAGTAACGTAACTACTAAGGATAGAATAAAATCCTACTTTATTTTATTTATTTATTTTAAGAAAGCTTACAAACAAGTATTTACAATATACTTAATATTTTCATCAGGCCCGGATTTAGGGGGGGGGGGGGGGGAGGGGCAAGCCGGGGTCTGTGCCCCGGGCGGCAAGTTCAGGGGGCGGCATATTGAATCTTGGGATACAACTACAAAACTCATCAATAACGTGACACCACTTACATATTTGCCGTGCGAGAATTAGTGATTATGCGATAGGGGCGCGTGAAAAAAACATGAAAACTAAATATTTGGAATGTAATTTATCCATCTCAACAATTACGTTTAGTTTCAAATATCCAATTTGTGTTTAATAGTTAGTGTTAGTTGATTAACCGAACGAAGAACGAACGTCTTTTATGTGGTACAGGCAGTGGCGAATTTACTAGTAGGCTGAGTAGGCTGGAGCCTAGGGCGGCAGATTTTAAGGGGCGGCAAATCTAAAAAACCCCTATTAACATTGATTTTAGTCTTTAGAGTTCCTTGCTAAGAATATTGTTTATTTTTAATTGGTTATTTATTGTTTTCACACACCCAGTGGTCAAGGGGCGGCAAAATTCCTCCACGGTTTCCTTTGCCTGTCGTAAGAGGCGATTAATAGGGGTCATTGGGGTCGCTGGCCAACTCTAAGATGTGCGGCAGAACTCGTGGCTTCATAGCGGACTCCCACGGTTAGGGCGTCCGTAGCAGAGAAAATCTACGCCTACCTAAGTTATGAGGAGCCATGTTAGGAAGTGCGCCGGGTAGCACGGCGAGTCAACTAGGTGTTACTCGTTCATCCGCATCGCATATAGTCCGTAATACCTGCGATGGTCACCATGAGATTTAGTAGGTATGCCGGCAAAAAATCTTCTTAGATTTTTTCAGGGATCCAGCCTGGCTCCGAAATCTATGCGGTACGGACAATAATTGTCCCCGGGCGCCAGATTGGAAGGAAGGAAGACCCACCTGTTGGGAGACTCGATTGAGGTCTTCGAGCATAGTGCTAAGGTCTTCCAGCGATTCTGCCAAGACTACAATATCGTCGGCAAACCGAAGGTGAGTGATATACTCGCCGTTGATGTTGATGCCGAATCTTTTCCACTGCAAGAGCTTGAAGGCATTTTCCAGCGCAGCAGTGAACAGTTTCGGAGATATGACATCTCCCTGTCTCACGCCTCTCTGTAGTGGAATAGCCTTCGTACTCTGATCTTGTACTCGGACCGACATGGTGGCGTTGTTGTATATATGTTATGGGCCAAGTGATTAATCAGGCATTATTCATAATGCCCGGGCAATATGAATAATGCCCAATAAGAGCAGGCAATGTGATTATAATCAATCAATTTATCACATTACCCGGGCATTATGAATAATGCCAAGTGCCTATTGGGCAGAGTGATGTAAAGCGAATCAAAATCAAAACAATGAGCCGAAGTGGTAGAATTTAGAATAAGGCAGCACGAGGGGGTGGCTTGGGAGGAGTGGAGGGGGAGGGGGAGTGTCGCACCTCTCCTGGTACCACTCCCATGAAAAGGTAACGCACTATTCCTGAGAAATATCTATTATAGCAACCTAACCCTTAAAACACATGTTGTCAATACAAATTAGCTTCTGCATCGTCTCCGGCGCTACGGGAATTTCAACCCCTTCGCCCTTGCGTAACAAAAGATAGGCACCCATGCTCACCTCCGCAGCTTCGGCTTTTCATATACACTCTAGGGTCAGTAGCCAAAAGACTACGAGAAGTCGGGGTGTTCCGAGTCGGTTTTGGGGCACAGTCGACCTAACTGACCCATAAAGTGGGTACACTAATTTTCTTCTGAAGATAATGTTTCGGACGTTAAAAAACAACTAAACATAAGCAGATCAATTCAACCTTTCTAATTTATGGGTCTATCGCAGATGCGACTACAGATGCGACAATGCGGCAGCGCGACACCTAAAAAATCACCTATTAATCACATTGCCCGATGATCATGTAGCCATATTCATAATGCCCGGGCAATGTGATAAATAGGTGAGCTTAGATTGTAATTAATCACTTCGCCAGATATGGCTCGGCAATATTCATACTGCCCGGGCATTATGAATACTGCTCGCATTAATCACTTGGCCCATAACATATACACTTCAACACTTTGATGTACCGATAGTCGATATGGCACCGCTGGAGAGACTGTAACACAGCCCAACTCTCGATCGAATCAAAGGCTTTCTCATAGTCCACAAACGCTAAACAAAGCGGCAAGTTATATTCCTCGGTTTTTTTGTATAACTTGCCGAAGCATATGGATATGGTCTATAGTACTAAAGCCTTTTCGGAAACCGGCTTGTTCGGGAGGCTGGAAGTCATCAAACCTGCGTTCGAGACGATTTGTGATGACCCTCGAAAACAACTTATAGACATGGCTCAGGAGCGAGATGGGCCTGTAGTTCTTCAACAAAGTGTTATCACCTTTTTTGAAGAATAAGACCACCACGCTCCTGCTCCATGCCTCCGACGTTGAGGAGAACGGAATTGGAGAGCCTCTGAAGGACTTTCAGTATCGGAGTTCCGTCCGCTTTCAGAAGCTCTGCAGTGCTATTCTCTAAGCAATACAGCGCTGCGCGCAGCGCTGTAACAGCGTCGAGACGATGCTTTGGTATTCACTAAGTTACCAATTGCGACACTAGCGCCCAAGGCTGCGACGGCCGTGAGTTAGAACTAATCAACGACGAGTAGTTTGACAGTTCTTCATAGATTTTGGTATTCCCTAAGAAAAAACAGCGTCGAAGACGCTCACAGCCTCGCTCGCAGCCTCGATTTAATCTGTCAAATCTAAAAGCTACGTTTTCTTGCGCGTAACTCATTGAATCTTAGTGTTTCTTCGAATAATTTCAACTGTTTTGTTTCTAATATTTAATCCTATTAAAAATGGCAGCTCGTTTATTGATAAAACTACAATTATTAGAAGAAGCCAAGAAAAAAGACGATCTAAATAAAGCTCGTCAGGCGAAACAACTAAGAGAGTTAAGAATTATATCCCGTGACGAAGACTTTATTCATATTTATCGTCTTTCTGAGGATTTAATTAATATATTGGAAAGTGATATAACTCCTTACTTGCGCCCACAAGTGCGCTCGAGCGGCTTGACTAATAGGCTAAAGGTTTGTTAACTGTTATTGTTTATATTATATACCTAATTATTTAAGTAACCGTTATGTAACATCTTAACAGCTTTTTAATAAAATATGATAATGTTTCAGATTTTATGCACTCTCTCATTTTTGGCAAATGGAAGCTATCAGAAAATCATTGGCAAGAATGCAGACACTTATGTATCTCAACCGTCAGCTTCTAGAGCAATACATGAAGTAGTCAATGCTCTAAATAATATAAATATTATTAGAAAATATATTCGATTCCCGCAAAGCCACAATGAACGACAAGCACTCAAGTCAAGGTAAAAATATAAAAAAAATAGATATTTAGTGGCTGTAGTCTCACAAAAACAAGAGCAATTGTTTCAAATTTTCGTTCTAATTACAGGTTTTATGAAAAATTCAATATCCCAGGAGTGTTAGGTTGCATTGATGGCACTCTGGTTTCTATGATACGTCCTAAAAAAAATGAGGAGCGATATTATTGCCGTAAAGGTTATCATGCCAGGAATGTTTTAATTGTGAGTTATTTAATTATTTTACATCATGTGGATAAATTATATTATTTTAAATATAGATATCTAGTACAAAAGCTTTGAACATATTTTATTTATTGCAGATTAATGATGCTGATTTAAACATTTTGCATGTGGATGTAACTTTTGGGGGTGCCACACATGATAGTTTTGTTTTTTCCAACACAAGTGTGAAACTGCACTTAGAAAATTTAAATAGTTCTGGAGAAATTGTATATTTACTGGGTAAGTTTTTTACTATAGAACTATCTTATTCACAGATTTGTAATTTATTCAAGTTTCATTCTTTTAATACAGGTGACTCAGGATATCCCCAAAGGAGTTATCTCATGACTCCATTCAGTAATCCAGAAACAGGCACTCCAGAGAGTCATTACAATAATATACACAGTAGTGCACGTAACAGTGTGGAAAGGACCATTGGAATACTAAAGGGGCGGTTCCGGTGTCTGTTAGTTCACAGAGTCTTACAATACGACCCTATTATGGTGGGGAAAATAGTGATAGCTTGCTGCATATTACATAACATGTGTAATAGAGCTGGGCTACCAGCTGCTAACTTAGATGAGCATGATATAGATGAAGAATATAGACTACTTGGCACACTTAATCAGCAGGCTATCACACACCATAATTTGCTAAGTGGTCAAACCAGTAGGAGGGATCTGGTGAATCAATTGTGGAGAGCCCGGCATATCTAAAATGTAGTCACACAACATCAGATGAGGGAGCCATTATTCTTAATCTTTTTTGTTTATCATGATAATATTGAATTATAGTTTGTTTACATTTTAAGTTAATATTATTATATTTTAATTATTATAGAAATAAAACATAAGAATGACTTCTTTAGGTTTACATTTATTATACAAATACATAATATCTTTTTTTACACTATTTTAAAATATGAATATAAAAATATGTAAGTATCTAAACTGACTTTTATTTAACTACAATTTTACATGTATTTAAGGAAATATATACATGTTTAATATGTTTACCATTCTTAAGCTAATTTAGTATAAAAAGTTGCAATAAAATAACAAAAAAATATAAAAGATAACTTATGAAATAAAACTATACAATTGTCATGTTCCAGGCATTTCATTGCATCCACTGATGGATGCACACAAGTCGTGCAAAGCTTGAGTTTGCCTTGACCATGATTCGCTAATATCTTTAAAAACTTCCAACATCTTCTGCTGGTTGTCAATAAGCAATCTTTCATTGTCAAGGCGTTTTTCCTCGATGGCCACAAAGCGTTCCGTTAGACTCGCCAAATGTGAGCGCCTTTGTGAAGGTGGCGAACGGTTTAGCAAACGACGTCGTGCCGTCACCAAACGACGCCTTCGAGGTGCTATAAACATAAATGGAATGCAAAAATTATTTTACAGAGTTGGACATCTGTCCAACTTTAAATTAGATTAAACCAAATATTAATAATCAGATGATTATTAACTATTTAATCTAATTTCATAGGGGACAAATATATTGCCATTTTGTAGCCACCAATTAAATGATCTTCATACAATATAAAATTATAGGTATCCAAGAGTACATAACTTCAAATAAAGTTGGATAAAAGATGTGGAAGAAAATAAATAACTCCTTACATGGAGTGGCAATTGGGGCATTATTTCTTTGAGCTCCATCTGCTGGTGGTGAGACTGCATGAGGTGGGTTATCCACAGATATATTATGGCTATACCAAGATGGGCCCGGCTGTACATCCTATAATAATTCAAATATAAACACTTATTATTAAAATTTATATTAATAATAAACAATTACAATATATATTTTATTGAACTTACTGGTAATGTAGGGGTGGACTGTTCTGTTTGGAGCAGCACTGCAGCAGGTGTGGTGGCTTCTACAGCTATTTGCACATGACTCTATAAAAAAAAATGATATCTATTTTATATGCATATACATATATGTATATGTAAAGTTTTACATAATAATTAGATGTAAATTAAATACCTGAAGTATACTTATAGACTCTGGTGTCTGTGGGCCCTCATTAATATTCTCAATAATATTCTGCATGCTCTGAAAACAAAATCTAATTTAGAAATACTTAATTTTTTAATTAAGTTAATTGTAAATTTTTCAGAAATACAGACCAACACCATAGCATTCTGCGCTTCAGGCCTATGAGCAGTAACACTTGGCCCAGGTTCATTTTCAAATGGCTAAAACAATAATATTAATAAAAGAAGTTGGATTATTATGGTAGCTCTACATAATATGGCTAGCTATTGATTGTTAGGTAAACTATACTTTACTACATAATATGTATATTAGTAATATATTTCTGAATGTGTTAATTTAATAAATTGATAAATTCAACTTAAAATACAATAAGGCATAATTAAATAAATGATAAGTACAAGCTCAATTTCTAACTCCCTATCTCCGATGAAAAAGCCTTCACCACCCATAATAGCTATGATTCTCTCCTCAATTGCAGAGAGAACCCGCTCCTCGTGTTCACCGCCACCAGTACGTTGCCTAGCCATTCTTATCTGACTAGCTTTTTTCCTGGCTGCTGACTTCTTATCCTTCCAATACTAAAACAAACATCCAATGTGGCTTAAAGCATGGTTTTTTGTTTATGTTTCATGCCAACACCTAATTTATACTAAGCATTGTTATTACAAATATACAGGCACACCTATGCACAATAGATGACCAACACCATGAGATTAATAATGCAATAAGTGAACACAAACCTTTGCCCATTGCTGCCAACTTTTAATGCAGCCACTTCCATCACTATTTAACTTGACGGCTACTTCCTTCCATGCCGCTCTTGTTAAGTCTCGGGCATGTGATGTCCGAGCGTGCCCTGTCGCAAGCCATCGCCTCTCTTCCAAACTCTCCAGTAACATTTCTACTTGCGCATGAGATGGGACCGCATTTCTTGGCATGCTGGATATAAATTATAAATGTTGATGTTTGAATACCACAATAGCAGTTAAATCTAATTATTAAAAGTTACTACATACTTATTTAAATATTATCCTAAACAGCTTCAGTATAAAATCAGTTTAATAAAATGCACATATTTAATACTTAGTTTAAAATTGCTTACACAACATTAAGTTAATACTTACATGTCAATGTATTATTGTATCCTTCCAAATCACAGAACTATGTTCGCACTTAAAATTCAAAAAGCAAATAATGTTTTATAACTTTGGATTCTACACGAGAATCCAGTGAAGCTATGCAGTCAAGTCAAGTGTTTTGTTTACAAAAAATAGCGCCCTTTCTAAGTGTCTTGAAGTAGGCAAAGAAATCGCCGTTCGGTCCCACTTCGTGTAGTTACATTATTAAATAAATTCTCTACATTTTTAAATTCGGGACTACATATGCCCTATTCGTTCAATTACTCAAATACTATCATGTATTACATGCGATAAGCCTCTTTCAACCCATAAAATACTAAGTCGAGATTCATCGATTGTGTTTTTAAGATTTTTGGTTCAAGCTTTAACTCGTCGTCGAAACAGCGCTGAGACGTTACAGCCTCGAATTCGTCGACGAGCATAACCGTGTTAGTGAATACCATTAAAAACAGCGCTGCGTGTTCGGTCGATGTCAAGGCTGTCTCGACGACGAGCTCGTCGACGAATACGGCCGAGAGATTGTGTTTTAGAGAATAGCACTGCTGAAGTGATTCCGTCGTCGCCCGGCGCCTTGTTGTTTTTAAGTTGCTTCAGGGCCATCTCAATCTCACACAGGCTGATTTCCGGGATATCATAGCTAAAGTGTCGGTCTTCGGCCGAGCTAACAGCAGGTTTGGCAACCGAGGTGTAAAGCTGTCCGTAGAACCTCTCGATCTCCCTTAATACCTCTGCCCTCGTCGATACCACGCCACCATCGTCCGTCTTCAGCCTAGACAAATGGCTTTGCCAAATAGACAAGTCTCTTGCAAACACTTTTCAGCCTCCGTTCCGCTCAATTGTCTCCTTAATGCTCACAGTATTGTGAGCACGGACATCGTGTCGCAAGGACTTCCAGATCCGTCTATTGAGCCGCCGATATGCTTTGGCGTCATCGGAAGACTGCAGCGTTAAAGATCGACGTTCGGCCATGAGGTCAAGAGTGTAGATCGAGAGTTTTTGTCGTCTATCTCTACGGTGAGGTCTAAAATACTTAGATCCCACCGTATGGACAGCTTCTACCAAACCGCTGTTTAGCTCGTCCACTGCAAGGTTTTCTTCTAGACAATTAAAGCGATTTTTCAACTCGAGTTGAAAGCTCTCGGGTTTTTGGATATGAGCGCGATGATTAAGATAAAAATATAGGCAAGGGGGCGGCATTTTTCAGTTTTTGCCCCGCCTCGAAAAATACTTAGATCCGGCGCTGATTTTCATAAATAAAGTTCCTAATAACAAGCTTCTACAAACGAATCGTAAATAACAAAGGTACAGAAAACCTATTAATATAGACCTACACATTTCTCAAATGTAACAAAATGGAAATATATACCTACATATTTTTTCTTTTCTATATCTTAATTAAAATAAAATGATATAGCAAAGTATCGAATGTGTAATAATACAGCGCTTGTACATTTTTTTAATCATCTCCGGTGACATTTTTGTTGTTTTGAGTTTTTACATTTCAAAATCCCACCAATACTCTCGACGCGCACCACGACCCACCTCTTGACATGGGTCGTCGTGGGCGTCGCGTGAGCGTTGGTCATGATGTGTTCACCGCAACCACAATGATCGTGATCGTCAAATGGAACGGCGAAATGTGTGTTTTGGGCGCCGTGAGCGCCTAATGGAACGCCCCCCAAGACTAGTACTCCCACAAGCTGATCAAAAACGATGAGTAATATTTATTTTGAAACCTTTTGCTAGTTTCTATAACTTGGTGTTAGGTGATAAATCCCAAATTTCTGTAGGAAACAAGTTAAGGGAGGAGCCTACTTTACAAGCTTAAAAAAATCGATATTTTCGAGGATTTTTTTTGGGAAGGAAAGAAATATTTGATTGAAACGAAACTTTCAGGTTTTATTGTTATGTATTTCAAGAGTCTTCTCAAATTTTTTCATCAAAATATATGTATGTCATATTATGCGTGGTACAAGCATTTCGCCGAGGCGCCTCGAGTATGCATGTGTCGTGCGGCGGGAAAGATGCAGGTCGCAATTTTCATCTGAAACTAAAAAACTAAAAAAAAAATTAATTTTCAATAGTATAGCTTCTAGTTGAACCTAAAAAAACTTGAAAAAGTTATGATTAACCATTTTTTTAAACAATCTAAAGTGCATCTTTTTTTCCAAAAAAATGAATTTTTTTTAATTTGCAAAAAATAATTGAATTTTTCACTTTTTTTTAATTTTCTTGGTTTAACTAGAAGCTATACTATTGAAAATTATTTTTTTTTGTTTTTTTAGTTTCAGATGAAAATTGCGACCTGCATATTTCCCGCCGCACGACACATGCATGCTCGAGGCGCCTCGGCGAAATGCTTGTACCACGCATAATATGACATATATTTTGATGAAAAAAATTGAGAAGACTTGAAATACATAACAATAAAACCTGAAATTTTCGTTTCAATCAAATATTTCTTTCCTTCCCAAAAAATCCTCGAAAAAAACGATTTTTTTAAGCTTCTAAAGCAGGCTCCCCCCTTAAAGCTACTTAAAATAGGAATTCCTTATTATTATTATTTTTTTTATATTGGCCTGGCATAGTGGCGGAATTGCACCTGATGATGGTAAGTGCTAATGCCGCCCAGGCAGAGTATCCATTGGCAACGGACGGCAGTCCCATGCCAATGGAAACCTATGGAAACAATTATGCCGGCCTGCTAAGGTGCCTCTTCACACTACGGCGAAAGGACCCATGATTGTAGGAAGGAGGGAACACGCGAGAAGACAAACAATTCCACAGCCTGACGATGCGGCATAAAAAAGAATTTGAGAACCGTTTGGTTCGCCGGGATGTTGTGGACCGTCAAGCCATGGTTTCGCAAGCCAGCACGCGTGGTTCTGGTTAGGAATGGAGAGGAGGGGATCAAGTTGAACAATTCTTCGGAGAACTCACCGTGATACAGGCGGTAGAACACGCTTAGAGAGGCGACATCCCTCCGGAGCGACTCTAAGCTGCTCGTAACGTATGCATCATTCACAATGCGGATGGCCCGCCGCTGCAATCCAACCAAGGCATCGAGCAGGTACTAGGCGGATCCATCCCAGAGGTGCGAGCAGTACTCCATACCCGGCCGGACCTGCACTTTATATAAGCGACAAAGCTGACCGGGCGTGAAAAACCGACGCACCTTGTTCAGGACTCCAACCCTGCGTGATGTGGCAGTTATTACGCCCTCGATGTGATTCCCTGGATTGAGATCACAGCGGATATCCAAACCAAGGATATTTAGGTCATTCCGCAGGTCATTCCGCATTGAGAGGGGAGCACCCTGAAGAACGGGGAGGGGAGAGAACGGGGATTTTTGTGTGGTGACAAAAATATATATACAAATATATTTTATTACAATGAATGGCAAAACGAGCATGCTGTTCGCTGATTTACGCGTTACAACCTTAGGTTACAACAACTTATTGACAGTAGCAAAACCAAAGAACACCTTGAATTACAAAGCAATGCTTGGC
The DNA here is from genome assembly GCA_009982885.2 of Hyles vespertilio. Classification (NCBI taxonomy): domain Eukaryota; kingdom Metazoa; phylum Arthropoda; class Insecta; order Lepidoptera; family Sphingidae; genus Hyles; species Hyles vespertilio. The sequence goes on from CM042820.1 coordinate 14,584,788, forward strand.
ATTCCACTGCGCTCACCATCCTGAGACATAAAATGTTACGTTTCAATATGTCCAGTAGTTACTCTGGCTACTATGTCCTTTAAACCAAAGCACAACAGTGCATTTACACTGCTGTTTGGCGGGGGAAATAGGCATTGCGCTGGTGGTACCTACCCAGATCTCCTATCACATATGAGTGAGACAAAAACCATAAAGTTCAAAATAGCGGCTAAAATATTTAGTTCTAATTATCAGTTTATACGAACATTTGCAGAGTAGGTACATACGTATCGTCACAAACTTCGTTCGTCCGAAGTTTCGAACTTCGTTTCGGATGAATATAGTAAATAAAAATGTAAATGTTCGGATTGCCGATATATTCGAATCATTCATTCTTCGATCCGAAGTTTCGAATTTCGTGTTACAGAGTAGGGGCCCTACTATATAAATCCGAAACGAAGTTCGAAACTTCGGACGATCGAAGTTTATATACCATACGAATGTATCTACTTTGTAAAAGTTCGAATTTGTATAACGTACAACGTAACCATAAGTTTATGGTTACGACCATAAGTAAATAACGACCATAAGTATATGTAGGTGCATTCGTATCGTATATAAACTTCGATCATCCGAAGTTTCGAACTTCGTTTCGTTGAATATAGTAGGGCCCTAGGTTTCGAAACGAAAAACGTCACGAAGATTCGAACTTCGGATTTATATAGTAGGGCCCCTACTCTGTAACACGAAATTCGAAAGAATGAATTATTCCAGTATATCGGCAATACGAACATTTACAGAGTAGGTACATTCGTATCGTTACAAACTTCGTTCTTCCGAAGTTTCAAACTTCGTTTCGAATGAATATAGTAAATAAAAATGTGAATGTTCGGACTGCCGATATATTCGAATCATTCATTCTACGATCCGAAGATTCGAATTTCGTGTTACAGAGTAGGTTTCGAAACGAAAAACGTCACGAAGATTCGAACTTCGGATTTTTATAGTAGGGCCCCTTTTTCGTGACGCGTTTTTCGTTTCATAAATTTTCAAATCACAACGATTTATAGAAATAAAAATATTATTCCCTTGAAAAATACCCAAAGAAAGAAAAAAGCAGATGGCAAAAAAAGGAGTGGGTATTAAAACATAACTCGCAGATTCAGTTGGAATAGACATATATGTATTTATGTAAATATTATTTTTATTATTTGCTTAAATGTTTGTAAATAATAAAGTGATGTAGCTAATATGTGTGAGATTATCGTAGTCTCCGTAGCGTAAAATCAAAGCGTAAAATGAAATAACTGTTATCTGTAGCTAACATATTAACGTTATCATCATTGTTAAACAGGATGCGTCAATATATCACACAGTTCAAGTAACCAAGGATATTTACTGCAGTCAGCAAGATGTGGGGCAATTGGTTGTTTTTTCAATTTCTGTAAGTTTTCTACATAATATATTATTTATATATAAAATGATTACGAAAACATAACACTTTGTCAATTTTTTTTGTTACCAGATATTTATTTATTAGTTTCGCCCACTATGGTGGCACAAAAACTGGAGTTTTAATCCTAGCAAGAGGTGGTTCTAAGGGCGTTCATTTAAAAAATCTTAAAATCGTAGGTGGAGTTAGTTTGGTATGTCGAGCTATAAATGTAGCAAAAGCTGCTGGACTCTATGACGTCACAGTGTCCACTGATCACCACTTAATAGCATTGGAAGCAAATAGGTGTTAGTATTTTGTAGTATTTTTCTAAGATAAATATTTATGTGATATAGTATGTATATAATATAATGCCAACATACATGTATATTGCTTGGTTACGTTTAAGGTAATTCTACAGTTTTTCGTCGAAATTCTGCAACTGCAAGTGACTGGGCACCGTCGATATGGGGAGCGCAAGAATTTTTAGATCGTAGACCAGATATCGATATCTTGGTTTTAGTTCAAGCAACTTCTCCATTCATTCTCTCTGAACAGTTGCGTAGTGCAATAAAAATAATAAATGAACCGATATCTTTCGATTGCGTTTTTACTGGTACAAGGTATGCACTGTATACATTAGCTTAGAAAGTATCCAACTATTATAATGAGTAAATAATATTTCATTATATTTTACATATTTTTCAGAAGTTATAAATTGCGATGGTATTACAAAAGTGGTATGTTAACGCCATTGAATTTTGATATTAAACAAAGACCACGACGACAAAACTGGAGTGGCGAGCTATTGGAAACTGGGGCTTTTTACGTCACACGTAAATCTCTCATAATTGAGGGTCTATTTCAAAATTTAAAGTAAGTTCTATGTATTGTACTTCGCAATATTTAATTATCTATTAAAATAAATAACTTAAAATCATAAAATATTGATTATGATTATAGGTTTTGCTATTACATTTGTGCGGATAGTGTGCTTCGCTATAATATTATGTGACTAAGTTACGTATTAAAATATAGTTGCTCGTTAGATATATTACCATAATGTGGTCGCACGTTAATGTTTTATCACCAACTAATAGACACTACACGATATTATTTTGTAGTAAAATAAAAATGATGTTACTTGTAGGCTGTATGTTTTTTCAACTTAGCAAAAACTTCATAAACTGGACAAGTGACAATTGACATTATGTCAGCATTTCAGTTGTTTTCACTTTTCATTTTTGTATACTTTGCTTTGATACTTTGTATACGTAATAAAGTGGTAATAAAAATCAGGTAGAAAGATAAATTTAAGTTTAATACATACAATAAACTAATGCATTTGAACCAAGTATATTATCTCAATTAGATTTGAAAGTATATTGTAGTTATTATGTTGCTGTTCAAATATTTTTGATTAGTAAGTCTAGGTAACAACATTACTTATTAGATATATAAACATATTTGTTAGAACATAATTTAAAAAAAATAAGATCAATAGATTTTAATACCTAAAACTATAGTAACACTGTAACTTATTACATAAAGGCAGCTGAACTTTGACAAAAAATGGGCGTTTTTATGTCAAAACCCTGGGTTAATAACAAAGCACCGTAGCATATATTTATTACTATATATTATTGCATATAGTTTTTGAGTCCATATCAACAACTAATTATTTTGTGTACTAATTGCTTCATATATAAACAAATTGTGACCTCAGTCACATATTGTTTTTATATTATTTATATTCACCTATATTGTTTTTCTTGTCCCATCATTTTATATTCCGTTATGTCCCATCTCATTCTGTCCCATGACTAAAATAATGCAATATTGTCCTTTCCTGCCCCATTTCACCTATTCCAATTTGAAAGAGTAGCAAGTATGTAGATTGGAATTCCTGACTCCAACTAGCTATCCCTATACCAAGTTTTATGAAAATCAGTCAATCCATTTAGGTATGAAAGAGTAACAAACATCTATGCTTCCAAACTTTCACATTTATTATATTAGTAAGACTCATTTTTATTTCAAGGCTCATTTTTTTAATATTTTGCATAAATGATTACCTGAAGAATGTGGTATAATTATTATAAGAATAAGGAAATAAGAATTTCTTCTGTTTGATTTCTTTTACTTTATTATTGCATCTCTGAATGGAATAAATCTCAAGTTATTTTTAGTCAAATGGAAGATCAACACAAGAATAAGAATATAAGTAATATTAAAATAAAATATATTTTGCCATTTGCAGTTGTTCTGTGGTGGAAGTGCCACACATCACCAGTCTAGAAATTGACTCATATGAAGATTTAAAAATTGCAAATGCATTACTTGAAGCTGGTTTAATTTGATGACACAACTGTATTATATTAGTTATCACAATAGGTGAGAATATATTAAAAATATTACATATTTTGTTTGAAATGTTGAAATAGATTAGGCAATAGAGCTTTAATCCTATACAATAAAATTTTCGTTGAATAATAACAACATATTGGCAAAAATGAGCCAAAACCTCAAATAATCTGATAATATTTGCTTAGGTCTACAATAAAAGCATTTCTGATTCTGTATTTATAGTAATATTTTTGTCAATAATTGGCTATTGTTTTATTCGCTTAGAAATATTCTCTGCTGCTGAAGATGCTTTAGTAAAGTATTGCAATATCCTGCTGTAACTATTTTTTAAAATTATTAACTAATTTTATTATTTTCAGTTACCTCAATATCAAATAAAAATGTCTCACTTACCTAATCTTGTGGAAACCGTAACTTTTGAAGAGTTGGAAGCTACTGATGTTATTACTGTAGAGATAGTGCCAGAGAGGAAAGGTCTTATTCTAAAGCATTGTGAATATTATGTTAGTTCTAGAAGATATGGCACAACCGTTACAAGGAGATATAATGAATTTGCACAACTATATGAAATTTTATATGCTAAATATCCCTATCGGTAAGTTACCATTTGTTATTCATTTTATATTTGTTTTCTATAGAGATTATCATTTGATCAATTAATGTGTTTTATTGCAGAAATATTCTATATTGTATTTAATTTCCAGTTGATTATATTTGAAATCCTTAGTCTCAAATGGGACATAATGATTAAAAGATGGTTATCATACATAGGTGTAAATATTAACTTATATATTATAATTACAGTGCTATATGCCGCTTGCCTCCAAAGAGGGTGGTAGTTGGTGGTGGCAGTCCACATTTCTTACAAAGACGTCGAATTGCCCTTCAGCGTTGGTTGACATTGATGGCTCGACACCCAGTGGTGGCCCACGACGCGGATTTACGGATGTTCTTGTGTGAAATTACACCGAAATTGGATAAGCCTAAACATGATGAGTTTGTTCTGGCTGGAACACAGGAAAATAATTCTGTAAGTCTTGTTTTCTTATCTGTTATTGGGTTGTATTAATAGCATTTCAGTTCTAAAGTATTTTCCACATTGTTTTTGCATCAACTGTTCAGATTTAGAATTGCATTTTTTATGGATGATAAATGTTGTCATTGGTAGCCAGAAGTCAAGAGCTAGAATAAAATTGCAATTACTGCATACTTGGCAAGGTTTATTTTTATATTACTGCAGTATTTTGCAGCTTTTCTAATGTCGTATTTATTGTTTCAAGCATTCAAATTGGACTTTGAAGTAAGTAAGAAAATTTGAAGAAATTTGTTTCACTCCATTTCAGTAATTTGTTAGTATTAGATTATACATAATATGTATAATAATATATTATATTATCGGCTTAATTCATAGACTGTTTTAAAACCCATTTTAGTTAACGAATGTTTTGTCCCTTTCGAATGACTATTGAATTTAGTTTGAGCGAAGGAGACAATAATCAAAATAGATTTTAAAACTGTCTATGAATGAGACCGTATATATTTATATAATAATGATATTAAATAAAATTAATTATTTTCTGAAAAAACAACTGTGCGAAGGCGACCAATTATGTTTAAATCGTAGCTATGAATAATTATGTAGGTATACATTTTTTAGGATGAGCTGTCTCCCGAAGATATGCAAGCTACATTCATAGCAGAGCAAGAACATCTGCGACTAGTGCAGCTGGGACTTAACAGAATGTCGCAAATATTCGACAGAGGTACACTATTGCGAAATTATATTTTTATCTAACAACTGGTTTACATGTTATATTCCATTTCAATAAGAATAAAAAAGGTATGATTATAAACTCATTTGCAAAAAAAACGGGCACCTAAGCAATGAACCATTTCAAATGTTACTATTGGTTTGTTGATAATTATATGTAGTCTTACTTTCACAATTTTGTAAATTAATAAGCAAATAATCGTTTTCGTCAGTATTATCATAAAATTTTGATAAAATTTATGGGTTTTAATGCTAAAGTTCACTAGTAGTGTATGCTCGCTAGTAGTGCATATGCTCGTGAAGTAAAAGTTAACAAATAAATAAATAAATAAATAAATAAATAAAAACAACGATTTAACAAAGATTTTTGTTTGTTTTTTCTTTAATTAAGGAAAAGCAGATAAATGTTTAGTATCGAGTGTGACCCCCTCTAGCTGAAATCACAGCTTGAATTCGTCTGGGTATGCTAGCGAGGATATCCCGGATACTTGCTTGCGGAATACGTTCCCACTCCGCGGTAATCACATTCTTCAGCTCTCTGATGGTTTGCGGAGCCGGTTGTACTGATCTCACGCGTCGTTTCAGAACGTCCCAGACATGCTCTATAGGATTGAGGTCGGGACTTCGAGCTGGCCAATCCAAACGACGAATGCCGACCTCTTGCACATACCCTTCCACATCGCCAGACCGGTGGGCGCGAGCGTTGTCGTCCATAAAAATTAAGTCTTCGCCTAAAGCGGCCAATGCGGGTTGTGCATGAGGAATTAGAACTTCCGTTATGTATCGATGTCCAGTCAGTGAGCTGTTTTCAGTGAAGACTAACTCTGTACGATCCATTGAATTTTTTCCTGCCCAAAACATAACAGAGCCCCCACCATAAGGTGTGATTTGAAAGCGTTCTCCTCGTCTTCGTAGCACTCGCCGACGTCGATCTTGACCGAACAGAGATATCCTGGCTTCATCGGAGAACAATACCCTATTCCAGTCTTCTTGAGTCCATGACTCACAATTTCGAGCAAACCTAAGCCTGGCAACTCTGTGCTCACGGAGTAACTTAGGGCCGCGGGCCAAGCGATGACTGCGTATATCGGCCGCGAGAAGCCTCCTCCTGACCGTCCATAGACTAATATGCACATTTCTTACTTCTTCGAGGTTGTTCTTAAGGTCCACATACGAAGACTTGCGATTTCTCAATGCGCGACTCACAAGAAAACGATCATCTCGTGGTTGGGTACATGGTTATCTTCCAGAACCAGGCTCAATCCTATAGAGCATGTCTGGGACGTTCTGAAACGACGCGTGAGATCAGTACAACCGGCTCCGCAGACCATCAGAGAGCTGAAGAATGTGATTACCGCGGAGTGGGAACGTATTCCGCAAGCAAGTATCCGGGATATCCTTGCTAGCATACCCAGACGAATTCAAGCTGTGATTTCAGCTAGAGGGGGTCACACTCGATACTAAACATTTATCTGCTTTTACTTTATTAAAGAAAAAACAAAAATCTTTGTTAACTTTTACTTCACGAGCATATGCACTACTAGCGAGCATACATTACTAGTGAACTTTAGCATTAAAACCCATAAATTTTATCAAAATTTTATGATAATACTGACGAAAACGATTATTTGCTTATTAATTTACAAAATTGTGAAAGTAAAACTACCTATAATTATCAAACAAACCCATAGTAACATTTGAAATGGTTCATTGCTTAGGTGCCCGTTTTTTTTGCAAATGAGTTTATTAAAATGAAAATTGCTACTCCGGTGGAGACACTCAACAGTTAAGGACCCTAACTATCGTCAGATACGACTCTATAAACGATAAACGTAATTATGCATTTTGTATATTAATGCTGCCTTCTATACTGGTAATTTGTGAATCATGTAAGTACGTAACAGCCATTGAGAGCCTCTGAACTAGGCGGTTGAGGTTCTGTGGTATTAATCAGCCATGCAGAAACGACATACTTTTGATTATTATTATAATTGGAACGTAATCTGTTTCAGTATCAGTATATGGGATACGTCCCGTACTGCAGGGCACGGGCCTACTCTACAATCGAGAGCACGATTGAGAGTGATTAGGCCAACATAGGCGTAAGGCACTGGTTACTGTTACTGGTGGTAGGTCTTTCATATATGAGAGAGAGCAATGTCTATTTCTCCCGCCAAATAGCAGTGTAAATGCACTGTTGCGTTTCGGTTTGAAGGGCATTGTAGCCAGAGTAACTACTGGACATATTGAGACTTAACATCTTATATCTCAGGATGGCGAGCGCAGTGGAATGCCAAGCATTGCCTTGTAATTCAAGTCTATTTTTGGTTCTGCTACTGTTCATGAGCGGTCGTACCACTTACCATCAAGCGAACGGCATGCTCGTCTCGCCACTCAAGGCAATAAAAAAAAAAGGGGGCATCCACCATTTTGTGAAGTGAAGTATGCACATTTGTGAAGTTTTACATGTTGCGCGAATGTGCGAAGTTCGTAGGCGGCTGAGGTTCTGTGGTAACAACCAACTATGCAGAAACGACAGACTTTTGATTATTATTATTGTAACGTAAATATTATTGAATTTCAGTGGAGAGTCGTTTCGAGGCGGAGATGAGCGACGTCCGCGAGGTGGGCGCGGCGCTGCACGCGCTGTCCGCGCCCGCCGCCGACCCGCCGCGCTGGACACGCGTCAAACGAGCACTCGCCGCCGCCGCGCAGTCTGTATATACGCACCTTATAGAGGATTCTCACGATGCAGATATCGCACCTTTAGAATTAGAAAGGCCTAACTAAAAATCTTATTTATTGATTGTATCTCGCATTAAAGTTATCGTTTTTATAAAAGTATTTCTAGTGATACCGTTTATTATTAACTTATATAATTTATTTCTTTATTAATTTATATTAATAAGCATCAAAATGAAAATTCTTACTGTGGAGTTTATGTTAGTTTGTCTATGAGTATTTGAGTTGTCATGACAACGTGATTATATTAAAATGGAATATACAAATTGTCACCTTATTTTATTACTTCGCAATATGCCCCGAAGTAATAGACAAACTAACATAAACTCCACACTTACGTTAAAGCGATGCCATAAAAACAGCTCAGTGGCGCCTCCATTTATTTCTACATTTATTTGCCAAAGTTTTATTGGAGACCGAATGTCGCTATCAAACTTCTTACATTATTTGTTCGCAGGATAGCAATGAAAAGCGAATCCACCAGTGATTCGGAGCTATCCCCTGAGGGTTACGAGTCGGAGGAGGCGAAGGAGCGTCTCGCGCTGGCTCTGGAGGCGCTGGCGGGCGGGCGCGAGCTGTACGCGCGGCTCACGCGCGGCCTGCACGCCGAGCGCGCCGCCGCCGCCGCCGCGTCCGCCGCGCCCGCCGCCGCGCTGCTGCGTGCCAGGCACAAGTACGCGCTCAGGTGCGCGCTGCAGGTATGGTATAGTCTTATAGTATTTATAATATAGAGCAGTCTTTCCCAAAGTGGGCGATAACGCCCCCTTGTGGGCGCTGCAGGTCTCAAGGGGGGCAGTAAGAGACCCAGAAAGAAAATGGGGGCGTTGTGTAGAGGCCTGGGGGGTGATTTGTAATTTTATTTAGCTAGGAGGCCTTTTAGACAACGACTGCATGAGCTCTCGACTCTTAACAACAACTTGTGAACAGATAAGAAAGACAAGAATATAGCATATTTTCAAGACCTAGAGAAGAAGCATAATACTCAGCCAAGTGTAGCAAAACTATTTTCGACGGCTGCTAAGCAAGATGACGACGGACTTCGAGCTTCGTACAATACCTCTTTGTTAATTGCTCAAAAAGGCAAACCACATAACATCGGAGAAGAGTTAATATTGCCAGCTATAAATGAAGTAATAACTACTGTGCTTCATAAACCGGCCGCAGATATTATCCGAAAAATTCCTTTGAGTAATAATTTTGTGCAAAGACGAAATGATGAAATGGCTGAAAACATTGAAGAATCATTGTGCGATCACCTGAGGACAAGTCAATTCTCAATTGAGCTCGATGAGTCCACTTTACCAACTAATGAAGTATTGTTGTTGTCTTACGTGAGGTTTATTAAAGATGAGAAAATATGTGAAGAACTATTATTTGCTAGAAATTTAGAGACCGATACAAAAGGCGAAACCATATTCAATATATGGAAAAGTTTTGCGATGAGAAAGAGATTCCTTTGAAAAATATTATTAATGGCGCTCCGGCTATGACAGGGTGCCATAAAGGCTTCATAGCGTACTTAAAAAATAAAATTCCAGATGTCCTTGGTGTACATTGCGTTATTCATAGACAACATTTAGTTGCTAGAAACTTAAGGGGGGAGCCTGCTTTAGAAGCATAAAAAAAATCGATATTTTCGAGGATTTTTTTTTGGGAAGGAAAGAAATATTTGATTGAAACGAAACTTTCAGGTTTTATTGTTATGTATTTCAAGAGTCTTCTCAAATTTTTTCATCAAAATATATGTATGTCTTATTATGCGTGGTACAAGCATTTCGCCGAGGCGCCTCGAGTATGCATGTGTCGTGCGGCGGGAAAGATGCAGGTCGCAATTTTCATCTGAAACTAAAAAACCAAAAAAAAATTTAATTTTCTGCCAACATTTGGAAAACCTCTACATTGACTTCACCGAACGATACCAGGACATTTTGAACTTGGAAATACCAGACTGGGTGTTGGATCCGTTTTCAAATGTCAACACAGCAATGTCACCTCAGCTGGAAGAAGAACTTATAGAATTGACAACAAACGAGGAAATGAAAATCAAGTTCAAAAATGGTTACCAAGAATTTTGGCTACGAAAACCGATCCCACAATTGTACCCTGGATTGTGGTCAATCGTTCAACGATTCTTGATAGTATTCCCATCGTCATATATGTGTGAACGTGGATTTATTGCTGTGACAACACTGCTTACTAAAAAGAGAAATCGTTTGCTTGTTACCGAACGTGGCGACTTGCGACTGTTCTTGTGCTGTTCTTGAGTAAATTGGAACCTGATGTCAACAAACTCATTAAACAGCATCAGATTCATCCTTCATATTAGTTTTTATATAAGGATCGATTATTTTAGTATTATTTTTAATAAAAGATACTCTGTTTTAATACTATAAAGTTGCGTTTCAATAATCATTCTTATTGGCAGGTGGAGCCCGTAAGAGTTAACTCAATACTCAATATCTTTATTGCACACCACATGTTATAAAGATGTTACAATTTTATAAAAAAGTACAATTGTGGACTCTGTTGGGCACGGCAACAATTTAGGAGAGAGGAGGAAGCCATAATGTTCATTTTATTTATAGATATATTTGGAATATTGTATTCTTAAAATTTGTAATAAGTGTACATATTTGTATTTAATATGCAATAACTTGAAACCTAAGCGCCGTTGTATGTTACCTACTGCGCTCAGGTTTCAAGTTGCGGGTTATAGTAAAAGTTTCGTTTAGAATTCTCCGTTAATATTCATATATAGGTTATAATAATTAATTAATTTAATTTGAAGTTATAGTGGTTTTTAAATAAGTGAAAAAATGGGGGCGCTAAAAAAATATTTATGCTCAAAGTGGGCAGTAGACAAAATAAGTTTGGGAACCACTGATATAGAGGGAGGGCTGTCATACATTCGCGTTGTGAAAAACGTAGATATTTTCTTATTCGTAATGTTGGTAGCGCTCATATTAGTGAAAATTGAATTAATTATTTAGCAATAAATTGCGATAAATTCCTTTGATAGCCGAAATTATTTATATTTAGCTATAATCCTTTTAAAAAGAGGGTTGAGTGAAATTAAATAGCCCTAAACTATTTATTCTTATTTTTTTCCAAGTAATTAATGTATGTTGCACAACCTGTTGAAATATTAGCCAATAGGAGGGCAGAAAAAGGTGGCCCGGCACCACCATTTTTATCTACGTTTTTGAAGTACCAGCGCTCCTTCTATATTATTTATACTCTAAGGGCCTTATTACTAAACTCGGATGAGCGAGGGATTTTTATGACACAAAAATCCTAATACCACACTATCTATTGTCTAAGTTTCACTTCAATAAATGTGCCTTATAATGATGACTCCAGAAACCATCCAGTTCACCCTGATAATGTCTCCTGATCTGGAAAGTTCTATAGCCACTACTACGATGTGTGCAGGAGGTGAGCGTGGGTCGCGCGTACGCGGTGAGTGCGCTGGAGTCGCTGTGCGCGGGCGCGCGCGCGGGCAGCGCTGCGCATGCGCGACTCGCGGCGCTGTGGGGCTCGCTGCATGCCGCACTGCGGTGAACACGCCAACATGTGCTCTACTGTACCGGTTCGCTGAAATATTCATAATATATCATACATTATCACAATCCTTAAACTACAGACTGTTTTAAAAAAAATATTTTTAAAGGAGGTTTGTTCAAAACTGAACATGTAAACCCATAAACTACAGATTGCGGCAATCTTCTTGAGAAATGACTATAGCGACAGTCGAATTTTAAATATATTTTGCGCGTCCAATTACTAACCACTCTATTTGACTTGGCTTCATAAAAATACATGTATTATTTTAATAAATATTTAAAAGAATGCAATTATGTAAAGTTGAATTGGTTGATAAGTACTTTTCCTCTATCGCACTGAAGATCGCTTCTCAATGGAAATTAACGAAGAACAGAATCAAAGTTAACAAGTGTGTAAGAAACATGAATAAAAGAATTTATTTTCATTATAAACTAGCGGCACGGCCCAGCTTCGCCTGGGTGCAAATACAGATTCCAGTCCATATTTTATTTAAAATCAACATGACAGCCGTTGTCTAAACTGCTTATCCAATTCCAATCCCATCCTGTACCTATTCTACTGTCCCACTTTATCCACCTTATATTCTATTCTATCCCATCTCTCCAGATTTAAATCATTATTTTGCTACGGAGATATCATAACACTGTTACTACTCCAACGACATTCATTGAAATCAATTAAAAGATACCATAGCTGACCCGACCACGCTTCGCTATGGCTTAGTTATTATATGATCAATATTATATTCAACTATTTAGCATAGCAAAAAGCCCGACCCACCTTTGTCTGGATGCATATATTTTTTTATTTTACTTCATATCAAATACATGTTATTTGTCGTATAAGCTCGTGTATAACATAACGTAGCTATCCTATTGTCCTACTCAATTCCGTCCCATCCCGTCTATTCAGTCTCTTCCCGATATGTCTCGTCCTTTCTCTTCATTATCTATCCTGTCTTATACCGTGCATTTACATTTCGTCCTATCAAATCTGTCAGCTAACTCAGTCCTCTCCCGTGCCTCCCACTCTATTATATCCCGTTTCTCCATATCCAAATAGTGTTGCTTATAAATTTTTGACATTAAACACGTTAGCGATTTTGATTATCCATGCAATATTCCATCCCTTATTTTACCCCCACTATGCTGTTTTCCCATAAATATTACGCCATTACTTTTTGTTAGTAATAAAGAGATGAAATATTAATTTTCATAGAAATAACTTCAGTGGTTTCGATTTTCTTCGACATAAAATTTTAAAATGTATAATATTTCTATCAGTGAATTATAGCGAAGGAAAAGCCACTGTAAAAATTCGTGATAAAAGTAAACATAATAACACGTAACACACACACACACACATAAACATACACTATTAGCACTTTCTCACACTGACACCCACAACTAATGTAATAACAATTATATTTAACTTGTTTCTCAAGACACAGGCAACGCCTAATTTGAAAACCCCTGCAATATTCTCCATATGTAAAATTGTTATTTTAATAAAGCTTTTTCATTTTCAAGTGATATTCTATTTTGAAAAGAAGTAAATCTTCTTACGTGTGAATATGATTTATTTAATTGTCCTATATTTATTTAGCTTCATAATATATTCTCTTTTGGTTACACAAAAGGAATTTCTGAACGCATGCATAAATATTTGACAACCAATTTAAATGTCAATCACTTTTTATTACTGTCATTAATTTACATCTTTAACCCCTCAACCGTCGGAACCTGAAGCCGGTTCCTTCCGGTTGCAAGCAATAAGCAACCTAATATCATTGAAATAGGGTCTATATTAATACGGCTCATCGGATTTCAAGCAAAAAAGCAACCTAACAACATTGAAATAGGGGCTATTTTTGAATCAAGGTCAGTAGGCGGCGCTTACGACAGGCTAAGGGTTAAAACCTTAAATACGCCATTAATCGTATATTATGGATATATGTTGTCGATTCGAAACCTTTATTTAAATACGTTATTTCATTTGAGGGAAGAATTAACTGTATCGACGGGATGAACATGAAATGTTTGACAGTTACGAACCCATGAAAATTTTGTATAAAAAAATGTTAATAAGCTAATAGAAACTTGGGAAACCGGGAACGTGATAAAAAGTATCCTATGTCCTTCTCCTGGTTCTAAGCTACGTCCCCACCAATTTTCAGCCAAGTCAGTTCAGCCGTTCTTGAGTTATAAGTGGAGTAACTAACACGACTTTCTTTTATATATATAGATTACAATTATTATACATCACAATACAATAATTTTGACCCAAAGTTGTGCTGGTTACCACACAATAGTGGAAATAGTGTAGACAACATTATCATAACATGTAACTTAGTTTTAAGTGATAGTTCACGAAGCCCTGATGTAACTTGTTTTCATACTTATCTCGCTCAATCACACGCTTAAAGGGATTTGTTAAGTCTACAGTTATTTACTTTATAAGAAATCTCGCAATAACTTGGACGACGAGCTCAACATTCCTCGAATTTTAAAAATGACTGAGTACAAATTTTTGCTCATATTACATAACTTTAATGTTAAGAATTAAATAAGTGTAATCTCTAACTAAACTCGATTGTATTTTCGTAATTATAAATAACATTCCAAATAGCATAATTATTTTAGGATCTAATGCATAATTATATGTTTTTAGGAAGTATTAGATTAATTGTTATGTTAAGGACTAAGTTGCTAATTAATACATTACATTCTTAAAGGGACGTTAATGCAATTACTGGTTGGATAAAAGTATCATTAGATTTACAATCAAGAACCACTTTTGGTACCTTGAGGCAATATCGAATAAAAGAAGTAATTTATATAAGGACCAATAGTAATAACATTGGATTAATCACGAGTATAACAATTAGCATAATATATATTTGTTTAATTGAGCACATAAATTAAATCATACTCCTCCCAGAATGTCTGAAAAACCTCTTTTCCTTCCTCGACCATTCCCATTTTATGTTGGGTCGCTTGCCTAAATGTCTGCGCCAAGTTGTTCAGTCTTCTGTTATCGGCTTAAACTGATATTTTCGCTAAAATTTTAGTCATACTGGTCCTTCAGAGGCAGGTCGACCATACCCTTTTTTGGGTTCTGGAAGGCTCATAGCTTTTCTGACTACAATTTGTCTCTGCACAATACATCACTAAACCACCTTAGGCGTCTCTCTATGAGTTTCTCGGGCACCGGAGCAATTTTTTAAATACCTCGAATATACTAATTTGGAATCTTATTTAGCTTTATTACCCCACTCGAGTATCGATACATTTTAATTTCTGTCGTATTCCCAGCATACGACAGAAATTAACGGATTAATATAGTAGGGCCCCTGTGTTAAATGCGTCTCTTTAACCGACCGGCATCCAGCAATCTACATAAAATTCACAATTACAATACAATAAAAAGTACATTTTTAATCTAATTTTAAGATTTTTATACGTGTCTAGTTTTATGTTGGTTTTAACATGTTTTTGGAATAGTTTTGGTAAAAGATATTGTTAATTACAGAGTGTAATTATTATATATTTTATTTGTTTGTTATTCGTATATTCTATCTATGTAAAGTTTAAATGAATTTGAATAATAAAATAATTATTGTTAAAACGTTTTTTTATTTCTACGTCGGATATATTTTTTATTTTCGACCATAAATAATGTCCATCATATAGTATTTTAGCTAAAGGGTTATATAGTTGTGATAAATGATGTTGTGTAAACATCAGCGTCTAGTTTTAGTAGTGGGTTATTTAATTTATACCGTATACGTATAGTATATTTTCTTTTTTGTTTACTCTATGTTTCTTTACGATGATCAATTATTACGTAATTTAGGCGTAATGATACACTGAGTTTATAAACATTGCCCATTGTCATCAGTAGCCCTAGAAAATCCGTATCGACTTGGTAGTATCGTATGGAATGTACCAGTTAGTGCTCTGCCGAACTCCATAGCAAATGGATGTGCTTATTTTCGCAACTTGGCTATGTATAGCCACTGCTGAATTCGCAACCGACCTTGCTCACATAGAAGCCTTCATTCAACAAGAGAAATACCTACTCAGAAAGAAGTATCGACCTATTTACCATATATCGGCCCCCGGTGGATGGATCAACGACCCCAGCGGATTCATTTACTACAAAGGACAATATCACGTGTTTTATCAGTATCATCCGTACAATGGAGCGTGGGGACATACACGGTGGGGTCATGCTATTAGCAATAATCTTGTGGATTGGGCGCATTATCCTCCAGCACTCATTCCTAAGGAATACTACGATAAGCATGGATGCTTGTCCGGCTCGGCGGTGGTGCATAATGGATATTTAACTCTATTTTACACCGGAAACATAATTTCCAATAATAAAACATTTCAAACTCAAAATGTGGCAATTAGCAGTGACAGCATTGTTTTTCAGAAATATCTTTATAATCCAGTTATAAAGAAGGGTCCATTTGGATCGGTAAATTTCCGAAACCCTATGGTATGGAATTACCATAATAGGTGGTACATGCTATTAGGCACATCAAATGATAAATTGGGACATTTGCTGCTTTATTCTTCTCCGGGTTTGTTCAGCTGGGTGCTGAATGGTACCATCGCGCAATCATTCGGCGATATGGGGCACATGTGGGAGAACCCAGATTTATTTCAAATAGACGGCCAGGACATTTTGATTATGTCAGTGCAAGGTATCAAAGCTGATGGATTCAGATTCAAAAATTTGTACCAATGCGGTTATGTTGTGGGAAAATTTAACTATGATACTGGAATGTTGGAGGATTGTGAAGTGTCTACCG
Source organism: Hyles vespertilio (assembly GCA_009982885.2). Lineage (NCBI taxonomy): Eukaryota > Metazoa > Arthropoda > Insecta > Lepidoptera > Sphingidae > Hyles > Hyles vespertilio. The sequence goes on from CM042820.1 coordinate 14,601,465, forward strand.
ACACGTTCAAAGAGCTTGATTATGGCCATGATTTTTACGCTGCCAGAACCATATTAGCACCGGACGGGCGCAGATTATTAATTGCCTGGATGGGAATGTGGGAGAGTGATTTTGAAGAATCTAGATACGGTTGGGCAAGTTTATTGACTTCAATACGCGAGGTAAAACTTTCATCACAGGGAAGAATTCTCATGACACCAGTTAAAGAGCTTGTTGAATTGCGCACTGAAGTCTTAGAAGACGCCTGGTACATTCCTGGAGAGGCATTTAATGCAGGTACCAAAGCATTTGAACTGATTATAAATTCGACTACGGTCGCCTATGATGTGATTGTTGCGTTAGAGTGGCGTGGTGAACAGCAGTATGTCATAGGGTATACTGCAGACCGAGGAAGCATAACCGTGGATCGTGGCGGAAGAGACGGAGTAAGGAAAACGGATTGGTCGCCCAGCGGACATATTCATTGGCGCATCTTTGTAGATTACAGCTCCATAGAAGTATTCTGCGGGAATGGTGAAGTGGTGTTCTCAAGTCGAATCTATTTGAAGAGACCAATTCTAATCAGGATCGGAGGTGATACGCAACTGCACGTCATACAATATGGTCTCAGACGCAGTATCGGTTACGATAGTAAATTACGAAAACATTTAATGGATCATGTTATAACCAAATTTGGGTAAACAAAATAATAACACTAAAATCATGGTGACATGGCTAAATAAGCAATGCTTACAATTTTAAATAGGTACTCTAGGGCCCGGCGCCCATTATCGGCATCGGCAAGGAAAAGGATCCTTCGGCATCCTACATGCAAGCGCACACTATCGGCAATTATGCTTTGGCATGCTGTAAAGTTCTTAGGGATGACGAGGCGTCCTTAAGGATGCTGGATGCCGCACCGTCCTGTAGCTTGCCGAAGCGTCTCAATATCGTATTTGTCTTCATAACAGTCTCAGAGTTGTTACAAGCTAGTTGTCTGAATTGTATTGTTAGTGTTAAGGTTTGGTACCACCGATCTCAAGGGGGCAGCACTTTCCATACATGCAAATTTTACTATAGAGTTGTTACTCTTCTCCATTATACTTACTTTACTCTTTGGTGTTGTGTGAGTCAAATGATGCAAATGGCGGATGCCTCCCCTCGCCCCGCAGGGCAAACTATCCCCCGAGTGTTGCCTCGGCGCCGGTGGCGTACCGAAGGTTGCCGAAGGATGCCGAAGCATCCCGAAGCATTCTCAAGGCTGCCGATACACCAGCCTCAAGCATACCGAAGCGGTATTTTTATTATTACGACCACATATCACGGAAATTTCTACTTTATTGCCATTATGTTATAGTACATTGCTATTTGCCACCTAAAATCCTCAGTCGTACCGATGCCGATAATGGGCGCCGGGCCTAAATGATTATTAAGATTACCTAAATGCTCTTTCAATACATATCCACTTATTGTTTGATTCTTTAAAATTATGATTGCAGTTCCGGATTAAGTAAGCACTGGGCCTTTTATATACCTCTATTCGACTCATACAAAATCCATAACAATATGGTAATTAATTATTTATTAAAGTATCTTAATTCCTAAGTAGTTCTGAATTTTTTTATAGATGACGCCATTTGCGCAGCTATCTTATTGATGAGCGTCATTGAATTCGTCGTCGCTAGCAACAAAACAGAAAGATTAGTAAAAAAAATATATTAAATAATTCTTATCACCGATAAAGTAATATATTATATATTTTGGCTTTTATAAATAAATAAATATTTTGCATTTCAATTTCAACGTTGTTACGAAAAAAATCTAATAGATGGCGCAATTTCGATTAGATTTTTTTTATATAGATCAGGCAGTTTATTATGAATTATAACTTCAAAATGTGATTCTTTTCTTGGAATAATGTGACATGGCAGCTTGTTCGTTTTATAAATAATATGTGATGAGATTTTACTAATGATTCTAAAAATAAGAAGCATTTTTCCATTGCTGTTGGTTCTGGGGCTAATGATGTATGAGCATAGAGTAATGTCCTTTGGACGTGTAAATATTTGCACATACTACGATACAATACGATAGTTTATTAATTTTCGCTGTAAGTGAACTTGGTCATCAGTGTTTTTATTTATGTGATGTTTATTAAAAACTTTTTTCGAGGTTCACCGAGAACGTTGTTTTTTTAAATCCTAAACACTACACATGAAAATACTTGCTTATGACAACGATCATAACATAAATTATGCAGCACATCGTATTTGGGAATAGTACAAATACTTTGAATTTCAAAGTATTTTTATTTATACCATTATGCTCCATATTCACCACATAATATGGGTTGAATTTTTATGCAAGTATTTTCAAATATAGATGCCGCTATACGATTATGCGTAAAGAACTTGGAACACTACACATAAAAATACTTCCATAGAAAAACGATCCTTAGATTCATACTAATAACAAACACAATCGTATTTGTGAATAGAAAATAATTTGAAAGATTTTTTTTTATTTATACCTTCTTTGCTCTATAATCTATATTCATGATGGAATACGGGTTGAATTCCTATTCAAGTATTTAATAGACACCGCCGCGCCGCGTCTGCAACGTGAAGGGTTCCCGATTCATATTAACAAAATACTTTCAAGTATTTTAAAACCTTTTTTTGTTTGGTTTTGGAACCAAGTATTTTTACGTACTCGTACTTACTAGTATTGCAAGTATACTCGTAAATCTCATCTCTAGTTGCGTCGTAGACAGCAGGCCCGTTTAACTCGGGCTTAAAAAGTAACCCAATTTTCTTTCTCGCTTTCTCATATGCCGTTTTCGCCCCATCTCTTTCACTTTTATGAATGTGTGCGTGTGCCGGCGTGCGCTGTCGCCGCCATATTGCCGCCATATTTTTCAACAGTCGATTGCTGTTTAGTTTGGATTTGCTTATTTTATTTTAATTGCATGTTATTTCATCTGTTTTGTAACCAGTAACGTAAATATTTAACAGTACAAACGTGATATAATTTGGTTTGTGTAAATCGTATCTAAAAACTTGTGATTTACGCGATAATTAATAATTTTAGTTATGTGTTTTGTTCCCGAGTGCACAAACGAAAAAAACATAGAAATATCTGTGCAGCCTTCACAAACAAAATATACAAACACTTTAATAAGTGAACAGCTATGTTGGCGGAGCAAGAAATACCAAATTATTGAAATTATTGAAAAACATAAATCTAACCTCATCTGACATAATTAAGGTAAATATAATAATATGTTATTCCGCTGTGACCCTATTTCTAGTTTAATCTGCTACAGGAATATAAGAAATAACAATAAGTTGAAATAAATACCCATTAAAATGCAGATTTATTAGATCTCTGAACATGTGATAAGGTTAACTTTTTGTTAGTGTCTAGAGTTGATGGATTATGTACCCTTACTCCTCTCATTCGTACTCTCGACTGTAGAGGAAGCTTGTGCTCTGCAGTGGAAATTATAAGTCGACCCAGCAAAGTACAGTGCAAGATTAAAGCTATTCATCATCATCATCATATCAGCCACAGGAAGTCCACTGCTGAACATAGGCCTCCCCCAATGATCTCCACAATGACCTGTTGGAAGCGGCCTGCATCCAGCGACTTCCTGCGACCTTAGTCAGATCGTCCGTCCACCTTGTAGGCGGGCGTCCAACACTTCGCTTGCCTGTACGTGGCCTCCACTCGAGAACCTTTCGGCCCCAACGGCCATCGGTTCTACGAGCTATGTGCCCGGCCCACTGCCACTTCAACTTGCCAATCCTATGGGCTATGTCGGTAACCTTGGTTCTCCTACGGATCTCCTCATTTCTGATTCGATCTCGTAGGGAAACACCGAGCATAGCCTGCTCCATGGCTCGTTGAGTGACTTTGAGCCTTTTAATGAGGCCCACAGTGAGAGGCCACGTCTCGGTGGTTAAAGCTATTGGTATAGGTATTTCCAAGTTCCTAACATATTAATGTATAATTATCAGTTTTTATGGTTATATGTATCTAAAGTCAGGAAAGCAGTCAACTTCAACAGATTGTGCCCTTATAATATTTATTTTTTTATTAATTGTTTTATAATTTCTAGGCTAGACTCGGGTGAAATTTCCAGTCCAAGCAATTTGCAGGCAAATGTGTTCATCGTTGGAAGTACAAAGAAAGTCTCTACTATGTCTGCAGGATCACTTTTTGTAGACTTATATGTTAATATTGGTGAAGGTTAAATCACAACAGAAGTAATTATGTTCATTAATAATCTGTATATAATATTTATACTTCTTGATATAATTAAGATTCTCATAAAATGCATTTGCTAAAGATTTTGGTTATATTTTCAAATTCAGTGCAATGCAGTTGCTTATAAGATTATATTATAGACCTATATTGTGCATACTATAATAGTAATAGCATTAACATTCTTTAAAATGACTTTATTTTAAACATATGTTCTGCCTATTCCTTTAATATATTATAATAATTAATCAAAAAAGTTTTAGTATAGCTATCATGCATTTAATGTGTTCCATGATTTGACTAATTATTTGTTAATTGATAGCTTATTTTAATTATGTATGTCTTGTTTTTGCTTTTCAATTTCTCCAAAAGTAAGCCAAATCGCTTTGTTATTTACTTAATGTCAATTGTGTCTTAGATAAAATTTACCAACAAAGTAATCTTGTGCTGTTTCATGGTATTGTAAAATATAATTTGCAATTATTAATGTTTCCATTTAAACTTTTATTTGTCAATGCATATTTCAATTCTGTAGTCATGTTCTTAAATTTGGCATTGTTTTATTGGTCCTAAAATTAAGAGAATTTTAAGTGATAAAATTAAGAGATATTAACAAATTGAAAATGTTTAAATTAATCTGAAGATATATAAAAAAGTATTGGAGGTTATAATATTCATTAGGATAAAAATGTTTAAATAAAAGTGTTTTAATATAAAAATATAACATCAAATAAATCAAAGAATATATTATTGATTAAAGGTTTAGAATTATAACTTGGTTTTATTTGTTATTTTCATTTTGAATCCATAAATTTGAACATAAATGCATGAAACCCAAATATAAAACCGGTAAATTTCCGGTAGTAAAAATCGGATTACTGAAAGTATAACGTACATCCCTAAATATTTCAAAATCGGTAATTTCGGTAAAGTACCGATTTCAGATCAGCTCTGGTGGGAAACGCATCTAATATATATACGTATAAAGTACGAAAGAGATGGCTCAAATACGATGAACAAAATTCTTTAATACTATTGGTCAGTGACAAAATTATCAATGAAAAGAAAGAAAGATCCGATGAAGATTGAATGAATTATATATGTAGAAAAGCATATATGGTTTCGATGTGTGAGTTTTCATAACGTGTTAAAAAATTTGTATGGAGTTAGCCGTCTGTATTTTTAGTCGTCTGTGGTAGACAGCTGACGAGTGACAGTCGACAAATGTCAAAATCAGTTGTGACTTGTGAATTGTGATCTACAGTTGTTTTCGATCGGATCGCGGCGGGTGAAAGGTGAAGGGTATCGCAACAGGATTTAGTTATCAATGAGTTCATTTACACGTTGGTGCCAAATAAGCTTTTAATTTCTGTGTGGTTAAAAAAATATTTTTGTAAACATTTATTTTCAACAAAATCCCGCCTACTCATAACTGCACGTCTAAATTCATTAATCTCGATTTTCGACATACGGTTATAAAAATGGGTACGAGAATAACGTCTTTTGCTGTTGCTATCTTGTGTTTTACTTTCGTTAACACAGATAAAGCTGCGTTAAAGTTTTACCAGGAAAAGGTAAGTTCATGTTTTATTTCTTTTTACTGTATTATAAGTTTAGTGCAATGACAATTAGTTAGTCAGTTTACTCAAGGTTTTCAGAACATTATTTTTAGAAATTTTATAATAAATATAATAAAGTATAACATTATATTACATTAAACAATGATACTCTACAAATATTTTCTGATTTAAGTAATACAAAATAGAACAAAATAAGTACTCTTCTGTGGAAAAAAAAAACTAGAGAGGTGTCAAGGGACACCCTAATGGAATGAAGTTTCTTTTCCATTAATTAGTGAAGGAATTGTAACAAAATTTTAGTTCTCTTAAGTTATAAAAATAATACCTTTCATTATTAACAAAATATATAATGTTATATAAACTTAATCAGTAAGCTAAATAGTAATAATTGGCAAAGATACATGAAGGGTTGAGGATTGACAGCAGGATAACAAACTAAAATTGTAAATAATAAATTTATTAAGGAGGATCGAAAATCAATGTATTTCGGTTTTATTATTTTTTTTTTAATTATATGTCACCATCAAAAGAATCATTTGGGTATCACCATCATTATGTTTTTTTTTTCACATATTAATGCAATTTATGTTTCTTTTGTACCAATTTGATTTATGACATTTGATGAAAATTAGAAATTGTCGCAACGTTTCCCACTTAATTTTGGGCTTCAGCATATTCTTAGTTTTTACTGTAGCCGTTAACATATTAATATGTATTTGGATATTTTATTGCCTCTATTAGAGTTAAATAAAATGTATGACATCATTTTCAAATAAAGAAATTAAAAATGATTGTCAAATGTTTTAAAGTGTCGTGCCAACTTTTTGTGAGATTTTTTTCCGTCTAGCCCCCTTTCACAACGCGCGATAAGGAACTTCGTTCCAATATTAAATAACTATTGTAAACATTTGATGTAATTAGAAAGCTTCTTTAATCTCGCCTTATCAATTTATTGAACTTGTGATAAGGTGTACTAGATTTGGCTATGATTAATTTGCAGGGCCGTCTTTACCTATCATGGGGCTCTGGGCACAAAAGCATTTGGGGCCCTTTCGAAACATTAAACAAAAACTAACATTTATCAATTATAATCATTTTATATCGAAGTTATGTATCAATCTTGTCGGAATTGTCCCTCTCAAAGTGATAAAAAATGGTTAATAAGTTTTTTTATGAAACAATGTATTATTTGCAATGTTTTTTTTTTCAATTTATATGGTATTGATCCTTAGCAAAATAATTTCGTTTTTAATCGACTTAAAAAAAGGAGATTATGTATTCGATGTGTATGTATGTAATTTTGTTAGAGTTGCACAGTTTTTGGATATTATGTTAGTCTATACCAGCGCCCGAACACGAATTTCAAATTAAAAAATGTATGCATGTTTGTTTGTTCACGCATATTTCAAAAAGTATAAGTCGGATTTCAAAAAATATTTTTGCTTTCGATTAGATTTAGTCCAACTTAGGAGTTGTATAAGTTTCATCAAAATCGGTTACTTAGTTTTTGAGATAAAGCAGGAGTGTCCAACTTTTTTCAATCCGCGACGCGACGCGACTACTTTTTTGTCTCAGCGTCCTAACCTAGATAGGTAAGTTTTGATTACTACAACAGAACTTAAAAAAATAAGAAAAAGAAAATAATTTAAAAGAATTAAACCGTCTACAAAATTGTAATAAAAAGATAGAAATAAAATTAAAATCTTTTAATAGATCTAAACTACCTAAATAGGCCAACCATTTTTTGAGGTCGGTACTGGCCTTAAAGTTTGAGATCAGCGGTGCCCCACGGTTCTACTCTCATAGTTCGTAGCGTGATGTTATAAAGCTTAGTAGTCTAGCTGGCACCGACTTCAAAAAATTGTTAGCCTATTTAGGTAATTTAGATCTATTAAAATATTTATTTTTATTATCCGTAATTAATGAGACTGGACAGGAAAGGATGTAACAGGACGGGATTTTTTTATTAATTAAATCTGGAAAACGAACAAAGAGGTCTCCTGACGGTAAGATCACTGCCGGTCATGAATATTCACAAAGCTTGGTTCACTCACTCACTTCTAGGGACGGGATGGATAAAACACAGAACGGCAGTCACGTTTAGTTTACGCAAAATAATAGGTTTCTAGTGTGGATAAGATTCAACAAGTATCTGAAATAAATATCAACAGAACTCCCGAAAGAAACCACTACTTACTACTCGTATTATTTGTAACCAAAAAACCCAGCAGGATTCCATAACTCTTCAACTATCTAGAGAGTCAGGGCATGAATTAGAATCCCCGGGCGATCTCTCGTTTCACAGGCGTCGTAACGTAAAACCGACTACGCCACGGAGGCTGTCAAAAGTTTTTATATAAATAATATGTTGCTGATTTGGACTGGATTCATCATTCAAAAAGGATCTGCACGTGGGCGGAGCCAGTTTGGTCCAAGTGTAGATATACATAAATAGTTATTGACAATAACTTATCCATAAAGATATCTCCTCTAAAATATTGGTACCGTGGTAATTATTTTCACAAATTTTAAAATTAATTTATATAGTTATTTACTTGTCTTACTGGTTATTTTTGAACTGATCATCGGAAATCTAGTTTACATTTGAACGAATAGATCCTATTTTTTAAACATCATACAACAGCATATTATAATCTCACCATTGAATATTTAGAGAATAAAGATTTTCCACTTCCAAACCACAGCAAACCCAAGGACGTGGTAATAGAGAAAATATGGAAATATGCATTAAACGATTGTGAAGCAGTACATCTGGTGTACAGAAACCACGCTTTACAGACGTAAAAAATAGTAAGTAGTATCTTAGGAATTATTTCGATTATTTCATATTGAACTGTTTTTTTAAGTGCCCGTGGCAAAATCATCGGATGGGGCCCTCCCTTACTATAAAAAGCTTAACTATATAAATTCCATGAATAATTATCCAAGAATTGGTAAACAATCCAGCGAACTGTTGATTGTATCTTACTAATTTTACAAATCAATGTTACATTCCTTCTCTGTTTACGGCATCTCGGGCCGAGGACCTCTTCAGGCCTGAGGCCTTTCAAGCTCGAGGCCCCCTTGGACCGGGGCCCCCTACCTTGGTGTTGTACAAATGTTTTTATTATGCATACAGCATACCTGCAATATATAATTACTATTTCTGTAACAGTGAACACATTTATAGCATTTCACTTTTAGTTTGGAGGGATCTCTTTTAGGATGTGGAGTTATATTATCACTAATCTACTGAAATAGATGATGATTACTTCTTACATTTTCGTAAATATACGTACATAGGTGATAGCAGTCGTGAAACGTGTGAGTAAATGTGTGAGGAAAATTTTCGGCTTGTCTTTTTTTTTACACTGGCTTTTCTTCGGGGCCCCCCTGAGGATGGGGGCCCTGGGCACGGGCCCCGTGTGCCCTTAGTGTAAAGACGGCAATGTTAGTTTGTCACAGATATGATGTCTGCCAATTAAACCCATTACTGTTTTATACATACATACATAATTGTCGGCAGCCCCAGATTAATCTCTAAACTGGACTGGGCCCAATTGCCAAGCGTTGTTTGCGAAGGTGTTATCATCCCTTACATCGATACCGTGAAAAATTTGGGTCTGAACATAGATAAATGCCTCACATGGGGTCCGCAGATTCGTGAAATCAGTCGGAAACTCTTTACCTCGGCTAAGTCTTTGCGACGGTTACACAACTTTCTACCCGTTGCCACGAAGATTTCGCTTGCGCAAACACTCCTACTCCCCATCCTTGATTATGCCGATGTTAGCTATCTAGATCTCACCGAGGACCAACTAAATAAACTTGAGCGCCTTCAAAATTTCTGCATAAGATTTATATTTGGTTTACGCAAATATGATCATGTTTCTGAGTTTCGTGCTAAGCTCAAGTGGTTACCTATAAGACTTCGTCGGAATACTCATATACTGTCTCTTCTATACAATATTTTGTTCAATCCTATCACTCCTTCTTATCTCAAAGAACGTTTTCTTTTTCTTCACGAGTCACATACGAGGTCCTTGAGGTCGTCTGAGAACCTAAAGTTGAGAATGCCCGTCCACACCACGACATTTATGGATAAATCATTCAGTGTTCAAGCTGTTCGTTTGTGGAACGCACTTCCTGTTGTGGTGAGGCGGGCTCAAACACTGTCATCATTTAAAAAACGACTAAAAGAACACTACCTTTCTCTATAAACAGATAAACCGATTAGGACTATTTCCTCTTATTGATGATATTGGTAATATATACATATATATGTATATGTATGTGTATGTATGTACGTATGTTTATTTGTCTATAAATGTATATAAGTATGTATATGTAAAATACTTATGTATGTGTATATAATATGTATGTATATGTGGTATGTATATATATAATGTATTTATATGTTTTTTATGATTTTATTTGTCTCCATGCTTTCGTTATCTTTATTTTACACTGCCCTATCTTTTTTCCTGCTCATATATCCATCCCATGGTTGTCTGGTAGAAATTGCCTTAGAGCGATAAGACCGCCATTTGTACTTTGTTGTTTTGAATTATCTCTAAACTTTTATTCCTTTTTATTGTGTACAATAAAGAATTAAATAAATAAATAAATGTAACAATACAGTACAGTAGTCATTCAATCTTTTCAATTTTATTATATATTGTTAACTAAGTTACCTTAATATTTCGATGATGAAGTTTCTTTCGGTTTTTGTGGATGGTTACTGACAAAATAATAGCACAAGAAAAGATTATGTTACTTAATATTGTGCAAAATAAAAACAAAAAATATACCTAACTGATAAACCTTTTTTTATTTCAACCACTTGTAACTATATCTTATATTTTTTAGAATTTCCATGAACCTCAAGAGCTCTCCGATGACAAAATTAAAGACATAGCAAAATTGTCAGACATGGACCACTTCAAAAAAGTATTAGATGAAATTCTCATTCCAAGAGTTGTTGGCACACCGAACCATGAGAAAGTTGGTAATTTCATAGTGAATGAAATGAAAAATTTGGGCTGGGATGTGACAGAGAATGTCTTCCCAGATCAAACACCTGTGTTTGGAACACTTAATTTTAGGAACATTATAGCAAAATTGAACCCTAATGCAGACAGATATCTGGTTCTTGCGTGCCATTATGACAGTAAATACACCAGAGAACATGTTTTTGTAGGTATGTACCACTCTTCATATATAGACTCTTGCCCTCATCCAAAAGGGATATGTATATTTTACATACCCATGTCCTTTTTGTTTATTATTTTGCAGCTAAGGCTAGTTCTGACTTGCCATTTATGGGGAATATAGTTTTTGATCTTGGCATTTCAATGCGCTCGCCACCCAGAGACATAAGATGTTAAGTCTCAATATGTCCAGTAGTTTGCAATGTCCTTCAAACCGGAACACAAAAGCGCATTTACATTGCTGTTTGGTGGGAGAAATAGACAATTCCGTGGTACTTAGCATCATGGCCTCTCACATAGTAAAGACATACCATCAGGGACCTATCACCACCACCTACGTACTTAAGTTTTCCTTAAATGCTCTTTTTCTGCATATTTTTTCATCTGTTTCATATGAACAAATCCTCAAATTCAGCACTATAATTTTAACAATTTATAAGTTGCCCTACTAATGCCTTGCTTAGCTACTTTATTAATTATCTTCTATAATCAAGCACATTTATCATGTACACAGGTGCAACTGACTCAGCTGTGCCCTGTGCTATGTTGATTAATCTTGCCAAAGTGATGTCAAGCCAACTGGACAAAGTGAAGGACAAGAACCTGAGTCTTATGTTTATATTCTTTGACGGCGAGGAGGCCTTCCGGCAGTGGGGGCCTAAAGACTCCATTTACGGCGCCAGACACTTGGCTCAAAAGTGGGAAGAGACCCAATACAAAGATGGTGCTAATGATCTTCAAAGAATTGTAAGTAAATAATACTACACACTAAAATATATCTATAAAAAAATGTGCATGCTTCAATGAATTCGTATGAGATTATTTAAATCTAAAAACTTGCGCTTGGATTTACCACTTTACTAACTAACGGGAAATAATATTGCAAGGACTTAGTGTTAGGTTTTATTGGGAAATGCTAGTTTAACTTCACATTTAACTTTAACTGTTATCTAAGGCGTTTAGTTATTAGAACCGGACTTATCACTCCCTTATTATTACCCACAGACATAGTAAATATTCATAATTTAAAATATTGTTGAATAACTGATAAATGATTGTCCTATATGTCAACTTCTAGTTGTTTATATCAAGCAATTATTTTGATTATCTTGTTTTTTAATTGATACAAAACTATTCCATAGATATTTTAATTGGAATGAGTCACTTATTTGTTACGTATAATATTATTTTTGTTTATAATTTAACGCGAAAAATGTATAAAAACAACTGCAGCTAAAAAAATTCGTGCTACAAGTGCGTACAAATTAGGTACCTATCTATTGACGTCAGGCCTCAGGGTTCAGGCAAGCAATCAACCGTAAAATCTCAAGCAACTAACATTTCTGCAAGTTAATGCATTATCCTACGCTGCGCTTTCCGCTACTATTGCGCGGAAAGCGCAGCGTAGGACGTCCACCCACAAGGTGGTCAGACGACCTGGTAAAGGTCGCGGGACGTCGCTCGATGCAAGCTGCTTCCAACAGGTCACTGTGGAAATCATTGGGGGAGGCCTATGTTCAGCAGTGGACTTCCTTTAGCTGATGGATGGATGGAATGCATTATCAAAGTATTTTTATACTGGCACATGACTGTGTCCCCCAGTTCGAAACCGAATATACAGACGGTAAAACCGAAATGCGACGCACTAGCGTTAGTGTGATAGTGAGTCAATATGGACAATATTTAAGATGGTTTTTCCATCGTGGCGCAGCTCGTTAAAGTGGTCTTTGCCCGGATATGTATTTGAATAGCCTACAAGAGTACAAATATAAATAATTACACTTAACAGTCATATACATACATAGTCCTGACCCCACATTAAGAACAATTAAGTCTCGTGTTGGAGGTATCAGAAACAGAAACTTTTCGGTCTCACAAACACCCAGACCCGAGACAAATACTAGTGGGCCTCACAATTATTTGTCTTGGTGCAGGGATGGAACCCGCGGCCTCTCGTCTCACAGTCGGCGTCTAAAAACAAATGTGCCACGAAGACTGTGAAATTACAATAATAATGTTATACAAAAAAGATTGTATGTTTATTAATGAAACTCCAGTAAAGGAAGCATCGGTTAATTGTGATGCAAGCTATGTCCGATGGCACAGTAAACTTTAAGACCCATAACTACTGAGATAACTGAAGTTATCAAGCTGTTATTGCATAGAAAATTTAATATAATAGCACTATCTGAGTTTAGATACACCTAGATAAAATACACCTAAAGAGTAAATATTCCGTACCTCTCAGCGTTATCTTTACTATCTGATTATACCAAGATTAATAATTCTAGATCGTCTGCTTATTTTTTAGTTTCGTATAATAGACAGGTTGATCGAGATGTTATTGAATCGCGTCACTTGGGGCCTTATTAATAAACTCGGATGAGCGAGGGATTAAACTTTAGCCGAAAGCTTTAAAATTTACTAATTTATTTTGACCATTCTTTTAACTTTTAAAATCAATGGATTGTTAACAGCTGGTTGCACCAAATCACTAGAATATTTACACTTTTCGTGAACTGAACATCAAATTCTATCAATATTCAGTACTTATTTGCAAAGGCATGTGAATTGTGTCAATTAACAGCATCGTATCAATAAACTGCCATTCATGGACCCAAACAACTTCATGTTTTTACATTTCATAATAGTTTGAGTTAGGTACATTTTTTTTTACTTTTTAGGATGTCCTAGTTCTTCTGGATCTACTCGGAGCGCCGGACCCGGTGTTCTTCAGCTATTTCCAATCGACGGAGAAGTGGTACGTGCGACTGGCTGTAGCGGAAAATCGCTTGGCTGAGCTAGACCAGTTCGAAGGCTACACCCGGGGCAAATCCGAGCAGACTTACTTCAGGCTCATGAGCTCCGGAGCTGTGATCGAGGACGACCACGTGCCTTTTATGAGACGAAGTAAGTTTTATTTTGTTTAATAATCCAAAAAAAGGACCAACGTTGTACTCACAGTTGTAATAACTAGCAATGTAGTAAATTATGCTTTTTAAAATATGATTCAATAGTTTTCCTTCTTTCTATTTCCCTTCAAGCCCTGTCACATGGTAACTAGCTCTTTGTTCGTATGGCTTGAGGAAAACTGCAGAGTTATAAATGTAAAAAGCGTAAATACTTTTTTTGTCGTATCGTAAATCCACTTTATTTTGGGAATGAGTCTTCAATAATGTTAAGAAAATTAAAGCATAATAATATACCGGGTATCTCAAGACTGCTACCGAAAACGAAGCTGGGTGGTAGTTTTAGTGACTACAAACACAATGCAACTAAAAATTTCGCATAGAAACGCGACAATTATTTTTTATGATTTTTTAAACATCGTCATTTTTGGGTGGTAAATCCATAGTTTTTGCCAAAGTAATAATTTAAACACTTTTATACCTTAGATTAGTTATAAATAAAAGGGTATACACTATTATTTTAGGAAAAAATGTATTTACAACCCAAATATGGCCATAGGAAAAAAATAACAAAAAAAATTGTCGCTTTTTTTTGCAACTTTTTCTGTTGCATTGTGTCTGAAGTAGCTTAAACTACCACCCGGCTTCGTTTTCGGTAGCAGTCTTGATTATTATACCCTGATACCCTGTATTATAATTTACAATCTTGATCATTCTCGTCAGAGGCTAGTCTTCTATGGCGAGATCTTAATTATAAAATTTGACAGACAGCCCACTAATTCCTACTTTAACTTATACTATGTTGTCACGGGGAATGTCGATAGTGAGTGATCCGTCTGGTACCTAATCAGTTATTACACCTCATGATTCACAATCTAAAGGCTGAAATCAATAAATAATCTCGATGACAAACAATCTTGAAAATAGACCAATCGGCTAAAAGATTTATTAACTCGCCCACATTCAGTTTATTTACGGACCCACCCTTAGATAGCAATCGGGTCGGTTATTAATTTCTTCCACTGGTGTACAGTGTACAATGTATTATTTTTATCTCTAAAGAGAAAGTTTGTGTGTTGTAACTTATGCTTATTCTATTTATACGGCTACAATTATTTATTTATCATTCTTACACAAAGTGTGAATGAAACGAAATTTTATGTTTATCTTATGATTTCCATTCGAAACATTGTTTATTTATAAAGACTACATTTGTTGTTAAATAATTTTATGTCGTGGAATTCTTGGCATCGTTGTATATTCTTCTCAAACCACAACAAATATCGTCACATTATACGTACTAACACCTAATTTATGGCCAAATAATGTATGTTTGTAGAGAAAATATTATAATAATAAAATATTTAAGCGTAGCTATATGCTGCAATACAATTTTTAACAATGACCTTGTTTGCGTGAAATATACAGTTCTGTTATTTTGTATGATGCATTATAAACTACTTGTGTTTGTAGGACAAAACTAGCATTCTCGATTCAGTCACGTAGGTTTTTGTGTTTATCAGACATCAATCAATTGATTATGCTGTTCATATTTTTTAAAATCTTTTGTAAGGTCTTGTAAGGCAAATATTAAAATCTAAAGTCCCTATTGCATATTTTGTCTTTTTTTACTAGGTACCTATATTTTTTTAGCAAATATTTTAATCAAAACTATTGCATATTGTGACCTTAATATTTGAAAATATTTCTGCCTAACTAGATCATTTTGCATACTCCGGTTACCGGAACCACTTCCTTCACAATTAAGGTAAAACTTAATCAGACTTCTCGATGTAAAATAGTAATTTATTTTTGGCAGCATTTCGATGCGATCATTGCTATCTATGATGCAAGTATAGGTATTTACTGATAAATCTGTATCAGCCCATATATACGTCCCACTGCAGGGCACGAGCCTCCTCTACAATCGAGAGTGCGATGGAAAGTGGTTAGGCCATATAGTCAACCACGTTGGCCTAGTGGCGTACTTATACATATACTTACCATAGAAATTCTTATACTTCGCTATGGTATGCAGGTTTCCTCACGACGTTTTCCTTCACCGCTATAGTGATAAATACTTTGCAAAAATCAATAATTACAAGATTCTTATACGCTATGTATATTATTCTATAAGCAGGTAGGTATATAAATTTAGCAAAAAAAGTCGGTTTTACGGGCGAAGATTTTACGTGACGTCTTTTTCTCGGTAGAATATTTATTGATATGAATATAATTAAATTGCACAATAGGAACAAGGAATTGAATGAAAATAAGAATTGCACAAATTTTAACTATAGAAATATATTTTGTTTACTAAAACATTGTACATGTAATGACGAATCTAAGCACTCCATATTTTCACTACAGACACAGCTGACGATACTTTAACCACACGTGTGAACTTGTATTGTGACGCTTTCTTGTTTTTCCAACGCCAAGAACGTTCGAGAAAGACAAAGACAGAGACACAAGCATGCGCCGATTCAATGCGCCTAATTCTCTAGTGCTGCGCGCGCACCGTTACGTTACCGGGCGTTACACTTTTTCATAAGTGACTCCCAGCCGCAACCTAATTTAAGACGTTGTCACGTCAATAAGAAAAATCGTATTTTGCCTGCTCTCGATTGTCGAGCTCGTCAAGACGATTCCTCTGACTCCAAACACGGGGGGTTTACTTTAAGAAATGACGGAGTTATGCCTGGACAAATATTTTAGGGGAGAGAGGGAGGAATTTGGGGATTTGGTTGGGGCCAATCTGTAGAGCTCACCGAGCCGGTTCCAAAGATACCAAACTCGGTGGGTCTACGATCTATATTGGCCGAGATAGGATTGGGGGGGGGTGAGGTAAATTTTCGGGGTGGGGGTAAGGGAGGGGGGGGGGGAGGAAGGTTTCGTGGGGAGGCTAACTTAAATTAATTTTTTGGAGGTAAAATATTTTTTTTTGGGGGGGTAATTTTTTGCGTAATTTGGGATTTCTGGCGGGGTCAATTTGTAGCCCTCACCAAGACGGTTCCGAGGATACCAAACTCGGTGGGTCTACGACCTATGTTGGCCGAGATAGGATTGGGGGGTGAGGTAAATTTTCGGGGTGGGGGTAGGGGAGGGGGGGGGTAGGTTTCGTGGGGAGGCTAATAGGCACTATTTCGGAATAAGGCTGGGGGAAGGCAGGGGGGGGGCTATGGGACAATTTTGGAAAAAGTGGGTGAAACTGAAAAATAATTCTCTAGTGCTGCGCGCGCACCGTTACGTTACCGGGCGTTACACTTTTTCATAAGTGACTCCCAGCCGCAACCTAATTTAAGACGTTGTCACGTCAAAAACAAAGCTTAGCCCAGTATAATTATTAAACCTGTGACATGAATCGTAATAAATTGATTTGAAGGTTGTAGTCGATTTGAAAAGTGACCGGAGTCGAGTGCCGAGCACGTGACCTTGTCAGTTGTGGATAAGGATCCTAGTGTCATAATCACTTCATTATTCATTATAGACGTACTATGTTACTGAATAATCTTGATAGACTATTGTATTGATAACTATAATCTAGCAAATTGTGGTAGGTCTCTCATATGTGAGAGGCCGCCCGAAGGCTCTGTTGTGTTCTGGTTTGAAGAAAATTATGGCCAAAGTATCTAGTAGATATATTGAGACTTAACATCTTATCTCTCAGGATGGCGAGCCCAGTGGAATACCAAGCATTGCTTTGTAATTCATTCAGTTGGTGACTGACCGTATTAAGTATTAGTACTATTAAGTATGTATTAATCTTCGTTCCACTGCTAGGCATGGATCTCTTCTATGATTTAAACATTTAACCTTAGCCTTCCAACTCTTTTAATGCTGATTGATGAACTTTAAATACCTATCTAAACTTTCTTAATGAAACTCATGTAGGGAACAACTCATGGGTATCTCAGTTGTTATGGTGATTTATATTTTCTACCATAGTTGATATTAGCGATAATCTGGGATCTCTAACTTGCGAACTCATTGCGCTGGGAACAAACGATACGAATTACGAAGTAAATAGGCACCTATTCGCAATGTAAATTTTTGTAGCAGATTAGCTTACTATTATTATTACTTCATTATATTATATTATTACTTCATATCTATGTTGATAGGTATTCTTAAGCATTTGTAAAAACATATTTTAAATACATCAATATGCAGAAACATTGGAATAATGGTATAGGTATATCGTCTGTGATCCGTATGGAAATTAAATAATAGTTTTTATGAGTTTTTCAAAAAACATTCAAGACACGTGTTTCTCTCTGTATTGAACGCTAAAAATTAGTTTCGTGTCTTACAAAGAACACTTATCAGTGTTATGTTTTTGACAAGCGTGGTACGCGTAATAAATTCGCAGCTCGTGACGATTTTTAACCGAAACAAATTTTATGGCCGTTCTAGTAATACTACAACTGTAACAAATTATGTTTTAAGCCTAAATAGTAATCATTATGGTTCATTATATATAACGTGATACGTTGACACAAGATATTTTTGGTGAAATCTGTGTTTTGCTCGAGTAGGCACGAAATTCGGCGAAACGTCTTTCCTCTATCATCACATCATATTTTGCAGGATTCAGGGATGAATGACCTCCGACCTAACCTACCTAACTCCAACTGTAATGTTGAATTTATTTATTGAATGCCAACTAGAGCTATATGTATAGCGTATGATTATTATTATCACATGCAAGATAAGATTTTCAAGATACCTACTCAAGATAGGTACGACTACTGTATGTAAATTATATCTTTTAAATCGACTTCTAGAAAGGATTATGAATTTGGTGTATGCAATTTTGTCTGAATTTCATAGATTTAAGATATGTTAGTCCGTACCAGTTTCTGAACAAGTGTGCCAAATTTCATAATTGTATGTATGTTAGTCCACGCATATCTCAAAGAGGATAAGTCAGATTTCAAGAAATATTTTTATATTAATTAAAGTTTTATTTTTATTTCACTATATTTATTACAACTTCTAAGATTATTATTATTTCTAAGACTCATTTCAAAACTTGGCTATACACAAGAATTGTAAGTATATAAGTACGTATACATATATCTGTGGTATCATAGTCAGTATCATCTACTTAACATAATTAAAATGACCAATAGCTTAGTTGGGAAAAGTAAGGATTGCCGCCGCTATTGTTGGTCTCGGGTTTGGTCCCAGGGAAGTCAGCTCGAAATTACGTGTGTGTGCATAGTTAATTATCGTCCGCCAGTGACGGTGACAATATCGTGAAGAACCTGCATACATGATCGTTCTAAATAAATAAAATGATAATTATGTGAAAACAATTTTTTAAGTGAGTGGAATGCCTCTCAATGTAAAAGAGATCGGAGATAAAAGGCGAATTTTATGTAGGTTTCATATTACATATTTTCATTAGGTTCTTACAGCTCGTAAAAGCTATTGAAAGAAAATCGCTACCTACATCATAATTGTCCAAGTATTGGAATAATGATTCATTTATAAAATCTCCATTATCAGGTTAAACAGGAAATTAATATATTAAATCACTACATGTTCTTGCTGGACAGAAATATAAATATTGCAAATAACGTGAGAACTGAATGTAATAAGATAAGAGCCTGATTTTCAAATATGAAATTCCGTAATCTTGATATGTTATCAAAACATCCATTTCGGTTTGATACAATAATATCCATTTTAAAATATAGAAAGTGCTTTGTTTTTTTACATCACGTCTTTCGATGTTACAGAAACTATTATGAACCCATCATTGGCGTAGCCACGGTGGGGCAGGGTGGGGCACTTGCCCCACCCTGGCTCTGGCCTTTAAGGTACCTAACCAAAACCAAAAAAATAAATACTGTATAAAGTATACAGTATTTATTTAGTACAGTATTTAGTAGTAGTGTGTATAAAGCACTATCTATGGATAGATATAAACTTCTTAATTGACTGTTTAACAATTTCACATACTCCCAGAGCCCGAGCAGCTGAAGTTAGGGACACATATTTACATGGATGATAGATTTCGTAGTGAAGGAAGGTGAGCAATAAGAAAATGTTTTGGTCTATTCAAATTATACATAACAGGGTATATAAAGATTGCGACCGAAGACGAAACCGGGCGCTAGTTTTAATGACTATAAACATATCCATCATCCATTAGCCAGAGGAAGTGCACTGCTGACCATAGGCCTCCCTCAATGATTTCCACAGAGACCTGTTGGAGGCAGCCTGCATCCAGCGACGTCCCGCAACCTTTACCAGGTCGTCTGACCTTATAGGTGGAGGTCCTACGCTGCGATTTCCGCTACGTGGCCTCCATTCGAGAACTTTTTGGCCCCATCAGCCATCAGTTGTATGTGCCCCGCCCATTGCCACTTCATCTTACTAATCTGTTGGGCTATGTCGCTTACTTTAGTTCTTCTGCGGATCTCCTCATTTGTGATTTCGAAATCGTAGAGAAACCCCGAGCATAGCCCCATAGCTCGTTGAGTGACTTTGAGCTTCCTAATAAAGTTCATAGTGAGAGGCCACGTCTCAGTGCCGTATATAATCACTAGTAACACACAACTATCGAAGACTTCCGATTTAAGGCACTGAGGTATTTTGGACGAGAAGACGTCGCATAGTTTTCTGAACGCTACCCAACCGAGTTGGATTCGACGATTGACCTCTCTCTCGAAGATGGACCTGCTTAACTTGTCCTAAATAGACATATTCGTCTACAACTTCAAGGGTCGAGCCTGCAATTCCGGTGGGCACAACATGGACATTCGACATGATTTTCGTTTTGTCCATGTTCATTTTATTTTCAATTGAGGTCTTCGAGCTTAGTGCTAAGGTATTCCAGCGATTCTGCCAATACTTCAATATCGTCGGCAAATCCAAGGTCGTGCCAACCCGCACTAGGCCAGCGTGGTGGACTATATGGCCTAACCACTCTCAATCGTACTCTCGATTGTAGAGGAGGCCCGTGCCCTGCAGTGGGACGTATATGGGCTGATACAGATATACTCGTAGTTGATGTTAATGCCGCATCCTTTCCACTGTAAGAGCTTAAAGGCGTTTTCCAGCGCGGCACTGAACAGTTTCGGAGATATGACATATCCCTGTTTCACGACTTTCTGTAGTGGAATATCCTTCGTACTCTGATCTTGTACACGGAGGGTCATAGTGGCGTTGTTGTATGTACCCTTCAACACTTCGATGTACCGATAGCTGTCAATGTGGGACCGCTGGAGGGACTATAGTAAAGCCCAGGTCTCGATCGAATCAAAGGCTCATCTCGTAGTCCACAAACGCTAAACAAAGCGGCAAGTTATATTCCTCGGTTTTTTGTACAACCTACCGAAGCGTGTGGATGTGATCTATGGTAATAAAGCCTTTTCGGAAATCGGCTTGTTCGGGAGGCTGGAACTCATTAAACCTGCGTTCGAGACGATTTGTGATGACCCTCGAAAACAACTTATAGACATGGCTCAGGAGCGAGATGGGCCTGTAGTTCTTCAGCAAAGTGTTATCACCTTTTTTGAAGAACAGTACCACGACGCTCCTGCTCCATGCCTCTGGCGTTGAGCCCTCGAGGAGAACGGAATTGAAGAGCCTCTGAAGGACTTTTAGTATCGGCGTTTCGTCCGCTTTCAGAAGTTCTGAAATGATTTCGTCCTCACCCGGCGCCTTGTTGTTTTTAAGTTGCTTCAGGACCGTCTCAATCTCTCATAGGCTGATGTTCGGGATATCATCGCTAAAGTTTCGAATCAATTCAGCCCTCGGGTCTTGGGCAGAGCTAACAGCAGGTTCGGCAAACGAGGTGTAAAACTATCTGTAGAATCTCTCGATCTTCCTTAGTACCTCTGCCCTCGTCGACACTACGCGGCCTCTGTCCGTCTTCAAACTAGTCTCTTGTAAATACTTTGGAGCCTCCGTTCCACTTAATTATATCTTTATTGCTCATAGTATTGTGAGCACGTACATCGTGCTGCAAGGAATTCCAGATCCGCCGAACGGGAGACTACAGCGCCATAGATCGACGTTTGGCCATGAGGTCAAGAGTATGGATCGAGAATTTTTGTGGTCTATCGCTACGGCGAAGTCTAAAATACTTAAATCCCACCATATGGACAGCTTCTACCAAACTACTTCACTTTTGACAATCAAAGCGATTTGTTAGTTCAAGTTGAAAGCTCTCGGGGTTTTGGATATGGGCGCGTAATGTCGGAGCGTTGACTTCATCAAGCGACGCCTTTCTAATTGGACATTGATATTCAATGTGCCACTAACCATTCGGTGATCACTGCCAGTTTTCATCCTGTTGGTCACAGAGACATCATTGCACATCCGTCTATTCCGTCCCGTCCCGAAAAGTGTCGCCTTTGAGGGGGTATTTGTCTTTTCTCACCACGCTTGGTAGGCGTGTTGGCAAGCGCAGTATGGGATTCGCGTTAATGACGCTGCTGCCCGTCATTAACCAAACCATTTTTCCAAAGGGAAGTTTAAGTGACTGCAGTAGCTCGGGGGCCGAGGTCGCGTACTCCTAGTACCTATACTAAGACAGGCCATGGTCAGTAGATAGGAGCATCCCTGACCACGCTATAAATACAATGCAATTAAATTTTTTGGAAAGAAACTCGAAAACTTTTGGGGTTTTTTAAAGATCGTCAAGTTTAGGTGGTAGCTATATAGTTTTTATTAAAATAATATTTTAATCACTTGCGTACCATAGCACCTTCAAAAATAAAAGAGTGTATGTTATTATTTTAGAAATAAAACGATGTAGTTGCCACATAAATAGGTCTATGGAAAAAAAATCGTCGCTTTTCTTGAAAAAATTTTACTTGCATTGTGTATGAAGTATCTTAATACCCTGTAGATCTACATGGTGCTATAGAGTATAACCTTTTAGTATGAAGAAAAACAACTGGGGTGAGACAACGGGCATAGTTTGCTACTTAAATATTATTTTAGACTTTTGCCCCACCCTGAGCCCATGGCTGGCTACGCCCATGGAACCCATGACTGGTTTGCTTGACCGCGTTCCGAAAAGCGTCTTTACGCTGTGTGTATAATTTTTCAAAAGTGTAAAGAATGCAATTTAGGCACTATGCATTGTAAAAATTATTGTGGGTTTTATCAATTTACATTATAATAATAATAATAATAACCCCCCCAGGGATTGAACCTTGACGCGGTGGGGGGGCTTAAGGAAAGCAGGAACTTAGACGAGGTCTGAATATCTAGACCAATATACCTCATTGTGAGTGATACATAATATAAACGCCAATCACATCTATGCGATCCTTTCTGAACGAATCATCCCAAACTACCCTTATATAAATGGAGCCAAGTCAAAAAAGATACAATTTACGGGGGTCGCCAGGGCGCACCTGGAGCCGGTGCTGGGTGCTTCAGTATGCGGGACACCGGTGGCGCTGCACTGAGCAGGCGGGCGCACGCCACACAAGATGCTACAGCCGATCGTCGCAGGTTGACCAAGCGGGCTTGCGACGTAGAAGCTACAGCCGACTTATCGGAAGAAGACACTGTATCTCTTTTCTCATCCGTTCCCTCAACGTGCCCTTCTTATATGACAAGGCGAACACCTACCTTATCCTCCATGAGCACGGTCGATGGTGTTGTACAAGATGTCGACTTAGACTCAGAACTTGCACCCACCGTAGACGTCACTCGTACGCGTAGGCGATGGACATCTGAAATGAATCAGTTTATCCTGCGCACTTACCTACAATTGACTTCCCTAGACACCGACAGAAAAACCTATCTCGAACCGCTTCATTTAAAGTTTATAGAAAAATTCCCGAACATGCAAGTAAGTCGCCAAAGAGTAGGAGACCAGCGGAGGGCTATAATTCGCAGTAAATTATTACCACAGAATGTCATTGATCAAATCTATAAAGATGTTCAAGAAGAAATCAATAGCTTACAATCTAGTACCAACCCCTCACAGATAAACATACACTCACAGACAGAGCCGACCCAAATAAATAATACACCAAGCAGTACCAACCGGTTAAGGTGCACGACTGCACAAAATGAAGCACTAATCCGGTCTTATTACCGAATCACCCATTTAGAAACTAATAAAACCGCATATCGTACGTTATTACACAGAGATTTTATCAATAATTTCCCATCCATGTCACATGTGTCGGAACAAAGAAAAGCAGATCAGAGAAGGGCTATAGTCGCAAACAAATATATTGCAGATGATCGTCTTCATGTAATTAGACAAGAAGTAGCTGAAGAACTGTCACTTAATACCAATTCTATCAACCATAACAGTAGTAATCCAGAATATCAGTGTATTAACGGCAACGAAACAATATCTAATAATACAGAAATAGATGATCACAATATAATTCTTGAACCCAGCGAAAATAGAGATAAAGAAATAGACGAAAGATTCCAACAAGCATTAGATTATTTTAAAAATATTGAACCTACCAGCAGAAAGTATATTCCAAAACAAAAGTCATCTAAAAAATTGGCAAAGATAATACAATACCTAAATAATGTTACACTACCTGAAAATATTAATCAAGACACAGACTTTAACACCCTCTAAACAGTTTTGTATTGCGCTGCATGGTCAGCAGCAAAGGCCAATGGGTCCAAAATTACTTTAAATGATCAGGAAAGGAGTGCCAACAGCCGCAAAGAACATAAGCCAGCTTGGCAGGTGCGATTAGAACGCAGAATAAATGACCCAAAAATAGGTAGAGTAACACATTTCATTAACGGCAATAGAACAAGAAAACTAACAGAACATGTTAAAGCAATAATGGAACAATATAAAACTCACACTACACATGAAGAAGTAAATACACAGCTGACACATACACTGGACACGCTAAAACAGAAACTAACAGTCATTGCAGGCCGTTTACAACGATATAAAAGTTGTACATTAAGAAAACAACAAAACAGTCGATTTAATAACAGCGAAAAACTCTTCTATCGTACCATTAGACAGGCTGCTACAAATAAAGAACCTGATAACATAGCGGATGATATAGATAATATTCCAAGCTCTGAAGAATTGAAATATTTCTGGGCAGGTATATGGGAAACTTCAGTAACTCATAATACACAGGCCCATTGGATAGAAGAGGAAAAAATAAAGAATGATAGGTGTACAGAAATGAAGTTTGAACAGATCCCTACAGAAACATTTATGAAAGTACTTCGTAACCAGCATAACTGGAAAGCAGCAGGATCCGACCACATACATAGTTATTGGTATAAAAAATTTACGTACCTACATCCATACTTGTTTAAATATATTAATGATTTTCTACAGGAACCAAATAAAATACCACCTTACATAACATCAGGAATTACTAACATGATACCAAAAGACCGAAACGACTCCATTAACCCTGCAAAGTATAGACCGATCACATGCCTACATTTTATAAAATTATTACCTCTTGCCTCTCTGAATTAATTTATCAGCACATAGATTCCAACAATATTCTGACTGAACAACAAAAAGGGTGCCGTAAGTTCGCGCAAGGTTGCAAAGAACAATTACCTATAGACACAGTGATACTAAAACATGCCCAAAAAACTAAAGGCAACCTATTCTCAATGTATATTGATTACAAGAAAGCGTATGACTCTGTTCCACACTCATGGTTGCTTCAAATCCTGCAAATTTACAAAATCCACCCTGATATTATAATATTTCTTGAAGAAATTATGAAAAACTGGACAACACGGTTAAAACTCTCTACTCCCACCAAAACAATAGAAACTGACGCAATTAAAATAAAACGAGGTATATTCCAAGGGGATTCACTGAGCCCGCTCTGGTTTTGCTTAGCCCTTAATCCACTCTCTAACATTTTAAACTCCACATCGTTCGGTTATCCCTTAAATTACACAGATGTTGACGAACCCATAAACTACCAAGGAAATACAACTAGGTTAAATCATTTACTTTATATGGACGATATCAAACTATATGCCCAAGACGAAAGCCACCTTCACCAACTAGCTAATTTAACAGAATTGTTCAGCAATGACATTAGGATGGATTTTGGTATCGACAAATGTAAGATTAATTCTGTAAAGTCAGGAAATAATTATCGGCACAATTACATCCTACAAACCGGAGAACAAATAAACTCACTTACTGAGCAAGAGACCTATAAGTACCTAGGATATAGTCAATCGTCGCAAATTAATTATAAAGCCACAAAAATAAAATTAAAACAACAATTTCAACACAGACTCAACACCATATTAAAAACGCAGCTTTATGCCCGAAATACAATAAAAGCAATTAATACCTTTGCCATACCAATACTGACATACTCTTTTGGAATAATAAACTGGACTAAATCCGATTTAAAAAACTTACAACGCACCATAAATACCTCAATGACTAGATTTCGTAAACACCATCCCAGATCATGCATACAAAGACTCACACTGCCAAGAACAGAAGGAGGTAGAGGTCTTATTGATATTGTGAATCTCCATAATAGACAAATTAGAACATTGAGAGAGTATTTTTTCAATAAAACATCATCCTCTTTACTTCATAAATCAATAGTACAAAACGATAGCCACTTCACTCCACTCAATATGAAAGACAGAACAGAACAGAAAAATGAACATTTGATAGACGACAAAACAAAAATAGATGAATGGATCCAGAAGTCTTTACATGGAAGGCACCGCCAGGACTTGAGCCAACCAAATGTCGACAAGGAGGCGTCGAACGCGTGGCTCAGCCAAGGCCAACTCTTCCCAGAGACTGAAGGATTCATGTTAGCTATACAAGACCAAATAATAGAGACAAGAAGTTATAAGAAATTTATTACAAAAACCCTTAATTCCGATACATGTAGAAAATGCAATAGTTCCCCAGAACAAATTCAACACATAACCGGAGCGTGTAAAGCAATAACCCAAACCGACTATAAGCACAGGCATGATCAAGTGGCTAGTATTATCCACCAGAAACTAGCCCTGAATTACAACATGATTGATAAGCCCCAGCCCTATTATAAATACAGCCCCGAAACAGTACTAGAAAATACAAAAATCAAATTATATTTTGATAGAGCCATTCTCACAGATAAAACCATTCCCTACAATAGACCAGATATCACGCTAGTAGATAAAGTAAACCACACCGGGTACCTCATAGATATAGCCGTCCCAAACACACACAACTTACAGACAACAATAGCAGAGAAATTAACTAAATACACTGAATTAAAAGAGGAAATTACACGACTCTGGCACCTTCGTAAAGTTACTATAGTCCCTATAGTTCTCTCCACTACAGGGGTAATACCCAAACAACTTCATTTGTCACTAAAAACATTAAACCTGCCTCCCAGCATTTATCTCCTGCTGCAAAAAGCTGTAATCCTCAATACATGCCGAACTGTTCGCAAGTTTTTGCAGACTGACTCCGATATGCCCATTACCCATTTAAGATCTTCGGCATCCCAGGAAAATCGCCCTGATGTACACTTGGCTTAGGCCCGTGTACTTCAGTTTACCGGAATTAATTCGAGCAAAACTATAGTCACAAAATAATAATAATAATGATGCCAACCTTTTTCCCGAAACCGAAGGATTCATAATAGCTATCCAGGATCAAATAATCAATACACGAAATTATAGAAAGCATATTATTAAAGACCCTACTGCTACGGATGATAAATGTCGTAAATGCCATAGAGACCAAGAAACTATCCAGCATATCACAGGGGCTTGCCCTACACTTACCCAAACTGATTACACTCACCGACATAACCAGGTTGTAAATATAATCCACCAGAAACTAGCCATGAAATACAATTTAATACCAGCTACTGACACGTACACGCCATATTACAAATACACTCCAAGTCCTATATTAGAAAATAATAATTATAAAATATACTACGATCGCGCAATACTCACGGATAAAACGATACACTACAATAGACCCGACATTACGCTACTAGATAAACTCAATAAAACAACATACATCGTCGACATAGCCATACCAAATACGCATAATCTTCAGAAAATTATAAACGAGAAAATTACCAAATATACGGAGCTCAAGGAGGAAATAACTAGGATATGGAATATGGAGAAAGTTTATATAGTCCCAATTGTTATATCTTCGACAGGCGTCATCCCTAAATATTTACACCACAGTTTGAAAATGTTAAACCTACCCCCAAATACTTATAACCTCATACAAAAGGCGGCGATTTTGAACACCTGTCGAATAGTTAGAAAGTTCATGCAAAGTGACAACCTAGAATCTGACCTTTGATATCCAATATTAAATGATGGTTACTTGGATTTAGCCCGTAACCCTCATAAAAACCAGCTATAGCTGAGTTTCTCTTTTTTTCTTTTTTTTTTTTTATTGCATTGAATGGCGAGACGAGCAAGCCGTTCGCCTGATGGTAAGCGATACGACCGCTCATGAACAGTAGCAATATTCCACTGCGCTCGCCATCCTGAGACATAAGATGTTAAGTCTCAATATGTCCAGTAGTTGCTCTGGCTACAATGTCCTTCAATCCGAAACACAACAGTGCATTTAAGCAGTGTTGTTTCACGGGAGAAATAGACATTACGGTGGTACCTACCCAGATGGCTTCTCACATATGAGAGACCTACCACCAGTAAACACAAAATAATAATAAACTTTTTTATTTCAAAAAAGAAAGACATACAAAACACTAAAACTAAAGTACAAGCAGTAGGAATACAAAATAAAATAGAGTTAAAGCGCAAGTGTTAGATTGAACTCTGGTGCCCAAATAAAGATTTAACTTGTGTTATGGGCACCAGGGGTTCATATCGTACATATATGGTCACTGTATCGAAGTCGCTTACAAAAATCAATGTTAATTTAGTCTACCGTATTGTCAATAAAATAACATATAAAGACTTATAATGTCTTATAATGTCGTGCCTGTAGCCAAAACAGTATAAGTATCTTTAAGTGTAAGTGTGAGTTGTGTGTAGTGTGAATGTGTGTGAGTGTTAGTGTTTGAGAATATATTATTATGATACATTAATCTTGTACAAGCCTTTTTATTCTGAAAAGGATCACAATATTTCATTGCTTTTTTCGAAAAGGAAGGGGTCTTGTAAAATACATAAATTGCCCGTTGAAAGTAAATTTACTTCAGCCAATATTAATAATCTATCTTGCTATCTTAAGCCCTGGTCTGTCGAAGCTACGCACAGCGTTGCGTTGCGCGGAATGCGGTGCCAAACTCGGTTTTGTATGAAAAACATTGACATTGACATGACGTTCCGCCGCAGTATGCGTCAGCCAGCGTCTGCGGTGAGGGGTCAACTAGGTGACGGGTAGACTGGTCTTTTGTGCTGTCACAGTGTGCGTCGGTGTAGAGGGAAAAGTGCGGTGAAGCGCGGGGCGGTTACACCGCACAACGTGCCGTCACTCTCGTCATTTCGTCGCGGTAAGCGTATTTGCGCAATGGAATTGTTTGAGGACAATATTTTTATCAATTTTCGTTTGGTTTAAACTTTCGTTTAGGCTGTGGCGCGTATATCGACTATATGCTGCCGCACAGTACGTTCAATACAGTTCACGCACGTTCCCAATGACAATGGCACAATATCACACCACGTAGGAATAAAATTTTAAAACCTTGCTTTGGTAAAAGATACAATTAAAAAGTAAAAATATTTTTATTTAATAAGTACAAGATATAAATAAACCAATAAACTGGAGTCAATTACATTTATTTTATTGTTATAAAAATGGAGAACGGAATTATATGTTAATTGTTCTAAGTACCTAGTACCCCATGCTTTTTAACAAAATATAGCAACGGAATTAGTTCGCAACTGATCAGGGTACAATTGGAGACGATTTATTAGTAGGTTTCTATATACATTCAGTCTTTATCCCTATTCGCAGGGCACTTTATCAGCCCATATACGTCCCACTGCAGAGCACGGGTCTCCTCTACAATCGAGAATACGATTGAGAGTGGTTAGGCCATACTATAGTCCACCACACTAGCTGACCTTATCCCTAATAAGAAATACGAAATACAAACAACAAACCCAATAAAAACATCAATCGTTTAAGTGCACGCAATTTTTATATAAGCCCGAAAAAGCAGCTACAAAAAATCTTATGATGAGTTTTGAATCAGCCCATATACATACATTCGTTGTATAATGGTTGTATATTATCGTCGTAGTTATTTACAAAATTCACCTGCAAGATATAATAAACTATCGCCGTTCGACACAAGTAGCACCACTCTCCTAGCACCTGGAGTGCATCATGTGACGACATGGTGCAATCTTAAATATGTAATTCCTCAACTTAGTATCAAGTTCTGTGTTTTCCCCTTTTTTCCATTCCCATTCCATTAAAACCCCCTCTATATATATTGTAATTTGTGCTACTTACACCTACGCATATATATTTTGAGCTCTGTGTTATAAATTCTGTTAAATACTAAAATAAAATTATTATTGTAAAAAGTATCCATCAGTATTGTTCCAGGTTTTGCTTGTGACAATTTTATAAGAAAATAATTTAATCGTTATGGAATTTACTTTTACCCAATTACGGTACGATCGATAACGATAATGTAAGAAAGGATATCTACATAAATCCAGTGAAATTTAATTTGATCTGACAATAAGTTGTTTAGCCGAAAAAGGATGTATTCAGCACACGTGTATTTCATTAGAATGATACGAACCACTTTTATCACGTATCAATATTGCGAAATTTGTCTCGTAAATATATATACCCAGTTTATTTAAAATGACGCACAAACATTTTTTTAAAGAAATTATATATATTTTCGAACATAAATTATTGTTATTTGTTGTCATGGAAATTCAAGTAAACTTCAATGCGAAATTGTCATAGTAACGTTGGTTGTCAATGAACGGTTCTCCCATTGGTCAACGGTTTTACGCACAGAGTAAAACCTATACGTGGACCACCTTTTTTGTTGTTATGTGAACTACGTTGCATGACGTCATTACGTTGCCGCTTACCGCAGTGCCGCGCGTATCCTTCGACAGACCAGGCCTTTAGGTTCGATCTCTTCAATAAACTAATCAAAGTCGAAAATGTGGATCTATCGATAAATCTTCGATGGGTCTATTTTCGTGATCAATCTTTAGATAGCGATCAATACCATTAATCGATATCGGCCGTTAAATATGTTCCTCATATGCAGCACAAGTGTTCAATGTGGTAAAATTATTTTTTTTCTATAAATATCCTTTTCAGATGTGGATATACTTCACGTGATACCATCTCCGTTCCCTCACGTGTGGCACACCGCCGCCGACGACATGTCCGCCATCGACTTCAACACCGTCGACAACCTCAACAAGATCTTCCGCGTGTTCACCGCAGAGTACCTCCACTTGTCATAGCGGTACACCTCAAAATTATGGCGCCTAATATCTTCCATTGTCAAAACATTACCTACCAGCGCGTAATTCATAGCTTTAACAACGATTTCGAGCATAAAATGACAGAAAAACACTTGACAACGGCCTAAATATTAATGCTTTTATATACAACGTGTAACAGGATTAATTCACAACCTCAGACACCCCAACTTTAAAATATTATTGCAATCATAGTTTATGCTTTGAAATCGTACTACCATAATTACAAAATCTTTTATTTATGAAATTAGTTATACCAAATGTAGGCACTTAACATGGTTACCTTACGAGTTACAAATAAGAGTGCACTACTACACACGCTCGCGGACACGCACACATGTACACAAGACCCATTCATACGAGTACCTAACGTCGAACGCTGCGCCGCCGACAGTAACAGCTGACAATAAACGAAATACAAATTACGTATGTAACTGATTACTTGGTGGCTTGGTAAACAAATTATTATTAATTTAATATGTAAGCATAACATTTGTGTTTTGACTATAAAATCTAAATATTTTACTTACAAGATATAATGCGTACGAACTCAACATAAGACAATATTTTGCATGAATCGGCTATAAAATATTATTAATTTCACTTCCGCTAAACTTTGTTCCTACAGGCCGGCAGGATACGGGCGTCATTTATTTTGCATTACTAATGAATAAGATAATAAGATAACGCAATATCTAACAACGAAGACTAGATTGGGAATCACAACACAAAAAATACAAAAAAATTAACTTACGTGTTACATGGCACTCATGCGGCGATTTCTTTTTAAAATATGTTCGAAATGTCCACCACCTTGATACACTTTCATGCACATTTGCGTAATTGTTTACGTAATTTATGTAAAACTTCAGTGTCACTTTTCACTTTTAGGAAGGCTACCACTATTCTACTTTTTAGTTCCTCCACATTAGTACTTTCACTGAAGTATACCGATAGAGATTTATTACGTCCCCACAAAAAAAGTCAAGAGGCGTCAAGTCAGGTGACCTCCTAGGTCACCTGACCATTGCACAGGTTCGCCGCGACCTATCCAGCGCTCTCCGAACTCAGCATCGAGATACTGTCGGACACTACACTGGTGCCGTGCCTGTTGTTAAATGTCCTGCATGCCAATGATACATTATCACCACAGAGTGCGGAAGTTCTCACCATTTCAGTGTATTCAATATTCGAATACCGAAAAGACATCGCGCGCGAAAGTTGTCGAAATATCTACTTAACACTTAAACACAAGTAAACACAGATAACTGCGGTGCACGACTAGATTTTTTTCACATTGTCGGTGCCCAATGCCCATTTAGGGATTGCAATAACGGGATATCCGACACACCGGGATTCCGCATACATTGTAGCAAAATTATAAACCGAATTTATTCACCATTTAAACGTTCCGCGAAATTATTTTTCATAGAAATACCTACTTGTTGTTTCTTTTCATAGTGATTTTGTTACAATTTAATTTGTTTCATTTAAGTGCATGTATTGCGCGGGATTTGGATCGCCCGGTCTTGCAAATCCCGGGAGTAATTTTTTTCGCGGCGCATCCCTATATCCTTTTGATGTACCGCCGCGCGCGCCGTCGCGTCGTTTGTCCGATGGATCAAATTGCATTAAACAATAGCTGCATCCTGCTCTATCTAGTTGTAGTTAAATGTGCGGAAAAGAGAATATGATAGTTATTTATTTTGGTAGCTTATTACGTTTATTCAGGCCTATCGTTGTGTGCGTTTAATTAATGATAGATTGCTTAAATAAACTTTATGACTATCGAAATAAAGTTCATTTTTGTTCATGATTTAGTTATTAGAGTATTCGTTTAGTGATTCATTTAAAAATGATCTTATGTCCTCAAGTTACGTTTCAATTTCGTTTGTTCGGAGTACTAAACGAAAGAGTGTTTGTAATTTACTTGGTCTTAACTAATTATTTTGAAAAAAAATACCTACCAAAAAAAATGTAAATATCGGTTCAGTAGCTGATTCTGAACGTACTACTTTCCGCTTTTACATTTAAATCTGTTACATGTTGTATATAGAGAAATGTATTTTGAGATGTAAATGACAGCGGATTGCTACGAGTAAGCTGGTTACCTTTCCACATTCTGTATCAGCCCATATACGTCCCACTGCAGGGCACGGGCCTTCTCTACAATCGAGAGTACGATTGAGAGTGGTTAGGCCATATAGTTCACCACGCTGGCCTAGTGCGGGTTGGCGGACTTACATACCATAGAAATTCTTATAAATCGCTATGGTATGCAGGTTTCCTCACGATGTTTTCCTTCACCGATTTAGTGCGTGGTGATTGACTATCAATACACACATGACTCCGAAAAGTCAGAGGTGTGCCCTGGGATTCGAACCCGCGACCACCGAGAACATGTAGGCAGCCGCGTCTAGTCCGTTTACCAACAGGCCACCACGCACTTCCACATTAGCTTTTCAATACTTATTTATGTATTTTTTAGTTATAATTTAATAAAATATAGTGAATTTAGCAATAGGTATTTGAAAATGACAATGCTAGAGATTTTTAATGACATTGATTACGTTCCGTTTAGTACTTAAGTTTTATCCATCGCATATTAGCCTAATTCCGGGACCGCACAATTTTTTATTTAAAATTTTCTCTTACTTCTTTATTCGCTTGAAAGATATACAACTTGAAGGTCTGATTCGATGCAATGAATTAATAATACCTATACTTTCGATATTTACAACGAGGAAACACTGCGTACCTTGTTATAGAATTGCTTCTAAGAATTTATCATTCCGTATATTTTGTTTTATTGTGAATATACTGATGTGCTCTTGAAAAGATGCATGAACTTTGTTTTTTTTTGGTTTTGGTAATGACAGTTGTTAGGTCTAGTAGTTTTAAGATCATTTATATGTTTTTTTCCAACGATTTTAGCTCTTGTGGCCTTATTGATGGCTTCCTGCATTTTAATCGGATCATTGACGCTTAGGAAATTAAACTTAATTATTTATCCTGTTCTGTTTTCAGTGCAGATGAATAGAGAAAGAGAAATAGGGTTGAAAGGGAATTTGTCGCCGGTATACTTACCGGTACCTGCATAATGTTTCGTAATTAATTGCTTTTTGTGGTTTTCACTATGCTTCGATATTTTGTAATTTATATTACTTTTTAGCCGCTGAATATTTATGTCGTGTATATATTTATGAAATAGGCATAATTTAATTATATTTAGTGCAACATTTTGAAGATTTCATATTTTCAAACTTTCAATTATTGTAATAATTTCTATACATTCCTATTTTACCTGCTCGAGTGATCAATGCAATTCAAGAAGCTAAGAATATTATTGTATTTAAAATACATGTAATGTAGATTTATGTGACAAAGATGTTCCTGAAATGTGGTTAATTTATGTTAGTTATGTTGTCGCATTATTTTGTAGAAATACTTCATTTCTAATTATACTGTGATGCAATAATCTTTAACAAATACCTAACCATATTTGAAATTATGTTAAACATAATGTCTGCTGATTTCTGTGAAAATCTGTAGGCACATGGTCGAGAAATCCAGTGAGAATTCATAATTTCAGAGATAAAAAACAAATCACAGTGATTGTCCGAAAATTATTGACACGCAATGTATGTATTGGACTTGCTAATTTGGTTCTTTAAGCAGTTGTGTATAATACAACATATTTGGTGAGATATGGCATGAATGATGTAGTGACCCTTTGTACAGGAAAACAAATAACCTTCGCTTTATTCAGAACGAGAGTTATACTTAGGTCAACAACTTCCTTGCGACGGAGTATTATACTTCCTATGATGTATTATTATTGATATAACTTGTTATAAAGGACTAACTGTCGGACCGGTTTTATCTAGATGATGATATTTTACTCCTTTTTCTTATTAACGCAATTAAATAAATTTGGACGAATCCATATTTTCAACTTGTAAATTTTTGCTCTTCTAACATCGCAGTGTGATGTGAAGTAGCTCATTAGCTTCCTTAAGAATTAAGCTATTCAATGCAAAAACGTGTTTTTAAATCTGTCTTGAAGGTCAAGAAATTAATTAGCGCGATCAAACAAGCTTTCTTGAATTAAAACGGAAACAGTTTAAAGGGTTTAACCTCGTTCACACACAGGTATAAAAAAAATGTCATTCTATAGATGTTGTAGAAAATTTATTACAAAATCCACATTCCACTAAACAGTACTTAATATGTAATTAATACGTACCTTCAATAGTGATAATAGTAAATATAATTATTTTTGAAATGTAAACAAAATTATCTATAATTATCGTGTCATTGTTAGACACTATTTATCTTAAGAGCCCATAAATTATGCAGGTGGCGCTGCTATTTATATATACATCGTGTATCTACATTCAAATGATATTATTTACATAATATATAAATAAAATGTTAATTGTTAGAATTTGTTTTATTTCCTTAATCTCAAATGAGCATAATGTCTGGATCATTATTCAATTAAATATTTTATTCTAAATTAAAACTGGAAAGAGAGATAGATGACTTAAGTTATTAAATATGTAGGTACCTATACAAAGTATACACTATACTCAATGATGAATTAATTATATTATATTGCACATCAAATATTGAAGTACATTGCGAAGATTTTATATTTTATTTTCATATAAAAAATTACTTAATTCAACATTTACATAATAATTTCATTAAAAATATCAATACACACAAAATGTGTTAGAAAAATGTCATACACTATTGTAAATTAATAATATGTTGTGATAAATTCATTCATTATACATCCCTTTTTCACATGCATATTTGGAAGCGAATTTCTAAAATAATAAAAATACCTCAAACATTATTGCGCAATGCGTAGTTGTCGCTTGTACACATAATACAATGGTTGTTCTCTCAAGCATTCTTTACACAACTGTACAAATGATAACTTGCATACAAAAAGCAATTTTCATTAAATTTTTGTTATTGAATGTCAATCGCATGAAATTACAGGAAACGGCAATTTAGCGTGCCCTCTGATGCATTCCAAAAGCGTTATTACGATATTGTCACCTTTTATAATGAACCATAAAGCTCCGGCGAACATTAGGCTAGTGACCCCGCCGCTAGCATCAAACGAATCATTTTGTGCAGAAATTAACCATATTGAAAACTATATTGAAGTTATTTCGATAATAAAAGTATATAAATGTATTTTTTGTGACTGTCACATACGTGGAAAGCTTCTTGAGTAACGGTCTAACCGGTCCAGTAGACAGTTTAAATATCAGTTTTTTTAATTGAAGTGAGGGAGGGTACCTGCTACCATGCCGACTTCTGTGATCTGCAGAGAATTTTAAAACAGAAAAAAATCTCGTTGCTAATAAAATAAGAGTGTTTGTACATAAGCACTAAAATCGATCTGAAAGGCATACGTTTCTGATTATTGGCCAGTTAGTGTTTCGGCACATTTCTGCACAACACGACCCGAATAAATACATAACTAAGGCGAATTTTAATAGTTTCCACCTCGTTAGCTAAAAAACATGAATTCATTTCAGATTACTAATATAGGTATAATAAGCAAATAAGATTCAATTAAGAAAATAATATCTCCACATCACCGGACTAGGAACACGCATTGACACACACATATTTTCTAAAATATATCTCCAACCACGACAGTTAATCATACCTCTTGGTATGTTGCATTTAAATAGACTGGTATATATTATAATCCATCATAAAAAATCATTTCCCTTAAAAAATACTATCTAGAAAAGATCCTTTAAATTTTCTCATTGCCTTTTCTTCCATTTCTTTCATATATTCATCAATACTTTTATTTTTATCTGTTTCTTTTTTCACAGGCGAAATAATTTCTTTTGCCATATTTACCGTTTCGGAGGCAGTTACACTTTCTTTGCTATCTCCACATTCTGCTGATGAATCTTTATCGCAGTTATTTGAAGTGTTTAAAATATTCTCTGTAAGTTCGACTTGCATATTTGTGCTTGTTTTTGCCTCAGTTTCACACTTTTCTGATGATTCATTATCTAAGTCTTTCATT
Organism: Hyles vespertilio; assembly: GCA_009982885.2. NCBI lineage: Eukaryota > Metazoa > Arthropoda > Insecta > Lepidoptera > Sphingidae > Hyles > Hyles vespertilio. The sequence continues at coordinate 14,638,927 of CM042820.1, forward strand.
TCTGTATCTTGTTCACTACATGTATCCACATTATTAACCTCAGTTATTACGCCTCTGCATGTTTCATTAGTTTTTGTAACAATTTCACATTTTTCTGATGATTCACATTCTATCTTTTTCATTTCCGTATGTTGTTCTTTACATGTATCAATATTATTATCCATACTTGTTACACCTCTGCGTATTTTATCAGTTTCAACCTGATGATCTATGCCCCCAACATTATCTAGAATATTTGTATTTTGTGTGATTTTTTCTATAATAGAAGTTTCCACGTTAGTTGCATCCTCAACAACTTTTCTTTTGATTTTTACACTTTCATCATCACTAGTTGTTGATATATCAGACATAGTAGAATTCTCGTCATTTAGTCTAATTTTCGAACGTTTTATTTTACTCTCACCTCGATTTTTATTTTTCCTAGATAGCCTTATTTCGGTATCGCCATCTTTATTCTGATTCTAAAAATTACAATATTATTTTAGTACATTTTTTTAAATATGAGATGTTTTTTAAAAATACAGTAGACATAACTATGTTTAATATCAACACATACCCTAAATGCTGTGAAGTCGTTATTTACTCTCCTCAATACAACATCTTGCATAGCAGCATCAATTAATATTTGTTCAGTTAGACTACCTGGCTTGGCTTTTTTCTCCAGTAAGATTTTCTCAATATTTTCCCCTTTGGGGTACAGCCATGCAAAAATCTTCCAATATGCAGTTAAATTTGTCTAAGAAGGAAATGTGTTGTAAATAAGTTTGCACTAATTTCAGAATTAGTGGTAGTATAACGAAAGATTAGACTATAAAAAAGCAATTAAACACTATTAGGGGATCTAAGAAGAAACAAAATTACTTTATATGATTTATATACAACAGAGTTGGGCATTATTCGAATGAATCGTTATCTAGATAATTATTCGAATGAAAATTTATTCGCACCAAAATTATTCACGAATGATTCATTCGCGAATAATTTATTAGTGAATAATATCCTCACGAATTATTTATTTATGATTTATTCGTTATTCTGAATAATATTTTTACTCGGTACTTCATATAGGTTGTGGGTCAGTAAGGGCCTTGATTCGAACCCAGGGCCAGTACTTACTCTAAATTGTGGTTTCTGTATTGGGTAACAGTTAACTGGGACTGAATTTGTTCTTAGTATGTTGTGGAAACCGTAAATTGCCAATTACGGTAGTGACCGAGAAATGATTAGAGGCGGTGAGGTAAGGTATGGAGGGAATTTATGTTTACTGGTTTGTTCTAGAGATACTAAACTTGGTGAGGTGGGTGAGGAAAGAACCATGGCGCAGCTATCCTATTTACTGGTCTATCAAAGGGAATGCCCATTTTTCATAGTGTCTTTGTCTAAGAACGAGCACTTATAAAGGGGTTCTTTGGAACTTATTTCAGAATAAGGGTATCTATTATAAGAAAATACATTAAAAATTATACCATAGTCTTTTTAAGGGAAGAAAATATAAGAAATCCATAACATTTTGACCTTATCTTTTTAATAATTTGACAATGAAACATTTTTTTATTGCTTTGTATTGCAAAACGAACATGCCGTTCGCCTGGTGGTAAGCAATAAGACCGCTCAAGAACAGTGCCAAAACCAAACAATACCTTGAATTACAAAGCTATGGTTGGCAATGGCATTTCACTGCGCTCGCCATCCTGAGACATAAGATGTTAAATCGCAATATGTCCAGTAGTTATTCCGCTAATGTATTTGGCTTTATACTTATTTTAGTTCAGGATTTTACTATTCCCATATTCCTCCGCCACAGTGTGAAATCAGCAGAGTCCATTTATTAACTTTACCAGAAATAAAAAAACTCAATCCAATAAAACATATTCTCGAAGGTAACAAAAATGTTCAATCAAACGTCAACTGTGTCATTTTGTAATGTACCTAGCCTTATTAGCCATAGCTATAGCCTAGATTAGTCGATTTAATGACACTCAAATGATAGATATTATGAAAATATTATGTTATTGTTTATCTGTTTTTATTTAAAAAGCCTTTTACGAATGATTAGTCAAAAACGATGTTAAATATTATTAACGAAATATATGTATATGAGTTTTTCAAGTGGGCATGGATGATGATTTGATTGATTCGTTTTTCTGTTTATCATTGTCCGCTTAGCCCACGATGGGCATTACCCATTGTATAGTTGCATCACACACTGTCAATGGCAAATATAAATTAGTGACGAAAACAATTTAATATTTCACGATAAACAATTCCCCACCAACAATAACAGAAAAAAATAGTGTATGTAGTCTGTGTATACATGTCCAGTTGCTATTATTCGTTTTTTAAAGTCGTTTTCAAATAAAATATGTACCGAGTTTAATACCAATTATTCGCTCGTTTATTTTATTCTTATTCGAATAACGAATAAAAAAAGTTATTCGTTATTCGAATAATTTTGGTTCGAATAACCTATGTTATTCTTTATTCGAATAACGAATAAAAAAAAATATTTATTCGTTATTCGTCATTCGAATAAATTTTGCCCAACTCTGATTATACAACAGATAGTAATCTTAAAATATTTGCTAGATAACATATTATTTCTCCTTCTAATAATATTCATAGGAATCCAATAGTGATTCATGATATGTAATTACTATTTACTAGCCACCCAACGCAACTTCGCACGGGTGCAGATAAATCTTGACTCTTCTTCCAATCAACATTATATATTATTTAGCATACTGTGTTATATTTAAACTGAATGAGACTACGAGGCGTTATAATGCTTTTCCAGTCCTGTCGTCCCTTTCCATCCCATTCTGTCCTGTCTCATTCTGTTCCATAGGTTCAAGGCATGCAATCCTGATATTGTATCGTATTATAAGCCCTATATTCTATCCCATGGGATGGGATTAAGAACTTAGGGTTTGAGCGTGAAGAAGTAACACACACGCAAACTTTCGTCTTTATAATAGGTCATTATATTTTTGTCTTTATAGAAAGTAGTATTTGTTTCTGTATCAGCCCATATACGTCCCACTGCAGGGCACGGGCCTCCTCTATAATCGAGAGTACGATTGAGAGTGGTTAGGCCATATAGTCCACCACGCTGACCTAGTGCGGGTTGGCAGAATTACATACCATAGTTTTTTTTTATAAATCCCTATGGTCTGCAGGTTTCCTCACGATGTTTTCCTTCACCGTTTTAGAGCGTGGTGATTGACTATCAATACACACATGACTCCGAAAGGTCAGAGGTGTGCCCTGGGATTCGAACCCGCGACCTCCGTGAACATGTTGGCAGACGCGACTAGTCCGTTTACCAACAGGCCACTACGCACTTAAAAATATTTGTTTGTCCCACCCTAAATGGGTTTATCTACAAAAGTAACAAATAAACATGATGTGTAGTATGAAGCAGTTGGTAGTAACATACTTTATAATTTAATTGATAAGAATGGATGAATTATTTATTTTTATATCTTTGACTAGTCTTGCTCTCAACTTCACCTGGCTGAATGTTTTTTCAGGGTATAAAAGTCTCCCTTTATATTTTTTCGGGATAAAAGTACCCTATAGAATTCCTCGATAGTTGGCCATGCAACACCAGAATAACATACAAAAACTTACGACATTTTCCCAGTATGGCAAGGAGAGGGGCAGGACACTCACATTTTGCCTTGTATGTTACGCCCACGATGTGATAAAACGCGAGCAATTCGCCATATCGGGCAAATTTTTGACTTTGGGCCAATAATTGAAAAATCCAACATTACTTTGCCCGACCCGGGATTCGAACCCGAGACTTAAGCTTTGTAACGGTGCCGTAGTATAATTACGCCACTTAGGCAGTTACACTCAGTATTTTTTAAATTAAAGCCAGTAGTTCTTGAGATTAGTATGTTCAACCAAACAACAAGTCTACCTAAGTTTACCTTCATATCCACTGAAGTTAACCAGATTTTGTATTCAGCATTGACTTTCGATCTTTTCAATACATCATTGATAGCCGTATCATCATCTACAACCAGTATACTCCACTCTCGTTTCAGAAGCGAATCCACATTTTTCTTTGTAGTTATACATACAGACATCTTTCTAAGGTTTAAATTAGGCGGTTCAATTAGAACACCTGAAAAATAAATGCGAAATTTTATAGAAAAAAGTTGGTTAACAGTAACAGTGGTAGATCATAACTGAATTAAAAAATAATAATACAAATGTTTGTGCAATCCACATGTATTTGGTGGGGTGCAAGTGTTTGTGTGGCTGAAAAGTATCACAAAGATATTTACATCTTTGATATGAGACTTGTATCAATGTGTAGAATCAATTAAGTGAAGCATGGTTATTATTTATCCATTAAAAATTTGATAAGACTACATAATAGGCAATCATGTGTTTGCTGTTGATGATTCCTGTAAGTCCAATAAAGACATATGCCAATGTCTTTTCCCAGAAGGGGTAGGCAAAAGTGCTCTAGAATACCCTCATTTTGCCTTATAGGTTCCTTCCCACGATGTGATAGCCTATCCCCTTACGGGGCACAAATTACTGACTGAGGTGATTATGAATAAAAAAACTTATATCAGATTGCCTAACATAGGATTCACACCTCAGTTTTGCAGTCATCCAAAGTAGGACTGCACCACTGAGGCAGTCTAATATGCTATTATAAAAACAATAATTTAACAAAATAAATACATACCTTCTCCATAATCAGTGAATTCTTGAAAATGTGTCAACCAGTGCTGTTTTTCATGATCACTGCATAGTATTGCTAATGGTTTTTTCAACAAATGTTTCATTGCTTTTATAAATAGTATTACTTGACGAGTTTTACCATAACCAGTAGGATCATTGAGAATGACACCAGGATTTTTCTAGAATGGAAAAAAAAGTAGGGTGACAGGTGCAATCTTTTCCTAATGTTAACAACATACATTAATATATGTACAATGAGAAGGAGATTAAACATATTATTGTCCACTTCACTTCATAGCACATTAGGTGACATGATTTTTCAACTTTTTAATTTGTAACTGCATAAATGAGATTATTTTTCGTTTTTAAAAATATTGTAAATTATGTGTGGGTATACCTTTTTAAATTGTCTGTATAGAAACCTGATGCCCTCTAATTGATGTGGGAATACATGCTCAACATCAACAAATATCTCCTCATCCCCTTTGGCAAGGAACAGTCTGCCTGTATATGTATTCCGATGTCCCATGGTTATGTGTGTTTATTGCAGATGTTAGGAGACTTGTCAAACAGATAATAGACACTCTTCTGTAAACAATATTACAAAGATAAATATATTTATTTTAACTAAAGAGAGAAAGAAAGAGAACATATATTCATGGAATTTACTCGCGACGCGACACTCGGCGCGTAAACAATTGCACAACTGTCTGTTCTTAAATGTATGTAGCCGTAATAAAACAATATTAAATTATACGAAACTGTAATTCGTAACGTTAACTAATGTACGTACCGTAACAAGATAAATTATTAAAGCAGATTCTGATTTAGTCTATTCAATATCGATAGGGTCATTATTAGAATGTACAGCATTTCCAAATAAAATAACGCCACAAATACAGATATACTAGTTTTGTGCACATCAGTGTCTTCAAACTCTTGCATGATCTGTCGACTCCTGTATATGTGATCCCAAAACATTGATGTTGTTTATACGCAAACTACTTGTAATTTTTTGATCGAGCAGTACGGAAGTATCGGAATCTTCCGTGGTCTTTAATAGCTTTGTAAGTGTTTAAACTTGGCCTGTGATATATTCATACCTACAGATTAACTGGTTTTCAACAGGTATAAATAAATTAAAAGAAAAACAGCAATTATTAGCCACAACAAATAACAAGCCCTACAAGTTACAACACGAAATGTCAAGTTGACATTTATGACGTTTCAGCGTTATAATTTGGCATTCAGTTACAAGTCAAGGAATAAACTTTAAAGCTGCAAACACATTGTAGGTTTTTGTCTTACGCATAGAGTAAAGCTGAAAACACATTGTAGGTTTTTGTCTTACGCATAGAGTAAAGAGTACAAAACTATGGTAAAGAGCACATCTTACATGGTTCGTACGGGTCGTCAGAGGGCCCACGTACGTTTTTATTTTTTTAATTTCATTGACAAAGGACGGTTTTCTCGTCTGCCAATGACTAAGCTTTTAGGGATGGAAGAGTCGATTTTTAAGTACTCTTTATCTCATCTCTATATAAATAAATAAATAATATATTTTATTAAATGAAATCAATCCTAGTTGGCGCTTATTATAAACAGTTCTTATCTGTGATAACCTGTGGTACTATCACATTCGAGTTTGCAACTGTTTTATTGTCAAAAACAATGATTCAATTAACATTAAATCACACATCGATCAATTATATAATACTGTGATTGATTAAATTCTGTACACAAACATAGATTACATATTGAGAATAAATTTACTGTGGAAAAATGTTAAGCAACAATGCCGTGTACACATATTAGAAATACTTATGTATAAAATGTGTGAATTCCAAAGTAGGCAAGATCGTGTTTCGAGCACACGTCTTGTTCTTGTTGTCTTTTTTTTATATATTTCTACTACCAGTGTCATTTTAAAAGAAAACAAAAAAGAGACTACCTGAAGACAAATAACAAGGTTAACTTTTTCCTATTATAATTCCTAAAACAGCGCGTGTATTTTGAAATTTTAACATCAATAACTCAATATTTGATTGTATAAAAAATTACTCCGTTATCTTTAGTATGATACTTTATTATCTTTAGTACAAATAGGTACTGACTATTTGTTCCCATACTTCTTACTTTAAGTGAGCATATTTGTATTCTTTACATTTAACATTATAAATAATTTCTCTATTACGCACATACTCTGATCGTTTTTCTTCCATTTTTTAAATGAACGCACAGACGAACTTTTGGCTAATTACTGATAATTAAATAAATAAATACACTTAACAGTCACATACATAGTCCTGACCCCACATTAAGATCAATTAAGTGTTGTGTCGTGGGTATCGGGAACTACGAGAAACTTTTCGGTCTCTCAAACATCCAGACCCGAGACCAATACTTACTGGGTCTCACAAACATTTGTCTCGGTGCGGGGCTCGAACCCGTGGCCTCTCGTTTCACAGGTGGCGTCTAACCAACTGCGCCACGGAGGCTGTCAATTACGTCCAGTCTAGTATTTACAAACAACTGGTCAAAGAACTGCGGTGTTTATTTCTGTTAAGTCAAGTTAGATTACCAGCAACACCTCATGTAAATAATTAGAAATGTCCAAATTGTATTCAAAATTTTTAAATTGTATGCAGATTGAATGAAGCAAATTATGCCTTGTATGTATTATAAATTCTAATTTAATTGTAAGTTTTAAGAAATGTCATATTAGTTTGGCTTAAAAAGCTGGTAGCCATATTTACAAAACCTATTTTTGTGTAAACTCAAGTTTGTCCATAATCGCAAATCGCTCAAAAGCGCTGTGGTGCACGGAGAAATTCAAAAACAAAAAACGTCTGAGACATACAGCGCAACTAACATAAATTGATAAGTGGTGAAATTAGGAACTAGAAATGAAAGTAAAAAATATCTTCAACGCTTTCATTAAAAATATTCTATCATAATTTATACAATGTACTTTTGTACTAGTAGTCCAATAGTAGTAATGATAATAATGTCCAATGTAATTAAATTTAAAGAGAGAAAAAAATAATGGTTTCTCCGTGCACCACAGCGCTTTTGAGCGATTTGCGATTGTGGACAAACTTGAGTTTACACAAAAATAGGTTTTGTAAATATGGCTACCAGCTTTTTAAGCCAAACTAATATGACATTTCTTAAAACTTACAATTAAATTAGAATTTATAATATATACAAGGCATAATTTGCTTCATTCAATCTGCATACAATTTAAAAATTTTGAATACAATTTGGACATTTCTAATTATTAACATGAGGTGTTGCTGGTAATCTAACTTGACTTAACAGAAATAAACACCGCAGTTCTTTGACCAGTTGTTTGTAAATACTAGACTGGACGTAATTGACAGCCTCCGTGGCGCAGTTGGTTAGACGCCGCCTGTGAAACGAGAGGCTACGGGTTCGAGCCCCGCACCGAGACAAATGTTTGTGAGACCCAGTAATTATTTGTCTCGGGTCTGGATGTTTGTGAGACCGAAAAGTATCTCGTAGTTCCCGATACCCACGACACAACACTTAATTGATCTTAATGTGGGGTAAGGACTATGTATGTGACTGTTTATTTATTAATTTAAATGCTTTATATACAAAGTATAAAGGCGGACTTAATGCTTGAGGCATTCTCTCCCAGTCAACCTTCGGGTGGTGCAGAGAAATCAAAGTAGGCGCATCTCTACATAATAATAAAATAAAAATTCAGGTGTAAACTAATATCAGAAGAATATATTATATATCCATTAATGAATATGATTATAGTCTTTATATTATATAAATAAATATAAATACATACATAAATATACAAAATTACATATATTTTATAATTATAGATACAAATACTACATAAAACATACTAAGATTATTCTGCCAATTTATCAATTAAATGTTGTCGGACTTTTCGGATTGTTAAGTGTATTTATTTATAAATATAAAGATAACGGAGTAATTTTTTATATTATACAATCAAATATTAAGTTATTGATGTTCAAATTTCAAAATACACGCGCTGTTTTAGGAATTATAATAGGAAAAAGTTTACTTTGTTATTTGTCTTCAGATAGTCTCTTTTTTGTTTTCTTTTAAAATGACACCGGTAGTAGAAATATATAAAAAAAAACACAACAAGAACAAGACGTGTGCTCGAAACACGATCTTGCCTACTTTGGAATTCACACATTTTATACATAAGTATTTCTAATATGTGTACACGGCATTGTTGCTTAACATTTTTCCACAGTAAATTTATTCTCAATGTGTAATCTATGTTTGCGCACAGAATTTAATCAATCATAGTATTATATAATTGATTGATGTGTGATTTAATATTAATTGAATCATTGATTTTGACAATAAAACAGTTGCAAACTCGAATGTTCTAGTACCACAGGTTATCATAGACTTAGGACTGTTTATAATAAGCGCCAACTAGGATTAATTTCATTTTAAAAAATATATTATTTATTTATTTATATAGAGATGAGATAAAGAGTACATTAAAATCGACTCTTTCATCCCTAAAAGCTTATTCATTGGCAGACGAGAAAACCGTCCTTTGTCAATGAAATTAAAAGAAATAAAAACGTACGCGGGCCCTCTGCCGACCCGTACGAACCATATCAGTCGCGCTCTTTACCATAGTTTTGTACTCTTTACTCTATGCGTAAGACAAAAACCTACAATGTGTTTTCAGCTTAAAGCCTATTCAATCGAATCAAATCAAATATTTTGATAATATAACATTAATATAATTAAATATTCAATTTCTAAGCTTTATTGGAGCTTTGTAATTGTAAAAAAATATTTCATCCTTTTATATTCATGATTAATTTGCTAATAAAGAGCCAAATTCTCATGACAGCCATGTACAAAAACAGTCTAAAATCATTATCCTTATTTCTATTAAAAGTTAATCAAATTGATTTTCAATTTTTTATACAAGATATCCGGTTTATTTCTATTAATTTACCCTGAGTTTTGATTCACCTCGTATTCCAATAAAAAAAATATCGGGAAAATATTTGAATGAATGATGAATTTCCGAATGAAATATTTTTTGTTGAGAGGTTTCAGTACCCAACAGTAGTCCTAAGTATATAGGTTCGATTTTCGCCATGTTCGCATTCAAAACCAATGTAATTGGTTTGGCAGTCGATTCTCGGTAAACTCGGCCATGGTGTTCGTTGGTGCTTCGCCACTGAGATTTTTAATTTGGAAAATAGCTTAAACATAATATTGGAATGTATTTCCTGTGGATAGCCTTGCTCTTTTACATCTTCCGACAAAAACTCGCTCGTTGGACTATCGATGGCATCATATTCTTTGGGTGGCATTGATACATGTATTTTCTTTTTATTTTAATCAATAATTTATTATAGGTAATTATTTATTGCTGAAGAAAACTGCCAATGAAAATAAGGGCTGAAATTATTATTGTATGGAAAACCAAAACCAATGAAGCTTTTGATGTAAATATACAATATTTGAGTTCTGGTAAAATAACGAGACGGGACGGGACCGGAAGTGGCGCAATAGACGGAACGTGACGGTATTGAGCAGATCACAGTGGAGTAACAATAGGGTGGCATAGTGCGCAAAATGCCACGGCCCCCAGCCTTAGGGGCCCCCAGCCCGGCAGGGCCCTGGTACCGACAGTGTATCAGGCCCGACGGCCCTGGCTCGATAGGGCCTCGGGCTCAAACCCAACAGGATGTCAGCAGAGAAGAATGTAACATTAATAACGAAATTAATTCATAATAATAAATAAATGGCTACATTTTTAACATAACAAACATTTCACCATAATATTTGATCTAAATGTTTTGTTTTTGTTTCATTATACAGGGTATATCAAGACTGCTACCGAAAACGAAGCCGGGTGGTAGTTTAAGCGACTTCAGACACAATGCAACAGAAAAAGTTGCAAAAAAAAAAGCGACCATTATTTTTTTGTTATTTTTTTCCTATGACCATATATGGGTGGTAAATACATTTTTTCCTAAAATTACAGTGTATATCCTTTTATTTATAAATAATCTAAGATACAAAAGTGTTTAAATTATTATTTTAGCAAAAACTATGGATTCACCACCCAAAAATGACGATATTTAAAAAATCATAAAAAATCATTGTCGCGTTTCTTTGCGAAATTTTTAGTTGCATTGTGTTTGTAGTCACTAAAACTACCACCCGGCTTCGTTTTCGGTAGCAGTCTTGAGATACCCGGTATTATAGTGTAATCTTAAGTAGAAACCAATAAATTAAAATTTTATGAATATTAATGTAATAATTTTCCAAATAAATATAAATACGCCTTATTCTATAAACTAAGTGGTAGCGAATAACAAAAGAGAAAGAAGAAGTCTGAAGCAATAAATAAAAAAAATACCTAAAATATGGCAGTATTTTGGGAACAAGCAATTTATTGATGAAAAGGCGAGTAAACAGAGTCCCAGAAATGAACGAATGGACGAAACTAAAAATTCCATAATAGCAAATAATAATAATAAATAATTTATTTATTCGCCAAAAATGTTTAACATACACTTACAAATAACATACATTGGTAAGATGCAAAAACTTATAATAGTGTTATTGAACACTGGTACCCAAAGTAAGATCGAACTTGTGTTATGGGTACCAGAATGCTCACTTAGGTTACATTATATTATTACACATGAGAAGTTAGTTATTTGTTCATTAACTTAGTAGGAGCGAGGACTTGAATGTGGTTGTGTGTGTATGTGTGAGTGTGTGATGTGTGTATAACACAGATGTGTATAATAAGTATGTATATATGTGTATAATTAAATAGTGTGTTATTTGTGTGTAATATAAGTATTTACTTTAAATACCAGATATTTTGATTAGATTTTCAGTCTCGTTATAGTTTTTACTCTGCAGCCACTCAGTAACTTTTTTCTTACATTGAAGTTTAGTAACAGGAAATATATTGCAAAATTGATTTATTTTATTGTAAAGGTGACTTCCAAGAATATTAAAATGTCTTTGTGCGAGTGCCGTTCTACAGCCCTGGGTGTGACACACCTTATAAGACCGGCGACGCAATTCTCTAACATTTGCATCATATTGCAGGGACGAGTGTTTACGCAAAATTGTTTGGAGCACGAAGAGCTGTCTAACTGAAAGAACCTTACTGCCCTGGTATAATTTATTTGTTGGGTATATGAAGGGTTTGGATAACATTACCTTCAGGACAGCCCTCTGGGCTCGTTCCAGATAAAGGTTAGTTTTATGCGCTCCACCCCATACGGAGACACAGTACGATAACAATGACTGACACAAGGCGCAATAAACTGTCTTAAGAGTGGAAACATCAGCAGAATATCTTAGCTTTTTAAAAATATAGATTACTTTTCGGACACGGGAAGTGAGGGCATGTAGGTTAGGCTTCCAGTTAAGTTGGTTATCAATCAATATCCCAAGGTATTTGACGGTGGATGATCTGGAAATTTGTGGGCAGTGACAGGGAGCATCAGGTGAGTTTTGGGTACAAGTGTGGACTTTAATGGTCGTAGAACTAACAGTTGGTAGTGTGGAGGGTTTCAGAGCAAATGGGAGGTAAACGGATTTATTTAAATTAACTGTGAGAAGGTTATTTGTTAACCAGGTCACTACAGCTGTAACGGCATTCTCAGCGAAATCAAATGTTTCAGACCAATTATTCCCATGTATAATCAATGCTGTGTCGTCCGCATATGCGAAGATCGAGCAATTGGGAAGTGACAGTTTGCACAAAGTATTAATGTAAATTAAGAAGAGCGTTGGACCTAAAATTGAACCCTGAGGTACACCGTAAGTTATAGGTATACTGTCACTTACCAATTCCGCAATCCTGACACATTGCGTTCGATCAGTAAGATAATCCTCAAAGATTTTATAGGTTCGATCGCGTACACCTATAGCCTCTAGTTTTAATAGCAGGTTGGGAGTTGACACGGTGTCAAACGCCTTAGAAAGGTCCAGAAAAACGCCAATGCATTTTTTCCTGCAGTCCAGCTTGGTCACCAATTCGTCTACAAAGGAACTAACGGCATCTTCAGTAGATTTCGATCTTCTAAATCCAAACTGGTTGCCAGTTAAAAGATTGTGTGACTCCAAGAAACTTACGAGGCGCTTATTTAATATTTTTTCCATAATCTTTGACATCGAGGGTAGAACAGTGGCACGCAATACTTTGCGTGCCACTGTTGATCACACCGAGCATTGAAGCTCGGCGAGTCTCCGGGAATGTCTAACTTGTCTTTAACCCGCAACGAAATTAATCAGAAAGTTAAATTAATAGGAGGAGTTGGAAATAAATTATTGTCCACTTCCCTCCGTACAAAGCGGGTGACAAAACATTGAACTGAAGAGGTAAATAACCTCGCAAAAAGACTTTCACAGCCGGAAAAGCCAGCTGTGAAGCACCACGGATCAAATTATTATTACATTTAAATGGGACCTATTATGTGAACTGTTATGCTTGAATCCAGTAATAGGTATGGCAAAAACGCCGGAAAGCACGGAAGTTCTTTCTAGTCTCTACAAGGTCCATGTAGTATACAACTCCAGATGATATTTGCATACTATCTAGCATGGTTTTACGCTCATTATGCCAAAGACTACACTCCCAAAGTATATGATGCGCGGACTGCTCATACTCGCAATTAGGTGTTGAACATGGACACGCAGGCGACGCAACAAGCTTAAAAGAGTATAGTTTAGACTTAAAGTTACCATGGCCCGTGATAAATTGTGATACGCAATAATCGACATCTAGCCATGTCTTTGTTAAACGATCACGTACGCAAGGAAAAAATTGGTATAGATGCCGGCCCTTCAAAGATACCTCCCATCTATTTTGCCATTCATCTAATAGTTCGCTATATACCACTGAAACCGGTTTAAATAATCTGTCAACTTTTAAAAGTTCACGTGCGGTAAAAAAACTTTTATCCATATTCTCCCTATTAGAGTAATACATCGCGGCGCGACGTTGCACCTCCAGGTCGACTGGAAGTACACCCGCTAGGACAGGCAAAACATCGGTACTAACAGTTCTATATGCCTTGCACAAGAATATCAACGCCAAACGTTGCTCTGGAGCAGTTTTCTTCGCACAGCACCGATAGTAGCCCTATCAGCCCATACGGGAGATCCATAACAGATACATCCTAAGTAAGTTGCTCCATAGATGATTTTTAGTGTATTGAAAGATAGCCCCCACATTGATTTTGATATTCTTGTCAAAGCAAAAAAGTTCCTTTTCGACTTTTCCCCGACGTTCTTAATATGTTCAAGAAAGGAAAAATTCCTTTCTAAAATTAAACCAAGATAACAAACCGATTCCTTTTTTTTAACATTAATATTATTAAATTTAATTCGCGGCTGTGATTTTAAAGTTCCTTTCAGAAGTAATTGGAACGTTTTTTGTGGTGCAAAGGTTAAGCGATTTCGATGGCCCCAATCACATATTATATAGTTTTTGTGCAGGACGAAGACTAATTAATAGTAAATAGTTAAGCTTGTTTGTGTTTTGATCTTATTTAAGTTATATAAATGTTCTTATAATGCTCTTATGTAAAATATCGTTAAATAAATAAAGCAAACATTCCCTTAGTTATAAACTTATGTATAAGTCGTTGTTGTTGTAATGTATAAAGTCTCATAATTTTCTATGTAAATTGTTATGTGCAATATTGTTACTTATTATATACTAGAGTGTTTATCTATTGGAGATTATATAAAGTTTTGTGTAGTTAGAACAATATTGTCAGACCCTAGTTTATATACTGATTTAAGCATAGTGTCGGGTGCGAGGTCCGCCGAACTTAGGTGCCTCCCACATATTCGGTGCGGAGTTACACCTCGCGGCCCCGCACCCCCCGCAGGACCGAGCTACCGCCCCGCAAGTCGCTACAGCGACACCCCGCAGCGCGCGCTCTCATTGGCCGAGCGCGCCTGTGACGATCGCGGGCCCGACCCTAGGGATTAGCCCAAAATTGGGAATATAGATCGGCACCCTGGGTCGGGCAAATCAGTTCGGTTCCGGCCTACAGTGAAGAAAACAGCAAGAAGTCGGCAAGTCAGCAAGTAGTCAGCAAGTCAGCAAGTAGTCAGCAAGTCAGCAAGTAGTGAAGAATAAGCAGAATCGCTGCCGGGAGATACCAGAACGAAGCTCTGCAGCTACATCACGACGGTGCCGCAGTTACGTGTCGTAATTACGCCGCAATTACGTCACTTTGTAAAACGTACTTCTCAGTGCGAATAAAGTTTCTACTTTCTAATCACTGGTATTATTTACCACGCAGCCAGCACCCCCGAACACATTCTACAATTGAACGAGGCTGTTCGAAGGCGGTCTCGTTCATTCTGGTCCTTCAGTTCGCCGGATTTGCGTGGAAATATGCCAGTGACTAGATCGGTGGGAAGGCACACCGCCTCGGCCTCGGCCTCGGCGTCTGCCACGGTGACATCCGCCACTGCCACGACAGACGAGACGGGTGCGTCATGCACTACGACGACTGTCACCGGCACCGGCACGGATGCTACCACCACGATAAACTCGGAACAGTCAAAACAACCCGCGGCGAACGAACCTATGGTAGCGGAACCTACCATCGCCGCCGGTATTGAAGAAAAACCGAGAAGCAAAGCGCCGTCAAGATCAAGAAGCAAGAAAACGTCGAAATCTCGCCGCCTTGCCGAAGCCCGAGCCGAACTCGCTCGACTAAAAGTCGAGCTCGCCGCCGCCCGAGTCCAACAAATTGAAGCGGACTCGAGCACCGAAGATGACGACAACACGACGGTCGCGGAGATTGAGCAAGAACTCCGCGTCCACACATGGCTACAAAATAGCCAACTGCTCGCCATCGACAGCGAGCCGCATCAAGCGCCGCACACCGAAGCCGCCACGCACGCACCGGCGGGAGTCACCGCCGCACACCCGCCGTGCACACAGTCGTCACTTCACCCGCAACCGACGTCAACAGTAGAGCGCGCACCCGCGCCTCTACACGCCGACCTGCACGCGCCTCCGCCAGCGACCACTGCCGCGTTCTGGGGACCGAACTTCGGCGCTGCACACCTACCGCCGACGTCTACAGTAGAGTGCGCACCCGCGCCTCTACTCGCCGATCTGCACGCGCTTCCACCAGCGACCACCGCCGCGTCCTGGGGACCGAACTTCAGCGCTGCACATCAACCGCCGCCCGCCGTCGCCGCCTGGCTAGCCGAACAGGCAGCACGCGCCCATCCGCCAGCGACCACTGCCGCGTCCTGGCGACCGAACTTCGGGGTCGCGCAGCTGCCACCGCCGCCTACGCAAGCCACGCCGTGGGACTCCGCCGCCGCCATCACCGCGGCCGGCCTCGAAGCCGCCGCGAACGCCAATGCGTCGTGGCATCAAAGCCGCACCGCGCCGCCGCCACAACCGCGGCCGCCGCCGCCGCCGCCGCCGAACACTGCGCCGGGATTGGAGCCCGGCGCCACCGCTCCGCTCGCACCAGCTATGTCGGACGGAGCACTTGCCGTCCCGCCGAAGAGGACGGAGATGCAGCAACTAGCTGCAGCGATCACCAACGCAGTACAAGCTGCGCAAGTAAAGCAAACAAGGTATGTGGAATTACCATTTTTTAACGGTGATCATCAAGAGTGGCTAACGTTCCGTGCTTCGTATGAAGAATCAGTGAATAATTTCTCGAAGTTAGAAAACATGTCCCGCCTGCGCCGGAGCCTGCGCGGGACCGCCAGAGAGGCAGTGCAAGGCCTCTTAATAACGAACGCGGACCCGGACAGCGTTATGCGCACGCTCGAGATACGTTTCGGCCGACCAGAGTCCATAGCGACAGCCGAGATGGAACGTCTCAGAACATTACCACGCCTAAGTGAAGCGCCGCGTGACACCTGTACGTTTGCCACAAAGATTAGTAATGCAGTGAACACACTTCGGGCCTTACGATGCATGTACTACATGTACAATCCGGAGATAGCACGGGCCGTTGTGGAAAAATTAACACCCACGCTGAAACATAAGTGGTACGAGTTCGCTGCACTGCAACCGAGGGAGGAACCAGACCTCCTCAAATTAGAACGCTTCATTCACCGGGAAGCTGAAATCTGCAGCCCATACGCGACTGCAGAGATGGTCACCGAACGACCGCGAACAAGTCAAACAAGACAAAAAGTGTTCAACACAGCCGCCACCCCGAGAACTAACGCCACGTGTATTATGTGCGACAAAGAGGGACACGCGATCACAGAGTGCTACAAATTCAAGAACCTAACCATTGACCAAAGATGGGACGCAGCCAAGAAGCACCGCGCCTGTTTCCGATGCCTGCGACGCCGCACTCAACAGCACACATGCAAGACGAAGAAGTGCGGCATAGATGGCTGCGAACATCCCCATCACCAGTTGCTGCACTCAAAAAGAAGCACGCCGCCGAAATTAAATGAAGACGCCGAGGAAGAAAAGGTGAACTCGACGTGGGCATCAAGCGTGTCATACTTGAAGATCGCCCCAGTACAAGTCTCGGGACCGGCGGGAGCCCGCGACACCTACGCGTTACTCGACGACGGGTCCACAGTAACGCTGATCGACCAAGGCCTCGCGGACGACATAGGCGCAGTGGGACCGGACGACCCACTACGCATCTGCACATACGACGGGAACACTAAAGAAGACCACTCCTCACGTCGTGTGAAGATACTGCTCCGAGGCAAGAACCGACATAACCAACACATACAAGCCCGGACAGTACCTGACCTGCGCCTAGCCGCACAGAAAATATCGCCAGAAGCGATAAGTAACTGTCCGCATCTAAAGGGAATCACGAACACGATAATCACCGACCAAGTGATCCCGAAAATATTAATAGGTCAAGACAACTGGCACCTATTAATAGCTACCCGAACAAGATCGGGTCGAAGAAACCAACCAGTGGCCTCACTCACGCCACTGGGCTGGGTGGTACACGGCAGCAGAACCCGAACACTCGGGCATCAAGTGAACTTCGTCGGTCACACATCCGAAGAAAACATTGAAAAAATGGTGGCAGAATACATAACGACCGACAACACGTACTTGAACCCGAAACGTCCGGAAAACGACCCCGAGCAAAAAGCGCTCCGAATACTCGAGGCGTACACAACACAGCTGCCGGGAGGCGGGTATCAGACTGCCCTCCTCTGGAAGTCGGAGGAAGCTACGCTCCCCGACAACTACGACAACACCCTGCGAAGGCTCCACGGCATCGAGAAGAAAATTGATAGAGACCCGCTGCTGAAAAGGAAGTACAACGAACAAATGAACATGCTACTTCAAAAGGGTTACGCGGAACCAGCGCCCGCCAAGAAGATGCCAGGAAGGACGTGGTACTTACCGCATTTCGCCGTAGTCAACGCCCTGAAACCTGACAAACTGAGGGTGGTCCACGACGCAGCCGCCAAGACCAGGGGCGTGTCACTGAACGACATGCTCCTGACCGGTCCCGACCTCCTGCAACCACTCCCAGGGGTGCTAATGCGCTTCCGGGAACACAAAGTGGCGATCACCGCGGACATAACGGAAATGTTTATGCGTATCCAATTACGCGAAGAAGACAGGGACGCCCTGAGGTACCTGTGGCGAGGGGAACGTCGGGACGACGCTCCGCCTGAAGAATATCGGATGAAATCACTAATATTCGGGGCGTCGTGCTCACCCGCCACAGCCATATTCGTGATGAACAAGAACGCAGAGTGTCACGCGGAACAATATCCGGAGGCGGCAGCGGCCATAAAGAGAAAACACTACATGGACGACTACCTAGATAGCTTCGTGGACATCAACCAAGCGGAAACGGTCGTCAAACAAATACAAGAAATTCACCAAAAGGCGAACTTCCAGCTACGCAAGTGGGCCTCGAACTCGCCCGAACTCTTGGAAAAAATCGGCGAGCACGTTGGAAGCAACACAACAGTGAACATTGAAGGCGGACAAACTGAAAGGGTACTCGGCCTCACCTGGGAACCACAGGCGGACACTTTTCAGTTCGACTTGGATGCAACCCGCATCCCACCGAGCCTTCTAGAGGGACCCCCCACAAAGAGGGGGGCACTGAAGATAGTGATGTCGATATTCGACCCACTTGGTCTCATCACTCCTATAACAATACAAGCGAAACAGCTACTACAAGAAGTGTGGCGAAAAGGAGTCGACTGGGACGATCACCTAGAGGGTGACTTAGCCTCAGAATGGGGAAAATGGATAAGCTGTCTGAAAAATATAAACAATATAATAATTCCCCGTTTGTATCTCAATTACAGCGCGGCTCAACGACTGGAGCTGCACGTATTCTGCGACGCCAGCGAGAAGGCGTACGCATCCGCGCTATACTGGCGCGCAGTGGACCACAGTGGAGCTGTGTCCACCACTCTCGTCGCCGCGAAAGCCAAGGTAGCCCCTCTGAAATTGTTATCGATCCCGCGCCTGGAACTCCAAGCGGCCTTATTGGGAGCCAGGATGGCAGCCGCAGTCAGAGAGGAGCACACCAGGAAGCCCGACGCGACGACGTTCTGGACGGACAGCCGGACCGCGCTCACGTGGATCCGGACTGGGGCCAGGAGTTATAAGCCCTACGTGGCCCATCGCATAGCGGCCATAGAAGAAATCACAAAAACGTCGGAGTGGCGATGGGTACCGACACGCTGGAACGTGGCGGACGACGCCACACGAAATGTCCCTGAAGAACTGAACTCAAACCACAGATGGTTTCAGGGACCGGAATTTCTGCAGCATGATCCGAACACATGGCCGATGGAGACACCGAGCTCGCCGCCACCTTCAGGTGAAGAACGCGTCAACGTCATCTGCACCAGTGACCAGTCGAGCGTGATACCTGACGTCACACGCTTCTCGTCGTGGACGAGATATCTCAGGGCGACAGCAAGAGTGCTACAAGCAGTCGCTATGTTCCGGCGCAAGATTGAACAAGTCAATTACAAGCGAACAAAAAGGGGTCCACGTCGCGACCCTGATTGGCGAGCCGCGAACACCAGAACCAATCCGACAGTCAGGACACGCCAATCCGCAGCTACGGACAAGTTTATCACGTTGACAGCGGAGTATCAACGAGAGGCAGAAAAACTCATAATAAAGAACGCCCAAGAAGTCACGTTCAAAGAAGAACTCAAGGCGCTACGAGCTGGCAAGGAGGTCGGGAGACACAGCCGACTACACCAGCTCAGCTTAAAACTCGAGGACGACATCATCGTCCTGAAGAGCCGAATTAACGCCGCCACTGGAGTACCGGAAGAAGTAAAAACCCCTCCAGTCATAGACGGAAACCACCGGGCCACACAATTATGGATCCTGCATGTGCATAGGACTCTACATCACGCAGGAGTGGAGGCTACGGTAAACCAAGTAAAGCAGCACAAATGGGTCGTGCGACTGCGACCGACAGTGAAGATGGTGCTGTCAAAATGTCAAATGTGTCGCGCAAGAGCCGCGACACCTCCGAGGCCGGCCACAGGGGACCTGCCGACATGCCGGTTGGCGCACCACCAACGACCATTTACCTACACAGGTCTTGATTATTTCGGCCCGCTCACCGTGACCGTCGGAAGAAGCACGCAGAAGAGGTACGTCGCACTGTTTACATGCCTCACCGTGCGCGCAGTGCACCTCGAAGTGGTGTCCTCGCTGAGCACTGAATCAGCCATCATGGCGTTGCGACGAATGATCGCGCGACGCGGTTGTCCGACCGAGATCTGGTCGGACAATGCGACGAACTTCCACGGGGCGGATGCGGAAATCCGCCAAACTCTTCTCTCCGGTGCAAAACAAGAAGCGTCAAAAAGGGCTATAACATGGAAGTTCATCCCTCCAGGAGCTCCATTCATGGGAGGCGCGTGGGAGAGGTTGGTGCGGTCCGTGAAGACCGCGCTGACCACGGTGCTCCACCAGAAGAGCCCCAATGAAGAAACTCTCCACACCCTGCTCACCGAGGTCGAACTTACACTAAACAGTCGACCACTAACACATGTGTCGGTAGATCCTGCCGACCCTGAGTCCCTGACGCCTAGCCACTTCCTGCTGGGCGGTCAGGGACACTTCGCCACTGCGGGCCTGCCAGCGGACCACACCGCCAGCCCGTACGCCAGCCTGCGTGCGACACAGGCACTCGCCGACGCCTTCTGGGCGCGTTGGCTCAAAGAATACCTGCCCGAGCTCCGAAACCGGCGGGAGCCCCATGGACGGGGCACTGAACTTCGTGTCGGCGACCTTGTACGGGTCGTCGACAACAACCTGCCGCGCAACACCTGGGTGCGCGGGCGCATCTGCGCCACGTATCCGGGACCGGATGGCGTCATCAGAACCATCGACGTCGCCACGAGGGGCGGCGTGCTACGACGCCCATCCAAGAAAATCGTCGTAATCCAGAGCGTCGAGAACGACGAGTCGCCCTGCACCACATGAAGATGCACCGTCGCGCCACGTCGCTACGATACACGGCGGGAGAATGTGCAGGACGAAGACTAATTAATAGTAAATAGTTAAGCTTGTTTGTGTTTTGATCTTATTTAAGTTATATAAATGTTCTTATAATGCTCTTATGTAAAATATCGTTAAATAAATAAAGCAAACATTCCCTTAGTTATAAACTTATGTATAAGTCGTTGTTGTTGTAATGTATAAAGTCTCATAATTTTCTATGTAAATTGTTATGTGCAATATTGTTACTTATTATATACTAGAGTGTTTATCTATTGGAGATTATATAAAGTTTTGTGTAGTTAGAACAATATTGTCAGACCCTAGTTTATATACTGATTTAAGCATAGTGTCGGGTGCGAGGTCCGCCGAACTTAGGTGCCTCCCACATATTCGGTGCGGAGTTACACCTCGCGGCCCCGCACCCCCCGCAGGACCGAGCTACCGCCCCGCAAGTCGCTACAGCGACACCCCGCAGCGCGCGCTCTCATTGGCCGAGCGCGCCTGTGACGATCGCGGGCCCGACCCTAGGGATTAGCCCAAAATTGGGAATATAGATCGGCACCCTGGGTCGGGCAAATCAGTTCGGTTCCGGCCTACAGTGAAGAAAACAGCAAGAAGTCGGCAAGTCAGCAAGTAGTCAGCAAGTCAGCAAGTAGTCAGCAAGTCAGCAAGTAGTGAAGAATAAGCAGAATCGCTGCCGGGAGATACCAGAACGAAGCTCTGCAGCTACATCACGACGGTGCCGCAGTTACGTGTCGTAATTACGCCGCAATTACGTCACTTTGTAAAACGTACTTCTCAGTGCGAATAAAGTTTCTACTTTCTAATCACTGGTATTATTTACCACGCAGCCAGCACCCCCGAACACATTCTACAATTGAACGAGGCTGTTCGAAGGCGGTCTCGTTCAGTTTTAAACACGCGTCCGACATAATTTCTAATCCCGACCTACTATTTGACTATAAGCAAGAGGCCGTCGTCCGCATATCCGGTCAAAGAACACCCTGACGGCAAGGGAATTGCAAGAAAATCGTCGAACCCTGAATTCCACAAATAAGGACCTAAAACCGAACCTTGTGGACAGCCCATCGTAAGTGGTTTCGACACAGCATAGTGTCCAAGTTTAAGTTTTGTTGTTCCGTGCGAGAAATACGAGTAAATAAGTGAATATATATTTTTAAAGCAACCTCGTAATTTCAACTTAAGAAGCAGCATCGGCCACCAAGCGTTGTCGAAAGCACCGGATATGTCCAGGAAAATACCGAGTACATATTTGCGCGCCGATGTACTTACAGCTCTTCTAACCGATATTGCCGCGTCGATAGTTGATTTACCCGTTGTAAATCCGAACTGCTTTTCGTGAAACTTTGGTCCACCCGGTAGCAATCGAGGGACTATCGTCCCTACGTTCTAAAAGTTTACCTAGAGACGGTAAGAGTGTAATAGGTCTATACGACTTAGGATCATGTGGAGATTTATCGCCACCCTTGGGTATTATACGAATGAAACCGGTACGCCATACCCGCGGAAATACCCCTTCAGCAATACATCTGTTATAAACAGTGAGTAATGCATCGCCGGCCTATTTACACGCTTCTTTGATCATTTTATTAGTTATTTTATCGTCACCGGAAGCCTTGTTTAGGGGCAAAGCTCGTACAATTTCGCTAAATTCATCAAACGACGCGAGATTTGAAATGGGAAGAGTTCGGTACCTTCATGGCCCACATCCTAATCTGCTTATGGTATTCTGTATCATTTTCAATATTATCATCCGGAATTAACGATTGTAACAGAGCCTCCGTTGTCTCCTCAATACCAGTTGTGAAGTTGTTGTCAATTTTTAAATTCTCAATATAAGCCAAATTGATTGACCTATTCGCTTTAAATTCATGGTATAGAGGAGACCACGGACCCTCACTATCTAACCGGGCCACAATTTTACGTAAAAAAATACCTTTCGATTTTTGGACGGCCGCTTTATAATGTGATCTGGAAACTCTCCGTTTATTTAGAGCAGATGTAATTGCTTCCCCTGTGACACAACGTCTCTTAAGCCCGTTGAAACGCCTACGCGCTCTGCGAAAAGTCCGACGTAGTTGGACCAGTAAGTCATTCCACCAATCGCACCTCCGAGTGTTAGTGATGGAACCTCGACCGATGGTAATGTCTGCGCAATATGTAAAAGTGTCCGACATAATCTCGGCACAGGTTTCAGCTGATAGATCATTGCGAGTGAAGTCCCCAGCATGCCGAGCAAATAGCGAGCTAAATAAATCCCAGTTAGCGCCTCTAGATTTATATCTAAAATTAAAATTATTCTGTACCGGACCCTGTGTCAATCTAGGCAAGAACTCGTACACAATCAGGCGATGGTCACTACACGACGCGTCCGGCAGGACGCGCCACCTATCAATACGGACGTCTCCACTAGAAAGTGTAACGTCAATAGAAGATTCGCCCGTAGGGCTACTGTAAGTAGGTGGTACATCGGGGGTGTTGTGTATTTCGAGATTCATCTCTGCAATGAAATCTTCTACCGCGCAACGTCGCTCGGTATCAGTGGAGCGATATTTGCCATACCAAAGGACAGATGACGCATTAACGTCAGCACCTATAATAATCTTATGTCCTGCGAGGGACCGCAAGACATAGCGGAGGTGATGCAGATGAGGACCCACAGGATCTGAGTATTGAAAATAACAGCTCACAACATAAACCTTACAAATCGGACTAGACACCTCAGCGACAGCACAGTGTGACGTCATAAGATTACGCACCGAGGTAATGGTAAGATGTGAACCCGACACAAAAATACCTGCTCGTGAGTTGTTATCGAGTTGTACTACCTTACTACGTAATCGCGCATGTTGGTATTGCTCCTGAACTAGAACGACATTTAATTTATAATCATGAATTAACGTGTCTAATTCTGACGTCGCTACCCTATCCTTATGAAGGTTTAACTGACCGATTGTAAATTTATCCATATTTTTTTAGTATTGGGTCGAAAGAAGTAATTGCTCGATTTTGTTTTTATATGTTGGGCACTCTTGAGACCCTCAACGATGGTCATGTGGTTTTTTAAGTCTTTTACAAGGCGCACACACTGACTTAAATTCCGGGTTCGATTTATGCGGGCAAGCCTTAGTTTCATGAGACTCAGCACAAATGGCGCACGTTGGTGTTTTAACTGTGCAAAATTTTTGAACGTGCCCGTAATATTGACAATTTAAGCAAGAATTTAAGCAACGTACTACTTCTATATCATCAATAAAACGGCAGGTGGCCCAATCAATGAAAAGTTTATCTTTTGTATTCATCAAATGTTTGCGAATCTCTGAGTCCAATTCTAATCCTATCCATTTACGACCGTTATCTAAAAGACGTCTGCGAGTTATTTTGACGGACTTTGAAAAGTCATCCTCCTTTATGGGCAATTCGTCCTTGATGTTTTGACGATATAATGCTGTTAAGAAAGCGCGGTCTTCCATGGAGGATTGCACGTCTTTAACTAAAATACGGGGGCGGCGACCCTTTGGTTTCTCAAGACGCAGCCCCGCCGATTTTATCGCGTCGACAGATTCCATTTTTTTTATTTGTTTGTCATTTGCAAGACGCAGACCATACCAGATTTAGCGGATTCAGCAAAATCCCTCCATAAGGGTCTTATTAGTCTGATAATATTTTTATTTTCATCTTATATTTAGTGGTTAAGGATATCTTAAGCTTCTAAATTGCCATTTAAAGCCTAAATAACGAAACTTGTGTTCAGTAATCCGTATAGTACTCACAAATTATCCATCAATCTATAATGTTTTCCACCAAAATCCCTAGATGACAACCTTTTCTAAAATTAGTAACAATTATTTTTCCTTTAAATTGTTTATTGGTGGCTATTAACTCATTTGAAAAGTCCTGTTTTTAAGCCAAAAAGCGCGTGCAGGGTATAAACGCTCTTAAAGAGCGCCTGTTTCGTCGCGGATGACGTCTGCAAATCAGCTGACCCTTAGATTATATACTCGTCTAGATTGAGCAATGTCAACAAACGATGCGCTAAAAGTGTCCTCACTTTCGTTGATATGTGTGAGTACCGGTCGTGTAATTATTGTAATCCAACTGTCAAGGTGTGTGTGTTTAGGGATGCCTACTCCAGATTATTAACTTAACTTTTCCCCATTATTTGATATACAAAATAGGTTAAATAAAATATTTTTTTCTTTATTTAAAGTAATCATACTATTAATTATATTTATAACGCATTTTAGTAAAAACAATAAAGATCTAAACCCATCTCCTAGTGTTTGTTTCCGAATAGAATTAACTCTTTGGATTTATTGCCTGGGCTGTTATCTGATTTCTGTATTTATGTAAAATATAAATCATCATAAGTAAAATGTTCGGAACACACAACTGAAGTCATGTGAGGCTACGAATGGTCTTCTTTTCGTTTCCGCTGTGTAATGTCTCTCCAGCAATTTGCTAGTACGGAATCCGTAGGACGTCTAAAAATATTATTAGGACCTTGAATAAGTTCTCGCTGTTTCTTCAAAGATGACGATAGCAGTACCCCGTTTATGAAATTTTGAATGGTACATGCAAGGCAAAGAATTAATAAAATTACTATGAAGTGCATGTCGTCTTGGGTTTCATTAATATCGTGTAGGTAAGTTTTATTTACTCATTAAATAAATAATGCCATTCTTCTTGTTGTTATTCTGATCGAAATATTATGTAATGATATTTGTGTTTTATAGTTTCTCCCAGAGTTTCAACAAATTTTCCTAGTAATAAATTGACAACACTGGCCAATGAAACTCATCTTCAAAATAATGAATTAAAAGTTCATGTTTTCTTCAAATAATAGTGGTTTAACAATAATGTTACCGATAGAAAGTGATATTGGTATTATTATACAGTTTTCCCACACAATTGCGATACAATTCGACAGCACAAACCGGCATAACTAATTATTTTTCGGGAGCACGTTATCCATATGTAGTTCAAATGACACTGACGTACGTGAGAAGCGAGTCTACCAAATTTGGTAGACTTTTTTTGAGCCGCGCGGTGAGGTGTGATGTGTCATCTAGACGAGTATATAATCTAAGCAGCTGACCGTTCGCTAGTCGGGTAAGCTATTACGCACGGGGCAGGGGCGCGCGACTGCACTACCGGAGCGGGTTTCGCTAAACGCAATTTTAAATTATCTGAATATGTACTAGTGGGCACGTTAACGCGTTTGCATTGATCCAACTCGCGTTGCATATTAGCTATCTTGGTTTCATTACACGATGATTTTAAAGCCAGTAACGAAACAATTGAAGTTACGCGTTGCGTAATATCTAACACGGCCGACCTATTTGCAATATTCATGCGCGAGCCCTGGTCATTGACGAGTTCGTTTATCTTTGACAAATAACTCGATACTTCCAACACCATATCGCAATAGTCCGCGCGGCTCGCGTCGCTGCCGTTGTCTACAGACGAAGTATCTGCCGATTCTGATAATTGCAGACGTTTCGATTGAACGGGGGAAACAGTTGTGGGCGAATTCACATCGCTGAATAAGCGTTTGGCCGAACTGGGTGACCGAGGCGTGAGTCTACTTTGACCGAATGGATTTGGGCCCCGATCGGGCGGATCGTCATTGTGAACCGACATTTACTTATCAGAAATAAAATGCAAATATATTGTAAACTAAAGCGAACTAATTAACGTTAAACAAATCAGCTGACTGACCGGCCGGGCGATATTTTATTTCGCAATTCCCACTTTAGAAAAATAAAAGTACTTACCGAGAAATAAATTTGAGTAAATCCACTAATAAACCATATAAAACTTTAAAAAACTTACAGATCGCTGCTGAAAATACGATAAACAACTCACGAACCGATAGTCGCCGTTAAAACACACAAAACACAATTAATAATGACGAGCACGTAAACACGTCACTACACTGTGCACCCGCGGGAGGGGAAGGGATGGGGCAGGTATTGAGCAGATCCATCCTAGAGGTCTGAGCAATATTCCATACCCGGCCGGACCCACGCTTTAAACAAGCAATTAAGTTGACCGGGTGTGAAAAACCGACGCACCCGATTCAGGAATCCAAGCTTGCGTGCTATGGCAGATATTACGCCCTCGATGTGATTCCTTGGATTGAGATGGATATTCACAGCGCATATCCTCACCAAGCACATTTAGGTCATTCTGCATTGAGAGGGGAGCACCCAGAAAAATTATGAAGGGAGAGCACGGGTGTTTTTTCACGTGAACGTACACACTTGGGTTTTCTTGGCATTGTACTTAACCATATTCCTGGAAGCCCATGTGAGCTCAATGACAAGATCTTCGCGTCCCCTCACAGTGTCGACCCGGCAACACGGAGGCCCATAGTGGTATCGCCCAAGAACGGGTCTGTCATCTGCATAGCAATTAATATGTATAATTGATATGAAGAATAAACAAAGTGGGCGGCCACCGAGCCACATGAGCGCCGAAGCGTGTCCGGCGACGATGAAACGTATTCTACGCCCATGCAGAAAGCCAGAAATCCACGAACACAGGTTGTCGGGCAGACCGTATGTCGGAACTTTGGAAAGAAAACCACGGTGCCAGACCCTATCAAAAGCCTTGGCTATGTCAACGCTCATAGCAAGAGCCTCCCCACGCCAGTGAATCGCCTCACCCTAGCGATGCAGGACCAACGCAAGAAGTTTCACCTGTTGATCGATTTTGACGGAATTAGCGATGTCTGTCACTGATCAACAAGTGATCCAAGTGATCAACGAGTGAACAAGTAGCGGATCAATCAAGAGTTTATGATCCGTTCCACGACCTTACATATCACTGAGGTAATAGCGATAGGGCGATACTTGGTAGGGTCTGACCGATCACCCATTTTGGGAATCGATTGCACACTGGTGGTAGGTCTCTCATATGTGAGAGGCCATCTGGGTAGGTACCACCGCAATGTCTATTTCTCCCGTGAAACAACACTGCGTAAATGCACTGTTGTGTTTCGGATTGAAGGACATTGTAGCCAGAGTAACTACTGGACATATTGAGACTTAACATCTTATGTCTCAGGATGACGAGCGCAGTGGAATGTTGCTACTGTTTATGAGCGGTCGTATCGCTTACCATCAGGCGAACGGCTTGCTCGTCTCGTCATTCATTGCAATAAAAAAAAAAAAAAAACATTGGCCTCCTTCCAAGATTCAGGTAAAACCCCCGCCGGTATTCCATCCGGGCCACTGGCGTTTCGCACATCGAAAGACCGTAGCTCACGCCGCAGATCACACTGCCTTGCGGATATCCGCTATTAAGAAACCGCAATCAGAAAGTGTATGCCGCAAAGAGATTTGCCAGTAAGGCGACCCTCTCTTGCGGCTTGTGAGCCAGCGACCCTTCCGGATACCTCAGCGGTGGCAATGCTGGATGGCAGAAGTTAGAATGAACGGCCCTGGCCAAACACCAATAAGCACGACTGCTAGTTGGGTGATTGGCCAACGCACGCCCAATCCTGCTAACGCGCTGGGCATCCGCTCTAACGTAGCCTACGTTTCTTGCAGGTCTTGGTGGCTCGGTTGTAGGCTTCTTTGAGGAAACTAATATTGGCATCCTTCATGGCGCGAACCCTGATCGAAGCGCGATACGCCGCCTGTTTGTCACCGAGAGCATCGTCACGAACTAGGAGCGTCCACGGCCTTTACTGGCGATCTCAGAGGAAGGAATCTAGGATTCAATTCCAAGCCTGATCGCGTCAGCAATAGCGTTGGCACTCGCTGAGGGATCTTTACCCTCATAGCAGTGCTCCAAGGAATGGATGAGAAATAATCTTACACACCTTTCCAATCTGCCGATGAGTAATGCCAGACCCTCTGCTTAACCTGCACGGGACGTGGAGGTGGAGCGATAGGTACTGGCGACTCAAACAGACATTAATCGGAATTGCCCAGAGGCCAGAGGAACCAGCATGATCAGTCTTGGAGAAGCCCAGCCATAGTTCGTGATGTGCATTGAAAGAATACCAAGAAGACCCCTATTTCGGCCGACGGGAACTGTGACTGCGCGTCATCAGCCACGTGGCTAAGATACCTGCACAGCCGAGTCGTCTCATCTTCCCTGTTGTGAGACCTGTAAAGGCACACGTAGATGCGGCTCAGGGAACCTAGATCCACGTGCACCCACAGAGCGGAGAAGGAAGGGTACTCTATGCAGCGCAAACGGCGACAGCAAATTTCCGACTGAACATACAAGCATACCCAGGCTTTCGGCTTGAAGTTTTCTTTAAGCGAATAACCGGGGTACAGCAGGTAGGAATTTTTGGCCGGACGAAAAACAAACGAATCTGCGTCTCCGTCAAGAAGAGCAAAGCAGGCCGGGCCGTCTCGAAATCACGGTGAACGGCATTGAGGTTCGTATGGAGTCAAAGTGAACGCGGTGGAGGGGTTATGTATTGCTGAAGGACCTGCTCTGTTTAATTGCACTGTCCTCATGACATGGCCGACTCGAGATCATGGTGGACGGCTTTGAGGTTCGTATAGAGTCCGCGGATGTTGGTGAATTCCAAAGTGAATGCGGTGGTGGGGTTATGCACCGCTGAAGGACCTGCTCTGTTTAATTGCACTGTCATGAAGTTGAGGGGATGGGTTTGATGAAGAGACATCGAGGAGCCTAAGTTCGGACATTAAGAAGGCCGAATGGGCACCGGCACGAAAGGGTCAGCAGGTGGCGGATTGATCTGCCGGATGAAAGGGCCCCGTACCTTCACGAAATGAGCCGCCGGGACCCCACATCCGGTCACCAATCGGCACGACGCCGACGGACCCACCCAAGCTTATGCGCGGCATGGTGAGGCAGCCTCTCGTGGTGATTAGCCACGATTAGGCCCCTGTACTGTACCGCGGGCAGCCAGTGGACAACCGTTTCTATGGGTCTCCCTGACCGGCGGGTCAACACTCTTCCCTTCGACAGCGACCGGAAATACCCACACAGTACAACCTCATGCCCAGAGTCAAACCCAAAAACCGGTCCCGTAGGGGGTCACTATGGCGGTTTTTACGCCCCGTGGACGGAGGTCACTACCCAGGCGGACACTTAAGTCCTACCACCACGAACTGTATCACTTATTTGGCACCACCAAGAGGTCACGTGTAGTGCAACTAGAGTTAAAGCCTACGGACGCGAGTGACGTTAATCCTCAAAAGTGAAGCTAATATAAAGTGTGTAAAAAATGCGTAATCTGGTGGTAAAATGGTGTTCTTTCCCGAAGGCCTGTGACTTGTGTCATATGGTTGCTAAAAATGATGATGATTAAGATAAAAATATAGGGAGGGGGGGCGGCATTTTTCAGTTCTTGCCCCGCCTCGAAAAATACCTAGATCCGGCGCTGGTCTCACAAACACCTAGACCCGAAACAAATACTTCTGGTTCGGACAATTAATGTTTGTTTCGGTACGGTGATCGAACCCGTGGCCTCTCGTTTTACACCCGGTCTCTAAACAACTGCGCCAAAGAGGCTGTCAAGAATTATAAATACATAAGCTGTAAATATAATTACAAGGAAACATTTGTCGATAGTTGCCTGAAAAACATATATAAAATTCAGGTATTATACTATAACGCTGGCTAAAGTACATAATAATAAATATTACGATAACTTCAAACTTTACCTCTCGCTTATCTCCCGCTCACGTCACAATCGTGAACATTAAAATAAACTGAAAGGTACGCATTCGATGTATTCAGTAATGATTCAAATTATCCCACTATTTAAATATATAAATAAATATAATATTAATATACCTATACTTTTTGCATTAAATTAATTAGTATTAAATAGGTACATACATAATTGACGTAAATTGCTAAAATATTCTAACAACCAGGTCAACCAATGCAGATGTACAGAGGCTAAATTAGTATAGGGGCCAACTAGAGGTTATCATAATATTATGATATTACCAACTAACTTATTTTGTTGCGATATAAATCTGGGGGCGTAACACTTACGTGCCCTGTGCGCAAATACACAATAATCTGCGATAAATAAGTGTTTATCTCAGCTTTATCAGATTTCATAAGTTGAGGTTTACTTGTCGAAATAAAAGAAAAACCATTTAAAAATTAAGTTGTATAATCTTGTTTATATTTTTTAGTTTGATGTGTATACTGTATAGCTACCCACAAAAACAATAAGCACCAGTTGATTGTATAACAATACATACATACTTGAATATTGTAAAAATTGCTTTCATTTTTCCTTAAAGTAGAATTTGATTCTTTTTACATAAAATAGTAATACCAAAATAACATTATTCATTCTTGAAAGTTGGCGCTCTCTTTTCTACGAAAGCTGTCATGCCCTCTTTGCGATCCGCCTGTAAGTGATAAAGAAAATAATTAAAACCATGCTCACGTAATTTTGAAACCAAATATTACAAGTTATATTATTCATACACAATAAAATACAAATAGCTTAACAAAATTAAAAAACACAATTAGATATTTGATATTTAATTAAAAGAAATTCGGTGGCCTAATACTTATGTCATTAGAATATATTCAAACTTAACTAATATATCTACACTAATATTATAAAGAGGAAAACTTTGTTTGTTTGTTTGGTTGTAATGTATAGGCTCAAAAACTTCTGGACCGATTTTAAAAATTCTTTCACCATTCGAAAGCTACATTATCCACGAGTAACATAGACTATATTTTATTTTGGAAAAAAATAGTGTTCCGTAAGATATTTGGATTTTTCGGACACAAACTGAAAAAAATCAACCAAAGAAGTTACTTATTTTGCGTACGCTGCCTAAACTACAAAAGATAGAACCATAAAATGCTATAATTAATTGTAGATCTTATAAATATCTACAAAAAAGTCCGCGACACACTATACCTATCTATGTCGAGTGAGGCACAACAACCACATTTTTATTTAAAAATCTTGAATTTTTTTTGGGACTACATTTAAACGCGTTTATTTTACTCATGCTATTAATCCTTATCAAAATAAATTATTTCATCAATAAGTACAGTTTATGTTGATAATATCTGGTCTTTGAATGATTAAAATCGGACGTTTGGTTTTGAAGTTGTGGTGAAATTAAAATATTACGATTTCTGCGGCACAAAAATTTCATAAGGCAATCTTTATACCGGGTATCTCAAGACTGCTACCGAAAACGAAGCCGGGTGGTAGTTTTAGTGGCTACAAACACAATGCAATTAAAAATTTCGCCTAGAAACGCGACAATTTTATTTTATGATTTTTTAAATATCGTCATTTTTGGGTGGTAAATCCATAGTTTTTTGCTAAAATAATATTAACTCTTTTATACCTTAGAGTATTTATAAATAAAAGGGTATATACTATTATTTTAGGAAAAAATGTATTTACCACCCAAATATGGCCATAGGAAAAAAATAACAAAAAAAAATTGTCGCTTTTTTTTGCAACTTTTTCTGTTGCATTGTGTCTGAAGTCGCTTAAACTACCACCCGGCTTCGTTTTCGGTAGCAGTCTTGATATACCCTGTATGTACATGTATATGGAGAGACGGGATATAATAGAGTGGAAGGTACGGGAGAAGGCTGGGATAGCTGACAGATTTGATAGGACGAAATATAAATGCACGTTATAAGACGGGATGGATAATAAAGAGAAAGGACGGGATGGATTGGGAAGAGACTGAACAGACGGATGAGACGGGATTGAGCCGGACAGTAGGACAGCTACGTCAAGTTTAGGTATACAAGAGTTTATACGAAAAATAACATGTATTTGGTGTGGAGTGGAATCAAAAAATATATGCACCCAGACGAAGCTGGGCCAGGCCGCTAGTTACGAATATAGAAACAAAAATTTTAGTAAATACAGGAAGTATCGCGTGACAGAAAAAGCATGCTATTTGCACCCTGTGCCGTCATCACTTTAACAGTAACGAGAAAGTACAAATTACTCCCACTTTCTTGATTATTGTACATAACGTGATAGATGAAAATACACAATTAATTTTAATTAAGAGTTTTTTAATTTGCTAGTTCTTTCCGAATCGCAACAAGTGCACAGATTATTGTTTTTTTTATACTGCCTAAAACAATAAGGGCCTTATCAATAAACTCAGATGTTCATTCTATTAACTATTAAAATCAGTTATTTACCATAACAAGATTTTCATATTAGTCCGAAGTCCATCCGTGTTTATTACAATAAAGGCATGAACACCTCGCTATTCAAAATAATCGAGTCAATTCTAAAGCGTTGGGCTAAGTTACCCCTTCGCTCATCTAAGTTTATAAATAAGGCATATCATATTATATTTGTGATATGTTCATACACTTGTTATATATTTATTTTATCTTTTTTTATGCTTTTACTGCACACCGAAAGTTATTCTTATAATTCCTGTCAATCCAAAGGTTGCCTGGTAGAAATCACTATTAGTGATCAGGCCACCCATTGTACATAATTATGTGTGATTATCCTGTAAATTGTGTGTTATCTTGGTGTACAATAAAACATATTTTAATTTAATAAGGTCCTAGGTTTATTTAGGTAGAAGAAATGTTACAATTCACTTACCGTAGCGAAGGTGCCGTAGAAGATAGACTTCTCGAACTGTAGACCGGCCTTCAGAGAAGTCTCGTATGCTTGGTTCACAGACTGCTTAGCTAACTTGACGATGAGTGGCGAGTGTGTACCGATCCTCTCAGCCAACTTGATTGTCTCCTCTAACAGTTTGTCAACAGGGAATACTCTGCTCACAAGACCTTTGGAAGGAGTATACAAATTAATAACGCATTTTATTATGAACTAGTCTGATTTAAACCAACTTGAAACCGTTTTAATTATCACTGTTGAAACTGGTTTTGAAAAGAGCAGCGACAGATTCTTGCCCGTTCTTCTCTATTGAAACTGGTTTTGAAAATAATAACGATAGTTTCTTGCCCGTTCATCTCTATTGAAACTGGTTTAGAAAAGAACAAGGATATTTTCTTGCCAGTTCTTTTCTAGTGAAAACCGTATTCCAAACCGGGTTGTAGAACAAAAAATTAATGCATCCAAATGATATACATTTTAACGGATTCAATAAATTATACTTATTCATTTCATTTTCATTTCATGACTGTTTGGAATTTGTTGGGTGTAGGATATTCTTTAAAGAGTTCGATATGGCTGGCTTTTATCTACCAATGTGAGATAGCCATCTTTCATCGTTCTAGCATCTAGAGAAATTCAAATTGTGGGGTATATTTTTATCGCACATTAATCCTGACTTTTATAAAAAAAACTTCTGATTGGAGATATTTCTTATCTCTGGCGGCGGCACGATTACTGACGGTAACTATGAGTCAATAGTATTCTCCGGTCAAAAGCATATTTTACCGGTGAGGATGACTACCAAAAAAAAAATCGGCGACATTATTCTCACAGATCCGTTAAGTTAACTATTGAAACTTATCAGGAACTGATGAAACTGGGCTTTAGCATATTGCCGTATATTACTGAACATGGGTTGTCTCAAGTAAACACCAATCATCCTGATCTTGAACCCGCAACTATCTGCGACCCGTTACTACTTGAAAGTGCTCTATCAGGACAGAACCAACAAGGATCGTGCAACAATATATTCTATACTACGTCTTATTTTCTATGATTGAAAAATATAATTACCCATTTTTTCAGCTTCATGAGCGTCAATGAAGTTTCCTGTGAGGACGATCTCCATCGCCTTGGACTTGCCGACGTATCTGGGGAGTCTCTGGGTGCCGCCAGCGCCGGGGATGGTGCCGATGTTGATCTCGGGCTGCCCGAACTTGGCCTTCTCGCCGGCGTATATGATGTCGCAGAGCATAGCTAGCTCACAACCGCCACCTAGCTGTTATGAAAACAAAGAAGTTATAAAAATTACTAACATTTTTTTAAATATTATAAAATAGTGTTTATAATGAGATTCAAGCATTACGTTACTCTAGTTAGTAGTTGGAATATATCGCAAATACCTATTTCCTGGAATTGCTTGTCAACATTTTTCTTTAACAGGGTCGTAATTCGGTGTGTTATGAATAAACACTAAAAATCCCGCTCTTATACTCGCTCTTTAAGACTAATTACTGGTGTTTTTGTGAGATATATTAATTTATTTTAAGTACTTACCGCGAAGCCATTGACGGCAGCAATAATGGGTTTGCCACAATTGGAGATATCTTCCCATTCACGTAAGAATCCTTCTTTTTGGTTCGAGCTGTAGGTGTTGTTTTGCATTTCTTTAATATCAGCGCCAGCTGCGAAGGCTTTTTCATTTCCTAAAGAAGAAAAAATTGTTGCTAGTATGCTTACTTGCTATGAACATAAAATAATTTGCAGAGCAATTCTACAATAAATTATACATCATTGATAGCTTTAAAAAATTACTAGTCTTTAAAGTAATCAAATATATTATCAAGTCCAAAGTTTATAGTCCAAAGATTTTTTTTATCTCTGAGCGTCATAAAAATGTAATGCAATTTATCTCTATATTGAAAGCAGTTGAAACTGTTGTATTTAGTCAAGACTCTTAGAAAATATCCCCACTGATTAATAGTTTCTGACCACTGACCAGTGATAATAATTGCTGCAATGCTATTGTCTGCATCAAACTCATTGACAGCTTTGCCAAGTTCCACAAACAGGGGTTTGCAGAGGGCATTCAAAGCCTTTGGCCGGTGCAACTGGATAAGGCCAACATTCTTCTTTGCTCCAACAACTTCTACCTTAATGTTTTCATATGTGGGTGCTGTAACAAATATGACGTTTTATTTTCCATTTTTCTAACAAATTTAGTTATTTTTCATAATTCTGTAGGATAATTAAAGGTTTGTAGGTCCAGTGTGAAATGGCTTCTTGACCATTGAAATATTATTTCACAGAAAACAAATTATGAACCGTCCATACAAAATTTGAACAAGTCATATCTTTCATAATGAAATGTTGGTGAAAATGACATAATACATTGTTTATTAAAAACTATTAAATCAGTGTGTAATGTAATGACCATTAAGAGATAAGATAGCACTAACCTCTGATCAAGGACTAGTTAATGAAGTGAATTTACTTTAGATCATTGTGATTGCATTATTTGTTACATAAGTTACAATAAGGGTACTAAAATGGCCCCAGGATATCTTGATGATCTTTTAAGAGTGTGTTGGTACTGATAAGATTCTTTAATTTTGTGGGTTTTACATTTTACCTAATCTACACTCAAAGGCACAATTAACCGTCCACCTTGTATTTCTTTCAGTATACAGTAGCCGTCAAATGTAGACCACATTTGTGTTACCACCTCGTGCCCTAATGACTTCTTGTAGCTGCTTTGGATATCCATCCATGATGTCTTGAATATCCGACTAAGGGATATTATTCCACCCCTCTATCACAGCTGCCTTGAGCTCTTCTAAGGTCGCAGGGGCTGATACTCTTGCTTGGACACGTCTTTTTAGATTTTCTCAGATGTGTTCAATTGGGTTATAATCAGGACTGCGTGCCGGCCATGACAAAACTTGTATCCCGACCTCATCGAGGCATTGAGTGACGGATCTTGCAGTATGGTATCGAAATTGTCGTGCATTATTCTAAAGTTCTCACCAATAAATGGTGCGAAAGGTATGACGTGGTCTTGTAAGACTGCCTCCACGTATCCACTCCACTTTGAGTGGTCATACTGCCTCTATCAAACACAACAAGGTAGGTCAACGAGCATCGTAAATGATAGCTCCCCAAACCATTAAGGACTCTCCCTAATAACCCACAGTTTCGATTATTGCGCATGGAGCAAGCCGTTCATTTTGGCGCCTGTAAACACGTTGACGTCCATCTGAACCTCTTTAAGCTATTCTTCTCTCATCTGAGGACACTACGTCCTTCTATTCCTCCATAGTCCAGTCAGCATATTTTCGTGCAAAGGCAAGTCTAGCTCTACGATGCTGTGGATAGTTGTGGAGCGCGAGCTGGACAAAAAACCATCAGATTACTTTTAGCAAGTCTTCTTCTAATGGTACGTTCACTTACATTGACCTTTCTCACCTCAAACAGACGTATACGCGCTTCAGCAAAAGCGATTTCTTAGCACATTACTGACACCAAAGCGGTCATCGAGAGCCGAAGTGCACCAATGTCGGCCTTAACCTGGCCTGCTCGTGTATGAATTAGCCTCCTAAAAGGTTCTAATGGCACGCCGTACCGTAGTTCGAGGTATACAAGTGTAAAACTAATGCGACATTGGCTCTACCCCGCGTCAGCTAAAGTTACTGCTCTAACAGCACCAGTTGCATCGACTGGCATTTTTTTTAAGGCATAAAGAATAATCATACACTAAAAACTCAAATTAAACAATATGCGCACACTATGGCGGAGAAGAACAAGAAATTTAAAGATAGACCAGAGTCGATAATTTTTAAAACCAATAAAAATAATAGTAGGATGAAACCCATTAGAAAAGGAGGGGGATAGTATAAAAATGAAAGGAAAAATAATTTACGGGCGATCTGAGGTCGGGAAGGGGATGGGGGTGGGTTTTTGTTGCGTATAGGACAGGTGTGAATGAAAGGCCGGTTAATAGCACACTGATGTAATCGCAATCTGTCACATTCAAGATGGTTCCCACATCTACGTATATCTGTGCTACCCACATGTACATCAATATACAACACCTCCCCCCGGTGAAGTAATTACGACTACAATACAATACAAATTACAACATAATAATAGGTCTCTTTAACATCATTTAGAAAAAACTACGATAATCAATTTTCGGTAAATTACGCAACAATAACCTTGAAGCAGGGTTTCCTCGTTCTACTAATGGGGGAACAGATGAGGCCCCTGCTGCCGGGGTATCCTGTGGGGGCGACCCTGGCGGATAATCCTCTTCCCCTCGCGAATTGTTGATATCAACAACCCGCTCGGGTTCTCTTTTCTCCCTATCAGCCTGGGAATTAATGTTAGGCGAGACAGCTGTTTCTTTAAAGATATCCTTTAAGTCAATCTCACAATACCGGTCCTCTTGGTTGTTGTTGCGGTTTTCCTTAGAATATTTTAACATTTGGTTTTTATGTCTTTTTACACTTTTTAAAGTTAATACATCTTTTAGCAAGTACATCACTTTACCAATACGTTTTATTACTGTACCGCGATTCCAAAGATATTTAGCATTATTTAAAAATGTCTTATATAGTACTTGTTCACCGATTTTAAACGTTTGTTTATTTTTACCACCATGTTGTTTAATCTGCAAACACTGTTTATTTTGCACAGTTGTGCTTAAGGTTGTGGATGAGAGTGGCATCTTATTTAATAAATCTAAACGTGACCTTAACGCGCGACCATAAACTAATTGAGCTGGTGACAAGGTAGTGGTACTGTGAATTGAGTTCCTGTAATCGTATAAAAATTGAAACAATTTTAATTTACTCTCTGTGGCGTTTTTACATGACATCATGCATGATTTTATACCCTTTTTTACTATTTTAATGTAACTCTCGGCCTGTCCGTTACTCGCCGGGTGGTAAGGAGGTGATGTCAAGTGTACTATACCATTTTGGATGCAAAACAATTTAAATTCGTCGGAAGTAAAATTAGTCGCGTTATCAGTGACAATGGTATGCGGTAAGCCAAACCGAGATATATACTCATATAGTTTTTCTAGTACAGCCTTAGATGTTGTCGCTGTGTTAAAAACTTCTACCCATTTCGTATAAGCGTCTACTATGACTAAATACATGGATCCGTGTAAAGGCCCCAAAAAATCCATATGAATTCTATAAAATGGTTCGGGGGGATACTTCCATGGAGACATGGGTGCTCGAGGTGGAGAAGGTCGCAACTGCGTACACACCGCGCAAGATCCAACCATATCCTCTATTGACGCGTCTATTCCAGGGAACCAAAACCGAGACCGAGCTTCTGCTTTTGTCTTTACTATCCCTAAATGTGATTTATGTAATTCGGATAAAATCTTAGAACGCAATTTCTCCGGCAAAACTATTTTATGGCCTCGCATTAAAATGCCATCTTCATGCGCTAATTGCTGTCTACACAAAAAATATGGACGCAATTTTCCTTGTGATATTTTTTTAGGCCAACCCTTTAGAATATACTGTGTAACTTGAGATAACGTTTCATCACAATCCGTTGCGTTGCGTAGTTCGCTACGGGTTATAGGCATACTTCCATCTAACACAAAATTGATGTACGAACCCCGATCAGCCGGTGGCGCGAATGAGTCGCCGCTCCGGTAACATCTGTTTGTTTGTCTCGATTCGAACGGCGCTCCCCCCTCGACCGCGGTGCCCGGCAGGCTAGCACGTGATAGATAATCCGCAGAATTATTTTTACTACTTACATATTCAATTCGATAATTATATCCACTCAAAAATAAAGCATATCGCTGTAATCTGTTCGCAGAAACCTCAGGAATTCCTTTATATGGGCCGAAAATTGAAATCAAAGGTTTATGATCAGTTCGTAAAATAAAGGGTTCACATCTACCATAGAGATATTGGTGAAAGCGTCTAACTCCAAAAATAATAGCGGTTGCCTCTTTTTGGATTTGAGAGTATTTTTTTTCAGCCGAGTTTAGGGTACGAGACGCAAACGAGATTGGACGTTCGAGTCCATTAGCGTCTAATTGTGATAATATGGCACCCAATCCATTTGGTGAGGCATCGACCGTTAATATTACATTATTTTTAGGGTTAAAATGCGCAAGAACCTGTTCAGATGCTAGACACTTCTTTATTGTATTAAAACAATTATTGTGAATTTGTGACCATGTCCACTTTACACCTTTCTTTAACAAATCATACAGAGGACTAAGTATGCTAGATGCATTTGGTATAAAATTCCTATAGTAATTTACCAGTCCTAAGAATGACTGTAATTGCATGACGTTAGTGGGTACGGGAGCTTGTAACATCGCTTTAACTTTTACCTCTGATTTCCTTAAGCCGCACTTATCTATCGTATACCCTAAGTAATTAATTTGTTCCTTAAAAAATTCACATTTGTCTTCCTGGACTACCAAACCGGCATCACTGAGCCTTCGAAAAACTGCGTGTAGTCTATCCACATGTTGCTTGTGATTAGCCCCAGTAATTAGTATATCGTCTAATAAGCACAATACGCCCTCCATTCCTGACAGTAAACAATCCATTGCTCTCTGGAATATGGAAGGTGCACTTGACATCCCAAATACCATCCGTGTATATTTATACAAGCCGCGATGTGTATTAATGCAAGTGATACTTTGGGAATTTTCATCCAACACGAACTGGTTATAAGCCATCGACAGATCTATTTTCGAAAAATGTTGGCCGCCATGTAATTTTGTAAACAATTCTTGCACCGACGGTAACGGATATTGTTCAATTATCAGCTGTTTATTAATGGATACTGAATAATCCGCACATATTCTGACTGCTCCGTTTCGCTTTAACACGGGCACGGGAGATGCGTAATCGGAGTGTTCAACTGGCTTCAAAATTTTTAATTCCAGCAACCGATCGATTTCTTTGTCGATTTTGTCTCTTAGGGCGAAAGCAACGGGCCTTGCCTTAAAAAAAATGGGATGAGAGCCAGGCTTTAACTGTAATTTAATTTTATACTTGTTAAATGTTCCTAATTTATTAGAAAATACCTCTGGATAAAGCGACTGTAGACGTGTCATAATTTTTTCAGAACTATTTAAAAAATTGCATTGGAAAAGCTGTAATTTAAAAATCGATATGAAATCACGTCCGAGCAATGGCGGACCGCCACCTTGTATGATATGAATATTAAGAATGTGGGTTTGCCCTAAGTATGTTACCGGTACTTGTATATAGCCCGCGCAGTTAATTTTGTTACCTACGTACGTACATAGTTTTTTCCCAGTAGGCAAGAGCGGGATATTTTTAAAATATGCATTATACATATTCTCTGAGACTACCGAAACTGCCGACCCACTATCGATTTCAAATTTTAACGGAATACCACTGACCGTCACCAACTCAATCATAGGTTCACCGTGTTTGGACTGAATATTAAACAACTTACCGTCGTCGCCGCTCTCATCCACACTCTCCATTCCTACATAATTTATTTTGTCGCACATTTTTTGTAAATGACCCTTTTTGTTACACTTCCTACACGTATACTTGGCAAATCGACACTTGGACGATGGGTGATTGAAACGACCACACACTAAACACTTTTTCATCACTTGGTTCGCGCTTGCAGTACCCCTGTCGATCTTGAATAGCTGTTCCTGATTGCCCGCGGAATGCGCAGGCGCCTGCGATGTCGATGCGGCTGCAGTAGTGCGTGCACATCGGATTGCCTCCGCTAACTCAACGGCTTTCGCCAGCGTTAAGTCTGTCAAATCCTGGGCAAATAACTTCTCACGCTCGCATCCTGGCAGCATCCCCATCACAAATCTGTCGCGAAGTGCCTCCTCTACGTTAGCAAAATTACAATAAGCTGTTAAACCCCGAAGTCTTGCTGCCCATTGTGAAAATGATTCTTCTGGGTGTTGCGTTGCACTATAGAAGGTACTTCGCTCACCGAACCCTAACCGCTTCGGTGTGAAATGGGTATCCAGCAATCTTATTATGTCTTCATATGGTACATCTTGGACATCTTTTGGTAGCGCTAAGTCTGATACCAGTTGAAAAGTGTTCTCCGCGAGTGCACTCAGTAATATCGCTCTTCTCTTCACACCCTGCACATCCGATGTAGATGTGATACTGTTGGCAATAAACCATTGTCCGAGTCGACTTTTATAATTTTTCCACGACTGCACATTATGGTCGTAACTTGTTAAAATACCGTAATGCATTGTATCCATTTTTTTATTTTGCTTAGCGGGTACTCGTCGCCACTGTTGCGTATAGGACAGGTGTGAATGAAAGGCCGGTTAATAGCACACTGATGTAATCGCAATCTGTCACATTCAAGATGGTTCCCACATCTACGTATATCTGTGCTACCCACATGTACATCAATATACAACAGTTTTTAAGGGTAAAAAACGGTTTTTCTCGATTTCCGGCAAAACTAAAAGTCCTATCGAAAACAGTCAAATGGCAAAGT
The DNA here is from genome assembly GCA_009982885.2 of Hyles vespertilio. Lineage (NCBI taxonomy): Eukaryota > Metazoa > Arthropoda > Insecta > Lepidoptera > Sphingidae > Hyles > Hyles vespertilio. Next base: position 14,681,268 of record CM042820.1, read on the forward strand.
TGTAGATAATAAAAAGATCTAAAACTTTTGTATTTACACTTTTTTCACAAAACCTCAAAGTTTATGTGAAAAATTCAAAAAACCAAGTTTTTGGTTTTTTATTTTTATCTTTAACAAAAAAAATATTTTTTAACGAAATTTGGTGCAAACTTACCTTTTTATGTCCCAAATACGTTGTAATTTATTTGATTAAAAATATTTATGTTTTCGCCTTATTTTGAATTAATATCGAAAAAGCACCCTAATTTTCAATCGAAAATTCACCTGTCAAAATATCAGCTTTTTTCAAAAAATTGGTATGTTTTCTGTTCGTTGAAATCTCTACTTTCCGATGGTGAAAAAATATATGTATGTTACTATAGTAAATCTTCTCAGAAAATGCAAAGCAAAGCTGCTTTTTTATTTCATACACTTGCTTATCATCTGCCTTATTGCAGATGATATAAACAGATTCATCCATACTGATAATCTGAAACACAAAATCGAATTAATAATGCCTTCACTATGTTATGGTGAGTATATACCCATGAAAAAAAATATATTAAAGAAATAAATGTCAAAATGTATAAAAAATATATTATGAATATATTAAAAAAAGCAGCTTTGCTTTGCATTTTCTGAGAAGATTTACTATAGTAACATATATATATTTTTTCACCATCGGAAAGAAGAGATTTCAACGAACAGAAAACATACCAATTTTTTGAAAAAAGCTGATATTTTGACAGGTGATTTTTCGATTGAAAATTAGGGTGCTTTTTCGATATTAATTCAAAATAAGGCGAAAAAATAAATATTTTAAATCAAATAAATTACAGCGTATTTGGGACATAAAAAGGTAAGTTTTCACCAAATTTCGTTAAAAAAATATTTTTTTTTGCAAAAGATAAAAATAAAAAACCATTAACTTGGTTTTTTGAATTTTTCACATAAACTTTGAGGTTTTGTGAAAAAAGTGTAAATACAAAAGTTTTAGATCTTTTTATTACCTACAACTTTGCCATTTGACTGTTTTCGATAGGACTTTTAGTTTTGCCGGAAATCGAGAAAAACCGTTTTTTACCCTTAAAAACCCACCCCCATCCCCTTCCCGACCTCAGATCGCCCGTAAATTATTTTTCCTTTCATTTTTATACTATCCCCCTCCTTTTCTAATGGGTTTCATCCTACTATAATTTTTTTTCACTTTTTATTATTTTTAAAGGCTTCTACCCTGGTCTAAGAAGGTAACCTAAATGCAAAAATGTCAAACAGCGACTAAATTCCAAAAACGCTTCGGAGATAAAAGTTTAGGCATTGAAATGACGATACAAGTACTTAATTTATTGCTAAAGTAACTACTTAACAAGAAACAAAGCATTAGTTATGCTATAGTTAACATAAACAAACAGAATGACGAAAAATATAGGTGGACGGTTAATTGTGCCTGTGAGTGTAGTTTTCGAATGAAAGGAAAAAAAAACAAAAACGACTTGATCAATTTAAACCAAAGTTGGATATCAAATAGATAATATGTAATAAATAATATGTAACATATGATAGTCATAATATGTAAAACCAATAAATTACACCTATAACACATACTTAATATCAACTTTTTTTTCTTAAAAATAATGTTTTTATACAGCTGCTAATTAAAATTTAATTAAAATTTTATTTAATGTTGGTAACTGAAATTATATAGTTATTATCCGTCTTAAGCTAGTTTGAGTGGTATTCAATTCCTATTGAATACCATTCAAACTCGCTTAACTCGAAAAATAGGGGTATTGTCCTCAATACCCCAATTTTTTCTTGCAAGTAATTAGTGAATTTTGGACAACATGTCAAGTGTCAGCCAATAGGAAAATAGAAAATGGCGGCCCAGCACAACTATTTTTTATCTACAGTTTTGAAGTACCAGTTCAATACTATGAGCAATGTGACAAGTTTTAGTACATAATAAAATTGTGATGAGAAACAAGTAGACAATACCCATTGATACAGCACTGTAAATAAAGTTTAAATCAAGAAATGAATAATGAAAATGTTACCTCTGATATTTAAAGTCTTGTAAATAATAAGGAATTATGTAAATTAAACAAAAAAACCTATTTTAAATGCCATGTCCATAAGTTCCTAAAACCTGCTTTTGTCAAATAAATATAATAGAATAACAAAATGTTAATGGGCTGTTCCAAGAGGATCAAGATATTTATCTTACCTTTATTACCTAACTAGCGGCCCGGCCCGGCTTCGCCTGGGTGCAAATATAGATTCCAGTCCATATTTTATTTCAAATCAACATGACAGCCGTTGTCTAAACTGCTTATCCAATTCCAATCCCATCCTGTACCTATTCTTCTGTCCCATTTTATCCAACTTATATTCTATTCTATCCCATCTCTCCAGATTTAAATCATTATTTTGCTACGGAGATATTATAACACTGTTACTACTCCGACTGTCTGTATCTGTATCAGCCCATATACGTCCCACTGCAGGGCACGGGCCTCCTCTACAATCGAGAGTACGATTGAGAGTGGTTAGGCCATATAGTCCACCACGCTGGCCTAGTGCGGGTTGGCGGACTTACATACCATAGAAATTTTATAAATCGCTATGGTATGCAGGTTTCCTCACGATGTTTTCCTTCACCGTTTTAGTGCGTGGTGATTGACTATCAATAGACACATGACTCCGAAAAGTCAGAGGTATGCCCTGGGATTCGAACCCGCGACCACCGTGAACATGTTGGCAGTCGCGTCTAGTCCGTTTACCAACAGGCCACCACGCACTTATTACTCCGACTACATTCATTGAAATCAATTAAAAGATACCATAGCTGACCCGACCACGCTAAGCTATGGCTTAGTTATTATATGATTAATATTAAATTGAATTATTTACCATAGCAAAAAAGCCCGACCCCCCTTTGCCTGGATGCAGATATTTTTTTATTTTACTTCACACCAAATACATGTTATTTTTCGTATAAGCTCTTGTATACCTTAACATGACATAGCTATCGTACTGTCCTGCTCAATTCCGTCCCATCCCGTCTATTCCCCGTCACTTCCCGATACGTCCCGTCCTTTCTCTTCATTATCCATCCCGTCTTATACCGTGCATTTACATTTCGTCCTATCAAATCTGTCAGCTAACCCAGTCATCTCCCGTACGTCCCACTCTATAATATCCCGTTTCTCCATAGCCAAATAGTGTTCCTTATAATTTTTTGACATTAAACACTTTTAAAGCGATTTTGATTATCCATGCAATATTCCATCCCTTATGGGGGTGAACCCCCACTATGCTGTTTTTTCCATAAATATTACGCCATTACTTTTGTTCGTAATAAAGAAATGAAATATTAATTTTCATACAAATAACTTCAGTGGTTTCGATTTTCTTCGACATAACATTTCAGAATGTATAATATTTCTATCAGTGAATTTTAGCGAAGGAAAAGACACTGTAAAAATTCGTGATAAAAGTAAACATAATAACACATAACACACACACAAACACAAACGTACACTATTAGCACTTTCTCACACTGACACCCACAATTAATGTAATTACAATAATTATATTTAACTGGATTCTCAAGACACAGGCAACGCCTAATTTGAAAACCCCTGCAATATTCTCCATATGTAAAATTGTTATTTTAATAAAGATTTTTCATTTTCAAGTGATATTCTATCTGAAAAGAAGTAAATCTTCTTACGTGTGAATAGTATTTATTTAATTGTCCTATATTTATTTAACTTCATAATACATTCTCTTTTGGTTACACAAAATTAATTTCTGAACGCATGCATTAATATTTGACAACCAATTTAAATGTCAATCCCTTTTCATTAATGTCATTAATTTACATCTTTAAAATCTAAAATACGCCATTAATCGAATATTGTGGATATATGTTGTCGATTCGAAACCTTTATTTAAATACGTTCTTTAATTTGAGAGAAGAGTTTACCGTATCGACGGGATGAACATTAAATGTTTGACAGTTACGAACCCATGAACATTTTGTATGAGAAAATGTTAATAAGCTAATATAAACTCGGGAAACCGAGAACGTGATAAAAAGTATCCTATGTCCTTCTCCTGGTTCTAAGCTACCTCCCCACCAATTTTCAGCCAAGTCAGTTCAGCCGTTCTTGAGTTATAAGTAGTGTAACTAACACGACTTTCTTTTATATAAAATTAATTGAAAAAACATTTTCCAGTAGACCAAACTGTAAATCTAAACCATTCTCGAATCTCCACGAACACACACAAAAAATTTCATCAAAATTGGTCCAGTCGTTTAGGAGGAGTTCAGTCACATACACACGCACACAAGAAATATATATATTAAGATTATGAATAAAGTATGGGCCAAAAAGCAATTAGGTTTAGATTATTTAAATATTTACTTGAACTTATGTGCTTGGTTTTAATGGGCACATATTTGTCTTGCAAAAAATTAATATTGAAGGCATGCCGCTGGCATAGTACTTTTGTTGGTACATGGGTTTAATGGTAGACAGAAGGAACATAGCAATAGTGTCTAGAGCAGTCTTAAGATTACAATAAAAATAAATCCAACTACATAAAAAAACGAGCAATTTGTCCAACTGAAAATAAATTTACAAAGTGACTTAAAATATCAAAAATAATCACGATAATGGTTTCTTAGATTTACGCGAATGTTACACATTGAAATAAAACTATTATTTACGGATTTTATCGCGAATTTAGTTTAATTTTTTACATTTTTAACTTCCCGACGTTTCGATCACTTTACAGCTTTCGTGGTCACGGGGCGGACTGAGGTATTAGACGTCCGCTCTGTGACTGTAACAATATTTTTTTATCTTTTTTGTGGCTACAAGCACTTTTCTGTGCTACGCCAATGACAAGTTGCGGATTTAAGGTAGGGAAACGTGATTCAAGGAAAAAGGAATATTCGGAAATCGGAATCAAGATAAGTCAGGCAAGTTGGTAAAATGGAACAAATAAAAATAAAAACCGACTTAAAACAAAAATCCACTAAAAACCAAAAAATAATAAAATAATAACTAACCACTTAAAGCAAAAAAATAATAATATTTATTTCATGGAACTCGTGCATGTTGATTCAATCAAAATAAAATCAAAATATATGCGTAACATATTGAAGGCGGGCCGCCAAGTACCAAACATGTAGGACCTATGCCTTATATTAATTTAAATATCTATATGTTTGGTACTGGGCGACCTGCCTTCAATATGTTACGCATATATTTTGATTTGTTGGCTAGTCAAGTCATTAAGCAAATGAATCAACATGCACGAGTTCCATGAAATAAATATTATTATTTTTTGCTTTAAGTGGTTAGTTATTATTTTATTATTTTTTGGTTTTTAGTGGATTTTTGTTTTGAAGTCGGTTTTTATTTTTTTATTAAAAATTTTAGTTATTTTCATCTTTTTAGTGTTGATAGGTATTTAAATGAAGAAGATTTGGTCCCCACGCCACAAGGAATATGTTCTTTCCGAAGACAATGAAATCGCTAAAATCGGCTAAAAACTGCCAAAGATATTGGAATATTCACATGTTTATTTTTTTCTCTCCCCCCCCCCCACTCCCTTCGCGCTTACCCCTTTTTCCCTCAACCACTGTAGCCTAGCTTTTATACTGAACTCAATGCAAAAAGAACTGTTGAAATCCTATTAAATTTTGAGGAGTTCTACGCTCCAGGTCCGAACATGATAATCAGATCTTAATGTTGTGTTCCTGAGATCAACCTGTTAATACGTTCTTTCCAATGAAAAAGAAATCACTAAAATCGGTTAAAAGCTGCCGAAGATATTAGAATTTACGTGTATTTTAATTTTATCATCCACCCCCCTCACCCCCACCCCTTTTTCCCTCTCTCACTGTATCTTAACTTTTCTTATGAACGTAATGCAAAAAGAACTATTGCAATTCTCCTTAATTTTAAGGAGTTCCCCTCTCCAGGTCCGAAGATATTCATCAGATCTTCACCATATTTTTATGGGACCAAACGACAAACACCAGCTTTCAATCAAAGAAAGAATGGTCGAAATCGGTTCACACAGTACAGAGAAACGAGGTAACAAACATAAAAAAAAATAAAGAAAAAAAGCAACATACAGTCGAATTGAGAACCTCCTCCTTTTTTTGAAGTCGGTTAAATAAATAAAATAAAATTACAAGATACGTTTCAATACAATAGATAAATAAAGACACATTATAATTTAATATTGTTATGTACAATAAACAAAGATATGGTTTTATATATTTTAATATTAAATATAAGTAAAGAAGAAATACATGTTGGGAAAGGAACCCGGAGGGATATAAGTTGACTAATAAAAGAGGAACGGTCATATCGAGGGCAGGAAAAGAATAAATGATTCAGATCGCCCACATCCTCACCACATTCGCAAGCACTACTGTCAATTATTCCGATTCTGGCAAGGTGAGCAGGCAAACAAACATGACCCAAGCGCATTCGTATTAAGCAACTAGTACTTCTCTTCCCAAGCGTTAATCCACAAAACCATGGTTTTCTAGGAATATCTGGCTGAATCTTTGAATATACTCGTCCTTTTGTTCGGTGACTGTCTTCCCAAGACTTAGCCCAAGACTCCCTGAGAAAAGTCAAGGGAAGAGCAGCTAGGTCATTCGAATAATTAATGTATGGATGTATATCGCCATCTGTAATAGCTTCGTTAGCTAAGCGGTCAGCTTTAACATTTCCCTTTACTCCAGAGTGACCAGGAATCCAAGACAGAACCACAAAAAAGCCTTTCGAATGGCATTCAAAAAGCTTTTCTCTTATTTGCATCACTACAGCATGGAAAGATTTGAACTTAAAAGGGAATTTTTTGATCGCTTGAAGAGCGCTGTATGAGTCAGATAAAATTACAGATTTATTAATTTTCATAAGAAGGATGTATTCCAAAGCTTTGTAAATTCCATAACATTCACCAGTGAAGACTGAAGTTTCCGGAGGCAGTTTTATTTTTTGGATAATTTTATAGTGCGGGTGATATACCCCTACACCGCAACAACCTACAGAATGTTTCGAAGAATCCGTAAAAATGTGGTGAAAATCGGGCCATTTATTATTCTTCTAGGAATTTAAAATTTGCATCAGGATGGTCTTTAACAATACCCAAAGAATAATTAATATTAGGAGAGAATAGAAGGGCTTTTACATTAGTCATGAACAGGGGAAGGGACTCAGAACGAAATGTAGGGGATGAAAGACACAGAGATTTATGAAAACTTAGTACTAAGCAAGGCGGTACTTTTCTTTTCCAATATGAAGAAGATTGAATGAGGTCAGAAAGAATTCTAAGTTTTGGAAATAAAGGATTATGAGAGAATTGAAGAGCCCTAAATAGAAATTTGTCTGAAAGAAACTGTCGTCTTAATTCCAGAGGAGGTTCTCCACACTCGACTTGAAGGGCATTAATTGGGGAGGATCTCATTGCGCCTGATATTAATCTAAGTGCTTTGTTTTGAATAGCATCCAATTTTTTAAATGATGCCAAGTTGCATGGTTCCAAAACAAATGTGCCATAGTCTAAAATACTTCTAATTAATGCGTTATACAGGAGTCGCAATGAAACAGGATGCGCTCCCCACCACACTCCCGAAAGGCATCTTATTATATTTAAGTTCCGTTCACACTTCATAACAACATATTCACAGTGTGCGCTACCCGTAAGTCGCGAGTCAAGGATAACACCAAGGAATTTGACCTCATTCTTAACGGGAATGGGACAATTCTTGTATTTCACATCGATTACAGGGCTTATATGTTTTCTAGTAAATAATACTATTGAGCTTTTAGTGGGGGAAAGGTCTAAACCGTTTGAAGTCATCCAAGATGATAATAAGTCCATAGCTGCTGACATTTTGGAATTCATATTAGCAATCAAATTTCCTGAAGTATACAGCAGAAGGTCATCGGCATATTGAAGAATTTTAACAGAATCGTTTAAAGTGGCTTCCAGATCAGATGTGCAAATATTGTAAAGTATAGGGCTCAGTACAGATCCTTGTGGTAGCCCTCTTGACACACGTCTGGATAACTTGGAATCATCACTTGAGCATATAGTAATGTATCTCTCAGATAATAAATTAGTAATAAAGTTCATCAGTATACTAGGAACATTAAGGTCACGAAGTTTTTTGTTCATAATTGAAGGAATTACGTTATCATAAGCCGAATTGATATCTAAAAACGATGCAATTACTGATTCATTTTGAGAAAATGCTATCCGAATATCAGATACAAATATACTAATGCTATCTATAGTGCTTTTTCCTTTACGGAATCCATATTGACTATCTGTTAATAAACGATTGCTTTCCAGATACCACTCCAAACGATTTTTAACCATATGTTCTGCAATTTTAACTAGAACCGATGACAAGGCTATGGGTCTGTAAGATGAAACTTGGGATGGACTCTTGCCAGGTTTTAAAATAGGAATCACAATTTGTGATCTCCAGGACTTCGGTATGTTACCAGATAACAGAATTAATAATGTTTAAAAGTAGACGAGGGCATCATCACTGAGATTACAAAGAAAAGAGTACGGAATGCCATCTTCTCCTGGGGAAGAGTCCTTAACGTCACTCAATGCACCCTTGAGCTCAGACAGTAAAAATATGGAATTCAAAAAATCATCGGATTTTGGGATTATTACTTTTGAAATAAAGTCAGGGACAGAAGGGGGAGCCAAATGGTCCAAAAAGTTATTGGTCAAAGTAGGAGAAAGAGGAACAATAGAGTTTTCCTTATAAGCTGATCTAAACCGTCTAATATTGCTCCAAACAATCGAAGGGCGTGTTTGTGGAGAAATGGTGGAACAAAAAGATTTCCATCCTTCAGTCTTTTTCTTTTGAAATAAGACTTTCGTCTTCCTAGAAACTCGTTGGCAATGCTGAAAGTTCTCCGTTGTCATATTTTGACAATATATTCTCTCAGCTTGTTTTCTGTTTTTTGCCGCTTCAGTGCACTCTTGATCCCACCAAGGTGGGGAGGGAATCTTTGTACTCCTACACTTTTTAATAGGGAAAACCTCATCAGCAACGTCTGTTAAAAGTTGAACTAGAGCAGCCACACATGTTGTTTCTTCTTCGTCTTGAATGCTTGGAAGATGACAAACTTTATCATCCAGACATTTCTTGTATTGATCCCAATTCGCATCCTTTAAATTATACTTCAAACGAGGCGATGGTTGAGTGGAAGGTTTATTATTACTTGGAAAGCCAATCACAGCAGGGAAGTGGTCACTTCCATAGGTAGAAGGTAAAAATTCCCAAGTAAGGGAAGAAGCTAGATTTGATGTGCTTAAAGTTAGATCAATGGCGCTAAGACCTTCATTAGGGTTAGTACGGCGAGTAGGTAAACCAGAATTTAAAACACAGAGATTATGGATATCAATTAAATTTAGCAGATCTCTTCCACTTGTATTTGTGGACGAGCATCCCCAAGATTGATGATGGGAATTAAAATCTCCCAAAATTAAAAAAGGCTTAGGTAAGATAGAAATGATATTATCTATTTCCCGAAAAATTGACGGAGAAGGTCGAGGAATATATATTGAAATAAAACAGATATTATTTACTATTGCAGAAACTATAGAAAAATCATTGTGGTGAGATGGAAGGTCAAAATTGGAAAAATGAAGGGAATTTTTAATGAGTATAGCAACACCGCTATACCCGTCTGCTCTATCTTCGCGGAGACATGAATATCCAGGAATTTTAAAGGAAAAGTCCGGTCTAAGCCATGTCTCAGAAAGAGCTACAATGCTGGGTTCAAATTTGTTTATCAAGTATATTAAGTCGCATTTATTTTTTATTACACTTCTGCAGTTCCACTGCAAGACTTTGGTTATCTGAGCCATTGTTGTTTAAAATATGTGAAATTTTTTTTAGTAAAGGGGCAACGTTGGACGGTGAAATCGAGTGGGACAATGATGCAATTAGTGCAACAATTATGTCAGATATTGGTTGTGAGTTTTGTGTTTCTGTCATATTACTATTTTCATTAATTTTTTTTAAAGGTAAAGCACATCCATTAGAGTAGGAAGGGTTATAATCTTGCACCAGAGCTTGGTGAGCATCACGATCATAACCCTTTCCCAGTTTCGGCGGAGAACGGGGCTTATGGAAAACGGTTTTAATGTATGATTTATTTTGTTGTGGCTGTATGGGTGTATTTTGGGCATTTAAACTTGTAGGAGGCGATCTTACAGAATCAGCATAAGATTTTATTACTGGTGGGTGAATTTTAGAGGCTTCAGCATATGAGACACAGTTTTGTGCCATATATTTTTTAATATCAAATTGTCTATTGGCTTCAGGGCAAAACTTGCTTGTGGCAACATGGCAACCACCACATAAACAACAGTAACTTGCATCATTGTCCAAATCACATGATACACCAGTATGATCTTGACCACATTTGTAGCACCTTGGTTTCGACCTACATGTTGTTTTAGTATGTCCATATCTACAGCAATTATAACACTGGATGGACGGATAAATGTATAAGTCCACTGGTAATGAATTAAAGCACATAAATACCCTAGTTGGAAGGATCTGCCCATCAAATGTTAAAACAACTGTTTGAGATGGCTTCCAAGTAATAGAACCATCCACAGTAGTTTTGTAATTTAGTCGTCTGACTTTAACAATTTTTCCACAGCCTAAGGGAACGCTAATATTGTCTTTTACATCCTCTAAGGACATGTCATCTGGAACGCCCCGAACAAGCCCCATTCGTGTGATCTGATAAGTTGGGATAAAAGCTTCATAGCCACGATCTATTAAAGCTGTATGTTGCAGAAAAGCATTTGCAGAACTGAAGTTGGAAAATGCCATCGATACTTTGTTACGACCAATGCGTTTAACACTGCCTTGTATTACATCCTTTATATTAAATTTATGTAGGAAACGTCCAAAGCATATAGGATGGAGGTTAGTGTCTTGGTTATCTCCAGTACTTTTTTTAACAATATTTACAACAAAAGGTGAAATGTCTGTACTATTATACTCATTTCTTCCAGGTTTAATGGAAGATGAAGCAGCGGGAAGGGTTGCACTAACTGGTGGTGGCAGTACCTGCGATTGTGGCAATTCTGTGGGAGATGCATTTTCATCACTATCATCACAAGTGCAACCAGTTCTGGAAGGATCAGCGGCCATTTGATTTTTGCGTTTTTTCTTAAAACAAGTTTTACATACTCTATGTAGTCTGGTTCTTTTGCGTTTATTTAAATTGGACACAGAGCTATCTGTGTCCATACTAGATGCTGTCTCTACAGTAATATCCATACTGAATGCCGTCTCCACGGTAATAAATTGCGATGGCAAGGGGACATCTTCCCCAGGATCTGGGGGTTCCTTCATTGTCTTTCTTTAACTAATAAATTTTTGAAACACTTACCTAGACTATATTTATATACACACTATTAATAATAAATAAAATAAAAGGATAAATATCTACAATTTACAACTTATCTGACTATTTTATGTACAAAATTATTTTAAAAATTCAATGTGTGGAAAAAGAAACACCCGCCACGCTCAAACGTTTCCCGCGCTTTTCGCGTTTAATGTTCATCTACTGTTACAATTCAACTACCCTTATTTTACAATTATTAATTTAAAAATTAATTTTAAAATATCTAGTCTATGTTTGCGATCCGATCTACGCAGAAGGAGCTCACAGTGTCTTGAGGTCTGGCAGTTGGTCTTTTGGGTTCCGATTTAATTAAATGTAGTATTGGATCCCATGCTTGTGCAAGCTTCAAGCCATCTTCTCTATTGAAATTTGGATGTTTTTTAATTTCAATAGCCTCGCTAAACATCCTGGGCAGGAAACGGTGTTCTTTAGCGAGGACTTGGGGCTGGTCAAAGCGGAGGTAATGCTTGGAGCCTTCTTCTATATGTTCAGCAACTGCAGACTTCGTTGAGCGTCGATGTTTGACGTCAGCTATGTGTTCTTTCACGCGGGTCCCTATGCTTCGTTTTGTTTGACCTATGTAGGAGAGGCCACAGTCGCAATCTATTTTGTATACGCCCGGTTCTTGCAGGGGTATATGGCACTTGACAGGTGGTAGGAATTGACTAATCTTCTTGGGCGGCTTGAAGTAGGTCTTTACTTACTTTACTGACTTAAGGACTGATCAGGATAAGTCACACTGTGTATAGAAAAAAGACCCATACAGATAAATATCTGAACAGCGATTCTCACCACCATCCAAAACAGTTAGCTACCGTGGGTAAATCCCTGTTTCAGAGAGCACGAGGAATCTGTGACGAGAAACACCTAGCGACTGAGCTGCAACACGTCAAGCAGGTACTGCGAGACAACAAGCTCCAAATCCCACGCCGCCGTCACAGAAACCGAGTGAAGCCAGCCACAGTCGAACGAGTCCCCGTTGTCTTGCCTTACATAAAAGGAGTCACAGACAAAATTGGCTATATCCTGAAGCGTGCTTCTATAAGGACCTACTTCAAGCCGCCCAAGAAGATTAGTCAATTCCTACCACCTGTCAAGTGCCATATACCCCTGCAAGAACCGGGCGTATACAAAATAGATTGCGACTGTGGCCTCTCCTACATAGGTCAAACAAAACGAAGCATAGGGACCCGCGTGAAAGAACACATAGCTGACGTCAAACATCGACGCTCAACGAAGTCTGCAGTTGCTGAACATATAGAAGAAGGCTCCAAGCATTACCTCCGCTTTGACCAGCCCCAAGTCCTCGCTAAAGAACACCGTTTCCTGCCCAGGATGTTTAGCGAGGCTATTGAAATTAAAAAACATCCAAATTTCAATAGAGAAGATGGCTTGAAGCTTGCACAAGCATGGGATCCAATACTACATTTAATTAAATCGGAACCCAAAAGACCAACTGCCAGACCTCAAGACACTGTGAGCTCCTTCTGCGTAGATCGGATCGCAAACATAGACTAGATATTTTAAAATTAATTTTTAAACTTTTTTTTTTTTATATTGTAGGGGGCAACCGAGCATGCGGTTCACCTGATGGTAATTAATAATTGTAAAATAAGGGTAGTTGAATTGTAACAGTCACAGAGCGGACGTCTAATACCTCAGTCCGCCCCGTGACCACGAAAGCTGTAAAGTGATCGAAACGTCGGGAAGTTAAAAATGTAAAAAATTAAACTAAATTCGCGATAAAGTCCGTAAATAATAGTTTTATTTCAATAATCACGATGAAGAACAAGTTTTTAAAGGCTTTATTAGGTAGTTCATATTAGCTATACTGGGTGGAATCGCTTATCGTCCGGAAAATTTAATAGTGTATTGTGTATGTGAAATTAACGTTATATACGAGATTTATCATTAAAAACTACAAACTACCCCATAAACAACATCAGTACAAGATATCTCCAAAACACATATTATCTAAATCACCCTACACTTAAAAGTGTCAATACTCAGGCGCGCGAGTGTATGAGTCATGCCACACAACAGCTGACTGTCGCGCAGAGACCTTGAACTTACTTTGCGCCTATTTATCGGTATTATTACTCTAAATATTACCATATGACATTTTGATTTATTTAGAATTTTAGTGTGTTGGATCATTTAAGTAAATGTAGTTGTTGGTAAGTTGTTAAGATTTACATTATTATACTGGGTGGAATCGCTTATCGTCACGAAAAAAGTTGTGCATGGCAAGTACATGATTTAGAACACTTTGGCATACTTATTTTAATTTTTTTATGTTTTTGTTTATGTAGTGTAAAATTAATTTACCACTATTAGTTACTAATTTAGAATAAGTTATTCATAAAACAACGTTGTTTAGAGAAAGATGACATAAATGAAAAAAATCTTCATAAATACACATTATTGTTACCCTACTTTATACAATATGAATTCGAGTAGAAACTTCTAAATCTAAGTAATAAAATCCTTTGATCGCGCCGCCCTCACCGCCGCGCCGCCGCAAGCGCAAGTACAAAGCGTGCCGCCGCGCCGCGCCGCCCGCTCCCGCGCCGCCGACACCTTCCAGGGATCTTGCCACTTCCTCAGTCGTGCGAAATTCGGTGCCGAGTGACGTTGTACGAAATTATTATGGTTATTGGTTAGTGTCTTGCGGTCAAAATGAGTGATTAAACGAACAGTGAGTATGTGACAATAATGACATGCTATGTTCGATCCAATGAAAACTTGGGTCATGCAAGAAGGATGTATGCAGATCCAGAACATCTGCAGTCTTTGCGTAGGAATGGTATCATGAATGATGAATCCACGAGTTCCCAGCACAAGAACTATTTTAACGACTTATCCGAGGCTACTCGATCATGGTAAGTTCAGACTTCCTAATCATGCAAGAATCCGTGACCTACGACAGCGAAGTCGTCTATTCTCGACTTTATTAAAACGTTTAAATAAAAACATATGCAGCTTTTTCTAAGATAGTAGGTACGTTATGAAAATAATAATGTAAATCTTAACAACTTACCAACAACTAAATTTACTTAAATGATCCTAACACACTAAAATTCTAAATAAATCAAAATGTTATATGGTAATATTTAGAGTAATAATACCGATAAATAGGCGCAAAGTAAGTTCAAGGTCGATGCGCGACAGTCAGCTGTTGTGTGGCGTGACTCATACACTCGCGCGCCTGAGTATTGACATTTCGTTGCACTTTTAAGTGTAGGGTGATTTAGATAATATGCCTTTTGGGGATATCTTGTACTGATGTTGTTTATGGGGTAGTTTGTAGTTTTTAATGATAAATTTCGTATATAACGTTAATTTCACATACACAATACACTATTAAATTTTCCGGACGATAAGCGATTCCACCCAGTATAGTAGGTACGTTATTATTTTCATAACGTACCTACTATCTTAGAAAAAGCTGCATATGTTTTTATTTAAACGTTTTAATAATGTCGAGAATAGACGACTTCGCTGTCGAAGGTCACGGATTCTTGCATGATTAGAAAGTCTGAACTTACCATGATCGAGTAGCCTCGGATAAGTCGTTAAAATAGTTCTTGTGCTGGGAACTCGTGGATTCATCATTCATGATACCATTCCTACGCAAAGACTGCAGATGTTCTGGATCTGCATACATCCTTCTTGCATGACCCAAGTTTTCATTGGATCGAACATAGCATGTCATTATTGTCACATACTCACTGTTCGTGTAATCACTCATTTTGACCGCAAGAAACTAACCAATAACCAAAATAATTTCGTACAACGTCACTCGGTACCGAATTTCGCACGACTGAGGAAGTGGCAAGATCCCTAGGTGTCGGCGGCGCGGGAGCGGGCGGCGCGGCGCGGCGGCACGCTTTGTACTTGCGCTTGCGGCGGCGCGATCAAAGGATTTTATTACTTAGATTTAGAAGTTTCTACTCGAATTCATATTGTATAAAGTAGGGTAACAATAATGTGTATTTATGAAGATTTTTTTCATTTATGTCATCTTTCTCTAAACAACGTTGTTTTATGAATAACTTATTCTAAATTAGTAACTAGTAGTGGTAAATTAATTTTACACTACATAAACAAAAACATAAAAAAATTAAAATAAGTATGCCAAAGTGTTCTAAATCATGTACTTGCCATGCACAATTTTTTTCGTGACGATAAGCGATTCCACCCAGTATATTAAAATATTTTTATAAACTTATGATTCCAATAAAATTGGGATACAAAATGTATATTGGTAAAATTACATTCATAAAGATAATGTACAAGATTTTTTATTCACCTAGTGTAAATTACTGCAGTAGAATAATAATAAGGGAATAATAATCACTGTCATTTAAATACTACATGTATTATTGTAATTAGATTTTCAGTGAATTTAGTTATATTTTTTTTTTTTATTGCAATGAATGGCGAGACGAGCAAGCCGTTCGCCTGATGGTAAGCGATACGACCGCTCATAAACAGTAGCAACATTCCACTGCGCTCGCCATACTGAGACATAAGATGTTAAGTCTCAATATGTCCAGTAGTTGCTCTAGCTACAATGTCCTTCAATCCGAAACACAGTGCATTAAGCAGTGTTGTTTGACAGGAGAAATATACATTGCGATGGTACCCACCCAGATGGCCGCTCACATATGAGAGACCTACCACCAGTATATTATACCTATATGAAATGTTCCCATCTCTTACGTTGAAAAACAATAATTGAGGCTCATAAGGGAAATGGTAGATCAGTGCAATGCCAATACACATAAGCGCAAAATAATTTATATTATTGAATTTTGTTATAAATTCTTTATAAAATTAATAATTGATTACGATTTGTTTAAAGTAATCTAAGAGTACAGTTCGGTAATCTACAAGCCTACCGAATAGAATATTACGTGCCACTTGGCATTTAAAAAAAATTACCAATGATCAAGCGTGTGATAACCTAACATCTTATGTATATATGTATTTTAAATTATATTTCATACTAACCTGCGCTATAAAACTTGATCAGACCGGTATTCGATATTGCACTAACTCTGCTTTTACACAATACATTTTTTCCAAGCAGAATTCTTGCAACAGCACCAGCAGAAGCCATTTTTTATTATAATTGAAATATACGAGCGTCTTTATCCACTAGTAAATGATAAAACAAGCGATAAAACTTATACACCGGCAAAAATAACTTCGAAATAAGTGAACTTTGATTCTGTGATAGTGGAATTAAATATTGATAAGAATAGCGTAAGAATGAGAGGTAAGATCTCGATTCGGACTAAAAAATCCACAGACGTAGCTATGCCGTGGTCGCACAAGAGACAGATATATAATTCTTCAGTGTGACCATAGATGTAGTATAGAACATAGATCGGCAATGTGTCATTTCGAGCGCGACCAAAACTGATTTACGATTGTGTGCGTGAAGTTTACATGTGTGCTTGACATATAGTGGTGCACCATGCACTTTCGATACTTTCGTATCGATATCGATATAGCTGTTGGCCTGTAGTATTGGAATAACATTTTATGGATATATGCAACATTTTATTATATATTAACAAAAACTTATTGATGTGTTTATTTCAATACAGATACATAAACACACAAATAAATAAAG
Source organism: Hyles vespertilio (assembly GCA_009982885.2). Classification (NCBI taxonomy): domain Eukaryota; kingdom Metazoa; phylum Arthropoda; class Insecta; order Lepidoptera; family Sphingidae; genus Hyles; species Hyles vespertilio. The sequence goes on from CM042820.1 coordinate 14,698,386, forward strand.
ATAAATGGTCATATTATTTGAAAACATTTTGTTTGAGATGTTTTGTATGGGTCTTTATGTTCCCCTGATCAAAATTATGTTTTTCATTGTGATGTGTACATAATACATACACCTAATTAAACTGGGAACAAAAAACACATTTATGAAATAAAACTATTATTTACAACGTTTTAGCGTTTTCGGTTTATTTTTTTCATTTTTAACTTCCTGTCGCGAAGTTTCGATTACTTTACAGCTTTCGTAGTCACACGGTGGACTCAGTCTGCAACAAAATCCGTGATAATTTGATTTTTCAATGAGAAACACATTTTTACTATATGTATACTAGAGTTACAAAATATGCTTATTTAAGTGAATCGAATTTAACACATTAGGAAGTGTTGGACGCCTGCTAGGCCGCGTTGAAGTTGGACGGAGGACCTGGTTAAGCTTGTAGGAAGTCGTTGGATGCAGACAACTGAGACTGAAGAAAGAGAAAGTTTAATAAACTATGAATTTTTCTCGATCACGTCACCTCAATTAATGTTTTTCCTATGAGAATTTTAAATTTTAAGCCTATACGTAATGTTATGATAAATGAATAATGTTGCTTCAAGGTTTGGACAATTATATTGTGCATAGAAGTATCGCATATTTTATAATAATATCTAATATGTTATTGTTTTACTATTATAGATTGACAGCCTCTTGGCAGATTGAAAGAGGCTCTAAATTCAAAAATCACGCACATGAAGTGTCATAATAATTATTCCACAAATATAAAAAATGAGAAAAAGTAAATAACTAATATTGTAGAATGAATACTATAATAAATATGGCCGGGATAACACCAGGTAGAAGAAGAATGCACACTATCACAACATACTATCTAATATATAAAATTCTTCTGTCACGGGGTGCGTAATCGAACTCCTCCGAAACGGCTTGACCGATTCTCATGAAATTTTGTGAGCATATTGAGTAGGTCTGAGAATCGGCCAACATCTATTTTTCATCCCCCTAAATGTTAGAGGTAGTCCACCCCTAAATTTTTATTTTTATTTTTTAGACAAAATTTTTAATTTCTATTTTTTTATGATACAACATACAAAAATACATACAATCCTCAATTTTCACCCTTCTACGATCAACCCTTATTTTTTAATAGCCATTTTAGTAATTTAATCATTTTTCCTCTCCGGTCGAAAACTGATCAATCGTCATTTAATTAGTTATCCCCGCCAGATGTCTACAGGTGTCACTTCTGACCCAGTAAACAGCACGGAGTAGGGTGAGAACGAAGCCGGTCTCCTGTTTCTCTCACACAATACGATTATTGTTTATGCATCAAGTGTAGTAGTAACGTTGACAATTATTATTTTGCTATCTCAGTGTAACTCTCATATTAAGGAGATGTGCTATCTTGGGCCGTTTTGTGTACGTCTAATTCACTTCTGCAATCAAAAATTGAAATGGATTCTATCATTCAACAGAATCTTAGTAACTACATGGGCTGCCAATTCACTCTCGTGTAGAGTATTTCAAAACGTTTTATTGCTGAAATGGCAGAACAAGAAGTAAGTATTCTATTTTCTTCATTAATTTGGGAAATGTATGTTTTATGCCAATTAATCAAGGTCAATACAAAGTATGGAGTATTACAAAAGTACTCATGTTAGAGCTGAATTGCATTGTGTCCACAGGACAAGTCTACTAGTACATAAATATGTAAGAAGTGATATTTTATATATTGTTGTTTAAATTGTTAAATTAATTACATTTTCTTTTATTTCCCTCTGGACATTCAGATGATCTTGGGTTATGTATAATATATTATATTATAATTATATCCATAATAACAACACTATGTCTGATGGTAAGCACAAATGTCGTCCAGGAGGAATATCTAATGGCATCAGATGACTGTCCCAAGACATTTCATACAATTATCAAGCCGGCCTGCTAAGATGCTTCTTTAAACAATAGTCCGCTATTGTTTAAAGAAGAAGACCTGGGATCATACACATGTGAATGCAAAGAGTTATTTATTCATCATAATTCTTCGATATCTTCAATATTAAATCTTTTTTATTTTGTTTTAGTTATCAGGACAAGCAATTATCTGTACAAACTGCTGGCTGCAAATAAATCAAGCTGTAGACAATGAGCAAGATTTTATTCCAACTCCGCCGTAAAAAGATTGTATCAATCTCGATTCTTTTGGACATACTTAACACCCACAAGTGCTTCATGTTGAAAGGAACATGGCTGGATACTGGACAGTGGGTTGCTGTACTCATACCATGATTATACTGTGGTATTTAGCCTTTAGGTTGGGCTACCAATAGTACAATATAGGAGCACCGGCATTGTTCCTAGATGTTTTGACTGGAGATTATTTTTAGGCGAATATAAATAAAAAATATAAAGCAAGATCTGGTTGTACTTTATTGTCCTTAAGTTTTGTTTGATTTTAGTTTTCTTTCATCAATTAATCCTACTTTTTCCTTATGTGTGCTCAGAAATAACCAGTTAGAATTAATGTCAAATACATTATTTGAAAAATAATATCTTAAACCTTAGGATAATATTATTTATAAGTATGCAGAAGTCTAATATACTAAAGTATATTAGACTTCTAGGGGTAGACTAAATATAATGTTTGAAATGTTAGCTTGTACAGAAATGATTGCTAGTATGTTCTTTTACTAGACATTAAGGTATAGAAATAAACATGGCTGCTATCAGATTCGATTCCATTTTTATAGCGTATTCATTTGTATGGACTATAATAACTAAGAGCTTATTAAGTGCATATGCCTAATAATAAAATGATTATTTATTCATATGCACATAGGGAACACCTCTGACTTTTCGGAGTCATGTGTGTATTGATAGTCAATCACCACGCACTAAAACGGTGAAGGAAAACATCGTGAGGAAACCTGCTTACCATAGCGATTCATAAGAATTTCTATGGTATGTAAGTCCGTCAACCCGCACTAGGCCAGCGTGGTGGACTATATGGCCTAATCACTCTCAATCGTATTCTTGATTGTAGAGTAGGCCCGTGCCCTGCAGTGGGACGTATATGGGCTGATACAGATGCTAGCAGTCGCGACAAGTGATCAGTCTGTGCCGTGCTGTATCTCATGCCTAGCAGATTTTTATTGTGGATTATTTAAATAGGTTGTTTAGCAAGTAATATGCACCGCACTTACGGCCAGATATAGGTACACTTTCTTAATATTAAATAACTATAAACATGACGAGATTCTGACAGACTTGTTGCAATTTATTGTATAGACATTATGTTATATAAGATGATCAATAAAGTATGATACTAATTCCGTTGACGTAAAAACATTTACGAGTTATATAGAGTACAGTAATTTATAGCACAGACGACTAAAAATAATATTTGATTTAAAGGAAAACGAATTCCGACTTCATATTTCATAAATGTCAAGTTTTGACATCGGGTGTCAAACATGCCGTTTCAGACGCCATATTGTCCCCTTGTAGTGTTGCTGTTCTTGGCTTGGTATTTATTTTTGTATAAAGCTAATATGTAACGTATAATAGTATTTCGTACAGAAATCGAATGCCAATTTCACTAAGTAAATTTGGTGTAATGTACTACAAACGGCCCAAGGCCCATACATTTCTGGCCCATCTCCTTTTAATAATTCCTATTTTATATATAAGATGTATATGGATGTTTATGGAGAGAAGGGACATAAAGTAAAATAGAATCGAAGGTACGGGAGAGGGCTGGGATAGATGACAGATTTGTTAGGACGAACTGTAAATGCACGTTATAAAACGGGATGGATAATAAAGAGAAGGGACGGGACGGATTGGGAAGAGACTGAACAGGCGGATGAGACGGGATTGAGCCGGACAGTAGGATAGCTACGTCAAGTTTAGGCATACAAGAGTTTATACGAAAAACAACATGTATTTGGTGTGGAGTGGAATCAAAAAATATATGCACCCAGGCGAAGCTGGGTCGGGCCGCTAGTAGCTCTATAAAAATGTAAGGAAACATGTGTTGTCATCGACTATTTTATCGACAACCTTTTATTGATCGAACCTGTCAGTCAATCTCTAGCAACTTTTGGTTGAAATTATTGTAAATTCACGTATTTGATATTATTTTTTATACGCAACGGGATGCTTTCAGCGCATTTATATAATGAAACACTATATTCTTTTCTACCGATATGTATACACGGATTTCCATTTAATTCTATAATATCGTCACAAAATAGTATTGTGCAAAAGTGACCGGTACCTGTGAAAACTTTGATTATTTCGGATTTTTACGCCTGCATGAACCACACCTTGGCACTGCACGATTCACTATAATAAACTACGTTTAATAAATATAACCAAGTACTGTAAAATTAAATAAATTCTGAAAATAAGCGAATTTTGTTGCTCGCTTAGTTTGACATATTTTGATTCTGAGTCACTGCAGGCTACTCCTGTGTAAACGTATGGTCGCATCATGCATCTCGCTTTAACATATGAGTTAAATTATTCTATCTCTTTCACATTGCCGATCTATGTTTTATACTAAATCTATGAGTGTGACCATGTTGGGAAAAAAATCCTACTTTTGGTGGGTACTAACTTTAGAGTATTTATAATATAGAAGGAGTGCTGTCATACTTTCGCGTTTTGAAAAACGTAGATATTTTCTTGTTCGTAATGTTGGTAGCGCTCTTATATTAGTGAAAATTGAATTAATTACTTAGCAATAAATTGCTATTAATTCCTTTGATAGCCGAAATTATATTTAGCTATTGTCCTTTTAAAACGAGTTTGAGTGAAATTAAATAGCCCTAAACTATTTTTTTTCCAAGTAATTTATGTATGTTGCACAACCTGTCCAAATATAAAAGGAGGGCAGAAAAATGTGGCCCGTCACCACCATTTTTATCTACGTTTTTGAAGTACCAGCGCTCCCTCTATATTATAGATACTCTAAGTTACTAAAGCTGAAAACACATTGTAGGTTTTTGTCTTACGCATAGAGTAAAGACTACAAAACTATGGTAAAGAGCACATCTTACATGGTTTGTACGGGTCGTCAGAGGGCCCACGTACGTTTTTATTTTTTTAATTTCATTGAAAAAGGACGGTTTTCTCGTCTGCCAATGACTAAGCTTTTAGGGATGGAAGAGTCGATTTTTATGTACTCTTTATCTCATCTCTATATAAAAAAATAAATAATATATTTTATTAAATGAAATCAATCCTAGTTGGCGCTTATTATAAACAGTTCTTATCTGTGATAACCTGTGGTACTATCACATTCGAGTTTGCAACTGTTTTATTGTCAAAAACAATGGCTCAATTAACATTAAATCACACATCAATCAATTATATAATACTGTGATTGATTAAATTCTGTACACAAACATAGATTACATATTGAGAATAAATTTACTGTGGAAAAATGTTAAGCAACAATGCCGTGTACACATATTAGAAATACTTATGTATAAAATGTGTGAATTCCAAAGTAGGCAAGATCGTGTTTCGAGCACACGTCTTGTTCTTGTTGTCTTTTTTTTATATATTTCTACTACCAGTGTCATTTTAAAAGAAAACAAAAAAGAGACTACCTGAAGACAAATAACAAGGTTAACTTTTTCCTATTATAATTCCTAAAACAGCGCGTGTATTTTGAAATTTTAACATCAATAACTTAATATTGGTTGTATAAAAAATTACTCCGTTATCTTTAGTATGATACTTTATTATCTTTAGTACAAATAGGTACTGACTATTTGTTCCCATACTTCTTACTTTAAGTGAGCATATTTGTATTCTTTACATTTAACATTATAAATAATTTCTCTATTACGCACATACTCTGATCGTTTTTCTTCCATTTTTTAAATGAACGCACAGACGAACTTTTGGCTAATTACTGATAATTAAATAAATAAATACACTTAACAGTCACATACATAGTCCTGACCCCACATTAAGATCAATTAAGTGTTGTGTCGTGGGTATCGGGAACTACGAGAGACTTTTCGGTCTCTCAAACATCCAGACCCGAGACCAATACTTACTGGGTCTCACAAACATTTGTCTCGGTGCGGGGCTCGAACCCGTGGCCTCTCGTTTCACAGGCGGCGTCTAACCAACTGCGCCACGGAGGCTGTCAATTACGTCCAGTCTAGTATTTACAAACAACTGGTCAAAGAACTGCGGTGTTTATTTCTGTTATCCCCTCAACCGTCGGAACCTGAAGCCGGTTCCTTCCGGTTGCAAGCAATAAGCAACCTAATGTCATTGAAATAGGGTCTATATTAATACGGCTCATCGGATTTCAAGCAAAAAAGCAACCTAACGACATTGAAATAGGGGCTATTTTTGAATCAAGGTCAGTAGGCGGCGCTTACGACAGGCTAAGGGTTAAGTCAAGTTAGATTACCAGCAACACGTCATGTAAATAATTAGAAATGTCCAAATTGTATTCAAAATTTTTAAATTGTTTGCAGATTGTATAAAGAAAATTAAACCTTGTACGTATTATAAATTCTAATTTAATTGTAAGTTTTAAGAAATGTTATATTAGTTTGGCTTAAAAAGCTGGTAGCCATATTTACAAAACCGATTGTTGTGTAAACTCAAGTTTGTCCACAATCGCAAATCGCTCAAAAGCGCTGTGGTGCACGGAGAAATTGTTATTTTTTTCTCTCTTCAAATTTCATTACATTGGACATTATTATCATTACTACTATTGGACTACTAGTATAAATGTACATTGTATAAATTATGAAAGAATATTTTAATGAAAGCGTTGTAGATATTTTTTACTTTCATTTCTAGTTCCTAATTTCACCACTTGTCAATTTATGTTAGTTGCGCTGTATGTCTCAGACGTTTTTTGTTTTTGAAGGTCATGCCCTCGAATTTCGACCGACAGTGTGCACACAACAAAAGAATCTATTGTTCAGATCGCTGTAAGACGCGTTGCTCTAGTATTTATGGCCGCTTCTTTACTCTATGCGTAAGACAAAAACCTACAGTTTGTTTTCAGCATTATACAGTCCAACATCAGCGTTGCCAACTGTACGATTTAAATCGTTTTTATACGAGTTTTTGCAGCTGGTACACCGTACCAAAAATCATATGGATATATGATGAGGTTCGTTCGGGTGATATTACAAAAATTACATCCATTTTCAAATCCAATATGGTGTGTTTTTAATATGTTAATGCGTACACCTAAAACCATAAGGAGAAGAAATGTTTTGGAAGAAGTCCAGAATATTTAAATTAAGAGACAATGTTTATATTTTCAAATTTAATTTTGAATCTTATATACATAATATACAATATACAACATTATTATGTACATATTATTATCTACATCGATCTATGTAATCCCTTTAAATACAGGAGAACACTGTATGCGTAGAACATTGACTAAACTTACTTATACACTAGCGGCCCGGCCTAGCTCCGCTTGGATACAGATATACTTTTTTTAATACTTTATCGCCTATGATCATCAGGGAAAATGTAGGATTTAATGGCGGAAGAGGTTTTTTGAATCGATAGATTTTGAATCGTAAAAGGTCCGTCAGATATTGATTTTGAAATCAATCGGAACTTTAAATAAATAGTTCAAAATAATAGCGAAAAAATCGCATCATAATATCCGTTACCAAGGGTCTTATTTACCCCTGTACCGACTCTCATTAATATTGGTCCAGTCCTTAAGGCGTGAAAAAGGAACAGTCTGACAGGCAGTTACTTTCGCATTTTTAATATAGGTACAAATTACTTAAATAATAATCATTTACTTACATTGACAGATTTTATTGGTACTGCCTTTCTTCTTTTTATGATTAAATGAATCAATCTCAAAGTGAATTGAGCAAATTTACGAATTATTTGTGGGTACCAATTTTGGCGTCTAGTGGCATCCACCCATTTCATTCTGAATTCACTGTTGGCAAGAAACCTAAAATAAGAAGTAATTTAATTTTTGTACCTATGAATAACGCTACATATTACCTAATATGCAAGTAAATCAATTATCATAGTAGCTCTAAACTTTTAAGAAATTAAGGTTATTTCATATTATTTGTTGCAGTTACAATGTAATAGATATTTTTCAAAGGAAAACAATTGAAATTAAATTAAAATACGACATTATTTACCAATAAACCACTAAATAATAATAATGTAACATAAATGAGTAAATTTCGAGCGAAATGTAATTCCATATTTTTTTCGTTTACTGCGGCTTTTGCAGCCTAAAATACTACCATTACACATACAAAATAGTTACTAATATTTGTATAAATTGCTGCTTTACATTATCCCAAACTATTAAAATATCGGAAAAACTGAATGACGTATAGATGTTTGTCAAACTGCGCTGTTTGCCAAGCAAAAAATAGGCTACGGTGACAAGGAAGAATCTGTCTCTTTTCGCACACTAATTTTTAACGTGCTGACTCACTCTTATCATTGATGTTTCAGTCATGGCTACGTCTACAGAGTATTTAATCTGAGGGTAAGTAGGGCGATTCACGTATTATAATAAGTTCAGCTGCAGTGCAGTTGCGGTTAAGTTTAGATCAAAACAGCCCTTTTCGTATTCTCGTAATTTTGACAACCGCTGTCAAATACGCTCGCGTCAAGTTTGCGTCACGCAAACGTTTTAAGCGTATTCTACTGCTACGCGTATATGTCAATGTCAAACAAATTTCATACGTCTGACATACAGTTAACGCGCAGCTCACGCGCAGTTCACGCGCAGCTTAACACTTACAAGAATACCATTTTGTACCAAAGCGTAAACTTAATTATAACCGCACCGCAACTTGATCGGCGCGTCATAAAGTTACGTGAATCGCACTAATGATAGTTTCTCTATATATAATACTAATCTATGGTAATGTACTCTGTGGAGGTAAGTATTGAATCACAGAACAAGAATTACTAGTGTGAACACCGTCGTAGCCGGAGTCACACGTTTTATCTCTTTTACATCAAACGAAAGAGATTTATACAAAACGTTAATGTAAAAAGAGATGCACTCTTTTGTTTACTGTCCTTATCGGCATAACTACTTGACCCCAGGAAATTTGACGTATTCTAGGCAAGTATTTACGTGATTTAAGTTGGCCAGTGGTCCACCGAGTAATATTCCATAAAACAAAATGTATTAATAGATTTAAACTACATATTAAAAATAAACTTCGATAATTATCTTTATTATCCATTCTATGTTATGTTGTTGTTATTCAGTGTGTGTATGTTAATGTTATTCATAAGTGGATAGTGACTATCCTAAATAAGTTTCTATAGTTCTAAGTGGTGACTGACGACGTAGGTGCATTGCAATTTCATTCAAAGTTAAAATATCAATATTGGGAGCAATTGCATCTTTAGCAATTTTATTTTTAAAGAGTAATCAAAGTTCCCCGATAACTTAGGAAAACGTGTCAGTCTGGCAACACTACTACAATATATCTCTATCTCTTTTTTTTCATAGGTTACACTGTGGCTACCTCTGTGTCTGTTAATCTTTAGTTCTGATGATTCCTGTCACGGTGGTTTAACTTAGAACAAACAACGACGAATTATAATCATCGTTTTTACCATAGATGTAGTATAGAACATAGATCGGCAATGTGTCATTTTGAGCGCGACCAAAACTGATTTACGATTGTGTGCGTGAAGTTTACATGTGTGCTTGACATATAGTGGTGTACCATGCACTTTCGATACTATCATATCGATATCGATATAGCTGTCGACCTGTAGTTGTGAAATAAAATGTTATGGATATATGCGACATTTTATTATATATTAACAGAAACTTATTGATGTGTTTATTTCAATACAGATTGATAAACACACAAATAAATAAAGATACATTGTCATATTATTTGAAAACATTTTGTTTGAGATGTTTTGTATGGGTCTTTATGTTCACCTGAACAAAATTATTTTTTCATTGTGATGTATACATAGTACATACACGTAATCAAACTAAGACCAAAAAAAACTTTGTATAATTTACAATGTTTTAGCGTTTTCTGTTTTTTTTTTTTTTTAATTAATTTCCTGTCGCGAAGTTTCGATTACTTAACAGCTTTCGTAGTCACAGTGTGGACTCAGTCTGCAACAAAATCCGTGATTATTCTTTTTTTCAATGAGTAACATTCGCGTAAGTCTAAGAAACATATTTTTACTATATGTGTACTAGAGTTAAAAAATATGCTTATTTAAGTCAATTAATTGACTTGTAACACATTGGGAAGTGTTGGACGCCTGCTATGCCGCGTTGAAGGTGTACGGAGGAGCTTGTAGGAAGTCGTTGTATGCAGGCTGCTTACAACAAACTGATGTAGACATTCTTGTGGAAGGCCTATGTTCATTAGTCGCATTCCTGTGGCTGAAGAGAGACAGTTTAATAAACTATGAAGCTTTTCTTGATCACGTCACCTAAAGTAATGTTATCCCTATGAGAATTATAAATTTTAAACCTATACCTAATGTTATGATAGATGAATAATGTTGCTTCAAGGTTTGGACGATGATACTGTGCATAGAAGTATCGCATATTTTATAATAATATCTAATATGTTCTTGTTTTACTATTATAAATTGACCGCCTCTTGGCAGAGATTGAAACAGGTTCTTAATTCATAAATCACACACATGAAGTTTTATAATAATTATTCCACAAATATAAATAAATGAGTAAAAGTAAAGTAATAAGTAATATTGTAGAATGAATACTATAATAATGGCCGGGATAACGCCAGGTAGAAGAAGAAGAAGAAGAAGAATACACACTATCATGTGTTGTCATCGACTATTTTATCGACAACCTTTTATTGATCGAACCTGTCAGTCAATCCCTAGCAACTTCAGGTTGAAATTATTGTAAATTCACGTATTTGATATTATTTTTTATACGCAATGGATGCTTTCAGTGTATTTATATAATAAAATACTATATTCTTTTCTACCGATATGTATACACGAATTTCCATTTAATTCTATAATATCGTCACAAAATAGTATTGTGTAAAAGTGGCCGGTACCTGTGAAAACTTTAATTATTTCGGATTTTTACGCCTGCATGAACCACACCTTGGCACTGCACAATGCATTATAATAAACTACGTTTAATAAATATAACCAAGTACTGTAAAATTAAATAAATTATGAAAATAAGCGAATTTTGTTGCTCGCTTAGTTTGACATATTTTGACTCTGGGTCACTGCAGGCTACTCCTGTGTAAACGTATGGTCGCATCATGCATCTCGCTTTAACATATGAGTTAAATTATTCTATCTCTTTCACATTGCCGATCTATGTTTTATACTAAATCTATGGTTTTTACTAACTTAACACCAGAGGGCGAAAAAATCGTTGGTTTGTACGGGTTTCTCCATTTTACGTAGATTGTATTTTACGCGGATATTATTGGCCCTAAATTACTTTTAACAGCATTGATTAGCTTATTTGCTGATGAGATAATTTTAAAGCAATTATTAAATTTATTAAAATGCATACACATGCGGAAATGTTATTTTCACATTTCTATACAGAATAATTTGTTTCAAATAGATAAAATTCAAATCGATTCTGTTAGATCTTATTCAGGTCCAAACCTCCCTAAATCTTTTCTTTTCATGAAAGTAAGTATAGATATATTACTGGATTGTTTTTCTTACTTAACGCCAGAGGGCGCCTTGAATTGATTGAGTGACGTCTCTATCTTAGTATTTAAAACTCAGACTAAATACTCTCTAGACGTAGCCATAACTGGAACGTGAGAAATAAGAGTGAGACCGCAAGTTAAAAATTAGTGTGCGTAAAAGAGACAGAGTTTTTTTCTTTGTCCTTGTCACCGTGGCCGGTTTTTTTATTTGTCAATAAGCGCAGTTTGTCAAACAAATATACGTCAATCAGTTTTTCCGATATTTTAATAGTTTTGGATAGTGTAAAGCAGCAATTTATACAAATATTAGTGACAATAGTGTATATGTAATGGTGGGTTGTAGTATTTTAGGCTGTAAAAGCCGCAGTGAACGAAAAATTTGTGGAATAACATTTCACTCGTAAGTTACTCATTTATGTTACATTATAATTATTTTGTCGTTTATTGGTAAATAATGTTGTATTTTAATATCAATACAAATTGTTTTACTTAGAGAAATATCGATTACATTTAGAAATTCTACAAATAATATTAAATAACCTTAATTTCTTAAAAGTTTAGTGTTACCTTGTTATGAAAATTGGTTTACCCTAGATAATACTTGCATATTATTCCTTGCATACATAGCGTTATTCATACGTAAAAAAGTAAAATTACTTCTTATTTTAGGTTTCCTACTAACAGTAATTAGAATTAAATGGGTGGAAGCTAATGGACACCAAAATTGGCAACCAACAAATAATTTTAAAATTTGCTCAATACATTTCGAGATTATTCCTTTCATTATAAAAAGAAGAATGTTATAGTAAAACCAAAAGCAGTCCCAATAAAATATGTTCATGTAAGTAGTTGATCATTAATTATTTTTAACACCGTTTTATTAACTTCGCCTATATGTTTGTAACAGAATCTGTGAAGTCGATTTTCGAGCACTTCAAAACGTCGGATTGACTTGAAATTTTGCATACGTATCCAGGACTGATGACGACGCAATAATTTAAAAAGTATATGATATTATTTTATATTTTATCCAGAATAATAAACAAAATATTATTGTTGAAAATATATTACCTATATAATTGGTAATTTGCGCGCAGTTGTCTTTCTTTGATAAGACAGCCGAAGATATATGTTTTAGTGCAAGCAATTAAATTATAGTTTAAAAACTAAAAAAACAAGCTTTCATATAAGATCGAACTAAAAAGTAAAAAATAATCATAAACTCATTATCATTTAATAATAAATATGATATACGAATAAATACGATTTAAATCGTACGGTTGGCAACGCTTATGTTGGCCTGTGTTAGTACCCACCAAAAGTAGGAATTTTTCCCAACATGGCCACACTGAAGAATTATATATCTGTCTCTTGTGCGGCCACGGCATGGCTACGTCTAGAGAGTATTTAGTCTGAGATTTAAAATGTACTCTGTGATTCCTGTCAAACTGTGTGTCAAATTCAAACGTCATCTAATTTTGTATTAAAATTTGCCAACTAGGTACTAAGGATTAAAAATATCTTATAAACAAAAAGAATACCAATTATACTAACTAAAGTTATTCTCACTTGGTACGCGATGGCCAATAAATATAATTATTTGATTGTTACGGGCGACCCGGGTTAAGTATCCATTATCTATACATACATATAAATAAAATTGAAGTGTCTGTTTTAAGAGTGAAAATAAAATAAAAATGTCTTACTACATATCGTTATATACACGATACCTGTGCCAAAAATGATATTTTAAAATTTTTTGTCTGTCTGTCTGTTTGTTCCGGCTAATCTCTGAAATGGCTGGACCGATTTTGACGGGACTTTTTTTGTCAGATAGCTGATATAACAAGGAGTGACTTAGGCTACATTTATTTTAGAAAAATAAAGTTATGCTCAGTACCGCGCGCAGCTCACGCGCATGCCACCACTGGGCCGTCACGTCGGGCGCCTCCCACCACTTCTCCCACCAACAAATCAATATCACATTTACAAAATATTGTAAATAAAGAAAATTTTCAATAAAGCTAATACAAAAAATTGATAATAAATGATAAGTAAAATTTCATCATGGGACTGAATGAGACGGGACATAAACTGGATTAAACGGGATGGGAAATATAGTCGACGGCGCGCGGGAAATATAGTTAGTACGCGAAATAATATGTTGTTGCCAAGTCAATACTGGACTCAAAAGCTATCTGCACCCAGGCGAAGCCGGGTCCGACCGCTAGTCTAAAATAGTTATTTAGGTACATTTTACAGGAGATGTGTTCAAAAAACAATACTGAGTGATTTCTTACTGTTTATTCCATCAATTGTCTATTGAAAAGTGAATAGTAATATATTCCAGGTGTTGGAAAGACCACAATAATTAAGAAAATTTCTTCAATAGCAGCTTCGCAAAATGTGAAAGTTTGCGGATTTTATACAGAAGAGATAAGGAAAAATGGAACAAGGGAAGGTTTTGATGTAGTCACCTTAGAAGGAGTCCGGGGTCGGTTAGCCAGAGACCAAACATTATTGAATGGTCGAGTCAAACATAAAGTTGGGAAATATGGAGTACTGGTGCAAGAATTTGAAACTGTTGCATTACCATGTTTGGATGATGTAAATACAATATCATGTTTTAATGAATGAAAGTTGCATACAAAAACTCATACCTATATCTTTACTGGTGTTGGGCCTGGCACTATTAATATGTATAGTTCTTTGAGCTAATTACTTTCCTGATATATTACAAGGCCAAGCCTGTTGCCAAGCCCAGTTCTGCTACACTACTAATTTATGATTCTTACAAATATGGGGCAAAAAAATTGCCAAAACTTGGAACTGAACCAGAACTTCATAGTTATTAGCCTATATGAGTTTTGACCTAAGTAAAGAATTTATAAATTATTTTAAAAATTTAATGGTATTTTAAAATGTCTCAAATTTACATTAATTTAATTCCTTTAAAGCTATTTTGAATATTTACAGAACCATCAGGATTCCCAAAAATTACTTGTTATTGATGAAATTGGGAAAATGGAATTCTTTAGTGCTGCATTTAAGGATAAAATTCGTAAGATTTTTAGTCAACAATCTAATTGTGCAGTTTTAGCCACAATACCTGTAAGAAAAAGTGACACACTTATTGAAAATATTAGAAATCACAACAAGGCAAAAGTATGGGTGGTAAGAATTATTTTGCAGCTTAACTTAATTTTGTGGATAAGTTTAATAAAAGTGTATACTTAAGTTTTTTCTTTTCAGATCACCAGAGAAAACAGGAATCACATTCATGAAGACATAATAAGGGAAATCCAAACCAGTTTAAATTCTAAATGATTTATCACATTGTATAGCAGTAATACAAATTATTCACAAATGAAGATGTATTCAATTGATGTGTTTTGTCATTGAAACATCTGTCCTTTCATCACTTGTGATATAGCTGTCATACTATTAATTTTAATCACTAAACTTAAATTGTATATGGCAGGAAGACTAGATGTTTCCTATGCTATCTGGTTAACTGTCATCATCAGAGTAGTCATCAAACTGTCCATCTGATTCATATTCCTTAAGAGGATTGCAAAGTTTTTCGTATTTGACTGTTTCTATGACAGATACGGGATGTGCATCCATTGGGCAAAAGTTGCCCTCTTCTATTTTCTTTCTTACGAAATAAACCCAAGGCGACACTGGGGGTGGGCCTGAGTTGTAATATTGTGGTATCCAATATTCGTCAGAATCCCAGTCTTCAGATGAAATTGACAGCTCACATGCAGGTTTTTGAGATTCTGCAAATTACACAAGTGTTTATGTTGTACGTCCAGGATCCAGTAATTTCATGATCTATAACCTATGAATATAATCTATTATATATATATATATTATACAGGGTATATCAAGACTGCTACCGAAAACGAAGCCGGGTGGTAGTTTAAGCGACTTCAGACACAATGCAACAGAAAAAGTTGCAAAAAAAGCGTCAATTTCTTTTTTTTATTTTTTTCCTATGGCCATTTTTGGGTGGTAAATACATTTTTTCCTAAAATAATAGTATATACCCTTTTATTTATAAATACTCTAAGGTATAAAAGAGTTTAAATTATTATTTTAGCAAAAACTATGGATTTACCACCCAAAAATGACGATATTTAAAAAAATTATAAAAAAAAATTGTCGCGTTTCTAGGCGAAATTTTTAATTGCATTGTGTTTGTAGTCACTAAAACTACCACCCGGCTTCGTTTTCGGTAGCAGTCTTGAGATACCCGGTATAATCTATTATATATAATCTATGAATCACCACGCACTAAAACGGTGAAGGAAAACATCGTAAGGAAACCTGCATACCATAGCGATTTATAAAAATTTCTATGGTATGTAAGTTCGCCAACCCGCAGTAGGCCAGCGTGGTGGACTATATGGCCTAACCACTCTCAATCGTACTGTCGATTGTAGAGGAGGCCCGTGCCCTGCAGTGGGACGTATATGGGCTGATACGGAATAATCTATGAATATCTCAATATATCCATCTCTCCAATATGCAATAATTGTAACAATATTCTGTATCAGCCCATATACGTCCCACTGCAGGGCACGGGCCTCCTCTACAATCGACAGTGCGATTTAGAGTGGTTAGGCCATATAGTCCACCATGCTGGCCTAGTGTCGGTTGGCGTAATTATGTACATACCATAGAAAATTTTATAAATCGCTATGGTATGCAGGTTTCTTCACGATGTTTTCCTTCACCGTTTTAGTGCATGGTGATTGACTATCAATACACACATGACTCCGAAAAGTCAGAGGTGTAACAATATAGTATGCCTTATTTACATGCTTGCAAGTATGTTAGATTCCATACAAAGCACAACACAGCACAAATTACTCATCATAACTTTTCTACACTGAGTAGTTCGTAATTGACATATTGTTTTGTGTAAAATCAGTATATTATTTATATGAATTGTCAGATTGGAAAACCTAACAAGAAAAAAAACAGTTATATAAATAAACACACTCGTTGGGCCGAGCTTGTGATGAATATGCGCCATCGTGTAAATGCATCGCAAATACTTGCCAAACAATTTGTTAACAAGCTCACGTAAGCTTAGGCGAGCAAAGCCAAACATCCTCTTTACACACATGTTTGTGGAGATTCACCAAGCTTGTAAATGTAGCATTCTAATAATCAGAGCCTTACATATTATGGTAGAAATAGTATTGCACAAACCATTGTCAGTTGAGACTTCATTGAAATCAATTGAAGAGTCTGAGTCATGTTCACTGTCAGATCGAATTATTTCCAACTTTCTGTAAAAGTACAAGAATAATATTAATTGAAAATTACTTTCTGACACTATACAGCAATAAATAGTTATTTTAAAGATATTTATTATGTGTTACATGTCAATAGATTATAGAATGTTGCATAATTTCCTCTGTGACTACCAACATGGTACTGAAAATTTATTCTTTTTAATTGACTTCACAAAAGGAGAATGTTCTTTATTAACATTTTAAGTAACTTTTAATGAAACTGCTTTAAAGCACCGCTCTTTAAATACTATTACAGCTAAAAAGTTGAAATGTTTACCTTCCGTCCAATCTGTTGCTTCTATTAATTCTTAACTTCTCCTTTTTCAAAATATATTCATCATTTTCTGGTTCTTCGAAATAATTCTGAGCATAATCAACTTTATCTAGGTATTGTATATTACAAGGCACCTCATTTAAATAATTATCATACAAGTCAAGCACTTTAAGGTTCTCTAGTTTGCATATATTTTCAGGTAACATGCAGAGTTCATTACTATCCAAAAGTAACACAGTTAGTTTTGTTAACTTATAAATATCATCTGGTAAATATAAAAACTTATTGTCTGAGAGTATGCATACTTCCAAATTAGATAAATTGCAAAATTCATCAGGCAGACTGTGCATATAGTTTTGAGACAAATCTATATGTTTTAAATGCTTATAAATATCTATGTTTGAATTCACAGTGTATAAATGAGTATTGCATGCATTCAATAGTTCTATATCACAACATTTATCTATGCCTTTACGGGGTAAATCTATTAAAGCGTTTAAACCATGGTAGTCATATTCTGTATCACCAATTTTCAATACTTTTGCATGTGGGAATGTTGATAATATTTTTACATTACTCTTCAGCCCACAATTATGTATATAAATATCTGTAAGTTGAGTTTCACAGTAGAGAATACATTCAAGTTCTTCTTTTCTCAATGAACTAATTATGTTTGGATTACAACTTATATTAAGTTTCTTTAACTTCTCTGGTGTGTGAGACCAAATCCACAAAGGAGGTGCTTTTAAATTATTATTAGCTATATTTAATTGTTCCAGTGTATCACAAAACTTAGGTACTTCGTCAAAATGTGAAATATTATTATGAGAAACATCCAGTATTTTTAAATTTGCTATATCTAACACTAGTTTAGGCACTTCAGTCAATTTGTTGTGCGCGAGGCACAACTCACATAAATTAGGTGGCAATTCTATTTTTTCATCCACCACACATATATTTCGATGACTGAGATCTAGAACAGTTATATTTTCACAACAATGTTGTAATTTTATGTCGATTTCTTTCACTATTCCATTTGAGTACCCATTTCTCTTTTGTACATCTTGTATTGTATTCGCCATCGATGTTGAAATTATATTGTCTTTATTAAAGACGTATTTAGATTAGTAGATAATTTACTAAACCTTTCATTTATTGTGAATAATGTAATAGAAGTTTTTTAAATTTTTAATCATTATTACCACAGAAAGTTATGGCTATAACCTCAAAACCAACCAACCCTCAACAACATTTTTGATAATGTCAATGTCAATGTCAAAAAATTGTAGGTTTTTGTCTTACGCATAGAGTAAAGAGTACAAAACTATGGTAAAGAGCGCGACTGATATGGGTCGCACGCATAGACGTAGTATCAATAGACTTGACATGCATTTGACATATA
The DNA here is from genome assembly GCA_009982885.2 of Hyles vespertilio. Taxonomy (NCBI): domain Eukaryota; kingdom Metazoa; phylum Arthropoda; class Insecta; order Lepidoptera; family Sphingidae; genus Hyles; species Hyles vespertilio. The sequence goes on from CM042820.1 coordinate 14,717,073, forward strand.
TAGTCCATCTCACTTAGACTTATGCATAAACCTTAAAAAATGAAAGTGACAAAACACAATTTGCGGTCCTTGTCATAGTTTCACATAATTTTGTAGGGCAACACTGCGTGTACCCAAACAAATAAGACGTGCGGTTTGTTAGAAACTTGAATTACTGAGTATTTTACGAATATTTGCGGTCAAAAATGTATGCAAAAGAGTGTTGAAACTGATTATAAGACAAAAGGTATGGTGTGCTGCTTTATAATTGGCTGTGATAGCCTATCTAAACGATAATATGAAAATATAACCTCTCACTGGTAAGTGCATTTTATTTAGTATATTGGTAAAAATAAATGTAGACGTTCATTATTACTAACATCTGCAATTAGTATTTCATAGAATACATTGAAAAATAGGATTATATTTGCATAAAAAATAAAAATGCTTTTTTTTTTTACTTTATGTCTGTCCCTTACGGTGGAACTCGAATGTCGAGTCCATTTGATACTACGTCCATGGTCGCACGGGTCGTCAGAGGGCCCGCGTACGTTTTTATTTCTTTTAATTTCATTGACAAAGGACGGTTTTCTCGTCTGCCAATGACTAAGCTTTTAGGGATGAAAGAGTCGATTTTAATGTACTCTTTATCTCATCTCTATATAAATAAATAAATAATATATTTTTTAAAATGAAATTACGGTCCCAGGATTCACAACCGTATAGAAAGATCGGTATCACCAAAGTGTCAATTATTCTTATTTTTGTTCTATTAGAGATGTTGCTATCCTTCCAGACTTTTTGGAGTTGAGTCATTGCAGCTTTGGCCATTCCGATGCGTCGTCGTATCTCAGGTTCACAGTTACCCCTGTTGTTTAATACAGAGCCGAGATATAAGAACTGGTCTACGGTGTCGTATTCTCCAAGTATCCCTGTGTTCCCAATAGTCTCTGACAGGTCGACTAGCATTAGTTTGGTTTTTTCTTTATTTATTGTGAGGCCAAAATCTTTGCTGCATTGTTCCAAACGTGTTAATAAATCCGCCATTTCTTCTTCTGTGGACGCGAAAAGTGTAGTGTCGTCGGCATAACGAAGATTTAAGATAGCAGCACCGCCAATTTTGATCCCACCTTTCCACCCTTCGAGAGTCTTTCGCATGATGTGTTCACCATAGATGTTAAATAGAATTGGCGATATGACACAGCTTTGTCTAACACTTTTCTGAAATTGGAAATGGCCCGATGTTGTGTGTGCCACCTTAACTGTTCCATATCCCTTTTCGTAGAGGCTGCGTGTAACTAAAACAAGATGTGCCGGAACTCCGGCCTCAAGAAGGACTTTCCATAGTATTACTTTCCATATATAATACTATGATTGATTAAATTCTGTACGCAAACATAGATTACACATTGAGAATAAATTTACTGTGGAAAAATGTTAAGCAACAATGCCGTGTACACATATTAGAAATACTTATGTATAAAATTTGTGAATTCCAAAGTAGGCAAGATCGTGTTTCGAGCACACGTCTTGTTCTTGTTGTCTTTTTTTTATATATTTCTACTACCAGTGTCATTTTAAAAGAAAACAAAAAAGAGACTACCTGAAGACAAATAACAAAGTAAACTTTTCCTATTATAATTCCTAAAACAGCGCATGTATTTTGAAATTTTAACATCAATAACTTAATATTTGATTGTGTAAAAAATTACTCCGTTATCTTTAGTATGATACTTTATTGTCTTTAGTATAAATAGGTACTGACTATTTGTTCCCATACTTCTTACTTTAAGTAAGCATATTTGTATTCTTTACATTTAACATTATAAATAATTTCTCTGTTACGCACATACTCTAATCGTTTTTCTTCCATTTTTTAAATGAACGCACAGACGAACTTTTGGCTAATTACTGATAATTAAATAAATAAATACACTCAACAATCACATACATAGTCCTGAACCCACATTTAAGCTGAAAACACATTGTAGGTTTTCGTCTTACGCATAGAGTAAAGAAGCGGCCATAAATACTAGAGCAACACGTCTTACAGCGATCTGAACAATGGATTCTTTTGTTGTGTGCACACTATAGGTCATACGCTTAAGACGTGACCACAGACTACATAGAAAGAACATTGTACGTTCCATTGTCCTGATTGGTCAGTTGGCCCCGTACTTACCGCTCTTTACTCTATGCGTAAGACGAAAACCTATAATGTGTTTGTTGTGTCGTGGGTATCGGGAACTACGAGAGACTTTTCGGTCTCACAAACATCCAGACCCGAGACAAATACTTGTGGGCCTCACAAACATTATATTTTATTCTTTAATTAATTAGATTTAATTTTTACAGATGAACGAATCCGAAACTGTGGGGAATAATAAAGAGTGCTGAAAGGACACATGAGCCTGATATGGATGAAAACAAAAAGTGCATAAATGTATTATTGAAAAATCAATATTCCAGGAAAAAAAAGCCAGATGATTAAAAAAATGTACAAGCGCTGTATTATTACACATTCGATACTTTGCTATATCATTTTATTTTAATTAAGATATAGAAAAGAAAAAAATATGTAGGTATATTTTTTTCCATTTTGTTACATTTAAGAAATGTTTAGGTCTATATCAATAGGTTTTCTGTACCTTTGTTATTTACGATTCGTTTGTAGAAACTTGTTATTAGGAACTTAATTTATGGAAATATTAAGTATATTGTAAGGTTTGTAAGGTTTCTTAAAATAAATAAATAAAATAAAGTAGGATGTTATTCTATCCTTAGTAGTTACGTTACTATGAATTCTCTGATCTTCTATAATTTATAGAACACTCGGCAGGTTTTGTTTCTATGTATATATTATCATTACTAGCTGTGTATTATTCGAGTTACGTAAATGATATAAGTATTAATAATTATACAAGGCTAACTTTCCTTTTTTGCTTTCTAACCTTTGTGAAAATATTGCAAAACGTCATGTTGTTTAATACTGACGCCCTTCATCCGCATCATTCATCGCAGCTGGTTAGACGCTGATGCAAAAGTGAGGCCGCGGTTTCGATACCAACTCAAGAAGAGACAAATGTTTGAGTGACTTGATATTTTTTTTTAAATCGGGGTGTTAGTGAGACCCATTGACTTATATTCTACCGATAGACGCGACGCGTCATAGAAACTATTTGTCCCATATTTCTCAAAGCTCAGTAGCGACATCTAGTACGTTTACTTGAATATTACAAATTATTATCAAAGATTATTAGACAGAAGAGACAGTTCAAATCAATTATAGATTTTCCTAATATACTGCCTAAGTATGAATGCTGTCATAGCAATTATATATTTTGTAATAATTTTTATTTACGTGAATAATTCATGAAAATTATCTAAATTAAACTATAAAGTGTACAAGTTCATCACAGTTTTACAATACGATAATGAAACAACAGACAAATATTAGAAAGACCTCCCACTTTCGTAACAACGCGTAAGAATCTAAAACAATTTTAAGTGATATTAGTCTTTAAAAACATTCAATGGGATCCAAATTCCAACGTAGTCCATTAGGTAATTCATATAAAGAAATAGGCTCTAAAAACTGTCCACTGTTTCAGAACATACATACAACACACATATTTTGTCTTATTAATTAACAACATAAAATTAAAATGAAATACTGAAATCAATTTTTAAACTACGTTTTTCCTGCATATCTGTATTTGTAATGTATTCGAATAGTTTATGCCTATTTGGTCAGCTGATATGAATGTCCCATGAATAATCTATATCTAATATAGTTCGTCTCTCTCACTCGACGAGCAATTTTTGTGCGCGGGAATGAGACATACGATTCAGAAGCTCATCTTGTATTTCTAATGAGCTATACAAATATTTAATCCAATAATAACTAAAATATCTGTATTATCGGCATTATAGTGCAATATTTTATCACTTAACTTATATGCTTTAATTATATTGTAACTTTAGAAAATTTCGCTGTCGGTTTGACGGGGAAAAGTAATTTATTTACTTATAAATATAAGCAAAGAGGCGTACTGTTGCGCGGCCGTCACGCGGCAGACTGATTCGTGTGCGGTGCATGCACCGCACTTGGGTGGGACACGTTTGTTACAAAGAACGTCTTATCTAGTCAGACCAAAAAGTCTCTCGTAGTTTCTGATACCCACGACACAAGATTATCATTTGTAGGGTCAGGACTATGAATTTGAATGTTGCGTCTATTTATTTATTTAGTTAAAATGTTTATGGGAAAATATATGACCTGGTATTCCTGCTTTTTTCTTTACTTTATGTCTGTCCCTTACGGTGGAACTCGAATGTCGAGTCCATTTGATGCTACGTCCATGACGTATAACGTACGAAAGAGATGGCTCAAATACGATGAACAAAATTCTTTAATACTATTGGCCATTGACAAAATTATCAATGAAATGAAAGAAAGATCCGATGAAGATTGAATGAATTATATATGTAGAATAGCATGTTTGGTTTCGATGTGTGAGTTTTCATAACGTGTTAAAAATTTTGTATGGCGTTGGCCGTCTGTATTTTTAGTCGTCTGTGCGTCGATTGTTGCCACCATGTTTGCCATCAGAAGGCTGTAAAAACAAAAATAACCAAGAGTATTTGCTCATAATAATTAAAGACAACATAACAGCTCCTCTGAAGATTTGTACATAAGTAGGTCATTTCAATATACTATAAAATGTTATCTGTGGTAGGTCAATAATATTTCACAATCCATTTTACTTTGCTGCAGAAATTTTCTTTTGTCACACAGACTTTATTTCTTTCGTCACATAGACTATATTGCTTTTGTCACACAGACTATTTATTCTGTTGTCACATAGACTATAATTTAATATAATGTAGAGTGCGTCTCACGAATCAAGTCCCGCAGCCGCGGCGCCACATGCGTAGGTTGTCATGGAATGAAATGTTGCTAGCTTTTATTGGTGTATTAACATAGCCCTGATTTCAGGATAATTACATTATACCGGGTATCTCAAGACTGCTACCGAAAACGAAGCCGGGTGGTAGTTTTAGTGGCTACAAACACAATGCAATTAAAAATTTCACATAGAAACGCGACAATTATTTTTTATGATTTTTTAAATATCGTCATTTTTGGGTGGTAAATCCATAGTTTTTGCTAAAATAATAATTTAAACTCTCTTATATGTTAGAGTATTTATAAATTAAAGGGTATACACTATTATTTTAGGAAAAAATGTATTTACCACCAAAATAAGGCAATAGGAAAAAAAATTACAAAAAAAATTGTCGCTTATTTTTGCAGCTTTTTCTGTTGCATTGTGTCTGAAGTCTCTTAAACTACCACCCGGCTTCGTTTTCGGTAGCAGTCTTGATATACCCTGTATTTTTAAGATAAAAATTAATTATTCAAAAATTATAATTTAATCAATAAATTAAGTTTAAAAAATATATAAATTGACATAAGACTGCAATTGAAAGGTTTTCTTTGTTCAGACATCCATAACATACTGCACGTAAAATATTTGTATCAGGTTAAGTTAAATAAAAAAATGAAAAATATATTTGCATCGTGTAATTATGATCATCGAGTAAATTTACTCCAGATATACTGCTATCACAAGAGTCATATACATTATTATCATCAGATTCAGTCTCGCTATCACTTTCTGTTGAAATGATGAAACGGTCCATTTCATCGTCTATCAATCCATCGTCCATCCATCTTCCAAATTTTTTACGTGTTTTACTTGTATCGACCAATCTTCTGGCGTGATACTTGCAAACGCATCTTCTACCAATTGTACTATTGTTTTTGGGTCTTGATCTACATTTTTATCTGCCACGCGTCTTTTCACAAGGCTCCAAATTTTTTCTATAGGATTGAGTTCGCAATGATAGGGTGGCAGTTTTAAAACCTCATGGCCATGACTTTTTAAAAGTTCATCCACAACATATGTTGGTTGACCTTTATTTTGTTTTATGAGATCAAAAAGTATGACTTTTGTCCAGCTCTCCTCAAAAATACACCCTTTTCGTGCAACCACTTTTGCATTTCACTTTTTAAATTCGCCATGGTAGGTGCCTTATTTATTTGAGAGCAATGGTATGGAGCATTGTCCATAACCACAAGAGATTTTTCTGGCAGATTGGGTATCAATTTTTCAGTCATCCACTTTAAAAAATTTGTAGTATTCATGTCATCATGATAATCAGATGACTTTGACTGTGACTTAAAAATTAACAATGCATTGTTAATAAACCCATGCTCGGATCCAGCATGGGCAATTATCCATCGACTTCCAACAGACTCTGAAGTGAAAAGTCCTGGCTCAGTTTCGCTTTGCCAACAGCTTTTGGTATGGTATGTGTTATGAATATATGTTTCATCCAAAAATATCACAGGCCTTTTGTCAACCGTTCGGTTTTTTTCGCATTTTTAAGATATATCTTGCGCGCCACGCGGTTATGTCATAGCGCTCCATTAGCAGTTTTCGTTTTGATTGGCATTTTTTATATCTAAATCCAATACTTTGCAATATTCTATGCAATGTGGCTCGGCTTCCTTCAAAATTTATGTCGTCTTTCAATGCTGCTCGCAATTTATTCAGAGTAGGCAGCTCTTTCTTTACTATATAAAATTCGTGAATTTTATGGCGAATGGCACACAAATCAAAACCATCCAAATTAATCTTTCTCGGGCGTGGACGACTCTTCCCAGGTGTTACAATTTTTTTTATGTACTTGCAGCTGTTTTACCTTCTTGTGTAATTCTCGAAACGGTTTTTTCGGATACACGTGTAAAAAAATTTCTTTCTGTTATTTGGGACAACCATCAACACAAAGAAGGAGGTGTTTAACAATTGACGAGGACAAAAAAAAAACATTATTATATAAAATAATGAGAAAAGCGATATTGATAAACAGATGATATATTTTAGGTGTAAGCTATTTAAAGGAATTTTAAATAATACCATTTCTGTAATTTAAATTAACTAAATACGGAATATCTATAGGAAACATAATAAATAAAATCCTATATTTATAAAAAAAAATCAGTAACTAGCAACCCCAAATATGTACCTGTGATGGCGGCCACTCTCTTGCGAATATTGTTTAATGTATGGTTTAATGATATTAAAACGCTTTGATTCTGCTTTTCTGCTTCACAGAACTCCCTCACTTTCAATATCATTTCACGACCAGCACTTTTTACAACTTTAGGCATCGTTAACATTACTTTTAAGCACGCAAATTATATAAAACTCAATGGCAAACGCTCACGTAAACAACACCTGACAACGACAACCACAGACAACAAAATAATAGAACGTTAGATCTGTCAAATTTAATACTGCATTACGCCGCGAGACTTCTTTAGTGAGATAGAGTCCAGACCGATTTATGAGCTAAATGGTTATCCAGTATTTCGTTTCGAAATTTAAGGGCACCTCAAAATAACGGCCTATCTAATGAGTCTGGTGGCTGAGTAGCTATCCAGTATTTGGGGGTAATTGTCACTAATTTTGTAAATCTATACATATTATATACTATGTATAGATGATACTAATCTATACTAATATAAAAAGCTGAAGAGTTTGTTTGCTTGTTTGTTACCTCTAATCTCAAGAACTATGTACTGGTTCGATTTAAAAAAATAGTTTTGTGTTGTTTTAGCTCTTCTGGTAGAAATAATAGTTCACTGGTTTCCATAATTACTTTTATTAATTACTTCACAATATTTGTACTAAGTAATTGGTTGTTTACGGCATCAGACTATCACCACTACGGTGCGTGTTCGCATCTCTCAGGTTCTACCGCGGGAATTGCCGGGAACGAACGAACGAATGAATGAATGTCAGAGTGAAGAGCGAGTATGATTAATCACTCGAGTGTATGACGGATGGATCAATACATATGCGAACACGCACATTATGAGATATAAAAGGATATTCTAAGTACATTTTCGTATACGAGTAAAACTAGGACAAAATAAATATAAATAATTATAAAAGCTAACAGTTGGATAAATTATTTATCGAGGAATGCTATAGGTGTGGCTATAGGCTATATGTTATCACGTTATGACCTATAGGAGGGAAGCAGTAGTGATAAATCTAGTTAATCTTGTATTTACAAGGAAATTTTATTCGTTTTCGCGGTCCGATTGGTCTCTAAGTTGATATCTAAGGGATCCTTTGCTCCGATATTCTAAATTGTTACTCGGAATTAAACATTTTGGCTGCTATTTTGAAAAGTATATCTGCACCTAGGCGAAGCCTATTCGAGCTGGGTCGCTATATTAGATATAAAATACTAGCGGCCCGGCCCAGTTTTGCCCGGTTGCAGAAACTTATTTTTTCGACTCCAAATGAAATTTTTATTTTATACTAGCGGTCAGGTCCAGCTTCACCCGGGTGCAGATCGTTTTTGAGTGCAGTCCACATCAGCAACATATTATTTCGTGTATTAAATGTTCAATATTCAATTCATTCTGTGCATATTGATTTAAAAACTAAGGATAGGCCCTTCAGTACATTTGGAATTGCAAAAAGATGTCCGTGCAAATCACGCTAAAATAGGTACACATTATATTATTTTAATAGATTTCGTCTTAATTCTAAATGGTGATAAAAAAGTCTTCATTTTCACACATCATCATCATCCACAGCCTGTAGGGTCCCACTGCTGGGTATAGGTCTCTCAGTGTTTGTTGGAGGGCCGACGCTGCGCTTACCCAGTTTTGGCCACCATTTTATTACCTCTTTACCCCACCTGCCATCAGTACGTATAGTCATGCCTAGCCCAACTCCCAAAGCGAACTTTTCGATATCTCAAACTTTTTTTCGTCGTCGGATTTCGACATTCGGGACTCGATCTTGCAGTTTGATGCCGAGTATAGATTGCTCCATGGCTCTCTGTGCCACACCAATTTTGTATAGAATATCGCGCTTAAGTGTCCATGTCTCGGCACTGTAGGTCATGATGGGCAGGACACATTTTGTGATAATACAAGCAAGCATTATCAAAATCGTTGCGAGTGACGACTAATTTCAGTAACGCTCAACTAGAGATGGACTGGAGCGCACGCACCACTTACGCCGGAATACTTTACGCGCTTTCCGCCCTGTCCATATAATATTTAGGTATGTCAATAGTTTTAAATTCCGTCATTAAAATTTTGAAATTTCGATAATGTTCCGGAATAGTTTTTAGGTAGAAGCTTAGAGTATAGAGGGAGCGCTGGTACTTCAAAAACGTAGATAAAAATGGTGGTGCCGGGCCACCTTTTTCTGTTCTCCTATTGGCTAATATTTGAACAGGTTGTGCAACATAAAAAAAATATTTGAAAAAAATTTAAAAAAAAGTAGTTTAGGTCTATTTAATTCCACTCAAACTCGTTTTAAAAGGATAATAGCTAAATATAATTTCGGCTATCAGAGGAATTTATAGCAATTTATTGCTAAATAATTAATTAAATTTTTACTAATATAGGAGCGCTACCAACATTACGAACAAGAAAATATCTACGTTTTTTATGGCGCGAATGTACGACAGCGCTCCCTCTATATATAAATACTCTAAGGGTAGAAGTAATAAAAAATACCTATAAAATTACGGACTTTGGATCGTATTAAACAGGGTATATCAAGACTGCTACCGAAAACGAAGCTGGGTGATAGTTTTAGTGACTAAATTTTGAGGAAAAAATTTCGACCATTTTTTTTTCTATTGTTGTATTAGGGTGGTAAGTACCTTAGAGTATATACATATAGAGGGAGCGCTGGTACTTGAAAAACGTAGATAAAAATGGTGGTGCCGGGGCCACCTTTTTTTTCCCGCCAATCAGTATGGATTCAGACAGCGTGGGGTACACATGAAATCTTCTAGAAAGAAAAATCTTAAAATGCCATTTAGCGTCATTAAATTGTGCCCAAATTCTACTAAACGCATAATTAATAAGTATATAATTAGCTACCATAGGTAACATTGCATATTTATTAATGTATCGAGAGATATAATCGACGGAATTTTACTAAAAAAAAATAGAATTTGCGCGCTTTCTATAGACATATTTAGAGCCTTAGCGCGACTTCTGGTAGGAGATATATATTTAACTAGCGGTTGGGCCCGGCTCCGCCCGGGTGCAGATACAAGTTTCAAAACGGCGGTTAAAATGTTTAATTCCAACTATGAATTTAGAATATCGACCAATGGGACCAATGGGAAAAGCAAATAAAATTTCCTCGTATTTTCTAGAATTGTCACTACTGCATCCCTCCTATAGGTCATAACGTGATGATATATAGCCTATAGCATTCCTTGATAAATTTACTATACAACACTGAAATAATTTTTCAAATCAGAGCAGCGGTTCCTGAGATTAGCGCGTTCAAACAAACAAACAAACTCTTCAGTTTTATTATATTAGTATGTTTTTTTTAGGATACCCCTGGATCGAAAATAAGACGCCAAAGCGTTAATATTATATGAAGGAGTCGTTTAGAAGACTGTTAGATTGGATAGCTACAAAATATTTTTATTATAATTAATATGATGAGAATACATTTTTAATTTTTAAATCGTAGTGAACCAACAACGGCTTTTTATGGGTGAAGAGAGGAAGAGAGGGTGAGGGAGACAGAGAGAGAACCTTAGATTTTGATTCTGAGAGCAATAGCAGCCACAATACTTTACCTATATATGTGGCTTATTGGTACCGAGAAACCCTCAGATATTAATTTTGAGAGCAATCGGTTTAATAAATAAAAAGTTCAAAATGGCGACCACAGTTTTTTAATCTACTTATAAATTTGGTTTATTGGTGCTGACTGCCGAGATACCCTCAGATGTTGATTTTGAGAGCAATCGATTCAATGACTAAAAAGTAGAAAATTGCGGCCAGTTCTTTTAAATCTGTCTATGTACTTGGCTTATTGGTGTTGACATAACGTCAGATGTTGATTTTGAGAGCAATTGGTTCAATAAATAAAAAGTTCAAAATGGCGGCCACCGTTTTTTTAAACCTTACTATGAATTTGGCATATTGGTGCCGAGATACCCTCAAATACTGATTCTGAGATAAATCGGTACAATAAGTAAAAACTTCAAAATGGCGGCCACGATTTTCAATACCGAATACGAACGAAGCTCGGCTATCGAAGCATAGGGACTAAAACATTTACCATTTCACCACCAAGCATTTTCAATATTGCAATGCTATTGTATAATAACGCACAGGTAAAATTACTTCGTATTCGCAGTGAAAACATATTCGGAATTATAGATAAACGTGTTAAAATAGTCGCCACAATTTTTCATTCTTTAAAAATATTATGTATCGATATTGTTATTGGGACCAAAAAACGTAATTAAATTTTGATACAGTTGGGGAAAATATGTTAACCGGCAACCCTAATGCAGCAATGCTACCAACATTACGACCAAGAAAATATCTACGTTTTTGAAATCACAAATGTATGACAGCGCTCCCTCTATATGTATATACTCTAAGGTAAGTACATAGTTTTTTTTGTTAAATAATAGTATATACCCTTAAATTTTTAAACACGCTATAGTACGCAAGGCTTTAAATTATTATTTTAGCAAAAACTATGGATTTACCACCAAAACTCCACGATATTTAAAAAATAATAAAAAAAATTATAGAAAGAAAGAAAGAAAGAAGAATTGGAAAAGTTGGACAGTGACAAAGAAATACAAATAAAATAGATAACACAAGTGAGACACAAACACTAAAAATAATTATCACTGCGCCAACAATGGACCTCGCATTCAGCTAAATGCTTCGGTAATGCATAAGCAGAACCGCAGCGCTGATTTTCAATGCGAGGACCAAGTGACGTTCGGATGCTCAGTCATTAATCTGACTTGAATCGCGTTTCTTTGCGAAATTTTTACTTACATTATATTTGTAGTCACTTAAACTACCACCCGGCTTCGTTATCGGTAGCACTCTTGATCACAGAGTACATTTTACATACAAAGATAGAGACGTCACTCAATCAATTCAAGGCGCCCTCTGGCGTTAAGTAATAAAAACAATCCAGTAATATGTCTATACTATCATTACGTTTATATGCGAAAAGGAAAAATTTAGGGAGGTTTGGACCTGAATTAGATCTAACGGAATCGATTTAAAATTTGTCTATTTGAAACAAATTATTCTGTATAGAAATGCGAACATAACAATTCTCATTTCCGCATGTGTATGCATTTTAATAAATTTAATAATTGTTTTAAAATAAACTCGTCAGCAAATAAGGTAATAAATGCTGTTAGAAGTAATTTAGGGCCAATAATATCCGCGTAAAATATAATCTACGTAAAATAGATGCAGAAACCCCTAAAAACCCACGATTTTTTCGCCCTCTGGTGTTAAGTTAGTCAAAACTATGATTATTAATTATGATTACTGGTGGTAGGTCTCTCATATGTGAGAAGCCATCTGGGTAGGTACCACCGCAATGTCTATTTCTCCCGTGAAACAACACTGCTTAAATGCACTGTTGTGTTTCGGATTGAAGGACATTGTAGCCAGAGCAACTACTGGACATATTGAGACTTAACATCTTATGTCTCAGGATGGCGAGCGCAGTGGAATATTGCTACTGTTTATGAGCGGTCGTATCGCTTACCATCAGGCGAACGGCTTGCTCGTCTCGCCATTCAATGCAATAAAAAAAAAAAAATAATAATAATTCGTCGTCGTTTGTTCTAAGTTAAAATACCGTGCTCTTGATATACCCGGTATTACCGACAAGAATGAGTTTTACTATTCATAAACTAATTTATTTATCTAATTATGATAGCCAAAAACAATTTTGTGTGAAAATGTTAATTTCCATTTATTTTATTACATATATTTTCTGGAAAAGGCTATGAATCGGTAGCGCTACGCTACCAACTACGGCTACCAACATTACTAACAATAAAATGTCTATGTTTTTGAAGACGCAAATATGTATGACAGCGGTTCCTCTAACAAAAAACAATTATTTTTTTCACCATCACAGTCATTCTGATCAGGAATAAAGACAGGCTAATTCCTCATTAGGGCGCAGGGGGGTGTATAGCGTTATCGATACAATTAGAAACGACACTTTCTATGAAAGAACCATCTACCACACAAAAGAATTAACCCTTAAGTAGCCTCTGAACTAGAGTTGCATATATTACGAGTTTACAAACAATTTCCTTTGTGACGCAATAGCTTCCTTTGCATTAGTTACTTTAAACCAACGATAACGGTTCTTTATACATTTCAATAAGATTTTCCCTTCTTTCCACAAACCGTTGAGAAGATTGTACACGAATAAAACTCCCAATGATTTTGAATAAATGTATTTTAAAATGTACACTGACTCTCTTGTTTCTTACATTTGTATGTGGCAAAAACTCAGATGAAGCAAATAAGCCAGACATCGCTAGGTCAGGAAAAACTAAAAAGGCAAAAATGGGTGAGATTATTTTTAGGATATTTGATTATTAGGTATACTACGGAAATACTATTTTTTGACATCTAACTATTTTGTAAACTTAAACTTGAAATTAAATAAAAAGTCGTACTTTGCCCCAAATAATTATTATAGATTATATTATCATTTTAGCACAAAAAACTGCTGTCGGCACTCTTTCTAATGTAATATCACAAATACAAAACCTCCCTACCATGGATCTTGGAAGGAGATTCAGAACCCCTTGCAAGACGGGGAATCGCTGTGGAAAGGTATCTTTTATTTTTGATACATTTTTGTTCTAGTTACAAAAGCTTCAAGCTTTCCAAATTATTTGGAACATTTTTATTGTTTTGTAAAGATGTATAAAGTTTCAGCATGACGGATTTTCTAGGAATTTTCAGTGAGATGCGTTGGGGTAACACCGTAATACAAGAATGGAAGGGGTAAAAATATAAACTTCTATATTTTATGTGAGTTTACAAATTATATCCCTAACGCACTAATTTTACGGTGTTACCCCAACGCACCTTACAAATAGATCTTGTAATAATATTTCTTAAAGACACGTCTTGCTTTAAGTTCTAGGCCGACCATTTAATAATTATTTTGTTTTATTAATCCAGGTAATAAAAAGGCTGATGGTTCCAAAACTAGCACAGCTAGAGAACACTATAATGGGAATTATGAAAGAATTGGCCAAATTGCCACCTGGTTCTCGACTGCCTGATAAATTCACCAAGACCGAGCCTGTAAAATTATTGCTGGACCAAAACTATAAGTATGACTTTAAGCTTATTCATCATTTATTAATTAGAGGAGACCAATTCTTAATTCACATGGAATAATCCTGAGTAATTAATCTTATATGTAGGTATAGGATTTTAAAATAGTTTATTTATTCTACATGTTACCCTTTAATGTATTGGTAACGCATTGAGACTTTTTGCTTATAAAAAAAACACACACACACAACAGTTACGTACATAGCCCCAACCCAATACAAAGGTCGAGTCTTGTTTCGTGGCTATAAGAAGCTATTAGATACTTTTCGGTCTCACAAACACCTAGATCTGGAAACAAAATATCTGTGGATCACACAAATATTTCTTCTCCTATTTAAACAACTACGTCACGAAGGCTGTCAACTCACCATGTTCCTATTTAATATGAATTACTTTTTTACGCGTACTTTCAGGGAAGATGTGTGTATGGATAAGCTTGAATCGTGCTTAAAAGAAGACAAACGGCGCAAACGAATCCTGAAGAAGTTGTTCTTTAAGAAATACAATTCTCTTCGACAAGAGTTGATCGGCTACGGCGGAAGACGGCTTTGGGGCGGCGAGGGCAATTTATTCTATAGGAGATAATAATAGTTATAATAAAATTACTTAGTCTTAATTAATAAGTTCTCTATTATTTATTTACCCTTTTATAATACTTGGTGAAAAATATTTTAAGATAGGAGAAAAAACAAATATTGTTAAGCCTCATTTACACGGGGAGTTTCTTGCCTAGGCGATACGATTATCGTAAGAAAAAAATTGCTACATCATGTAAACATTTTACAGAAGTCCGAACACGATAATCTATGGCGGTTATGTCATGCGATAATGGTATATGACTCCATGGTATACGACCTCGGAACTCTCCCCGTGTATCTAAATGGGGCTTTAAGATGATAATACCATATAAGTTAAAGCTATGAAGCCTACACGATCGTCAAATAAAGCATATCAATGTACAGACTTACTATAAATATACTTGCGCTTCAAAAGGTCTTCTCTTTTTGGAAGGTCAACTGGGAGATCTTTGCCTTGTGGTGGATATGAAAGTTACGAAGTGGGTAACTGTATTTCATTGTAACATTTTACAATCCAGATCTCTATTTATTCCAACCCTAAATAGACCCTAATAGGGCATTCGACTATGATCGATTAATCATTAATTAATTTATGTATTATTTTGGGTACGAACACAAATACCATTAAAATTAAAAATGTATTCCAAACAGTATTAAAGTAGCTTATAATATGAGGCAAATATTAGTATTTTTAATTAAATAAATAACGCCCCACAGTCACATACGTAATCTTGACCCCGCATTAAGGTCAAATCTTGTGTCGTGGGTATCAGGAACTACGACAGATTTTTTGGTCTTAAATATTTGTGGGCCCCATAAACATTTTTCTCGGTGCGGGGATCGAACCCGCGGTTTCTCGTTTCACAGGCGGCGTCTAACCGACTGCGCCACGGAGGCTGTCAATTAAAGGGCGGGAGTGTAGAGGGGACATTTTAACGCCTCTTTCACACACGCACACTGTAATCCATGTTGAGCCTAGTGACGTCACTAGTTTTCTGTTGCAACCCTTTTCTTTTACTCCCACTACATTATTTAAAACGTTTCTGATTTCTCTAATTATGAATGAAAATTCTTTGATTTTATATTACTAGATTTTGGATATGGATATATTTTTTATAAATACAATAAAAAATGAAATACAGTACCCTATTATGCTGTTGGACTTCTGGAAATCGTCATACATAGGCAGAACCTAAAACTCAATACATGCATTTAAGTGACCGATTTTCTGCTATTGTGGCCAGAGGTCGCTTTACGAATGGATACAAATAACCTATCAGCAATAGCTCCTAATAATAATCTTATTTTCCGAATGAAATACAAAAGCAAAGTAGTTGCTTCATGTCGGTTTTCTATAAGACAGTGGCCATCCGCCATTACTTTTTCAAAAACATTGAGTTTTTACAATGCTACTGATGCGTTTCTTTCGATGAGTGAGATTGCCGGGTGCCTAATATGAGGCAATTTACTGTATTAACTATTAGTTAGTTATTGTAATCGCTTTGGAGACTCCTGGGGGCGTTCTGCGTTTACCACTGAGCCTCAAGTGTTTGAGTATGGCTGAACGGATCAATGGAAAACTGTAATATTTACTGGTATTAGTAGCTGGTGTAATGGTTTTAATTTCATTATACTCTATTGTGTTCGTACAATGTACTTCAAGTTGCAGTAACGAACTAGAACAATAACGGGTAAACAAATGAATATTTTATAAACTTTGTTTCTAGCGGAAGTCGGTGTAGCTGCCTTTAGTCATCGTTATACATTACTGAAACCATTTTAAGCATTACTTGTTACCAGCGTAATTAAGATGTTGAAAAGTATATGTTACTGAAATAAAGTTCCTATTTTCGAGTGAAACGTAAAATATAGTATATAATGTGTGAGATGAAACTACAAATCGTATTGATCGTCCTATGTATGGCGCTTAAATATAGTCGAGCATTAGATGATTGTAAGTATCGATTTGAATTAATATTTTAATTCTTCTGTATATTTCTAAATATCATTTAATCTACCAAACAGCGTTAATTTTAGTTTCAAAATATAGTAATATTTAAAGGATATATTTTTATGTAAAAGTGGAAGCGTAGTGGGAACATATAAAAAAATATCTTGTACAAATATGCTTTTAATAGCAGTGCCGTCACAGCGGATAATATACGTCTCAGAGTATACGTGTCAGACATGACAGATTCCCTTTTTCCCTTGCTTGACCATTATTGTCACATCAGTTGGGTTGGGTATCGAAACCTGATAAATGAAATGAAAAAGAGGCAATCCTGTTTTGTGGCATATAAATTACAAAAAAGCAAGCGGCTGTGTTGGTCAAACCTATGTCCTCCATGAAAAGAGATCATTGCCGGTCAAGTCCTATAAATGTGTCGTAAACTACCTGAGAGGAAAATTTACGCGATGCGGGCGCTTGAATAATATCATAATTTTTTAATTTTAGCTCTGCTGTTCTCTGTCACCCGAGCTCCACGGTATTTTGGCATATTACAAGACCACAGGGGACAACCACTGTCAGTGGAAGTCTCAGAAGAGTACATGGATCAAGATTACATTGCAACCAACAGGTAAAATATTAAAGTAGAAATAGTTTTTAAATTCCTGTTAATGGGATTTATATCACTTTGGTTACGTTGAATTTCCAGTTTGAGAAAATTAGTGTCCTAGAGAACGCTGGTTGCTATGATTGTTGTTATAATTTACAATAATATTTAATTTTGTATTTTCAGAAAGCGGCATAAAATAGACTGGAATAAGTAAGTAACTTTTTTGTTCCCATCGATGGTAAAATTAATACTTATTCGATGCCATTACCTGAAGAATATAATGAATTGTTTAATCATTTTTGAAATAAATGTCTTCGTTGCAGAAATCCTCTTGACATGGATGATTTTGATGACGATGATACCGAAGAGATACTGGATGATAAAGACAAAGATGTAAAAGTTCCTAATAAATACAATTTGCAAGCGGGTCCTGTATGATATAAATTATAAATGTATTATGTAGAATAAAATTATTGTAATATTAATATTTTTCTCATTAATACCTGTCAAAAATGAACCTGACTTTGCTGGTGTATTTTGGTTACATGCCTATATATATGCCACCTACATTACATTAACAACCCCCTGGGAAAAATCTACAGCACCGTCTATATGTAATCCGAAACCCGTCATGAAGCCCTTTCATTATTGTGCTTAAGTCCGACGCTCCAACTCTAACACCGCCGCGGGGGCCCTGGCTACATTGATACAGTATTTGCATATTTCGTGTTCCAAATAACGGATGCAAATATCAGAAATAAAATTGATTTCAAATTTCTTCATTTAAGTGAATCCCATATTAAATAGCTTCAATTGTTGTATACCATTTCACTTTCATCTATTCACCTGATTAATATATTTTTTGGATTTTTAGTGTGTTCAATATTATAAATCTCAACCTTAATTAATATAGATTATGTTCTTAACAATCAACACCGCCAGGGTTAGGAATATTAACCTGTAATTACTAGATAATTATTATTATTAGGCAAAGTGTTGTGAGGCTCACAAAAAAAATCTCGGGTCTGGGTTTTTGAGAGATCAAAAAGTCTCTTGCAGTTTCTGATACGATACACGACACAAGACACGACATAAGCTTAATGTGGAGCTAGGACTATGTATGTGGCATTTGTATGACATTATTTATAATTGAATTTCAGTAAAACAGTTCAATATAAAAATATATTTGAATATGAAAGTACAAAAAGTTATCCAATTACATGTCCAGGTCGCTATACATCTTTTCGATTCGGTCTTCAAAGGAGCGGGAAGGGCCGCCCTGAGGAAACAAGGGCATTCTGGCCATCTCGAGAGACTCTTCAGAGTAATCTGTGGTTTCGTCAGAGTACTGGTCGTCGAGGTGGTCCTGGTATATCTTCTCGCATTCGCTGGGGTGTTCACTCTTCATAGTGCTGGGGTGGTAGCCAATCGCGTCTATATTCCCAACGGTGAAATACGGGACTTGCGTTGTGACTTCAAAATGCTTTCCTAAAGAAATATTGAATTTGTTATGTATATAAATTAATGTTTTTAGTGAATTTATAAGAATGTGCATTATTAACAGCATTTATTTACGTGTATATTGTGAGTACTCGAAGACAAAGAATGCTGAATTTGTCAGCCGAAAATGATATTTAAATTTTTTTTGTCTGTCTGTCTGTCTGTTTGTCCCGGCTAATCTCTGAAATGGCTGGACCGATTTTAACGGGACTTTTTTTGTCAGGTAGCTGATATAATAAGGAGAAACTTAGGCTGCATTTATTTTAGAAAAGTTCTTTTATTTTAGAAAAATTAAGTTTTTGTTAAATTCCACGCGGACGAAGTCGCGGGCACAGCTAGTAATAAATAAATAACACCCAACAGTCACATACATAGTCCTGACCCCACAGTAAGATCGAGTCTTGTGTCGTGGGTATCAGGGACTACCAGAGACTTTTCGTTCTCACAAACACCCAGACCCGAAAGAAATATTTGTGGGCCGCACAAACATTTCTCTCGGTGCGGGAATCGAACCCGAGGCCTCTCGTTTCACAGGCGGCGGTTGGTTAGACCAACTGCGCCACGGAGGCTGTCAATGAAATGGTCGTATACTATTTTATTTTACTTACTATCAATATGATCAGGTATAACAACCGTGGCTACGGTCTTTGCGATTTTATCATCGTAGTAGTCTGCCAATACATCAATCTTAGGGCCTTCGTGCACATCCCGGTGTTCTGGTTTCGGAACGCAGTCTTCAAGATGTCTTCGACCAGCGTGGACGTGAGTGTTGTCTGGCGGCGGGATCTCGGTCAGAGGAATGAAAGATCTCGCCACATTCGCACCGACTGGTTTCACTTTTATTAATCTGAAAGTATGTGTTTAATAAAAGGATATTTATTAAAATTATTTATATATTTATCCTTTTTTGTACAATTTTTGTTATATTAAAGAAATAAAGAAGTGCGTGGTGGCCTGTTGGTAAACGGACTAGACGCGACTGCCAACATGTTCACGGTGGTCGCGGGTTCGAATCCCAGGGCACACCTCTGACTTTTCGGAGTCATGTGTGTATTGATAGTCAATCACCACGCACTAAAACGGTGAAGGAAAACATCGTGAGGAAACCTGCACACCATAGCGATTTATAAAATTTCTATGGTATGTAAGTCCGCTAACCCGCACTAGGCCAGCGTGGTGGACTATATGGCCTAGCCACTCTCAATCGTACTCTCGATTGTAGAGGAGGCCCGTGCCCTGCAGTGGGACGTATATGGGCTGATACAGAAAGAAATAACACAATAAAAAAGTACAAAAAGCGTCCTTATCGCACTGGGTAATCTCTTCTAGGCAACCTTGGGATGGATATAATATACAATTGTCATTGTCTTCAATTTAGATAGACGAAGTGCGCTATTGAATATAGGCCTCATTAAAATATTTTCAATAACTAACTATTAGTTAGTTATTGTAATCGCTTTGGAGACTCCTGGGGGCGTTCTGCGTTTACCACTGAGCCTCAAGTGTTTGAGTATGGCTGAACGGATCAATGGAAAACTGTAATATTTACTGGTATTAGTAGCTGGTGTAATGGTTTTAATTTCATTATACTCTATTGTGTTCGTGTAACTAAACTACTTAAAATATGGTGGTAAACTACTTAAAATATAAACTTAACATTATTAACTAAACTACTTATAAGTATCTTTTTAAAATCTTTAAAAAGATACTTATAAGTAATACTTTTAATAAGTAACATGCAAAGTCTCTAGGCATAATTATAGTTATTCAGATAAGAATATTATAAACTTACTTGTTAATGATGCCACTGCTTCGTATCTCACCTGATGAGTAAACGAGTACTGAAGTGATAAAATAAAATAATTTCTTCATTTTCATATCTAGTGCATGGTTGTTACGAGTTAGAAATTCTAAATGATCAGTGGTCTGGTTAAATCATGTCTTTTAAAGTTTTTTCCATTGGTTTTTATTCTTATTAGTATAATCTAACAATGCGGCCCGATTGCATTGTTAGGGTGGAAAATGACAGGTGTGTTGTGTTTCATTTTCTTTTTAAGATTACTTACACCAGGTGCGTTAGTTTTCTATCAGTCGTTACCTACTATTCCAACATGTAATCAGAAGAAAATCTCTGTTTCGTGATGTTTGCCGTTATTGAATATTTTAAATAAGGTATTTTCGGTCGCATTATATTAAAGCACATTAATATTAAGCATCGCTAACAAATAACATTAATAAGTGATTTATTTATTTAATAAAATTGTCAATTAAAATGATCTCTGAATCTCTTTCACTAAAATTATGATATTATTGTCAACGACGCCCAAAATTATTTTGTGTAGAGCATATTTTATTGAAAAAATAAAATGTAACATTAATATATTTAAAAGAATCTAGATTTCTTCTTCTTGTAGACAACAGGATCTAGGTGCCAGGTTTGGTTCCCGCCGCAGGAGACGAGCGTGTAGCATCCTCCGAACACTATCGGCGGATCAGTGTCGGGCACGCAGATATTGTCTTGGCAGAAGGTAGCTGTACCTACAAATTAAGAAATCCCTCTGTATTATTTTAGGTACATTTATTTTAAGAGGGCCGGCGGCGACTGGATGCGTAATGCAGCAGACCGGGCTCTGTGGAGTACCTTGGCAGAGGCCTTCGTCCAGCAATGGACTGCAACTGGCTGATGATGATGAATATATTTAGGGATTCATTGTTTGATGACAATAATCTGTTTTCATCCTCATATAATGATTACCAAACAGTTCGTAATCAGGTGAAGGGTAGCATTTTTTGATTGATAATTTTTTTTTATCAAATTCTATGTTTCGTCTACGTTGCTGAGGAAACCGTCTTTTCCTTTCGATGCGGAGATCATTGGGGAATGTCTTTGTTCAGCAGTCGAGTTTCTGTGGCCGAAACGAACGATATCATATCAAAGTTTAAGGAATTAAATGTTGTATCTGGTCATGCAATACCAGGTTAGGGGTCCAGCATTATTATGTTTGTAATTGCTTACCAACGTATCCAGTGGGTCGAGCTTGCCTCTTGTTTTTCACATAGTCAACAACGGCTTTGGCCAGCGCATAGAAGTGCTTGCTGGCCTTATACCTCATCTTGGCGAGAGCAGCGTCGCAGTCGCTCTTGTCAGCCCGGCAGTGGTAAACCAGGTTCCGCGTGTTGGTCTTCACCATCTCTTCACGAAGCACTTGGTACTTGCTGTCAGTGTATAGCATTTGGGCGAAGCGGACGTTCACTTTAAAATATATGAGGATCATTTTAATTTTATATTTTAGGTATATCAACAGTAATATTTTGATACGTGCTTGATAGCACTCGTACTCCAATAAGTTTCCTTTGATTGTTTCCAGGTATTTTTAGAAATTATCTGTCAATAATACTTTCGCTATGAGGACTAAGGAAGACAATGGTGAAAATAAGTTTGTTTGATTCTGATTTAAAATTATTATGGTTACTGTACCACAACAGAATATGTGTATTGCCTTTAAAATAGAATATCGACTGGCGATAAAAAAGGTTTTCTCTTGCCATTCGATACTATTATTTTAATTTCTGCCTGTTACATTGTTTTACAATGTGTGCTAGTAGGGTATTGTTCATATTATATTCCCAAAATATATTAACATTATTTTTTTTATTTATTTATTCTTTACTGCATACAAAAGAACAAAATATTACAATATTTAACAAATAAAATTAAAGAGTACAGTTGGCGGTCTTATCGCCCTAGGAGATTTCTTACAGACAACCTTTGGATGGATAAAAGAAAAGGATAAGAAGAGAGGGCAGTATAGAATTTAAAGGTAAACATGCTCTAAAAAGGAATATACATATAAACAAATTATTTATAATTAATACACAATATATGATATATATTGGTAGATTTTACGTTAATTGTTACTTACAACCCGCGCCGACAATATATCCATCGAGTCTTTCAACATAATATAACAAATATAACAGAACAGAGGCTGTCAATATTTTTTTCATGTTTTTAACAGCTACTGCGCAAGACTGACCCTCATAGTTAACAGCCAAATGACCAATTTGCATCAAATTTTATGAGCGTTTCAAAACCCTTTTAATTGGTCGTCGATTGGCTATAAAATATAATAATTTTGTTAATTGGTCCAGGACTTCGCTGGATTGGAATACTAATTTACCGGCTATCATGCGAACATACACCTGTAGATTTAGCGTTTTTATTGAAGTACATATATACTTCCATTTTATATTGTAAGTATTTATTGATAATATGGCAATATCTCTCTTCAGGCGCAGAAATTTCACTGCGGAAAATAGACCTCCCTCAAAGATTGGAAGAATGCATCCAAACAATTAAGAAGAAACTAAATCAACACTGAATAATTTACTTACTCGTTTATCTAACTAAGCAGAAACAATTTTTTAAATTATCAAGATAACCTAGATATTAATTTAACAATCAAAATCAAATTATACACAGTCAGGTCATAAGTATTGTCACACAGTAAAAACTTTTCTTTTAGAATGCTGGCTACAAAAAAGTTTATTGAATTCGAATTTCGAATTGTTCATGAAAATAAAAATGTATACTTTTTAGAATTTTACTCATTTTTAAATATGGAGTGGACGCTTAAAGAAGACCGTGTTGCAGTTATTGCGTGGCATCGTTGCGGTTACGCGCCAATTAAAATTTTTGACATACTGCAAAATTTTAATATAACCAAAAGATTCGTTTATCGTACCATCAAACGATACAATGAAGACTCTAGTGTAGATGACAGGTCAAGAAGTGGTCGCCCTCGGTCTGTTAGGACTCCAGCAGTGATAAAAGCTGTGAAGGCGCGAATTCAAAGAAATCCCAAACGTAAGCAGAAATGTTGGCCCTTCAGATGGGGTTAACTAGAACCACGGTGAAAAGGGTGTTAAATGAAGACTTAGGGCTTCGGGCATATCGAAGAAAAACAGGAAATCGTTTGAATGCTCGTCTAATGGACCTGAGACTGAAGAGATGCCACGCTTTGTTGAAGCGGTACGCGGGAAAAAATATCGAGAAATTCTTTTTTCAGATGAAAAAATTTTTACCGTAGAACACACACAAAATGATACAACAAACAAAATTATAAGGTGTACGCACACAGTAGTGAAGAAGCGAGCGACCGTATTCCGCGTGTCAAACGAGGTCATTTACCATCCTCGCTCATGGTATGGTTGGGAGTTTCTTATTGGGGCTTAACAGAGGTACATTTTTGTGAGAAAGGTGTAAAAACGAATGCAGTTGTGTATCAAAATACAGTCCTGACGATCCTTGTGGAACCTGTTTCTCATACCATGTTCAATAACAGGCACTGGGTATTCCAACAAGATTCGGCGCCAGCTCATAGAGCGAAGAGCACACGAGAGTGGCTGGCGGCGCGTGAAATCGACTTCATCCGGCACGAAGACTGGCCCTCCTCCAGTCCAGATTTGAATCCGTTAGATTACAAGATATGGCAACACTTGGAGGAAAAGGCGTGCTCAAAGCC
Source organism: Hyles vespertilio (assembly GCA_009982885.2). Lineage (NCBI taxonomy): Eukaryota > Metazoa > Arthropoda > Insecta > Lepidoptera > Sphingidae > Hyles > Hyles vespertilio. Next base: position 14,741,488 of record CM042820.1, read on the forward strand.
TCATCCCAATTTGGAGTCACTCAAGAGATTCTTGATTAAGGCAGCCGCCGATATTGACATGGACCTCGTTCGTGCTGCGATAAACAACTGGCCGCGCAGATTGAAGGCCTGTATTCAAAATCACGGAGGTCATTTTGAATAAATTTTAGTGTCATAAGAATCTATGTTTTCTTAAGTTCATTTTGGTATATAAATGGTTGCATAATGAATAAACTTGTTTCAATTATTTTATATTAAACATGTGACAGAATTTATGACCTGACTAGGTACATCGCAGAAACCAGTTTGCCCAAAAATTTGCGTGCGGTGTCATTGGATTAATTAATTGCGTTGTTGGCTGTCGAGTCCAAATCTTGTGGAAGATAAACAATTTAGAAACAATTAACAATGGATTTCGCAATGGTGAGTCACCGGGTGTAGAAGCATTGTTGGAGCTCGTTAATTACCAACTGTCGACTCAGAGATATCTCCGAATTATAAATGCATTTCACGCTTCAATTGCAATCCCTGCTCCATGTTCATACTTCATACACGATTTTAGCTTCTGTTTCATAGTTAAAGCTAGCTTAGGGATTTTGTCCCGTATTAATTACTTCTAAAGATCATAATATTTGTGCTTAAAGCTATCTCGTGACTCATAAAATCTCGGATTCAAATGACGTGAATATTACTCGTAAAGTTGACAAAATTAACTTTTTTTTTAATTAAGTCAATCATGGATTCAAGATAGCAATAATAATTTATAACTACTGTTTAGTGTTTACATATAATTGATAAAGCGTTGTATATTCTTTCAGAGGTACGTAGTGGGTTGTGGCGCCAGAAACACCGATCTGCTCAGTGTTCGCCAACCAACGCAACTTGTTCTGTTCAACTTGTCTTCCATAAGCGTTCGTACAAATTGTATACAGTAGTAACAAACTCACTAATTGTTCAACAAAATAATACATCAAAAGCTTATCTATCCCCATAGCGGGTCGGCGCCGAACAAATAATTAGTTCTATGCAGTTGCATTGTCTCAAGAATTTCTTGATTTATGGTCACAGAGTCCGGTTGTCTATGCCTTTGATAAAACATTAGGGAATTTAAGCCGTTGTGGAATCCTGCTTTGATTTAGGACTCCTTTGTCGAATTGTAACTCAGCTTGCGACATCTTAATTGTTTGTTTTTCTTTGTAGTTATCAACTGAATATAGATGTGGTCGTCGACAATATCATCATCATCATCATATCAGCCACAGGAAGTCCACTACTGAACATAGGCCTCCCCCAAGGATCTCCACAATGACCTGTTGGAAGTCGACAATATAACCGATTTGAATTATTATTTTTCCCATAAAGGTCCAGTCTGGCAAAAAGTGTTAAGAGCGTTTATACCCTGCACGCGCTTTTTGGCTTAAAAACAGGACTTTTCAAATGAGTTAATAGCCACCAATAAACAATTTAAAGGAAAAATAATTATTACTAATTTTAGAAAAGGTTGTCATCTAGGGATTTTGGTGGAAAACATTATAGATTGATGGATAATTTGTGAGTACTATACGGATTACTGAACACAAGTTTCGTTATTTAGGCTTTAAATGGCAATTTAGAAGCTTAAGATATCCGAAACCATTAAATATAAGATGAAAATAAAAATATCATCAGACTAATAAGACCCTTATGGAGGGATTTTGCTGAGAAAAATAATATTTTTGTGTTTAGTTCCTGAAAAATAAAAATTTAAACAATGCGAAATTATTCAGAAAGTCTCGTCAAGAACATATTTTTTTTCACCAACTTATCGTACATAATTTTTTATAGTAATTGCATATTACAATAGAAGAACATCTTATCAATAAATTACCATTTTTATATTTCAACAAAATCAGTTTTCATGTTTTCTACAAATATTTTAAAAACCACTATAAAACACGCTGTCCGACGTGGATCAAATCAGACCGCCGCAAGGCCTTCTAGAGGGAGGACGTATCGCTCGTCGCTCCGGCCTGGCTACACTCGATTATGCCGCGCGTAGTAAAAATAGCCACGCGCGGAATGCGATTACCACATCTTAGTACTTTGGTAGTAAAATATTTAATTATTTTTATTACCTACAATGATTTTGTAGTGAGTATAAATTATGTTTCAGGTAATATAATGGGATGTAATTCCGAGGCTAAATTATGTTATGTATTGTAATATAAAATTAAATATATTTCGTAATTGTAAGGGGTTGTAAGGCCCCTAATACTATTTATGTGTTCGAACACGAAATGATTAATAAAACGTCCGTAGTGTATACTGATTGAACACTGATTTGAATGCAACTTAACAATGTAATAATAACGAAAATATGATTAGTATCCAAAATTTGTATTATTCTTTGCTTGCACAGTAATATTTGTCTACTTATAATGCAAATAAAATATTTTTATGATATTATATTACAGTTACATTTCAATTGAATATTTGAAGCGCACGGATCAAAGTTGTTTGAGCCGATTGTATAGTGAGCCGACGCGGCAGCTCTACGCACACAGCTTTGGTCGCTTATGTGTGCGTGAAATTAACGAAGAAATACCTATAGTTGACTTTGCGCGCAAGGTGTATACGCTCTTAAGTTGTAATTACGCCCTTGTATATCGATAGCTAGTCCCTTATACGTTCATTAATGCTCGTATCTGCAAGCCAGTCTATTTTCCTTTGTGATCTAAAATAATTTAAATTCGCTTCCTTCTATTGAATGAATAATTATAAGCGAAGGCCTTACAAAACCAGTACAGTATTCAGAATCCGTGAGCTCTAATGGGGTGAGACGGTTATCTCGGCTATTGTTGCCGCTATTAGCAGATGGACGCCATTTTATAACTGCATTGTTTCCACCAATCGCATCGGCGATACGGCACTAGCAGTGGCGGAAACGACCGAACAGACACGTTATGTTTTTCGTAAATAAAATGCACTATTATCTTGATGATTTGCATAATGATTTATTAATACACGGCCGGTAATATATTTAATTTAGTATAAATAGCTATTGTTTATATCGGTTGAAACATGTAGCTATGATTTAGTCTACGAGTATACATTCTAGTTCAGGTCCAAGATCGTCCCTACATATTTTCAAGTTATTAAAATTTCCATTATGTCGAAATATTCACTTAAATGTAAGTATTTGTGCAAGTGAGAATAGTGAAATTGTTGGGATTAAGTAAGGTGAATGTATAACACAGGTGTTCTCGCGATCCGCAAAGATAATTAGTAATTAATTGTTCGGGTGGTGGTTTGAAAGTGCAAAGGCGGATTGCACTAATTCCCTACAAACATTTGGGAAGGCATTGTATACAATGTAACAATTGCAGTGATAAATTGTTTGCAGATATCATAAAATCAATTTTAAAACGATTACTTTAGGCTGCTGCTCGAATAAATGCCAACGAAAAGGGTATAAATAAATTAAGTAACATGGGCCTACAAAATTATAGGCGCGTCAGAGATGATTTATAATTCGTTATTTCAAAGGAATAGAAACTCAAATAAAGCCTATTTAGAAATGTTGAATTTTCATTGTTTATTATTTTATTCATAAACTGTTTAAAAAATATATATGTTTTGGTGGTTTTGGCTCTGCAGTAGAACATAATTGATATGAAATCACAACACATTGTAGTTTACATCGTATTTTTTTTATTGCAATGAATGGCGAAGCGAGCATGCCGTTCGCCTGATGGTAAGCGATACAACCGCTCATGAACAGTAACAAAACCAAACAACACCTTGAACCATAAAGGAATGCTTGGCATTCCACTGCGCTCGCCATCCTGAGACATAAGATGTAAAGCCTCAATATGTCCAGTAGTTACTCTGGCTACAATGTCCTTCAATCCGAAACACATCAGTGCATTTAAACTGCTGTTTGGCGGAAGAAATAGACATTGCGGTGGTACCCACCTAGGTGGCTTCTCACATATGAGACACCTACCACCAGTATATTAAATTATATTTTTACAGTATACTTTTGTTGAATGAAAATGTCCCTTTTGTACCTGGCTTCTTTTCAATCCAGTCCATCCAACGATGTCTGGAAGTCGCTTCCCGAATGTATGGAGTGTGATAAAATCGAAGATATCATCATGTGTTATTGGAGTGTGTCCGGAACGAAGCCGGAACACAGGATATTTGAGTTCGATTTAATTGTAATGTTGGTAGCTGTAAAAGTATTCTGGCTACCTTATATTCGGCGAAGATGCTAATTCAATTATATTTAAAAATAGTTTAAATTTAGTTTATTTTTTTAGTTGTAGCTTATAAGGTTTGTTAAAATGTATGTGCTGATCCTTCCACGAGGGTGACATAATCACACTATTAATTTTCGTTACATAGCTCAATGTCAGAAAAAGGATAACATTTTTAACTTATTTTATATATGTATACTGCATAACACATCAACTAGCTATATTGTTATTTTGGTTGGTTAGTTATTTATTTACATAAATAATTCTAAAATTGAAGCCGTTACCATTTACATTCTTATTTTATTAATTTCTACAATTGAAGTATTATTGAGCGAGCTATATAAGCTGGATATATACGAAATTTTAATAAAGAATTTTAAATACCAAGACAGAACAAGGCAGATCCTGGTATAAAATAATATGCCACGACCAACTTATTCATTCCAGTACATTATAGTTTAAGAAATTACTGTATTCCATAATATATTGTAACACATAATCTAAATAAATTAATAAGACTACAGATCGCCCCTTTAACAACATCTTTAAAAAAGTTTTAATTAGAATTAGTGACATGTGAATATTGCGAAATAATATTTGCAGTGCTGTTTTTCTTATTCCTTGTATTAAACCACAGCTCCTACGAAAACAATAACAACAAAATTTAAATAATTTATTACTTGCTAACATAACCTGACATTTATCGTTTGAAAATAATAACTCGGTGAGTGGTAAGTGTTGCTGGCGCTCTTAAAATTATGTTAAGCATTTGGAATGGGACTGACCCTCGAGCACTTCTTAATTTTCCACGCCTTTGTTATATTTTTCTTGTTAGATTTATGTTGTAATAAAAATACATATAATTGCATCTGCTTATTTTATCTACAAGATCGTAAAATATCAGGAATGATTCATTCATCTATATAGATTTCGAAAGAATTAACACGGCTAGTTCATTTTCATAGCTAAAGCATGTGTGTGCATTCTAGGTTCGAATCCAAACTCCACACATCCGGTTGGTGTACATTTTTCGTTGTGACTCAAATAAGTGAGCCCATACTTTGGTTTACCCCTGTCATTGCTATATGTAGATTCATTTTAAATCACATTTGGAATGCCGCGCCGATTTCTATAAAAAGGTTTTGTGGTTCATCTTTTGGACTCAAGCTATTAAAAATGTAAAATATAACGTTATTTTTTTAGAAGTACCACAGCGAGACGAATCTTGCCGACTAATAAATATCATTATCTCTAAATCCAATTGGCCAAGATAAAGTAGGACAGTTGAGGGACCTGAGATACGAGTGATGGGACATGAAATATCGAGGGCCGTATATCTGCAACATAACTCATTAATTTGTTACGCAAAAGCCGGAGGTTGGATGGCTATCGGAGTAAAGTCGTGGGCGAAAGATAGTAATTTTTATCTATCACTTTATCACAAATGCAGAAGCAATATCAGTGCCCGTCTGCGCCGTGTCGTGTACAAATGTTGCGCACGCGCGTAAATACCCACTATATTTTACGTTCGTGCCACAATTGCCGTGTGGGTTAAGTTAGGCGTTCATAGCGAGCTGGAAAACTTGTGTATAGAAAAAGGCTAGTTTTGCCAACCATAGTTTGCTCAAAATAGAATTTCACACGTACGACACGCTTTTCACAGATTTCGAGTATCTTGAGTTGTAAATATTATATTTTTATAGGGACGATCTGTGTCAGCCAAGCCTCCTCTACAATGGGGATTGGAGAGTATAATTGAGAGCACAGAGTAGGTACTTTGTTATATAGGACATTGAAAGGTTAATTAAAAAAGGTTGATTAAATAATAATAATAATAAATCTTATTCTAAGACAATAAAAATAAGCACAGCTAATAAACGTGAGTGTTTACATAATAACAACTGTATATGATAATGAAATAATTATTCATATACGAGACATTATATGATTGCACATCACCTGGATGATTAACTTATTAGTCTGTATGAATTCATGATAATTAATTTTAAAATAGAACTTTACACTACCGATCGAACGTAGCATCTGTGAATATTAATTTACACAATAGGCTAGTTTCATACATTTTTATTTTTGTTTATAACGGAAGGTTACGTTACGCATAATCATAATCAGAAAGAATTTTTAAAATCCGTTAAGTAATAAGCAAGTTACAAATATATGACAGTTGGTGGTAGGAGTGATAGAAAAGGATGCAACATGCACGGCGTGTCGTCTTCTTCCATAAGGTGCACGCGTGTGAAAGAGACAACGAGTGTCCCCACTGTACTTTTAAATGTATTAATATCTCAGTAATTTTACATTCAATTTTGAAGCTGTTTTCAAATTCGTTTGTTTTTATAAACGATGCTTTTAAGGAATGATTACTTACTGTTCAAATAAAATTTTGGACACAACCCTATTAATAAAAGTATGGGAACATAATTTTAATTAATTAGCCACAAACAAGGTCTTAGTGTCCTTATAGAAGTTAGATGTGGCAGGAAAAATATACTAAAATATATTCATGGCATTTATTCAGGTAATTATTATGTATATTATGCAATCACCACGCACGAGACCCACGCAGGAGATAAAATCCTGCCCTGGATATGTGACAGCATGAAGTTACACTATTCATTTCCATTACATAGCTCAATGTTAGAAAAAGAAAACACTTCTAGCTTAGTATAACGCTTGCATAAAAAAATCGACTAGCAATGGTGTTATTTTGATTGGATAGTTATTTATTCACATTTATTAAAATAATTCTTGAATTTACGTCGTTAACATATTGATTATAATTTTAATTTATTTATTTCTACAATGAAAATATGATTCGGCAAGATAAATAAGCTGGTTACGTCCGAAAGTATGCCTAAAGCCTTTTAAAGACCATGACAGGAATAAGACTTTGGTAAACATGTCATGACGAACTTAATTATTACAATACAGTACATTCTAAGAAAATACTGTATTACACACTCCTAATATATTGTACCACATAATAAAAAAATATATTACAAAACTAGAAATAATAGTTCAATAATACACTCCAGCTCTCAGTAAATAAATACACTTAAAACGAATACCTGTAATTTTTCATATACTAGTACTAATAATAACTGCAAGCAATAACAAACTAATAATCCATATTTTTATCTAAAATCTAAATATCTAAATCCTGCATTTTATTACTAAGACAATTTTGTATAGATTGGGTGTATAATATAATTCAACCTTTTTCATGCCTGTATTCTTCAACGTATGCCAGCAACGGATTCACCTCGGCCAACAATTATATTTGATCTGAGTACAAGAAGTTTTATAATATTTTACTGGCATTATAGGTATGTACATCATTTATTGCAACTAATATTACCTCCTGTATACTTCTTACGCCCGCAAGTTGCGGTTACAGCACTTGCGTTCCGTTCATATGCATGAAAATATTATTTCCACTAGCATACAAAGATTCATAATAAAAAAATACAGTCGTAGATATTAGAAATGTGTACTACGATATTTTACAAGTTTGTAGCGCTGCTGTATAAATAAAAATTGTGTTGGTGTAATTATGAAATCTTTTAACGATGAAAGAAAGAAAATGTTGAATACGTCACAGCTCCTCGTGTAGCAACTGGATAATATAAAGTTATGAGGCCAGGTTCGCGCCCGAAGATAAATAACTATATCATTTTTTTTCTAAAATGAATGAAATTTTGCATCTTCTGTAAAACTATATATTTAGTGGACACAATATTTATTATCCGCAGTGTAAATGCACTGTTGTGTTTCGGTTCGAAGGTCATTGTAGCCAGAGTAACTACTGGAAATATTGAGACTTAACATCTTACGTTTCAGGACTCATCGTGCAGGGGAATACCAATCATCGCTTTGTATTTTAAGATGGTGCTTGGTTCTGCTTCTGTCCATGAGCTGAAGTGTCGCTTACCATCAGGCGAAGGGCATGCTCGTCTTGCCATTCACAGCAATAGAAAATATCCTAAATGCTCGTTATGATTCCATCGTCCACATTCCACACGCTTATTATTCAGGCCACAGCACAAATTTCAACCGAAGGTACTATATCGAGGATCTGGGTGTTCTGACGCAACCGACTTACTCTTTATACCCTTAATAACTTTTTAGTTTAGTTCCTTTTAGTGCTGTTGTTTGGAACAGCTCATTTCGCCGCGGTAGAGAATGATTGCGATACCCTTGTTTGTTTTGCTATCGTGATTATTGTTTGCTGCTGTTAGTTATTTGTTCCTTTTTAGTTCGATCGGTGTTCGATTATAATTCACTTGGGAAGCACCGCTTGTAAGATTTAAATTTTCGAAATGTTCTCTTAATAACGGTTTGCCGCTGTAAATAATGGCTAGTAGTTTGAGAAATAGTGTAACATTTACCAGTTCTTTCTGGAGCATTTAATATTGGTTAAATATGCAAAGTATTTCTTTTGGATTTGGGTATGCTACGTTTTACTTGCTCTCCCAGATATTAGGTTTAGTCTTAATTTGACTTTATGCCATTTGCTTGAAAACAAGATTTTTAGAGGCTTCGAGTATAATTTCATTTTGTGCTGCTTCAATACCCTATATATATACCATTAAAAAGAAAACTACGCTTTAGTCAGCTACTGTTTAAAATATAAATATTCAAGAGACCTACAAAACTTTGCTCATGCAGTTAACAAATATTTTTCTGGTTCACACAGATACGATTGCAATCAGAGGCATGCTAAAGCCATTACATGTAGTTTATATTCAAATATGAAGTCTAAATCTCTCAATTGTTCGATATCGGAACTCGTCGGCAGCTATCGAACATCTCGCGGGCAACCCGCAGGTTGGGCCGAGACAACATCGGTACATTTAAATATCCCAGCAGCAGTTGGATGTAAACAGCTGGTATCTGATCTGAGGCTCGTGGCTCGATATTGGTCTGTTCACTGATACTACGGGATCTCGATTCACAGCTCGTAAAAATAATATATTTTACCCGAATGCGTACAATGCTTAGAAAGTGACTTGTTGTACAAATTGATAGTGAAACCGACAAATACTTCGGGTTTGTGTTTACGAACATCCGTATAGGGAGGGTATTTTTTATTACTTATAATGTTAAGCGTAACTTCTTCGCATCAACAGAAGCAATACTTCGCAGAGCTACTTATTATGGTGCACTACATGGCAATGCATATTAACTCTCTTGGTATCCAATATATAAAATCAATGACTGCAATGCCTTTCAAACTAAGACATAACAGTTAGTGTTTATAGTTGGTTTTGAACAGAAATAGATATAGCCCTATCGTTTAAGGTTAGGTTCCCACCTATCCAGATTCCAAATGGTTCTTTTGGGACGTGATATTCTCAAAAAAATTGTTCTGTTTAATATGAAATATTATTAATGTATCTTTTTGTTTAAAATTATCGTTTTACTTAATTATTTGTTGTATCTATGCGATTAATATTATGTGTTCTTCTTGTAGGAAATCCTTTTAATAAATTAATAAATAAGATGTCAAGTATTTTTAAAAAATGGTATACTTGTGAACTAGTCTATAGTAGCGGTTATAGAGAACGAAGTAAAGTCAGCTATCGTATGGTAGGGTCGCTGCATCTGTTTTCTTAACCTGTCTCATATTGACCACTTTCATATCGTGAAAGTTTTACCAGTGCCCAGACACGTAATAAAGTGCATTGCCAAATTATTTTAGTGCTTATTTCTTCATTACTTTTATGATAGCATGGTTTTAATATTAAGATTGATATAATTTAAATATTTGATTAAAAAACATTTCGATTACATTTTTTCTTACAAATGTTAATTAATTAATTTTTGATCGTACGTAAAAGTAAAGATTAAAAAAAATAGTTTAAAACCATACATTGAAAATGGGGGCAAAATACTGATTGCTCTATTTGAGCAATTCTCTATTTGAGTTCCTGTGTAGACCTAAGGAAGTATTTAGCTCATAATTCCAAAGATATCGATCGACAGTCAAATGTTTCACATGAGCAACAATGTATGCAGCCAGATGCGCATTTCAAGATCACGTGCATTACCCACGAAGTGTAATGAGTGTTTTGCAAAACACACCAACATTAGTGCGAGGTCGTGATCCTACGGAAATGCTAAAAGATTACTTAAACACTGAGCCAAACAGTTGTGTGACTTCGTAATGCTTTTACAAATTTATTTTGACAATTTTTTATGTGTTCAGTAATATGCATCAACTTACGATTTGATTAAGAATTTGTCGGTGGGAAAAATATTACTTCAAAAATAAAATAGATTGTGTAATTACTATAAAATCCTTTAGCCCGAAACAGTTCTTTGTGTGTTTCATTTGTGCCTTATTTTGCTTCACGCACTGTAATTTTGTCAATGATTCATTGCTGCTTTTGAGTCACACAGCAGAAATAGAACAATCAAGCACTTTTAAAGTGAAAGTTTCATCATAAATATATTCCGGGGGATTTCGCAGAAATTGCTTCACACTTAATAAATCAGTAAAATTCGAAAAATTCAGGCAAATCTTGCAGCAATTCATATTTAAGCGATTATCCTTCTCATTGGAAAATGGAAATATGTATAGGATACTAAGAATTTCATGTAATTTCTCCGCTTTGCGTTTTATGAGTTACCCACGTGTTTTAGAATATAGAATAGTCGAAATTACTTTTAAGTAAACAGCAACACCATTACAGAGCTTTCTTATCAAACGCCATCCGTTTGCGGGTGGCGCGTTTTCATCTAACATAAGTTTCGCAAATGTCATATAATTTTAATTTTTCTATGCCAAGTGTAAGAAGATTTAATTTCCTCAAGAAATTTCTTACTTGACAGCAAATGTAAGTTTGCGACCTGCAGATATTCAATTCCAGTGACAAACAATTGAAGAATTCCACAGAACCGCAAAGACTATATTTCTTCGAGTGCTTGTAGAGCGATAGAAACGTTTTTAAAGATGCTAGGAGGTGGCGTACAAGGGAATTTGGACTTTATTGTTAAAACGAGGTATTAGATAAATGTGTCGACTAACGAAGTGCCGATAGCTCGTAATGGACGGGCTTCACGCCTAAGATGACATCGCAGCACACAATGGAATGGAGTATCAATTGCGTTGATAAGTATTTTTATTTAGGTATACTTTCAACAAAAGATGCTTGGACTGTGCATTATAAGTTTCATTGGAGTATGAGTAAATTGCGAAGATTTTGTTTAGGTTTTAATATGATACTGTTAGTAGTAAAACTATTATTTACGGATTTTATCGCGAATTTAGTTTAATTTTTTACATTTTCAACTTCCCGACGTTTCGATCACTTTACAGCTTTCGTGGTCACGGGGCGGACTGAGGTACCGTGCTACTACCGTGGGTAAATCCTTGTTTCAGAGAGCACGAGGAATCTGTGACGAGAAACACCTGGCGACTGAGCTGCAACACGTCAAGCAGGTACTGCGAGACAACAAGCTCCAAATCCCACGCCGCCGTCACAGAAACCGAGTGAAGCCAGCCACAGTCGAACGAGTCCCCGTTGTCTTGCCTTACATAAAAGGAGTGACAGATAAAATTGGCTATATCCTGAAGCGTGCTTCTATAAAGACCTACTTCAAGCCGCCCAAGAAGATTAGTCAATTTCTACCACCTGTCAAGTGCCATATACCCCTGCAAGAACCGGGCGTATACAAAATAGATTGCGACTGTGGCCTCTCCTACATAGGTCAAACAAAACGAAGCATAGGGACCCGCGTGAAAGAACACATAGCTGACGTCAAACATCGACGCTCAACGAAGTCTGCAGTTGCTGAACATATAGAAGAAGGCTCCAAACATTACCTCCGCTTTGACCAGCCCCAAGTCCTCGCTAAAGAACACTGTTTCCTGCCCAGGATGTTTCGCGAGGCTATTGAAATTAAAAAACATCCAAATTTCAATAGAGAAGATGGCTTGAAGCTTGCACAAGCATGGGATCCAATACTACATTTAATTAAATCGGAACCCAAAAGACCAACTGCCAGACCTCAAGACACTGTGAGCTCCTTCTGCGTAGATCGGATCGCAAACATAGACTAGATATTTTAAAATTAATTTTTAAATTAATAATTGTAAAATAAGGGTAGTTGAATTGTAACAGTCACAGAGCGGACGTCTAATACCTCAGTCCGCCCCGTGACCACGAAAGCTGTAAAGTGATCGAAACGTCGGGAAGTTAAAAATGTAAAAAATTAAACTAAATTCACGATAAAATCCGTAAATAATAGTTTTATTTCAATGTGTAACATTCGCGTAAATCTAAGAAACCATTATACTGTTAGTAGTATTTTTTGGAGCAACATGATTTCTTATGTGTGTTCCAGAATCCTAAATTTTTATGGTGCCTAGCAAATTTTCTGCATCTATATTTGCTTTAGAGAGTTTTGAGTCCATGTCATTTTTAACATTTACAGTTTCGTAATATTAAAGATTTATTGAAATACGTCAATAAAATTATTAATTTGACCCACCGCAATGACTTGATTTGTTAAGTATACTTATTAATAAATTCATATATTTTGTTTTATTGAAACGCAAGTGGCGTCTCCACTGTTGTTTTCCAGTTTAAAGAGCTTTGTAGGACTTCAGTTCGTGTTAAATTCGACGCTTGTTCATTAAGCCGACTATAAGCGCATACAAATTGCGTTTTAGTGTTGTATCTGGCCGGTCAAATGTTTAAATAAATTGCGCATGCAACGTGCATCGCGAAATAAGAATTATTTGTTGTTAATTATATTTAGAGCCGGTGTTATTTTCACGGCGCGGTAATGCTGCAACACGCGATGACTTTCTATATTGCGTTGTGGTGTGAGAATGCACAGTTCACTTACAGTAAGTGATCTTGTGCTCATCCCATAAGATGGTGTCAGTTACCTTCGGCAAGTCATCGATCCATTTCATCAGTCTTTGCGGTGCATTTGCACAAATGCTACATTAATGTATGACGCTACACAACGCACTTACGTTGTAAAATATCGATCATTCCAATGTTTTTGTAATGTTACTCTAGTAATTACAAAAGCTGAAATAAAAATATGAAATATAAATTGAACCATGAATATAATTCATTCGCATTAAGAAGTGCGTGGTGGCCTGTTGGTAACCGACCAGACGCGACTGCCAATATGTTCTGGTCGGTCGCGGTTTGAAATCGCAAGACACACCTCTGACTTTTCGGATATATGTGTGCATTGATAGTCAATCACCACACACTAAGTGTATGTAAAAGTTCGCCAACCCGCATTAGACCAACGTGATGGACTATACAGGGTATATCAAGACTGCTACCGAAAACGAAGCCGGGTGGTAGTTTAAGCGACTTCAGACACAATGCAATAGAAAAAGTTGCAAAAAAAAGCGACATTTTTTTTTAAATATTTTTTTCCTATGACCATATTTGGGTGGTAAATACATTTTTCCCTAAAATAATAGTGTATACCCTTTTATTTAAATAATCTAAGGTATAAAAGAGTTAAAATTATTATTTTAGCAAAAACTATGGATTTACCACCCAAAAATGACGATATTTAAAAAATCAAAAAAAATAATTGTCGCGTTTCTTTGCGAAATTTTTAGTTGCATTGTGTTTGTAGTCACTAAAACTGCCACCCGGCTTCGTTTTCGGTAGCAGTCTTGAGATACCCGGTATAGCCCAAGTAAGCCCGTGCGGTGTAGTGGCACGTAAATGGTCTAATTAAAAATATAGTATTATTCATAAGTATTATTCATAAGTGACTCACGAAAGTTATTTCAACTTTGGCTGCTTGCATAAACGGTTATATCCCTATTATGCTGAGCCAAATACCATCCACATTGCGGTGCCCTAAGCCCTCTCTAGGACGGATAAGGCCAATAATGTAATAAAAAAGCTAGGCCAAACGTAAACTCATTCCGCAGCTACTTTAGAGAAAGTCATATCCTTATTGGAGTCACGGTGCGTGAGGTAATTAAGTCTGATAATTACGGGCCCTCTCATTACACTGCACTAAAAACATGAAACTTTAATTTGCTTTATGGATATTCTGGAACGGTGCCGGGCGGCCGCGTGCGATGCCTTAGGCACTTAAATTGCCAAATTAACACCAGCTACATCGGCTTCTCAAGATTTGTAAGGTGCTATAATTATGTTCTGATGGCAGACGTGTGTTGATTATAAAAACATGCAATTTAGTATTAAGTCAAATTAAGTAGCGCGTTTTATGTTATGTTTACGAGCGTCGCGTAATGCGGTTGCCATCAATTATACTTCTTATTTTTTAATATTCTACATACTACAGCTCACTTCCGTTTTATTTAATGCTTTAAATATAATATAATTTAGTAAGTGTACCTTAAATACTTATTGCATCCATCGGATTATGAATAAGAGCAAAGTGTACATTGACACCCATTTAAACACAGGTAGGTTTTTAGTTAGTAGTTTGAAGTGCGTGGTGGCCTGTTGGTAAAACGGACCAGAAGCGGCTGCCAACATGTTGACGGTGGTCGCGGGTTCGAATCCCAGGGCACACCGCTGACTTTTCGGAGTCATGTGTGTAGTGGTAGTCAATCACCACGCACTAGAACGGTGAAGGAAAACATCGTGAGGAAACCTGCATACCGTGGCGATTCATAAGAATTTCTATGGTATGTAAATCCACCAACCCGCATTAGGCCAGCGTGGTGGATTATATGGCCTAACCACTCTCGATTGTAGAGGAGGCCCGTGCCCTGCAGTGGGACGTATAGTATATAGTTTCTAAATTTCTAACGTTTAGAATAGGTGATGCGTCACATACCGTAACCCCAAGCTAGTGAACCATACCATAAGCGATATAGTAAATTGGCACCCGCTACTCACGGTAAATGCGGCCCTTGTAACCACCGCTGGTACTCGTAATTATGAAAACATTCCTATACATGGCAAGCCTCAGTTCTAATTGAGATCTCCATGGATGAAACCTCTTGGTGATTAGAAGGGATAAAGTGGTATTGCCTTATTTATAGGAAGATAGGTTTCAACACTGAAATCCATGAGTTGACAAGTGAGCAGTCAGATTAATTGTAGCAAACGTCGAGAGGCAAATATTTACAGACGTACTCTTTATGGACAGGGCATTATTGTTAACTGATTTATCTAATAAACGTAAACATATAAATTCTGTATAATAGAAATATGCATTTTTGGTTGGCTTGTACAATGTTAATTCTATGCAAAAAGTAGAGAACAGTTGAAGCAATCCGTTTTTCATTTTTTATACAGGTAGTCAGTGTTTCAATACAGTACTTTTAAATAAGACCTAATTAGCACCTAATCATTCCATTATATGTCCAGTTTATGCAACTTATGTGTACCCGTACTAATAACCTGTGTTAGTTTCGATAAAGAGTAATTTGATTAGTAGTGAAATGGCTTTACAAAGTCTAAGCTCTCAGTGTGGAGGCATTATTGTTCACGTTAATGCAAGCGTATGCCCGTACAAGGACTCGGCGGAAGTGGCTTCACCCCGTACAATGTCATTTCTGTCAATTAAGTGCATTTGAATACTCAATTACAAGGCACAATTTCAATGGACCAGTGACAAAATAAATGCCCAATTATATAATAATCCGAGGAATATAAATGGAATAACCCTTTGAAGTATGGATTTTCGCTACATTGTTTTAACTTGGTGAAATTTAACGAGTTCCGAAAGTACAATTGTGTACAGCCGACTAGATTTAGGGCGGCGAGATTATAGAGTTTATGCGGGATGCCAATAACAAGTCGCACTTATTCATGTCACTCTTACAAATTTATTGTGTGGTATTTTTTGAAAGTCGAACGATAAGACCAAAGCTTACCTAAAATATGTGACATTTTCTGGATAATGGTTTATCGAATCGGTAATCGAATCAAAAAATTAGCAATATTTGTAAGGAGCTGTAATGGCATATACATAGATAGCAGGCACATATGCAATTAAATATTTTTCATAAAAATTCATTCAATTCAGTCATAACGAACTTGTGTGATGATATCATCCTAGCTTTATTTGTGAATTAAAATAATTATATTTGGTTTATTATTTCTTTATTTTTGGTACAATATAATAATTTTCGATAAAACCGAAATGCAGTTGTGCAATACCGGTTGCGGACAGCACTTGGGTATGACCATACCATTAGGCCGATACAAGCCCAACGCGACATCAATTCTCCAGGAAATATATCACAATCTGCGAACCAATACACTGGTTGCAAGTTAAATATGTTGGAGCTGTCACACATCGCTGGCAGGCCAATTAAAGATGATACGATATAAAACTCATGGTCACACGACAACCAGCTCGACTGCACATCAAATAACAAAAAAATGATCAATACTGTCAGATAACTGTACAGCCTAATTAGAGAGTCTTTGAAAGTAGCATTTAATATACATTACGAAAGTTATAAAAAATGATAGAATTCTTTAATTGGTATGTCTGGGCTTGTGAAGTTATGTTAAAAAATTAATCGTCAGATCTTTACGTTATTTGAGGAGAATAGGAATGTTTTTTTTATAATAGGTCCGGCAAACCGGAAAACGAGTCATCTGATTAGTTAGATTGGTTAGTGATATCTGCCCATGAACATACTTAATCCTTAGATCATAGATGTGGTGCTGACCCATCAAATCAAGAGGGGAGTTAATAAAGATAGGCTGAGGAAAGGTACATGCTGCATTCTTATGGGTATGTTAAGTTCAGACGACCTTAAATGAATGACCTTGAATGTAGACCTTTTCCAACAATCTGAAATATTCATAATAATATAAAAATATCTATCGTTCTACACTAGTGGAGAGAGATTGATTCTATAATTCTACAACTTATTTTATTTAGCATGTTGTAGATGTTATCTTTAAGGAACATAATCTTATAAAAATTATAATTGCATATTTTTTTGTCTGAATTTATATTATAAATCATAATAACGAAATAATATGTTGTTAAGTTTAATTATTATAATAGTTATGTTCGCAGTGAGATCTCACGACTCAGTTCTGGGTTGGTCCATATTTGGGTTCACAGAGGCCCGCGCCTGCGCATTGTGAACTAACCTAATAGTATTGTTTAATTGTGTACAAAAGGTTGTAAAGAAAAGTTATCTCGATCTGCTAGATTCTCCAGAGTATCTCGGTATAGAGAAAACGTTTGCGCGTAGGTTTTATTGTCATTTGTAAATCAAAATTTGTCTCTAAGTTAATTGTTATTTCCTGAATTATTACTTGATGATTTTTCAACTCGCTGAGTATGACAGTTGTTTTGGGTGAGATTTGTGTTTATATTTTTCTTAAAAGTCTTGAAGTGTTCGAAGTAAAAATTACATTTTAGTCTAAATCTCTTTACTTGCCTAGTCAATTCTATCTCCAAGCTAACCAAACATAAAATAAGTGCGTTGTAATCCCGCTAAGGCACGAGCCATCTTCAAGTCAACTACACGGCTGGCCGCGTCGCCGTGTCATACACGCGTATGAAAATAAACATTTGAAAAGCACGGGCAAACCTGTGTACCACATAAGTGTTATTACAATTGAATTATATAGAGTTAACAATGGTTATTGTGGAAGGATCGATGCTCGCTTGCATCTGTCCGTGATGAAATTATGTTCATTCAGCTTGTCCAACTATTCACGTGCGCTAGAATTATTGAAGCTATTGTGCATTATGTGCTACGTAATGCGAATTGTGATTCCAAATTGTATTAAATGTTGGAATTACAATTTTAACCAAGGGTCGCGTTGGGTACCTTGAAATTAACTAAATTCTGGCGTACCAATGCATCCGTAATTCGCGTACGGGTTGATCGTGCTACTTATTAAAGGTAGTTAGTGAGTTTCCTACATTAAATCTAATCTACCATTTTGTGAAAGAAAATCCATAAAAATGGTATATTTTATGTTTTTGCTGAATATTTCTTAGATGTATAACAAAACTTAAGGGATTTTTTGTAATATTTCTGATCATTGGTGGGAGGTCTCTCATGTGTGAGAGGCAGCCTGGGTAGATACTTCCACAATGTCTATTTATCCGGCCAAACAGCAGTGTAATAAACTGTTATTTCCGGTTTGAAGGACATTGTACCTAGAGTAAATACAGGAAGTTTTGAGACTTAACATCTTGTGTCTCAGGATGGCGAGGGTATGTCAAGCTAGTAGTAAGTCAAGTATTGCTTTGTAATACATGAGCTTACTAACCATTAGACGAATGGCAGGCTAGCCTCGCCATTCATTATAATAAAAAAAAAGCCGTACTATGTATTGCGCGCAACAAAACAATAATATCTTATTTCACACGTATTATATTGCTACTGATAAATACAGACCTGTTCCGTTAAATAACTGGCAATCATGTTTATTAAATGCACAATCTAAAACTTTGCATCGCGGATCCAGCATGTTTCACAGTCTACAGCGAGGTATAATGGCTCGATGTAATTAAGCGATTAATGTAGCAGCTGGGACCAATTTACGGTGCCATGATTAACTTATACTGAAGGCGTGACGGTACACTACAATAGACTAGTCTAGAACATAGCTCCCCAGTCTTTAGGTCTTGTAGACCTTTACATCATCTCTAATATTTGTAAATATTTCATTTTTTATTTTGTAAAGTATTCTGCCTGACTTTTTTTTCGCCTCATTTGCTTTTTCTTGACACCAAAAAATAAATAATAATAAATAATACATCCAACAGTCACATACATAGTCTTGAACTCACACTAAGATCGAGTCTTGAGTCGTGGGTATCAGGAACTACGAGAGAATTTTCGGTCTCACAAAAACCTAGACCTGAAACAAATACCTATGTTTCCCACAAATAATTGTTTCAGCGCGGGGATCGAACCAGCGGCCTTTCTTTTGACACCTAGGGTCTAACCAATTGCGCCATAGAGGCTGTCATGATAGATACTTGAAAAGATTTAGGAAAAAAAGAAGCAAAAATATAAGACATACTCCGATGGACTTCGATCTACCATTGAGGACCACCAATTATATATTATTTATCTAATTATATTATCCTTGTTGGTTGTTATTGATGTAGACTACTTTGGATATCAATAGTCTAGAATCTGGATGGCGCCAAATATCAGCTTCGCAACGTTAGTTTCTGTATGAATCATTTCAAATAGATATTGTAGGCCGCATAGAGCCGGTTACAAACAGAAATCATTTTAGGAATGCAATCGTTCAAATGAAGTAGTGTGACATATTGCGACTGATCGGCATCTTAGGAATGCTATGAGTGTTCAAAGTTCTTATGTGAAACGTTGGAGTACATTCTGATTTAAATTAAAGAATTGTTTTAACTCATATCTTACGAAAATAGCTTTGAAGCTGACGCTGATTTAACGTGGTATCTGTAATAGTCCTTTGATTATAGTGTATTTTTATTTAATAAATACACCTCCCGAAGGCGTTGGAGAAAATCAAATTACAGGAAATCCTAGTATGTTTATAAATTACGGATGTTGGTTTAAACGGGAAATTACAGCAAAAAGTGATGGGAACAAGTTATATTAATCTGCAGTCTGACAGCGCCTTAAGTACCAGTTAATTTGCCAAGACAAACCCTCCAACTGGGCGTTTCTGGTTCAATCGATCACTGTAAAGCTTACTCATTTGACTTGTAATCTGCGCGATACAAGACAGTAACGCACCGCGGTATGATTTATCATTCTTTATTTTATGGTCTGGTTAATTTATTGGTTCAGCACATCCATAACCATGTTTATGTATGTATTATATTAACAATTGAACTACAACTGCATCATGTAAGTTATTTTTGCCTTGCGAGTACGCTTGTGCACTTTTCCAAATGTTTATTAGAATTAATTATGAAATCATTTACGACAATATAGCACAATAAACGGATTACTATACCCCCGATTTTCAATGCAGTGTAAGCCAATGCCAAAAGATAGCTGTTATTAATATGTTGGTGTTGAAAGTGTGTTTAAAACTTGCAAAAACTTTTACACTTTCAATTGAGCGATAGCTATGTTGAAAACTGGCCGAATTGCCGATATGATTCGCTGGAAATTAGCTAACACGAACTTTTCTAAGTTAAGGAATATTCGAAATTATTTATTTGCTGACTTTACTGATAAAAAAACCCTAACAAAATCTGTGCACCTGAAAAATATCCTTTAAAGAATCACGAACTGTTCAAAGGAAGGAAAAATGTAGTTATTTTCACAATCTAAATAAATTTATTTCTTGGAATAGCACGTAACACCGACCGAATTTAAGTTTCTCTTAACAAATTGGTTTCCAGATAAATTCTTTAGAATAATATTGTAGATAAGCCGCCAATATCTTCTTACTTGTGGTGTACTCTATTTCGCATACTATCAATAAAACGTCGATAAAGGATATTGAAGCTTTGATAACGTCATTACGTAAGTTGTAGGCTAGATAAAAAGAGTTAGGGAATCTCTATCGACATGATTAATCTTAGTGATCGATATCCATTAGAGATGTTATCGCATTATTTCTTTACAGCTATGAAATATCGGCAAATAATCTTTTTGTTTCCGTCGATGAAGGAAAGGCTGGTAATGACTATTAGTGATTGATAATCGTTGTCTTCTTGGCTTAGTTACAGCGTTTGTTAATGAAAACAAACCTACTGGTGGTAGGTCTTTCATATGTGGGAGGCCGCCTGGGTAGGTACTACCGCAATGTCTATTTGTGCCGCCAAACAGCAGAGTAGCACTGTTGTGTTTCGGTTTGAAGGATATTGTAGCCAGAGTAACTTATTGAGACTTAATATCTTATCTCTCAGGCGAGCGCAGTCGAATGCCAAGCATTGCTTTGTAATTCAAGGAATTATTTTGTTTTTTTATTGTTCATGAGCAGTCGTATCGCTTACCATCAGGCGAAAGGCATGCTCGTCTCGCCATTATTTGCAATAAAATAATCTGTATCTGTATCAGCCCATATACGTCCCACTGTAGGGCACGGGCCTACTCTACAATCGAGAATACGATTGAGAGTGGTTAGGCCATATAGTCCACCACGCTGGCCTAGTGCGGGTTGGCGGACTAATAAAATAATAATAATCATAAAATTCTGAGTTTGTTTGTCTTTCAGTAATGATTTAGTTGTATGGTTTTTATTTTTAAACTATTAGTTCATTTATCTAGACGACCTGAATTGAATGTTTATACAACATGAGCAATTTAATCATGTTCCACCGTCCACACAGTGGTGTGCGATGAACACAGCAACAAAAAGGTAATACGCCTTCGCATTTGTTCAATTGTGGATCTATTTTGTGATAATGCTCATTAATTTGTACAATTGTTTTCAATTTTATTACTATTGTTATTAGGGGTGATTATATAATAATGGTGTATAAAGATATTTTCATTAAAAAATAATCATTTCGTATTGTAATTGGTTGTTAATAGACATTAGTGTGGTTACAGACTTTCAAAAATAAACCCATAAAAATTGCCGGCACTTAATTCATTTTATTTTATAACATAATATATTGCGCAATGTTAATACTTTCGGCAAGTTTAACCTTTAAGGAACAAGCTTTTTGTTTTGTGTAATTAAACGTGCAGTAATGTAATAAATTTTGTAAATTGTACGAAACTGATGTGAAGGCATGAGATAATGGGCCTCCTTGCATTTAACTTTTAACACTATTCCGGTAAGCGGATCAGCGATCGGCGGATATAAAAGTTGATTTTAATTGATGGTGTAGTACTGGCCTTCGTATATTCACAATGGGATTAAGGACCGCTTGCGAGACTAGAGCGATAGTGAATTTGACAACGTTGACTCATGACCTTCCTGTTAAGTTCAAGATGTAATCCATCTTGATGTCATATGAACTCACTTAAAATGTGTTATTTGGACAATGATTGAATGTTTTAAGCAATATTCAAGCCTCAAGGAATAAGTGACGCTATGAGGATTGATTATAAAGTATTATTTTTGCAATTAACAAATAATAATTTAAGATTTTGACATGATTCGTTTTTAGCACTTTAAATTACAGATATTACGCTTGCTTAATTTAATAACTAATGTATTTTATATCTTGTAACAGACGATATTTTCGTTTCTAAGTGAGTGTTTGAGACAAAGTTGAATACAAATGAGGTGCCTATTGTTGGTATTTCTCAATGGGAATATTTGCCCTTTTACTGTGTAAATTTCTATTAGTCGGATAGTTCAAATCTTACTGATTTACATTGTTGTGTTAGAACACTTATACATAAAGTAAAGTTTGGAATATAAATATCATCATAATTATATATTTGAGCTTTTAAGTATGGATTCAACTGGCTTTATGGCGGAGTTGGTTGAGAGATTAGCTTTGAAATAAGAGGCAATTGGTTCGATCTCCGCAGAGGTGCAAATGATTGTTTTTAATTCCATATAATTCATTTGTTCCACAAGTGTTCGTTACGGGTTTATATGTTAGATCTCTGATACCTATATCAGAAATCTTATATATTGTATAACGTGGGATTAGAATGATGTCTATGACTGTTCGCTGTGATTATGTGATCGCTCTGGGATTTGAAGCCATTACGACGGTTATGATGTTGCATTTTGCTAAATGATCTGGGCTTATATGACAGACATAAAATTATATTTACAGAATGATAGCACGCTTAAAGTTTAAAAAAATGAGTAATTATGATTACTAAGGGATTTTATTTATGTTTCAAATATGTTAACCACCAGTATTGTAAGACATAAAGATAATTGTTGTAAGATAGATGTCAACAAAACAATGACGTATTAAATAAAGATAATTTTAGTGGTAGTTTAGGTGTCAACAAAACAGTGGCGTAATCTATACATATAAATAATATTGAAGTGTCGGTTTGTAAAGTAAAAATTAAAGAAAATGTCCAACTAGATATCGTTATGTACACGATACCTATAACGAAAATGATCTTAGATTTTTTTGTCTGTCTATCTGTATGTTGGTTCCGGCTAATCTCTGATATGGCTGGACCGATTTTGACGGGATTTTTATTGTCAGGTAGCTGATATAGTGAGGTTACTCCTCACTTAGTCTACATTTATTTTAGAAACTATCTTTTATTTTAGAAAAATAAAGTTGTTGTTAAATTACACGCGGACGAAGTGGCGGGTACAGCTATATTCATCATCATCCATCCATCAGCCAAAGGAAGTCCACTGCTGAACATAGGCCTCCCCCAATGATTTCCACAGAGACCTGTTGGAGGCAGCCTGAATCCAGCGACGTCCCGCGACTTTTACCAGGTCGTCGGACCAGCGGTCGTGGTCAGCTATATTAAATAAAGACAATTGTGGAGCCAACAAAACAGTGACGTAACACATAGAGACAATTGTGGTGTCATTTAGGTGTTAGTAAAGCATTTTAGGTGCCAACAAAATAGTGACGTAGTAAAAATGACACAGACTCGTCACAGCATTCAAGATGTAACATTCGCGTTGCGGTTACATACGATTGTTATAAGCTCATATTCTAAGCTCGTGTAAACGCGCTCGTGATCCGACTGACCGGACCACCGGCCGAGCATTGGGTAATGGGCTGTTTTACATTTAAATCACCCTGTGTCGTATCTACACGATGTCGCTGAATAACACGGGTTAGAAGTTCCTAAATAGGAGATCGTATCTAACTTTATTAGCATTTTGCACGGGATTTACTTAATGCTCCGGTTATCGAACATCTTTGAAAAATAGGTCTTAAGTCAATTATCGCAATATTTACAGATATACATACATAATAAACTCACGTCTTTTTCCCAGAAGGAGTAAGCAGAGGTGTCAGGACACCCACAATTCGCCTTATATGTGATAGGGGGCCTATCAGGCACAAATTCCTGACTCCAGGCTGATAATGAATAGAAAAGTCAATATGACTTAGCCCGACGTGGAATTCGAATCCGAGACACAGAATACTAAGTTATTATTATTATTTTCGTACCGTAGTACAACTACGCCATATTTTTTTTGTTATTGAAGATTAGTCAGTTTTTATATTAAAGAGTTTTGTAGTGGTTCGTGGTTAGTTGTAATTGCAAATATGGTTTGACTAGCGCTTAGTTTGCCTCAGGTGTATTGCGGATTGCAATACTTAGGTCGGATGTTAAAAAACATTGCTACACTGGTGGTAGGCCTCTCATATGTGAGAGGCTGCCTGGGTGGGTACCACCGCAAATCGCAATGTCTATTTCTCCGGTCAAACAGCAGTTTAAATGCACTGTTGTGTTTCGGATTGAAGGACATTGTAGCCAGAGTAACTACTGGATATATTGAGACTTAACATCTTATGTCTCAGGATGGCGAGCGCAGTGGAATGCCAAGCATTGCTTTGTAAATCAAGGTGATGTTTGGTTTTGCTTCTGTTCATGAGCGGTCGCATCGCTTACCATCAGGCGAACGGCATGTTCGTCTCGCCATTCACTGCAATAAAAAAAAAACACAATCGAAAGTGCAAAATAATTGCAAAACCACCACCCATTATTTGAATTCAATCGGGGTTAATTCGTTTGAATTATACATAATCCTTCAATCTCATAATCACTCACAATGCTTAATCTTCCTAATTTCGTCCAGTATTTAGCAGATTCATTATTCATATGTCGAACTATTATCTCTAACATCTTCTTTGACGATAATAAGCCACTATAAAAGTATGCTATCTTGGTTATGTTGAAGACAAGGATCATAACATTTATAACAGCTCCACTACTTATATTCCAAATTAATGTTTGATCTTAATATACTATATACCGGGTATCTCAAGACTGCTACCGAAAACGAAGACGGGTGGTAGTTTTAGTGACTACAAACACATTGCAACTAAAAATTTCGCAAAGTAACGCGACAATTATTTTTATGATTTTTTAAATATCGTCATTTTTGGGTGGTAAATTCATAGTTTTTGCTAAAATAATAATTTAAACACTTTTATACCTTAGATTATTTATAAATAAAAGGGTATACACTATTATTTTAGGAAAAAATGTATTTACCACCCAAATATGGTCATAAGAAAAAAATAACAAAAAAAAATTTTCGTTTTTTTTGCAACTTTTTCTGTTGCATTGTGTCTGAAGTTGCTTAAACTACCACCCGGCTTCGTTTTCGGTAGCAGTCTTGATATACCCTGTATAATATACTACATTTATTTTAATTAATGTTAGATATTAAAAATATACATTCATGTATAAAATTTACATTCGAGAAATTTGATATTAAATCCAAAATTACTTTTTTCGATTCTTTCTCATGGGCTTCTAAGAAAACACGAATAAATAAAGTAAGAATATTGAACTTGCTTCTCAATATGTACGAGTATAAAGTACTTTGTGAACATGCTCATCTACTGTCATCACGCCAAACCATAACTCCATATTATGCGTGCTATGATTCGCTTGATGTTAAATATCTTAGAATTCACGATAAAAACTAGACAATCCGCTTTTTAGAGTTAAGGTCGTTAAGATAAGAAGAAGAGTTAAATTGGGTTAATTAATAAGGCACGTTAACGAATTTCGCAGTGACCTCAAAAAATTTTATGTATTAAAAAATTTAGTTATAGCTATTTTTTTATTACTTTATTACTAAGTCTTCGAACATAGCTTTTCAGATATTGAGCTTAAAAACTATTAGATTTTGTACTAGTTTTTATTATCTCAGATGATAGTAATTTCTAGGAAATAATAAAATTTCGAAATTAAGCGACTAATTTGAAGTCAATATCAAATCAATCGTGTGTTAAAAATATAATTTATTTCGATCTTTAGTTTTTCATATGCGTTAATTGTTTTCCGTCACGGACCTGAAATAAATTTGATAGTTCTTGATTTTTTCAGTACCTACTCATATGTAGTATTAAACTGTAAGATATTATTTCTAGAGCTTAGATTATATACTCGTCTAGATGACACATCACACCTCACCGCACGGCTCAAAAAAAGTCTACCAAATTTGGTAGACTCGCTTCTCACGTACGTCAGTGTCATTTGAACTACATATGGATAACGTGCTCCCGAAAAATAATTAATTATGCCGGTTATTGCTGTCGAATTGTATCGCAATTGTGTGGGAAAACTGTATAATAATACCAATATCACTTTCTATCGGTAACATTATTGTTAAACCACTATTATTTGAAGAAAACATGAACTTTTAATTCATTATTTTGAAGATGAGTTTCATTGGCCAGTGTTGTCAATTTATTACTAGGAAGATTTGTTGAAACTATGGGAGAAACTATAAAACACAAATATCATTACACAATATTTCGATCAGAATAACAACAAGAAGAATAGCATTATTTATTTAATGAGTAAATAATACATACCTACACGATATTAATGAAACCCACGACGACATACACTTCATAGTAATTTTATTAATTCTTTGCCTTGCATGTGTGTTACCATTCAAAATTTCACAAACGGGGTACTGCTATTGTCATCTTTGAAGAAACAGCGAGAACTTATTCAAGGTCCTAATAATATTTTTAGACTTCCTACGGATTCCGTACTAGCAAATTGCTGGAGAGACATTACACAGCGGAAACGAAAAGAAGACCATTCGTAGCCTCACATGACTTCAGTTGTGTGTTCCGAACATTTTACTTATGATGATTTATATTTTACATAAATACAGAAATCAGATAACATCCCAGGCAATAAATCCAAAGAGTTAATTCTATTCGGAAACAAACACTAGGAGATGGGTTTAGATCTTTATTGTTTTTACTAAAATGCGTTATAAATATAATTAATAGTATAATTACTTTAAATAAAGAAAAAATATTTTATTTAACCTATTTTGTATATCAAATAATGGGGAAAAGTTAAGTTAATAATCTGGAGTAGGCATCTTGACAGTTGGATTACAATAATTACACGACCGGTACTCACACATATCAACGAAAGTGAGGACACTTTTAGCGCATTGTTTGTTGACATTGCTCAATCTAGACCAGTATATAATCTAAGTTCTAGAGTTACTTATTTCGCTAATTTCTTATAATAATCGGAATCTCTTAGATGACAAACATAATCCGAATTAATAACCTAACGAATGAGATTTATGAATGTTCTAGATCTTCATACAGTCTGACATTTTATGCATTATTCTTCAACGTCTGACCATCAGTAAATCATATCAAATACTGGACATCGCATCCTGACAAAGACAAACAAGGATGGGAGCATACGTCCAGATAGAAATTTATTCCATCTACTTATTGCGAGCAAGCAACACCACAATGGCATTCAATAACGTCGGTAGTCAACTGTCATATAGAAGCTTCTAGACGTATTCATTTTACAAGAATCTTGAATTAATCACGGCCAGTCAGGCAACGCCTGAAGCCGCGCAGGATTTATATAAAGCCAATGTTTATTCAGATCTTAATTGCCGGTGCCAATGAAACGTGGTACGACCATTACTATTCTTTATAGTCATAGTTTGAGGCATGAATTATCATCAATACTTTATAAGAGAATCCATTATAAGGTGCGTGTACATAATTGTTGCGTCCTACGCCTTGTTGCAGGTGATTTCAGTTTAACTTGTGCCCAACGACTGATGAAATGTCATTCTTGACGATTAAGACACGGCTTCGGGAAACTATGAGTCGCGATGTATAATTTTAATGACGAAAACTAATATTGGATTAAATAAATAAAATATGAACCAATGACGGTCGAATAAGTCGAATATACATTTATGAAACCTTTTAACATTCTTTTATGTTATTTTTTTATGTCTTCTAAAAATATAATGAATAACAGTTATTTAGCTGTCAAATTCTACATACATGCATTAATACATAAACTTACGCAGATACAACCAGTACTTCCGGGGTAGCTGTGTATTTTCTGTATCACGATGTGATAAGGGGATGTGATGCGAGCCTATCGGCTTTCTTTACAAATTCCTGATTCTAGGCTGATATTTAATAGAAAAATCGATATTAATTTTCGCAACCCGGGATTCTAACCCGAGATCACAGTTTACCGTAGTACAACTGCGCCACTGAGCCTACCGTCGATAAAGTATTTATCAAACTACGTCTTCCCTAATATTTCACATCTAGACATTAAAGGTTAAAAAATTCAATGAAATCTTAGTTGCCCCATGCTCTGAAGCCACCAAGCTCGATACCGAAAATGACTGATTAATTCAACGTGTAAAAGCCTTGTTTGAAGGTCGATCGTGGTGTACACTCGGCCTAAACAGTGCAATCAGGCATACCGCGCACGCGAATCGGAAGCCAACAATGGCAAACAATTTATTTTAATGGGCATTTATTAAGTTGGCTATATAATATCTGCGCTAGCTCCGCGGGTGGTTCAGATTATCTACGTCATGCGCGCCCGAGCCGCGGCGCGCAGATGCGTATCGGCATATTCGGCTTTATTCGGATTCTATCGCGCGATGACAATGGCCGAACAAATGCATTCAGGACCACGCACGCCTGTCTCTTTTAAATTATACCAACTTTCTCATGTCGGTAATTAACATTTGATACGTGTGCTATTTGTTTTGGGTAAGAATGTGTTCGGAAACGTGTGTAGGCTAGTTTTTAGTAGCTTTGTTTACATATTCATATTAATAGGATGGGAATTTGATTAATAATTGTTAATAATTGTTACAAATTATGTCGTTAGAAATTAATTACCATCTACTTTACACTTTTAACGACAAATATAAAATTTCAATTTCACAGTGCTCGTCCTTTTTGCTTTTAAAATGTTCATTAAAAAAGATGGTTATGGTTCGGCCTTCGGGGCTGGAACAATTTAACCATTTAATGCAAGTCGTGAATTTTATTTTATTTGCCCGGTAGGTAGAATGATGGCTTTTGAATTTGTCCGTTATGGTACTAGGTTTGGTGTAAATGTTGGGAGGTGGCGGGTAACTATTAATACGTAAACAAATGCTTACTAAGAGATAATATACAAAAGTTAGTAGCATTCATATTTTCACGTTTTTCATGGTTGCATATGATACCTTAAGTTCCAAAATAAAGTCAATAACTTATTTTAAGTTAAGGCTTATTTTTTTCTTTGTAGCTTTGTTACATGCGTGCAAGCGGCTTTTTCCGAAGGTAAACGTTTTCTCTACCATATTATAATCTACAATAATGGGAGCAACGTTATAAGTTTTCAAAAATGTAGATATTTTTTGGCATTCGGGGACGTCATTATAATGTGTTAAAATCGCTGGACCTTCACAATTTTCTTTCGGGATAACTGTAAAACTTCGATGTAGCCTCTCCACGGTTATAGTATCTATCTCTTTCTCTTCAGCTACAAGAAGTTTAAATATGTCTCTACAAAAAATGCTTACTCAACTGTTTTATATCTCTTGTCTTCAATTTTTTAAATGTGATCAGTATTCCATCACTTGCACCATAAAATCTGAGCAATTTAAGACACCTTGCCATACTTAAGTCTTGACCGCGAAGCGCGCTTAATTCATCCGAGTTGGGTATAATCCATAACTTAAGGGCACAAAGAGCGATGTGTGATAAATGCAAGGCAAGGGCGCTTATTCACGCGATCTCGACATTGTTAGGTGAATTAGAAGCGATATCGGAGGTACGGTGGGTGTCGTTTAGGATCATCATTTTTTAATTATAGAGGCGTGTCTTTACAAGTGGCTTGCTTCATATTGAAAAAAAATGTTGTAATGGCTATAATCATTTTTAATTCTGGCTCGATAGATAGAATAATATACCTGGTGGTGAGTGTAATCAAAATACATTATCGACCTAAACGGTCACAAACCATAATATGAGTTGCATAAATAATGCACTATTGATTTCCGCCTATCTGAAGCACTCAGACGGTTTAGGCGTTTGTCTATCATGGTGAGATAGTACTGTTTAGTGGAATAATAAACATGACTTAGATTATTTTAATATTTCTTAAGAATGCTAGTTTTCTCTCAGTGTTTTCCATCACCGTTGAAACGGTGCTTTTAGAGTGAGTTAACAAAACTAAATAATTTCATTTCTGAATCTGGATTCACTTAGTTCTGTGTCCAAAGATCAAGAGAAGAAGGTAATAGGTATATAGGATTGCAATCGTACATTCAAGGAAAGGATCTTATTTATATCAAACGAAGGTATTTATAAAAGCGGAAGCTTGTTCTTTCTCAGACAAAACTGAAATTGCTTCTTTGCAATGTAACTTTACATTAAATAAAAATAAATGTATATAAAGTTATTTGAGAAATCTAAATTAATTATTTAGAGTTGAAAGGATAAATTTACCACATTGATTACAACTTTCCAACTGATTTGTCAAACCAATAAAATGAGAGGAGAACCCCGGTCTGTAAAGCCAATTTGTAAATTTCAACCACGCTTGAAGCTACATTAGCGTAAATTTTGTCTAAATATCAAACGAAATATTGGAATTGGAATTATTTCATAATACCGAGTATATCAAGAGTGCTACCGAAAACGAAGCCAGGGGGTAGTTTTAGTTACTACAAACACAATGTAACACAAGTGTAATGTCTAATTGGGACGCATCGACACCGATAGATAGCATCCGCGGCCTTCCCAAGCAGTCCAATTGTTTCCCGTGGATCGTGGTTCCGCAGTGCACCTTACATGAATTCTAAATTTCAAACGAAAATGGGAAATATTGATATTGTAATTTCATTACATAATTAGTTGTTAACAATCAGTAAACAATCCAAACTCATCGGCTACGCAACCAAATATAGCTTAAGCCTCAATCATCCAAGGAAACCCTATTCTTTGCATAACTTATCTGTAAATTTACGTAATATATTAGATACTTAATCATGTCAAATTGGGACGCATCGACACCGATAGATAGCATCCGCGGCCTTCCCAAGCAGTCCAATTGTTTCCCGTGGATCGTGGTTCCGCAGTGCACCTTACATGCATTCCGCGGCCGACATGAGCCAGCCTCACGATCTGTCCTTGCAATATAACTCCGGTAATTGACGTCAGCCACCCAGTCAGACCGACCTGCACCAGCAAAGCTGGGTAAGTGGGGTTTTGCTGGATTTTAAAGGTAACGGATTATTTTTTATGAGGCATATTTTGGTGCACGTAGGCATATATTTTATTAAATTTGTCGTCCTTTTACCATAGTAATCCTTTAAACACTTTATACTAGAAGCTTATTAACGCATAAATTTCTTTACGATCGATGAGATTTTTTCGAACAAATTTAGTTCCATTTAATCTCTTAATTACTTTTTGCCCTCCATTTATAGGATATTCTTGTATAAAGGGTGGTTTACTTGTGTAAATTTTATCTGTACCCAATATATGCTGTACATTAATTGTGTTAAATATATCCAACAATATTAACAGTAGAACGCCGTTGTGAGAGTATATATTATTGAAGAAGTGCACAGATTTTAATGTTTTAATATTTTAAAAAATCCCGCAAAATATATACAATAAATCATTTTTATAACATGCTATTACCACTAAGTAAATTATTATTTACACAGTTCTCAAACATCAACAAACACATTCGACATTTAATTAACACCTTAACTTATCTCAGAGATAATAGTCCATTAACAAAAAGCAGATAATTTCCAATACCCGGGTTGTGGTGTTTGTTCAGGGCCCGCGGATGGCATCATGCCTGTCTCCATAACTCAGCGGACGCGTGCGGTAACTTTCCTATGATAATTTAATTGTTGTGCGTGCATTACAAAATGTATTTATATCTATGGCCGATTTTGCTGCACCACTTTATAGGAAGTAGAGGTGGCAATTTTTGAACATTTGTAAATATCTTGTAATCGGTCGATATTACTCTGACTTTGATTAACACCGGTTTCCGTAACAATTTTTTAGGTAAGGATTATTGCCTGGAGAAAGCGAGAAAAATAGACTGAAAGGCGAAATTTTCAAGGTCTCCCGTTCCGGCATTTTCCGAAAAGAATAATATAGAAAAATATAATAAAAACTATTTGCTAATAGTGCCATCACATACCACAGTCAAAAGTTTTAGTTCATTAAGATTAAATCAATTTTTCGAATTAAGGCGACCAATTGTTCTTGTACTCGTGATTTTAGAGGAGGTTCGTGTCCTGCAGTGGGACGTACGAGTATATGGGCTGATAGTATAGATCAAGGCGACCAAGACAAACAGAATTACTGTTAAAACATTCCGATTTCCGCATTCGCTATTTATTTTTTCAATCTCAAACGCACTTTCATAACATCACATCTCTACAATGTTTATCTTGATTTAAAACTGTTGGAATATTAAACATCAAATTAATTGTAATAAATAGTTTTGATATCGAGTGGTGCATACTGGCCATTTGTGGCGCTTCTATTTTATATATCGTCATGTCAGCTTTTTATTACTCATTGTAAAATCTTTACCGGTGAATAAACGTTGTTAAACTTATAATCTTGAGTTCCTTGATTTTCTACAGGTTATGGGCCCAGTCCCATAAACCTAAAGATTCGAAGTTTAATATTTATTCGCATAAAGTATCGGACAATATATATTTGAAAAAATTCCATTGTACGTCGAACCGAAAACAATGGCTATTTCGAATCTACAGATTGACATGTTAGCTGGACGGGATAATTATTCGACATGGAAATTTGCAGTTAAATCTTATCTCCAACATGAAGATTTGTGGGAATGTGTTGATCCCGGCACCGATGTCGACAGCAAGAAAGATATTAAAGCTAAGTCAAAAATTATTTTGTTGGTGGAACCTATAAATTACATCCATATAGAAAATGCACTATCATCAAAAGAAGTATGGATAAATCTTCAAAATGCTTTTGAGGACTCCGGGCTTTCAAGAAAAGTCGGCTTGCTGAGGGATCTCGTCAACACAACTCTGGATAACTGCGGAAGCGTCGAAGAGTATGTGAATAAAATTATGAGTACTGCAAATAAGTTGCGAAATATTAGATTCACAGTCGACGACGAATGGCTGGGAACACTCATGTTGGCAGGTTTACCGGAAAATTATAAACCGATGATCATGGGTCTGGAAAGTTCCGGCATAAAAATTTCATCAGATTTTGTCAAGACAAAACTTTTACAGGAAGTGAAAGTTTCCGAGTCTACAGTTTTATTTACAAAGCACAAAAAAACCTCTTATGACAATGCCAAATTAAAAGAAAAAGGAAAAGGCCCACGTTGCTTTAAGTGCAATAAATATGGACATTTCAAAAATCAATGCACTGTGAAGAAAACTAACAACAATAACAGTTTTTCAGCCGTTTTTTCAGCTTACAGCAATGTTGATCAAGAAGACTGGTACATTGACTCAGGCGCTACAATGCATATGACGAGACGTTCAGACTGGATGTATGACACCGAAGCATCTCCGATTCAGCAAATAAAGGTGGCTAATAATGATGCTGTCTCCGTGCAACATATGGGTAAAGTAAACATTCAAACCATTTTTTGCAAAGACGAATGTCCAATCCAGGTGAGAAACGTTTTATTTATTCCTAAGCTCTGTGTAAACTTGTTGTCAGTTAGTCAACTAACTAAAAATGGCTGTAAAGTGGAATTCACCAACACGGGATGTAATATTTATAATGCCAATAACATTCTTATAGCAAATTCAACTTTGATCAATAACATGTACAAATTGAACACTGTTACTGTGAATGCTTATGCTGTTTCGGGTGAAAATAAGACTGATCTTATTACATGGCACAAGAGAATGGGGCACTTAAATTTGGCTGATGTAAAGAGGTTAGAATCATGTGCTGAGGGTGTAACTATCACTAATAAAGATGTTGATACTGTTTGTATACCTTGTTGTGAAGCGAAACAAACACGATTATCGTTTCCACACTCTGGTTCTAGGGCAAAGGCATTACTAGAAATAGTACATACAGATCTATGTGGTCCGATGGAGACACCGTCTGCTGGTGGTGCGAAATACTTCATAACATTCATAGATGACTATTCCCGTAAAGTTTATGTCTATTTTCTCAAGAACAAGTTGGATATTAAGTCAGTGTTTCAGAAATTTAAAGAAGAAGTAGAAAATGAATTAGATCTCAAAATAAAAATAATTAGAAGCGATAATGGAAAAGAATATTGTAATAAAGCTTACTCGGATTTTTTAGTGGCTTCCGGCATCAAACATCAGACCAGTACACCATACACTCCTGAGCAAAACGGGCTAGCGGAGCGGATGAATCGGACGTTGGTGGAACGTGCGAAATGCATGTTATTTGAAGCAAAGCTGCATAAACAACTGTGGGCAGAGGCAGTCGCTGTTGCAGCCTATGTTACCAACCGATCACCATCTCGGGTTTTGGATAAGGTAACTCCATATGAAAAGTGGACTGGTAAGAAACCAAATCTATCAAATTTAAAGATTTTTGGTTGTAAAGCCATGGTACATATTCCAAAACAACATCGTTTAAAATGGGATCGTAAATCAAGAGAATTAGTTATGGTGGGATATTGTGACAATACGAAGGGTTACAGACTGTATGATCCAGTAAATAAAAATATTATTATCAGTAGAGATGTCATATTTATTGGCGAATTTTTGGGTAATAACAATAATAATACACAGGAACCGTTACCTACCAAACAGCACATAAATATTCCTCTTAGTACAGAGAATGATGAGGTAATACCTGTTGATGATATGACACGGACTGAGACTCAAGATGACACTTTGTCACACTCAAGTACTGACACATTTTTCGATAGTTGTGTGTTGAATAGAATGACTGATGATACTGATGAAACCTATTATCCCAGTTCAAATGATGATAGTAGTATTGAAAGTTTTACAAGAAATATCACTTTAAGATCTCATCAGAGGCAAAATAATTTCATGTGTCAACAGATTTCGGATCCATTGACTATTGAAGAAGCTATGTCGGGAACTGATGCTGAACATTGGAGAGCTGCAATGGATGAGGAGTATCAATCATTATTGGAAAATAAAACATGGGAAATGACTATTCTTCCGGAAAATAAATGTCCTATACCATGCAAATGGGTTTACAAGAAGAAAACAAATGAAAAAGAAAATATAGGAAAATATAGATTGAGTTATAAACAAAATTCAAAGGAAAATATGACTCATGGTTTCTGTGATGCAGACTGGGCAAGCTCAGAAGACGATCGGCGTTCCTGCACTGGTTACACATTCTTGTTCCAAGGAGGAGCGATCAGCTGGAATTCTAAACGACAGCCTACTGTTGCTTTGTCGACAACCGAAGCAGAATACATGTCTTTATCTTCTTGTGTACAAGAGGCTATGTGGCTGAAGCAATTACAAGAAACATTTTGGCCTATACTAAAGAATGAGGCAATGGTTATTTTCAGCGATAATCAAAGTTCTATTAAACTTTCAGGTTCCGATGGTTATCACTCTAGGACAAAACACATAGATGTGAGGCACCATTTTGTTCGTAACAAAGTGATTGAAGGAGCCATTGATGTGCAGTATATACAGACGGATATGATGGTAGCTGATGCACTTACTAAGGCAACACCGTATTCAAAACTGGAATATTGTTCTACCAAGATGGCTTTAATTTCTGTTTAAGGGAGGATGTTGGAATATTAAACATCAAATTAATTGTAATAAATAGTTTTGATATCGAGTGGTGCATACTGGCCATTTGTGGCGCTTCTATTTTATATATTGTCATGTCAGCTTTTTATTACTCATTGTAAAATCTTTACCGGTGAATAAACGTTGTTAAACTTATAATCTTGAGTTCCTTGATTTTCTACAAAACAAACATACAGACACACCGAATAACGAATTAGTTGCTAGTAGTTATAAGAGTTAATTAAATTGATTGTTGGACTGCCATGTCTACCGGCCTAGTGTATCTTGTGAATAACGAAACAGAGTTCGTTCCGTATTGTGTGCGCTTCAATTAAGGGTTGTCAGCTAGAAGTAATTCAAATAAGTCGCTATTATATGAAATCGCAAAATAATTTATAATGTTCAGTTAAATTAATACACAGTTAAACAGTTTGTAATAGGATGTAGTTATCACGAAAGGGTTGGTATTCATTAAGTCGCTGAACATAACATCAAATGAAAAATCTTTAAGCTGTTTTTTTTAAACGAAGTAACGCCAGTCTTATTTATGGGACAAGGTAAAGTAGATATTTTAATGATATCCAGTGTGTAATGAAATGTAATGCCTCCATAAAAATGTTTAAGAACTACTTCGTATCTTATTGATAATTGACAGGAATTAAATTGACTCAAACTAGGAACACATGTATTAACTTTGCATGTTGCTTTGATTCTTAGTTAACTGCTAATTTTTTGCGCATCAGTCATTTATTCGCTTGTAAATCCATAGTAAAGTTATAATATAGAAAATTCCATAGATTTAATTTAATTGCCAATAGACTCCGGTCCAATAGAATATGGTCATTTTATTAGCTTACCTTATAAAGTTATACTTATAAAAAAAATCATAAATCGTTCTAATGAGCATCGCAGGAGGTCACTGTAAGAACAGGGTTTTCACTTCACCTCGAGATTCTTTATGATAGGACTTAATTCATTATCCTTCAGCTGATAATAAAATAGAAGAAAATTATATGTTTTTGCTGCGCGACAGCCCTGCCCCGATCCCAGCGGCATCACAAAGCGCAAGCTCAGGTCGTATCGAACGATAGCGTTTATATATCGTGTACCGAGCGTGTATATTATAACTTATATTAGTACCTGCATTAGTACGACTTATGGGGACAATAATGATACGTTGCTACAAGTAATGACGCCCAAGCGACATTAACTGGGCCCTTTTGTTGGTTTTTACAAACAAATAGTATAAAAATAAGGGTTGTTACGACGCGGTTGTATGATGTGGAGCAAATTGAAATTATAATGCAACAATATATTGGGTATATAATATTCTTATCGCGCATGCGCAGACCTTTTCATGTATCTCCGGTATTGTTATTGTTTTCGTTTAATAATGTTTTTGTATAATTAACATGCAACTGTATCGATAGTATAGATATCCGGCTAAATGTAAGAGGG
The DNA here is from genome assembly GCA_009982885.2 of Hyles vespertilio. Lineage (NCBI taxonomy): Eukaryota > Metazoa > Arthropoda > Insecta > Lepidoptera > Sphingidae > Hyles > Hyles vespertilio. The sequence continues at coordinate 14,778,779 of CM042820.1, forward strand.
TGCTACTCGCCTTGTTTAATTAATAATCATTAAATATTTCGCTATTTTTATCAACAATGGAGGATATTTTAAATAAAATTAAAAGTAATAAAAAAGTTCTAGTCTGTGGGGATTTTAATATTAATTTACTAGTTGATTCGGTTGATAAGTGTAGGTTTGTGTCTTTATTCGGCTCATTTACGCCCAAATACTGGAACGCAACTTAAATATAAATGGCGCTTAACTACGTTAATCCCGATTAAATGTACTGGCTAAGTGGGCCATGCGCTGTTAAGAGCAGCTTATTATTTGAATGGCGTTCCAGTATTCGGGCGTTAATCTTACATGTTTGATCTCGGAGCCTACTAGAATTACGCCTGAAACTTCGAGTTGTATTGACAATATCATAACCAATTTCGAAGTACTTGAAAAAGGTGTAAAGATAGGGGTTAGATCTGACCATAAATGCCAATTAGTGAAATTAGAACATGCTGTAGACAAAACTAGTAGATTAATAACTTTTAGGCGGTTATCTAAGAAAATCCCAGGTCAATTTAACAGTAATGTACAATCACAAATAGATAATTTTAAACTGGATGGCAGCCCAAACGACATGTACTCGTCATTATTTAAAATTATACGTAAAGAGTTTGACCAAGTATGTACAATTAAAACAATTAAAATTAACTCTAAAATAAAATTTTGTGCTTGGGCCACTAAAGGCATTAGACATAGTAGGGAAATTTTGTATGAGTTATATGACAAAAGGTCCTATACACCTGATGTCAACTTTAAAAAATATTGAAATAAAACTATTATTTACGGATTTTATCGCGAATTTAGTTTATTTTTTAAACATTTTTGACTTCCCGACGCAAACACGGACTAGATATTTAAAATTAATTTTTAAATTAATAATTGTAAAATAAGGGTAGTTAAATTTGTATTGTAACAGTCACAAAGCGGACGTCTAATACATCAGTCCGCCCCGTGACCACGAAAGCTGTAAAGTAATCGAGACGTCGGGAAGTCAAAAATGTAAAAAATTAAACTAAATTCGCGATAAAATCCGTAAATAATAGTTTTATTTCAATGTGTAACATTAGCGTAAATCTAAGAAACCATTTAAAAAATATGTCAGATTATATTCAAAACTAGCTGTGCCCGCGACTTCGTCTGCGTGGAATTTAACAAAAAAGTTAATTAGTTTATTTAGATTTTTTTTTGGTTTTTGCATTTTTATTTTAATTATCAACCTTTGTAACGAAAACATACCGCGATCTAATTCTACGGTGGCGCCATCTCTTAGCGAGCGGCGGTAAACTCCCGTTACACGTTTATTTTCTGGTTTTGTATTAACTTTTTCTGAAATAAATGTAGCCTAAGTTACTCCTTATTATATCAGCTACCTGACAAAAAAAGTCCCGTCAAAATCGGTCCAGCCATTTCAGAGATTAGCCGGAACAAACAGACAGACAGACAGACAGACAAAAAAAATTAAAATATCATTTTCGGCACAGGTATCGTGTATATAACGATATGTAGTGGGACATTTTTTTTTATTTTCACTCTTAAAACAGACACTTCAATTTTATTTATATGTATAGATTATTTAAAAAAGTATGTATGCAGGCTAAATCTAATTATGTAAGTGAAAAGCTTAGACTGTCAGATAATAAAATAAAAACAACCTGGCAAATGATTAATACTGAAACTGGGAAAAATAAAAAAAATGACAACAAAATTACTCTCCGCATAAATGACGACCTTATTTCAGATAAATCTAGTAATGCCAATTATCTTGATAATTTTTTCACTAACTAACCATTAGGTTTAACTAAACATTATGAGTATATTTTTGGTGGTTATAAGTGTAGGTATTAGAATAAGCACTCACTTCTAGGAACTAACAATAGTATATTTTATAATTTAACACTTAATACATTCACAGACAGAGTAAAATTATAACTATGCTATTCGGAGCGAGATGTGCTCGTGACGAGAGATGGCAGACTGTCCTCTTTCATCCAAATAAACCGACCCTTTTATAGGACTACCCGAATGAGGATCGGTGGGGATAAATCTTACAGAAAATATATTTAAGCCATAAAATAGGGTCTATCCTTTCAACTAAAAATTAAGGTCTGCCCAAACATCTGGGCTATTGTCCAAAACATCTGCAGTCATATTTTAAAATGAAATGCGTGTTTAAATAATGTTCAAATTATAAATAATAAGCGTGTTATTTTAAAAGCTAAATATAAGTTGGCGTATTGCAACCGCTTTAAAAGCTAAATCTAAGTTGGCGTATTGCAACCGCCACATATTCATGAGTAGATTGAGCGGAATCTATGTTCCTGGAAATATGCCTAAGTTTAACTTCCAAAAGGTAACCAGTTGTCAAATAATAAAGGCTTTCAAGCAAATCAAAATAAAAACTACGGAAGATATATGGGGACTGTGTGTTAAAGCTATAGAACCTATTATTGTTAACATTGCACCGTTATTAGCTACTATTTTTAATTCCTGCCTATGTGACGGTATCTTTCCCGACTTAATGAAAATTAGTAAAGTTGTGCCCATTTTTAAGTCAGGTTGTTCGAACAATACGTCGAATTATAGACCCATTTCTATACTACCGGCTCTTAGCAAAATCTTCGACAAGCTTTTGCTTAGTCAAAGGCTAGCACATTTTGATGAAAATAAGTTAATACATAGGAATCAATTTGGTTTCACAAAGGGTCCCTCAACTCAAGATGCCGGGACATCAATAATCACGTCGGTTTTAGAAGCCTGGGAGGCATCTCAAGATGCTCTGGGAGTTTTTTGTGATCTCTCCAAAGCTTTCGACTGTGTTGACCACCAAACACTTATTATGAAGCTAAAGTACTACGGAATCAGTAATACGTCACTTGATCTCGTAATGTCTTACTTGTCGAGTCGTGAACAAAAGGTTTCTTTGGACGGGCTCACTTAGGTAGGATCAAAAGTTAAAATTGGGGTTCCACAGGGATCCATTCTGGGCCCCTTTTTATTCCTTGTCTACATAAATAATCTTCCTTGCATGGTTCAGAAGTGGTCAGACATAGTTTTATTCGCTGACAACACCTCTATTATATTTAAAGTTAGTCGGAAAGACAACAATTTCGCAAACAATACACCTAACAATATTCTTAATTTAATTTCGGGTTTGGTTCCCTTTTTTTTTTCATTCTCTGGCCCGGCATAGGGGCGGCATTGCACCTGATGGTAAGCGCAAATGCCGCCTAGGCAGAGTATCCATTGGCATCGGACGGCGGTCCCATGCCAATGGAAACAATTATGCCGGCCTGCTAAGGTGCTTCTTCACGCTACGGCGGAAAGACCCAGGATTGTAGGAAGGAGGGAACACGTGAGACGGCAAACAATTCCACAGCCGTGAAAAACCGACGCACCCTGTTCAGGACTCCAACCCTGCGTGATGTGGCAGATATTATTCCCTCGATGTGATTCCTTGGATTGAGATCACAGCGGATATCCACACCAAAGATACTCAGGTCATTTCGTACTGAGAAGGGAGTACCCTGAAGAATGGGGAAGGGAGAGAACGGGGATTTTTTGCACGTGAACGCACACACCTGAGTTTTCTTGGCATTGAACTCAACCATATTCCTGGAACCCCATGTAGAAATGAGATCCAAGGTCCGGTTGAGCTCAATGACAAGATCTTCACGTCCCCTCACAGATTTTCTGCTAATAATCTACTATTCAATGCTAGTAATACTAAATGCGTTCGTTTTGGTTTACCGAAAGTGGCAAGCGTAAACACGCGTTTCGAATTGTGAAATTCTAAATTTAGCTAATTCCACAATTTGTTTAGGGATCACTCTAGATAAAAAATTACAAAGGGGTCCAAAATTACAAATTGAGAGACTATCAGCTAAACTTAGCAGCGCAGCATTCGCGATCCGGAAAATAAGAAAACTAAATGACGTTACAACGGCTAGATTGGTATATTTTGCTTATTTTCATAGTATAATGTCGTACGGCATTATTTTGTGGGGATCAGCGGCTGATATTGAGTCCATATTCATATTACAAAAAAAGAGCAGTCCGCGCTATTTATAATCTAGAGAGCCGCGATTCTTTGCGATCTGTTTTTAAGGAAAGCAATATACTAACCGTGTTATCTGTTATACATGTTTCAAAATATAATGCACGTTCGTAAAAATATTAATAAGTTTTATAAGGTCAGTGACACCCACACTATTATTACGCGGAATAAAAATAAACTAGCAATACCCTCGTTTAGACTAGAAAAGTCAAAAAAATCTTTCTTGGGAAGTTGTATTAAATTTTATAATAAACTTCCCAATTGGATAACGCAGCTACCGGACAAACTATTTAGGACACATATTAAAACAAGCTTATGACTAGGGGTTATTATAATATTTAGGAATATATTGATGATAAAAAAGCCTGGGATTAGGTGTTCTCTTGCACATTGCGACTTCCTGGGGCCCTGAACTATTCACTTATTACATCCCCTAAATTAAATACTTAAAAATATTGAATATTGTAAACTTAAAAATTAACCAATATACAATTAAATTATATGACGACCGATCGAGTAAACAAATAAAAATAATAATAAATATGGCAAATCTTTATAAGACAAGTCAAAAACACTTATATTAGTAAATTGACCAAAACCAAGCCCACTGAGTTTGACTCGCTGGATCTACTCAGAAATTGGTCGTGCCGCGTAGTATCCAGTGGTAAAGTAAAGCCCGCTGAGTTTGTTCGCCGGGTCTTCTCAGTCAGGGTCGCGTTGGATCCGGCAGTAAGCCTAAACATACGGGACGTTTCGGAAATATGTACTTATGGTCGTTGTCTTAAGTTGGACCCAAAACAAGCCCACTGAGTTTGTTTCGCCGGGTCTTCTCAGGAAGGGCCGCATTGGATCCGGTGGTAACAATAAATTGCTACGCACCGTTGTATAATATTCATGGTCCACTAATAATTAATTTAATTTGACCAACGTAAATAAAGTATTTCTTTGAAAAATAAATTACCATCAAGTAAAAACTAATACTTTAAATAAAATATGAATAAAAACTAAACAAATAAATAAATCTAATAATAAATAAAAATAAATAAGTAATATTAAGTATAGAAAATATATTGTATATACAGATTAAGTTCTATGTGTATTGACTTGTCATAAGAGCTTTTAAATTGCCTACGTGATCAATAAATATATTTCATTTCATTTCATTTCAATACTTGTATTTAGCTAATGAAAATTGCTCATTACATTCCTTAAATACCTATAAGATCGCTTTAAATTTGCAGTTGTAATTTTACATGATGCAAATGCAGCATGCATTCATAAACGACGTTCTCAGTTCTCAAATTAACCGATGTAGTTAAAAAAATATTGAAGTTCTGGTCTTTTAATAAATGAACCTGAAATAAAATAACTACTATTCAACGAGTTGAAAAGTATGAAACGTCAACTTATGTATAAGTTAACTGGATAGTGTGAAACAAACTCGACGATGTGCAAATATGTTAGTGACATTCAATTATTTAATGTTATGCGTATCGAATATTGACCGTAGGTTTTTGCGTCACTATTCAAATGTTCTTTCAAGATATACAGATGCAAATATTTTCATTTTTTAATTTAACCTTCGAAGGTGAAAGGAATGCAGACATATTAATACTATTGTTTGTTAATTTTATTTTTATTCTACCATCTCTCTCTAACGTCTCTTTTCACTAGTCAAGTATTACTCACACAATTAATTAATATAAGATGCGGCTATGAATGTATAAGACCCTATGTATGTGCTGTGATACACTTATTTTTTTTAATTAGTACAGCATGTAGGTAGTCTCTCCACTTTATGAAGTAACTATTTATATTTTAAATATTGTATTGTACTTCTAGTGGAAATAAGCAATGTGTTTTTATGAAACAATAAATTATTATTAGTATTACTATAAGTATAAAGTACTATAAATTATTATTAGTATTATTATTAAGTGCGTGGTGGCCTGTTGGTAAACGAACTAGACGCGACTGCCAACATGTTCACGGTGGTCGCGGGTTCGAATCCCAGGGCACACCTCTGACTTTTCGGAGTCATGTGTGTATTGATAGTCAATCACCACGCACTAAAACGGTGAAGGAAAACATCGTGAGGAAACCTGCATACCATAGCGATTTATAAAAATTCTATGGTATGTAAGTCCACCAACCCGCACTAGGCCAGCGTGGTGGACTATATGGCCTAACCACTCTCAATCGGTAGTCGATTGTAGAGGAGGCCCGTGCCCTGCAGTGGGACGTATATGGGCTGATACAGAAATACAGAATTACTATATAAAAATTATATTCTTCCAGGATTATTTGATAGTTACTCGCCAACATTGCGATATATTTTAAACCATTTAAACAATTTATTTCTTCCATACACAATACAACTACATAACAATAAAAGTAAGTTAATAATAAGGTAACAGTTAACAGGCCCATACTAATATTTGCCGTAATATTCGTGTAGAATGGATACCGGCTCAGTATACGCTGTACAGCAGCTTTGGGGTTAGTTGGTCCTTTCTGGCTAATAAATAAAGAAATGAGGTTGTAGGTCGACTGGCGCGAGCGGCTAACGACGCGACGTGCGGTACGGTTGACAGCTGTCAGTATAACACGACCACACTAATGAGAGCTGCCTACTGCACCTCCCACCTCGCTCGCTTTCGTAAACTCAAATCGCCATTTATGGACAAGCATTATAGAATTATTTAAATTATTGTACAGTTGATTACAAAAGGAAGTGTTTGAAAGTATACATCTGTTAAAAATGTTACTTATGTTCTTAGAGTATATACATACAGGGTATATCAAGACTGCTACCGAAAACGAAGCCGGGTGGTAGTTTAAGCGACTTCAGACACAATGCAACAGAAAAAGTTGCAAAAAAAAGCGACAAATTTTTTTTTGTTATTTTTTTCCTATGGCCATATTTGGGTGGTAAATACATTTTTTCCTAAAATAATAGTATATACCCTTTTATTTGTAAATACTCTAAGGTATAAAAGAGTTTAAATTATTATTTTAGCAAAAACTATGGATTTACCACCCAAAAATGACGATATTTAAAAAATCATAAAAAAAAATTGTCGCGTTTCTAGGCGAAATTTTTAATTGCATTGTGTTTGTAGCCACTAAAACTACCACCCGGCTTCGTTTTCGGTAGCAGTCTTGAGATACCCGGTATATATAGAGGGTGCGCTGGTACTTCAAAAACGTAGATAAAAATGGTGGTGCCGGGGCCACCTTTTTCTTCTCTACATCCAGTGTGAATTGTGACAGCTTGGAATACGCATGACTTACATGAAAAAGAAAAATAAAAAAATGTAGTTTAGCGCTATCGAATACCATCCAAATTTATCATAGGGGTTAATTATTAACTGTGTATTCGCTTATCATCGACAATAAATCCAATTTCTTATTAATTAACAAGAAATAATTTAAACCAATTTACAGAAAAACATTCATATTTTTGAATTTTCGAACGCCTTTTTATTCGATGTTGTAAGTAATTAAATTGTTGAAATTCCAAAAAAGTTCCGGAATATTTTTTAGGTAACAAATATAAAATATTTGAATTTGGAGCGAAATAAATTATAATAAGCCAAGGGTGATTTTTATTTTTCACTTATTATTAATATTTTGTATTATGATAGCTAAAAACAATGTAACGTGAATATGTTAATTTCCGTTTATTTCTTTATTTATATATTTTTCGTGGAAAAGTCATTTATCAGTAACATTAATATACGTTTTTGAAGTCGCAAATGTATGACAGCGCTCCCTCTATATATAAATACTCTAAGCTTATGTTATACTAAGATGTTTGCATGTATAAATGAGAATTGATGCATATGCATCTTCACTCAGAATAACTATTTTCAGTAGATAACACGCGATTTTTTTTATCACGACGACGAGAATGCGGCCCGCCTGATGGTAAGCGGTCACTGTCACTCATGGACCTTTGCTGTGCCAGGACCTAGAACAAACACTGTTTATTACTTGTAATTTTATTAAATTATTTTTGCAATACTTTTCCTTTCTAGGTAGGTTCTAACCTTTACGCTTTTGACTGCCCTGTGTTTATCCTCTTCTTTCTTCTTCTTTCGGCAATAAGACCGCCAATTGTACTTTTTAATTTTGTGATTTCTCTTGGTATTAGTTGTTTTTTCTGCAATAAAGTGTAAATAAATAAATAAAAAAGCAACCGGATTGCTGCCTACCTAATTCTGATAAATGAGATAAAGCCTTCTTAAAGTATTTATCTTATCAGTCATTTGGGAATGCATTTTGAGCAAGCCTACTTGTGTTCCCGCTCGATGTGAGGCCACTATAACAGAACCCTGACGTGTAGTAACAGCTTCGCCATTGCGTTTCATGTAAACGGTGAGATCGCCGGGGGCTCAGCAATTTGCACACGATAGCAATGCGTATACGATACCTTTTGGTTTTGAATGATCCGCTTACTTAGTTGTTCGTTCCCTGATACTAAATTATAAATGCATTTCAGCTTTTCACTCACGTGCTCTCTTGATGAAATTGTTTTTGAGGGATGTTTTAGCAGCTGAACAAATCGACGGTCCCTACGTAAATTATCGAAACTGTAAATTCGCTACTTTACATCAATAACATTGAAAATGGCATCTTTTATTATGTTTATTTTATGCACTTATAATATTATTGGTCAGAAAATTTTATTATAAACAATTAAATATGTATTTATCTCTACTTTACTTACTGCAATTAGTGCAGTAAAAAAGCATTATTTTCAGTTTCCATAGTTTAGGTAGGGAATTAAATATTGCAACAACTTGCCTATGAAAATTATCTTTGTGATATCTATTAACCAACCAATTAATCTTCCGCATTATTCACAAACAGCAAGGAATAGCGTTAGACTCATCTTCGATCTATAGCGGTCATAATTCACGTTTGTTACTCCAGAATAATCGATATTTGCAATTATTGTTTGCGAATGTACAGTACATCTCGTTGGTAATATCCACAATCTAGCTCGGGGCGTTCTCTCGAGTAACCTTAAAATTTTATTGTTATAACAGTTGGAGTGCAGATCGCAATGCTTTGTGAACTCGTCTAGTGAACCGTATAATTGCGCTTTGCTTTTAACGTTAAAATACTTTGAATACCTATTAAACGCTGCTCCGGGAGTTTAGAATCAAATTATCGCGTTGGGAAGTTTCTTTGCAGTTTTTTAGAAAGAGTTTTTAATTATGTATAGTGTATTGCTATTGCCGAATTGCTATTACAGTATTGTTATAAATATATGTGGGGTGGGTCATTAGAAAACAATGTATTGTCTATTTATATTTAACATTTTGATGGTAAGTATATTCTCATTAGATAGACATTCTTCGTCTTCAATAAAATAGCACAAAAGGTTCTTGACTACAAAAACTAATTATCTTATCTGTATTATAATGTCAATAAATCAATTATATATTCAACAATCTAATATACTATTACCACACATGCTGCATTAATATAAACACGATAAATAATTTTCGAGGATATATCTATGTATGAAGATAAAAGGTGAACTTAATTAATGTAGTCACAACACGGGGTAAGAGGTGACACAAAAAAATACTTTTCTACGTATTTGAAGAACTAATGAGTGTCTCGTTACGATGATGTCTTGGACATGGACTTAATAGTTGTCAGCTATTATATTAATTTGAAACAATAAAAAATATAATCTTGCATCAATATACCTATATAACGGAATTAGTATTCATTTCGTGTTTACAATAAGTCTCGACGTGCTATTATTTAAAAGGTTATCCGATATCTATAATAGCAAAATTATTTCTTTAAAACAGCTGAATAATTATGAAATAGTGGTTAATGTATTTAACATGTGATCAACACTTAATTTTATTACGAACGTAAGTGCAACTGACAAAACTGCGTAAATCGAAATGATACAAAATATATGTCCTTATATGGTTATTCCAATATGCTTTTAATAAAGACGAATATATTATTTAAAAAGCTTTGCTCGTTTATGTATATTATTTTTATTTAGTTTTGTAGTCGGTTGGTACAGTAAACCTTAATATAAAAAAAAAGATGCTGACGAATTGACAACCTCCTCCTTTTTTTAATTTTTAACAATGAAATGTCATTTTTCTCTGAACTGTATCAGCCCATATACGTCCCAATGCAGGGCACGGGCCTACTCTACAATCGAGAGTGGTTAGGCCATAAAGTCCATTTATAGTCAATTTTGTTTAATAAATATAATAAAAACAACAAACAAAATATAATAATTTTAATAAAATAAAATAAATAAAATAGGTATTAGAATTCTTAACAAAGCGGTAGAGCCACGCTGTTGTCAGTGAAGACTCAGCAGATGAATGAGCAGGCTGATCCGGGGTAGTACCACTGTCTCACAATAGATAGACGTGAAGATAGTTGCGCTCTCGCGTTTCGTTCGGTAAGTGAAACTGCCAGGTGCCGAATATCCCTTTCCTCTTCCTATCCTTTTTTTAATTGCTCCCCTCGCAAAGTCATGGGCGGGCAACATATACATGATCCAAGCATATTGGATGCTCATGGGCGGTAGTGATCACTTACCTGATAGAGGTGACCTGCACCTTTACCGGACCTATACATACTACAAATAAAAATATCATGATCATTCGGTTTGCTGACATTTTAGCTGTAATAGATAGGTAACATACCTTAGCATGCTATTTCAATTACAGTACCTACATTTAATCTTATCTGTGCTAACCATTCGTTACTTACTTTCACAGATCAACAAGAAAACTTACTTTATTATTTCCATTATTACTTACATCATAACTTTATGGATGATATATTATTTGTATAAACTTTTTGAAGTTAACATTAGATGCAATTTACAACCTTAAATTTTTCTTATCTGTTTTCAACATAGATTAATAATTGGAAATTGATATTGAATTTATTTATTTTATGATTATGTTTTGACCAATTTTCCTGGTTTTTAACGTTCTTTTATATTTTGTTATTTTGTACTAAAATGTCTTGAAATATCTTCTATTTAATGCTCCTTTAGTTCGGTGATCAGTTGTAAAATTCACAAAGGAAATTCTCTATAAGTAAATTTACCAAGAACAGCCGATCACTGACTGCACTTTATTGTTGCTTATGATTTGGGTCAGACGCTAAACGGTAGATAATCACCTGCGATACGATTGCACACCGCCACCCTGTCATTTGTAGACGTAACAATTTAAGACTATAAAATGGAAGGTCAGATCGATCTGGGTTAAAGAGAAGACAAAACGTTCTTAATAAGACTGGCATGTCATTGATGCAGTAATTCTTTGATAATAAGTGTTGATTCAGATATCGATCTTTATGACTTAATCTGATGCTTGTTAAGATTCTTTTGTACAATCATATCTGTATGATCTATTAGATGCTTTGTAGATCTTTCACTTACTTTAGTAACACCTACGCGATGTTGAGGCGTGATTTTTATCTTTTTGTCTGAAGTTAACTTCCAGCATTAATAATCGCTATTGTATTGCTGCTATTACACTTGTTGTTTTCTGAAAACAAATGCAATAATGTCTATGTTAGGAAGATAACCATCCATTGAGATAAAAGAGACTGTGATGATACCATATACTATGAATATTATATACAAGGTGACGAGAATGTTAATCATAATCCCAGTTTTTACTGTTCTAATGTTAGCGATTTCATGTAACCTTTCTCCAGCATTCAATTCAAATCAAGCTTGTTTCTTCAAGATGTGTTGCTATCTTGACGGTCCTACGATTAATAACTGTTTCCTATAGTTACCAGAAACAAAGCTGCGTGTAACATGTTTGAAGCGAGTCATTGAGTCGTCGACGTCAGCGGATGACATCGCAATAAGGCGGTTGGCTAATTTATTCCCTCATTGTGGGCGCATCCGAGAACCATTGAAGCGGTTGTACCGCCACACAATAAATACGTCTGCGTTTATCGTGACAGGCCAACAGTTTTGTACCTTAATAAGATATACTTTTAGTAATTTTTTATTTGGTCTAAGCCATTTTTTGTTTGGCGACAAACAGCATGTCTTAACATTAGTTCGTGCCTCGTGGGTGCACTCTGCTTAATTCGTTTTCGTCATACTGTAGGATCAATATTGTATTTTTGGGTGATTTTTTTATAGTTTGAGTTTCTAGCAAAACTAATTTAAATAATTCATAATATTATAGAAAGTTTGTATGCATTGATGTTTGTTATTTTTTTCCACAAAAAACGGATGGGCAGAATAAGACGGAATATATAATAACGGTATAGGAAAAATAAAAAATTGTATTAAATTAAATATAAAATTGTTAGTACGCGAAATAATATGTTGGTGACCTGGAATGGACCCAAAAAGTATCTACAACCTGGCAAAACTGTGCAGGGCTGCTAGTCATTAATAAGTGTTCAAAACCCAATACACCCAATCCCAGACGATTTTCTTTTCGTGAATAAAAATGTACAAAAATCAGTTTGCAAATGAGTAAACAATAAGTTTAACCCCGTTTTGGATGATCTATTGCGAGCAATACTTGTAACATTTTTATTGATTTGATTTGGATAATTAGCCTCTGTTTGTTCTTGTCACGCTTCAGTTCGTATCCGCAAAGAAATTTAGCTTTTTCTTGCGGATAAATATTATACGCACAGCGAACTTGACAACGGTATATTGTTTACGCTTTTATAATTATGGATAAAATGTGTGTATTAGACACACACATTTATAAATTCGAAATATATATAATAAATATATATAAATTCACACATGCATAAAAATATTCATAAAGTTAACCGACATGTTAATGATACAAATAGAGGAAAAAAATATATGATTTATTTTATGAAAATCATTCGTATCCTTCTTTTAGTTAATAATATATAGGAACTATTAAGATTTAAGGGAAAGCAAAAAGGTTAATATTTATATTATTTTTCAACAGCATTTTGTCAAGTGACTATATCTCCTAGAAAGATTAGTTTCTAGGTTGTGTTGCACATTTCTTTGTTCTTAATATTAAAAAATACCTATTTCATTTATTGATATAAATTGACATTGATATCGACGGTGTCAAGTAATATGAAACTGTGACGTATATAAAATATAGTATTTAAGAGTTATGTAAACATCAAATTATTATAATCAAGCCCGATACAATAACTACGTGCAAAGATGTCAAGAAAATCAAGTAATAAAAGTGGATAGTAAATTCTAACGCCAACCTTGGAGGGTTAATGTTGTAATTTATTCGTCGGTTGAGTTTTATCTCCCCTGAAGAAATAAACTTGAAATAAATACTCGTTTACGCAGAATGTCATGTAAAATCAATATATGAGGCGCCGTAAATCGACAAAACTTTATTCGCGCGATAATAAAATACTTGTAAACTTGTATTTTATGTATTTAATTGTCTCAAGTTAAGATTTGAACTATTGAAAGAATTCAGTCATTATATATTTCTACTATTAAGTATTTAATAATATAGTTATACACTAAGAAACCGTTATACACTATTTTTTAGATTTTACTTCAAAACAAAGGCATGTCTGCTTTGAGAGCAGTAAGTTTAAAACAAGGTTGGCAATCGATAAAGTACCACGTAGCATAAGGTATCCCGCCTCATACAAAATGTATGAACACCAACACATTTCTGTGCTCCCTGTTATGCGTTGCCATGCGAACACTTCGACGTGGGTTGGGTAAGGTATACGCATGTTAGTCTACATTTTTTACAGTAGGATAATTTGAAGGATTTTTTTATTGTATTGTTATGCATCTAAGTGACAAGTTATAAAACGACTCACCTGTTAACAAATTATCTCTCTCTGTTTTCAGGCACAAGAAGTCTTCTGCTGAACTTAAGAGTCGCTTAAGGATCTTCACATCGATTGGACGCGGCCTAAATCACTAGATGCAACCGTCGTCGGTGGTTTTAATTTTATGATTGCCCACTTTAACTTCTTTATCATTCAGAATAACGTGAGAATTCTGATTGCACTTTTATGCGAGTATGACAAAGTGAATACGCGTGATTATGAGATTAATGTAGTTCTAGTAGACCGTAGAGTATTACTGGAGAGAGCTGGTTATATGGTCCATACAATTATACCTGGATCTGGATCAGCCCATATACGTCCCACTGCAGGGCACGGGTCTACTCTACAATCGAGAGTACGATTGAGTGGTTAGGCCATATAGTCCACCACGCTGGCCTAGTGCGGATTGGTTGCCTAATTATACCTACTGTATTTCTTTTTTTTATTGGAAAGAATGGCGATACAAGGTTGCAGTAGCAAGTTGATGGTAAGCGATAAGACCGCTCATGAATAGTATTAAAATCATATAACACCTTGAATTACAAAGCAATGCTTGGCATTCCACTCGGCTCGTCATCCTGAGACGTAATATGTTAAGTGTTAATATCTCTAGTAGTTGCTCTGTACGTATTATAAATGTATTATAAATATAAACTCACATTTGTATTATGCTGTATGTATTATGAATGTAATTATTATGCTAAAGAGTAAAGTAGTACTTAACACAAACGTTTACTATTCTGCCAAAGTTATGCATATATAAAAACAATGTCAAATGCTCTTTATATTTTAATTTAATGGAGTTAACAGGTTAAATTAATTAAATTAAACGATTTTTTTCTGTATTTTAAAAATAGTTTACGTATGAGACGTAGCAATTTTATAGAGGATTTACGATGCATTAATTTTGATAAAAACGATAATTATGCAATAATTTGTCGCAAGCGTTGTCATTATCAATACTAAATTAATTGACAGTCTAGCCATAAAAAGTGACAAATGACATCGAAATGTTAAACGACATTCATTGTTTATTTAATTAAATGTGCTATGTATTTTATTAACGCTTTGTTCAGTTTAAAAAAACATGTGCGTAGTCAGAATTTTCTGGAGAGAAATATTTCAAATAAATGAAATTTGGAGAACCATTATATTAGCTTAATAATTGCTACTTAGTTATCTGATTGGAAAATGGATGGTTTTAATTTTCAAGAATTTATATATATGGTTTGGGACGTCCACCAACCCTCATCAGGCCAGCGTGGCTGACTGAGGAGTATGGCTATAACCTTCTTCATTTTCAAAGAGGGCTGTGCCCTGCAGTAGCAGGTTTGGAATATTATTATAGCAGCCCGGCACAGCATGCCTCGGATGCAATTAATTTTCTACTCTAAATTAATTAATTAGTCAAACTTATTCACAGCCTTTCGGGAATAATTTAGTTATAAAAACTATATTTCGAGGTTCCGGCTTTCCATTCAGCTAATTCGTATTTTATTTTATTAATTGGTTTGGCCGTGAAAGCTTAATAACAAGAAGAGCTACTTTAAAATATATAATATTAGTGTGACATTATTATGTTACCTATTGCTGTAAAGGGGGGCTCATACCCCACTATTTTCACTTGGTTACATACAGCAGTAAAAGTCAAGATACAGCGGTGCATTATGTTAAACAGGGGCCACGCTAACAGTTTTGACGTAAATGTGAAGGCAAACTGATAATACCTAGAAATGCAATTAAAATACTTAATGCACAGAAAAAGGTTTTATAAACGGTAAATAAATAATAAAACATTAAAAATGGAAAGTTTATCTAATTAACGACTAATTAAGTAGCTTCTTTTGTTATGCGTGAATGATGATAAGTGGCACTTTAAAGTATTCTGTTGATAATGTTGCAAAAGATGGAAATTCGAAGTTGCTTTAAGGGTCGATAACATTACCTTAATACTTTAAGAAAGTTTTTCTACCATTTGCAACAATATTTAATGAGCCGAAGCCCTATTTTTTTATAATGATTAAGCGTTGAGATTGAATATTCAAATAAAAGACTTCCATACCAGAAATTATAAACGTACTGAATATGAAGTGACACAATCGACCAAATTTAATGCAACTTCTGTTTTATTTGTTCATATTGCATTTAAAACTAGGACTATGTTTTATTTGAATTAATATCAATCTTAAAATGTATCTAAGGAGCAACCATATTAATAGTAAAAAAAAACATCTATCATTTTAAATTACAATGTCCACCGATTTGTTGACAACGCTCGACAAATATTTACGTCTATTAAACTTTGCAAATTAGGAAATTTAATATTAATAGAGGCAGTGGCATCCATAGCTCATAAATAGTTGTCGATCGGCGTGTTCACACCGTATAAGTTATTCAATCGGTCGGTAAATCAGCTCGTGCGCGTGTGCCATTGTGTGCACATTGTGCGGTGTGCCGACAGCCGGCTACTCGCGAGCCAAGCAAATAATTTACTGTCTCAAACTCTTACTTCTTCGTACATCACTTAATTCCTTACTGACTGCTCGCTTTGACTCTTTGCACTTTGAAGATACGCCTTGTATGGACAAACGACAGCGTACAAAACTCAGTTGGTTTGGACACCGGCCAAGAAGCGAGCAAGCTTGATAACTGCATCGAGACAAATGAATGTGCTGTCCAAATGAATTTTATTCGGATTTGACTGAAATGTTTCGTATATTCGTATACTTTTTGGTGTCCTCGATACGATTTGATTAATCTTATAACTATGTAAGGGCTGGATCATTTTCATTATGTTATTTTAATTTACAGATACTGGGTTCCTAACGGTGGCTAATATTTATATTAAATAATTAATCGCGTCGGTGGCGCAGTTGTATTACGGTTCGCTTGCAAATCTGAAGCTTAGGTTCGAATCCCGGGCCGGCAAAGTGATATTGGATTTTTTCTATTCAGTATCAGCCTGGAGTGAGGAATTTGTGCCCAATATGGCGATGGGTTCGCACTGTATGACACCCTGGGACGGAACACACAAGGTGAAATGTGGGTGTCCTAGTAGCACCTCTGCTTATCCCTTCTGGAAAAGCCGTGAGTTTATGAATGTTTGCAGCCCAGGTTTCTATAAGTGTGGATTGATTTCGTTGCGGGTTAAAGACAAGTTGGACATTTCCGAGAATTCGCCGAGCTTCAATGCTCGGTGTTATTACAATGCATGTCACAGTTGATCCTGGCTTACAAGAGTTGCAGTGGTAGGTGCGAGGGCGGGATAGGCTCCATGTTTCTATAAGTATGTAGAAATCAGAATATGACTTTTTTGTATGATTTGCAAAGGATGATGTTTGAACTAGTAGCTACCAAATTAATAATAAAACTTTCATCATCATTATACTCAATAATTTGAATTTCTGAATATACGGTTTTTAACAAGATTTCCACCACGAATCGGAAGTAACCAGCGACTTTCTACAGGCTGACAGGTGAGCATTTAATGCTGCGTTTATCCTTGCTGTTTATGCGTGTAGACTAGAGGTCGCATGCGACTTCGTCTGCGTAGTTTACCATATTATCACACGTGTTCCTTCCCTCCTATAATTCTAGGTTCTTCAACCGGGGGCGGCATAAATGGGCATAATAGTGTCGGATGCCATGATACCACCGTCTGATGTCATTCAAGGCTCTGTCTCGATGGGATTGCGTTTGCCACCATTTGCACTACAGTAGTGTTGAGTAGGACTTACAAGAGGCAGTACATTTGTCCCGTAAATGACGTCAAAATGTACGAGCGGCTCAACTTTTTAATGTGTACTACTTCATATTTGGTGTACTACTTGGTCTGTAATATCATTTCATTGGCGTGAGTCGTGAGGCAAAGTTATGACCCACATATAAGCGTCACTTCAATTGAAGTGGGACATTGTACTGGCTCAGTACAAAAATGAGGCTACTCTTACAAACTCTTTTTCAAGTCATGTTCTACTCAACACTAAACTACAGATACTTTGCCGGTATACAAAAATAATAATAATTCCGCCTATGAACGTACCCGGTCATCTGCAAATCTTAGATTATAGGTAGGATGGAAGAGGAAAGGATATTGTATTTTATACCGGGTATATCAAGACTGCTACCGAAAACGAAGCTGGGTGGTAGTTTTAGTGACTACAAACACAATAAAACTAAAAATTACGCAAAGAAACGTGACATTTTTTTTTTAATATCGTTGCGTTGGTAAATTCATAGTTTTTGGGAAAATAATAATTTAAGCCTTGCGTACCTTAGCGTCTTTAAAAATAAAATGGTGTACACTATTATTTAAGAAAAAAATATGTATTTACCACCCTAACAAGATGACAGAAAAAAATAACAAAAAAAGAATCGTCATAATTATTTGCAAAAAATTTAGTTGCATTGTGTCTGAAGTCACTAAAACTACCACCCAGCTTCGTTTTCGGTAGCACTCTTGATATACCCTGTATAGTGTTTATACATATAGATATTTATGTGTCTATACATTTATGTAATTATGTATTTTTTTGTACTTGGAATATTAATATAAAATATAATATAATTTCGAGTTTCATGATCGAATAAACTGACGTACTAAAATTTTAATATTCTAATTGGTTTTTGAATATAGAATTATGTCTATTCTTCCCAACAAACAGCATAGTTGACTGAATCCATTGATATATTCTGGTTTGAAGGAAATTGTAGCCAGAGTCTCAGAATGGCGAGCTTAGAGATTCATCTAAGTTCGCCATTGATGGTTGAATGGTTGGCATTCGCCAATCATTGTTTTGTAATTCAAGGTGTTTTTTGGTTTGCTACTGTTAATGAGCAGTCCGTCGTATCGCTTACCATTAGGCGAACGGCATAGTAGATTCGCCATCCCTTGCAATAAATAAAAAATCTTATTATAATAATATGTATACAAAACACCCATTGGAATTTTATTGTATGTCTACCGTAAATAGGACTAGATAACGGGTAAGCGCTGTATCATGAGCATCTTCTACAATTGTAATAGATCAAAATAAATACACCATGCTTACCGCACGCACGTATCAATCATCCGTGTTAGAGTTTTTCTCAATTGATTCACACATGACTGATACGCATGCTGGTCTGTCTGTTTGTCATTATTTAAACATAAATAATAACGATATATTCACAATAAATTTCCTTAAAAATGTAGTAAAAACTTATCAATGTTTTGGAGATTTATTACAGAGTAATTAAACCATATATTACAATAGGAAGAAACGTTTTACAAGTTCCGATTATCATTCACAAGAAAATGAACTCGTCTATTATATGTACAATTCAAATGTCATAATAGCAATAAAATTTATTCATATCAACAATTCAATAGAAATACATGTACATCCAGCATAACAAATTCAAGAAATAAATATAAATAATTCATCTGAGGCAAACACCATACGTGACCATGTCCAAGTAGGCAGGAAGCGAAGAAAATCTTTTGCTTATGACCTTTTTCTTTCTCGCTTGATCTTCCGGTAGAAAGTTCCATATTATTAAGTCTTCTTCTGCGGTTGCAGTTGCTGGAACAAATATTTAAGTACAAATCATTATCATAATAATTCTCTTCCACAAAAAATCTACTGCTGGGACTAGACCTTGCTCAAGAATGAGCGCAGTAACTTGTTGGAAGCGGCCATCCAGTGAAGAATCCTTCAGAATTGACAGCCTCCGTGGCGCAGTTGGTTAGACGCCGCCTGTGAAACGACAGATCGCGGGTTCGATCCCCGCACCGAGAGAAATGTCTGGGTGTTTGTCAGACCAAAAAGTCTCTCGTAGTTCCTTATACCCCACGACACAAGACTCGATCTTAGTGTGGGGACAGAACTATGTATGTGACTGTTGGGTGTTATTTATTATTATTTATTTATTTATTTATCCTTCAGAATTTTACTAAATTAGCTACGTATTATTGTACATTTTCTTTTCATAGATAAGACTCACCAAGTTTTGTTCCATCGGGACTGAAAACCATTGTCCTCACGCGGTCTACACCAGTTTGACCTTCTCCCCATTGGTCTGTGACCGTGTTGGGTCCACTCATCACCACCAGCTGAGAACAGGCCTTCATAGAATTTGAGGGTCCATCTGTCGATAAAAATGGTTACAACTGTTACAAGAACGTACTATAAATTATTTGACATTTATAATTTTGGGTGGTAATTTCTTCGCCCCCTGATTATTTCTAATACCTTTACTTCTATTTCATAATTTTGATATATTTTGCATGAAAAAGCATTTAAAATGATTACTTGTTAACCTTTGTACATTGTACTTGTCTGACAATTTTCCTGAAATTATACATGTCCACCAGGTGTATCGCTAGATTGAGGTTCTTACCTGTATTCCACAAGCTGACAACAAGCTCTCCAGTTTTCTGACTGAAGAGCATGGCGTCGAGGCTATAGCGGCTCTGGCTGAGAGTAGTCTCATGGACCCTGGCGGTGGGCACATCCCACACGGCAACATGAGCGTGATTGCTTCCAGTCACTGTGCCGACACCAAGCAATGCAGTTCGCCAAGGATGCCATGTAATAGACTGAAATTAAAATGATCTGTGTTAAATTGATGGCAAAAAATGTATAGGTAAGCAATTTAGCAAGTGTGTCCCTATCACACACAAACAAATGTATGCTTGTTTTTGGAAGTTTCGTATTCTTCGTATTCGTATTTGTATACTATTTTGTTCTTTTTGAGCTTAGGTTTCCTGGGTCACTTAATGACAGTTTATTTGAAATTTGCTCATAGGAATTTAAAAAAATCAAAACTACTTAATTTGCTATGCTGGAATTATGAGTATATTCTTTAATCAGTTCATACAACCTTAATTGTCCAATCAGAATCCAAGCTGGAAACTAAGTGGAGTGCTGGCCAGGTCATTACTAAAGCAACAGCGCCATTGACTGTTGCAGCGGCTACGTAGCGCGCGTCTGGAGACACCCTGAGTGCAAGTACTGCTTGAGGCACCGGTCGACGGCTAATTATGGTATTTTCTCGAGAGAAGCCGATTATCATGCCTTGGGAACAGCCTCTGCATATAGAAAAGTCAGATAAACAAGTTGTTCTCAAAGTTGGATCTGCCGGACTACTTGTCCCAAATAGAAATATTCATCGAAATTTACGTCTATTAATTTGGGGCGGGATAGAGTGGTTTTGGTGGTAAAAATATTGGGTAAAATTGATATATTTAGATATTATATTCAACAGAAGAAGCATATGCCTTTACGGTTGGAGGGTGTTTTTGTAGAAATAATGTTGTTTTCCACTTACGTGACAAAAGAGTTTCCAGTCGGGCTCCAGTCGATAGCTGTAATGGAGCAGGGTCTATCTAAAGTGGCACAAAAGCAAGTTGTACCACCTATCCGTTTGCTGATTGAGTTATCGTGAATCTCAACTGTATTCATATCTGTACCAAGCTGTAACAAATCCACATATAAATATTATTTATCAACTTGACTTACTTTTTCCATGGGAACATATTTAGCATAATCATCAGAATAAATTATGTTTTTAGTAGATTTGTTTACATTGTTACTCATAATTACGTCACTGCGTATATACTTACAGATAGTAGTTCTCCTTTAGGATCGAACTTGCAGCATTGGATCTCGCTCTGTGTGTAACCTTGGCTAATGAGACTTTGAGTGTGCCAGCTCCATTTGTGATAATTTCGACCCAGAGCAGCCACCAGAATATTGTCACTGCTCCAATCTAGAAGTTCCGGGACTGGAAATACAATAACCAACAAATCAATGTTAATATCGTGATGAAATGAATGACTGGGAGTTGAGAAATAATAATTCTTGTGCAAGCTAACCAGAATATGTATATTTTTTTGCTTATTTCCATATTACTAATATAATTTCTGTACGTGTATGTCTGAAAGATTTGGAAGGATTACAATTTTCGTCAATTCTGGCAACCTTCGTTGTTTATATTCTTAAATTGCCGTCAATCCTTTAGAAATAAATGATTTATTATTTAATCTACCAAGCGTTACTTGTAGGCGAGTGAAAACAGAGGTATATTAATTAAAGCGTATCAAATAAAAAGTATAATACATTACAGGGAGCGTAGCTGTAAGTGGGTAGATCCAAGATGCTGTCGGCGGATGTCAAGAAGTTTTTCTTTCGAGGTACACACGGCCATGGATGCACGTAGAAGTCATTTTTTAGGCATTCCTTCAGTTTCGTGTTTTGAATCTTCATGAATGGAACGAGATCGAAAGCTTCTGTTAAGTAGTCCGCATATTTTTTCCGTTGTAAGTATTTCGCAGACTGAAACATAGGGAAGAAAAGTCGATTTATTTTCTTAACTTCATTAAGGCTGAGTTGCACAAACTTTGCCAATACCTTTGCCTTTAAAAATATAATCGCCATACATTTGAGGTGTATTTGCGTGTATTTATTATGATTGAAGTTATATGGATAATACGATATTAAATGCTACTATATGACGTCACATTTTTGGAGATTTTTAGACAAAGGAGCATTACCCAAATGTCATCACCGCCGTCGTCACATTGGTGGCTCCACGTGAAGCGTCTTCGAAGATCCGGCATGGAGTCGCGCGGAGGCACAAACCGATCGAGCCGGGGTCGCTGTGTGTTCAACTGTAACTACACTTTTTACTATCATTATATTATACGAGGGTGATACTGTGAAACAGAACTAGCTTTCACAGTAACATTAGTCGAAATACTTGGAAATTGGAATAATTGAAAAACACTGCGCTTCGAACGTTGAGTATTCCGCGGACCACCGGACGATTTCTGGGAAGCTGTGCACTCGGCCTGCCGACGTTCTCAGAATCTGCCCAGTGAAGTATGGTTGCATAGATAGACGCGAAGCGCGTGAACATTGTTTATTTATCAATTTCTGGTATTTGTTGAGACGTTTGAAAAAAAAAATATGGTCAAGCCAGCTTGGACACCTATCAGTCAAGGGTTCAGTGTCAAAAATTGCAAAATTTTGGTTAAAAAATTGTGAAAAAAAAATATTTATATATACTTTATTTATTATGTTATAAAATAATAATAAATAATGTATGCTTCTTTGTCTGCATCGAACGGTTAAATACATTAATATCCAAAAATATACAAAGCATGGATGCTTTTTCAAAATTACCAATTTAAGGTAGTTTATTAAAAAATAATAAGAATGAATATCAATCACCTTGAATTGAATACTATTCTAATGTACGTATAATTTATGAAACCACACTTGAATATATTATATGTAAGAATATCATTATGATTAAATTACATATTTTTTGAAATTCAGGAAGCCTTTCAATTCAATAGTTACGCCAAAATGGCCTCTGGTCATTTAGTAACATCTAACGCCAACGCATTAATTTATGTACGGAGCATGATTACGATCATATGTAACGACTTATTTTTATGTATATAGGATAAGCAATAGCTAACTAATTGGCTTTCGTGCTTGAGTTACGGTCTATGAAATTTTGAACAAAAATTACTCTCATTAGTTATTATTGAATGTTAACTCAATGTTTTATGTCAGTCAATCAATAACAGCCGAGTTGATCGGTTGGATCCCGGTCAACCACGTTTCATCATTTGACCACCATCCACCATGTACCAACTTACTGCAACCTGCCATCAGCGTAGCATCTAGCAGCGAGTTACAGGCCCCGAGCAACGCAAGGTAAGAAAATTATAATCAAATTTCTGCAGGGTAAATGTAAAAAATAAAATGTAAATTTTAAATACAAGTGGTATATTAAATTTCAAAAATATTATATTTGTTTTTCTAAGTAAATTATAAATAATGATTCTTAATACTAATAATTTTATTAGCCAACCCGCACTAGGCCAGCGTGGTGGACTATATGGCCTAACCACTCCCAATCGTACTCTCGATTGTAGAGGAGGCCCGTGCCCTGCAGTGAGACGTATATGGGCTGATACAGACTAATAATTTTATGAAAACATTCAAATAATGTATGACGAAATTTGATACGACTTACGCATAGATAATACATTATGCAGGAATTATCCACGTTTCATTTGAAAGTTGTAAATAGAGAAATATTAACTCTAGAATCACGCTCTATTATGGGAGAGAAATGTAATAACGAAAAAAAAAACATAAGCGCTATACTAACAAAAAACAACGGGATTTGTAACCAACATCCGATAGGCTAGTCCATAGCTTTGCAAATATTGGCATTTCCTGTTTAACAGTATCATTAAACACGATGAGAAATATTTATAAAAGATCCCAAAAATCGCGGACACGGTGGTCATATAATTAATACCAGACTATAACCAATCTAATATAATATATAAATCAATTACGCCGCCTCCAGGTGCTTAAGTAGGAGATGAGAGCAGGGGAATAGTACATTTGCAAATCCATAATTCAGTAAAGTTTAACGTTTTACTGATCTACAGATACCTTATAAATACTCAAATGTTCAGTGGATTGTGTGAATCGTCAGTTGCGTATAGTTTTTTTGTACACTTTCCAGTTTAGTTTATTGATTTCTTAAAATGTAATTTCATTATTTTATTTTAACCATTCAAGCAAAAAATGATCATGCCAAAATATGCTTTCTATAAGGAATAATAAAGGAAATTTAATATGAATGCATAACTTAAATTAATTTACTTATTGGAAAACATACCTATTTAAACACAATTAATTTTTAAATATATATTCTTAATCGATCTTTAAAAAATATTATTTTGTTCAATTTCATTTTCGTATGTACATTTGGTCAATAAAAAGAAAAATACATTCAGAACCTATAAACATAGATGATATCGGTTCTTAATCAGGTTAATAAAATGAATACTCGAAGAGATAGTAGCATATTCATACATCGTCCCATATATGTATGTACGTCCTACTGATGAGCATGAAACTCATAGACGACTGAGAGGGGTTCAGGGCTCAGTCCACTACAGTGGTCTAGTGGAAAAAATTCACATACATAAAAAATAAAAGAAAATTCGTTTTTATTCTCCATTTAAACTAAGAAGTAGTTAATTTTGAAAAGTTCTAAGTAGGTGCTTGCTTGGACCCAAACTCGTTTTGATTTGTCCGTCTAGTCTGGTCCACACATGACATCCTCTGTGAAACGACAGGCTGTGAGGCCCCTCACCGATTTAAATATTTGTGAGGCCCAGAAATTTTTGTCTCGGGCTTGGGTGTTTATGAGACCGAAACGTCTCTCATATTTTCTGATACCACCGATACAAGACTTAATTGATCTTAATGTGGGGTCAGAACTATGTATTTATGTGACTGTTAGATGTATTAATTTAATATGTATCTGTATCAGCCCATATAGTCCACCACGCTGGCCTAGTGCGGGTTGGCGGACTTACATACCATAGATTTTTTTGTAAATCGCTATGGTATGGAGGTTTCCTTACGATGTTTTCCTTCACCGTTTTAGTGCGTGGTGATTGACTATCAATACACACATAACTCCGAAAAGTCAGAGGTGTGTCCTGAGGATTCGAACCCAAATCGATAATTAAATCAATAAAATAAAATAAATGTTACATAAGTTTTAGTTCTCGAAACAATTTAATTCCATATATGTTTAACAGTATTTATTTTAAATGAATATTTTAAAAAATCTTGAGAATTTCAAACTTTTTAAGTAATTATAATTAACAAAAAGAAAACTGCATAATTTTGCAGAAATGTAATGTGTTAATAGCTGTTAGATCCTGGGATACAAATTACAGTAAGCATAATAATTATTTAAAATATAACACGAACTATTTTAACGAAAATTGCCACCTAATGATATTTGGCCACTTGTTATGAATAACACGTTCTGAGTACATATGCATAAGTTTGTCTTCAGTTACTCACAGATTTCTTTCCAAATACTCTTCGGTCCATGGTCACAAATGAAAGATAATAAGCGACAAAGGAAAGATAAATTGTAGTGGATTGTTATGAATTTATTTTTTTAACAAACGAAGAAACGCCTATTTTCTTGGAACTACCCACACTTTTTAAAACATTTTAGTTGTGGTCATAATATTTACAGCTTGGCTATGAGCAAAAAAAAAAATACAAACCACAAAGTTGATAAAAACTATAGATTATTGAAAAAATTGAACCATTTTGTGGATTTTAAATGTTTTTTTAAAAGATTTTTGGTGTAATAAAGTTTATGACGAAAAACTACCTGTATACTTGTAAAATAATGTCTAAGAAATTTAAAATATGAGTGCAATATTCCTTGTATATTACAAAAACTTTAAATGCGAAACAATTGACGTTTAATAGCTGAAATATGCATTCTAGTAGCCAGTAATGGACATTGGCGTAACTATGAAATAGTACTTTATACAAATTGAGATTTGATAAATTACATACATATGTAAACTCACGCCTTTTTTCCGGAAGAGGTAGGCAGAGGTGCCAGGTGACCCACATTCTTATTTCATAATTTCCATATTTGATAAATTATGTTTACATAACAGTAGGCTTAGAGTATATACATACCGGGTATCTCAAGACTGCTACCGAAAACGAAGCCGGGTGGTAGTTTTAGTGACTACGAACACAATGCAACTAAAAATTTCGCACAGAAACGCGACAATTATTTTTTATGATTTTTGAAATATCGTCATTTTTGGGTGGTAAATCCATAGTTTTTGCTATGCATAGGTTATACACTATTATTTTAGTAAAAAAGTGTATTTACCACCCAAATATGGCCATAGGAAAAAAATAACAAAAAAAAAATTGTCGCTTTTTATGCAACTTTTTCTGTTGCAATGTATCTGAAGTCGCTTAAACTACCACCCGGCTTCGTTTTCGGTAGCAGTCTTGATATACCCTGTATAATCACAGAACAGTTGAATATGGTTAGAAAGGCAATAGCCGTCAAATTGTATGAAAACCAGCGTCGTCGTTTTCGGAACACAAAACCTCAACAAATCCAATACATAAAGCTTGCAATAGTCTATTTAAAGTATCGATAAAATTATGGAATTATGCCTTTGTTATAAGACCGGAATTTATTTTATCGATATACTTAATAGATTTTTCTGATACAGTTATTTAATTAGTATTATTTCAATAGACGGAAAATAAATGAGACTAGTATTGAAAATTGATTTTAATTTGTATACTATTTTATAAATCTATATGTACCGGATTTTTAAGATTTACACTGTGTGTGAGGTATTAACATTTTTTTTTATTGGAAAGGCACATATAAGTATTTATTATAACCAAATTACGACATTTTTACGTCAATAGATTCAGTGGTTTTGATTTTTCATACAATATTTTATGCAATTAAATATTGTATGAAAAATCAAAACCAATACAATATTTAACGTGCGTGGTCGCCTGTTGGTAAGCGGACTAGACGCGGCTGTCAACATGTTCACGGTGGTCGCGGGTTCGAATACCAGGGCAAACCTCTGACTTTTCGGAGTCACGTGTGTATTGATAGTCAATCACCACGCACTAAAACGGTGAAGGAAAACATCGTGAGGAAACCTGCATACCATAGCGATTTATAAGAATTTCTATGGTATGTAAGTCCGCCAACCCGCACTAGGCCAGCGTGGTGGACTATCGCCCAAATACTGGAACGCAACTTAAATATAAATGGCGCTTAACTACGTTAATCCCGATTAAATGTACTGGCTAAGTGGGCCGTGCGATGTTAAGAGCAACTTATTATTTGAATGGCGTTCCAGTATTCGGGCGTATATTTTATTTTATTTTATTTATTTAACAAATTTGATACACCATCGGTTCGCCGCTAAATATTAATAGTCATACATGTCCATATATTATTCAAGGCAACGAGCCTTTACAGGCGTATACAACATTATATTATTATAATTTACAGGAAAAACTCAATAAATTGGAAAAAGAAATTACATCAAATACAATAACAAATTATACATATATAAAAAATGTACAGGTAAATAACAATGTTTTTTTTTTTTTTTATTGCTGTGAATGGCGAGACGAGCATGCCGTTCGCCTGATGGTAAGCGATGCGACCGCTCATGAACAGTAGCAAAACCAAACAACATCTTGAACTATAAAGCAATGCTTGGCATTCCACTGCGCTCGCCATCCTGAGACATAAGATGTTAAGTCTCAATATGTCCAGTAGTTACTCTGGCTACAATGTCCTTCAATCCGAAACACAACAGTGCATTTAAACTGTTGTTTGACGGGAGAAATAGACATTGCGGTGGTACCCACCCAGGCAGCCTCTCACATATGAGAGACCTACCACCAATGTGGTTTAGGATAAAATACATTTTAGAATTAAGAGCGTAAGTTATAATACAAATGGTAAATAATTTATGTCAAACTCTCATAACAGGTGTTACAAATAGAACGAAACTCATTAATACTGTTTGTATGGAAAACATCAACGGTGCCATTACAGTTTATATCATTGTAGGTTTTAAGTAGTCGGTTTAGTGGAGCATTTCTGCCTAGGTTTGTTCTGCTGCTACGAAGTGCAAAGGTTTCTGATATAGGATATCTTGGTAAATTTCGAGGAACTCCGATGTTTATCAGTTGCAAACATTTAGTGGAAGTTAGTATATGGCCTAACCACTCTCAATCGTACTCTCGATTGTAGAGTAGGCCCGTGCCCTGCAGTGGGACGTATATGGGCTGATACAGATACAGATACAGATACAATATTTAATTATTTCATCGCCATGATACAGTTTTTCCATAAGCGTTGCACGTATTTTTTGTTGGTTTGTATATTTCTTACGACCAGATTTTTTTATTGTCTTCCGTTTCACGAAAATGAATACTTAGAACAAAACGTACTGGATTTTGTAGGAATCCAGTTGTCTCTTCCTATTGCATTTATCGACTCACTCTTGGAAACGTATAAATGAATAAGTTAATATATTATAAAGTATATTCAGACACTAAAATATGTTGTTCTCAAGTTGGCAGAGGTATGAAATTAGAACATAAGGATAGGTCGTCAGCGTTATCAAACGTTACTACAATGATGAATACTACTACACAACGAATTAAAATTACTAAAAAATTATTACCGAGTATACGAAATCTATAACTACATCGATGTAGTTACTATGTATAAGACTACAACACTACGTGACACGTGCCAATTTTCGCTGTTGACATAACAAAAATGAGTCGTATGCATTGCGTAGGAACTTGGCATTCGCGAGCATTGTATGTACGCGTAATCAGCAATGTATATTTTTGATTTGTCGTCTATCATATTATCGAATTTTTCAAAATGTCGTAATAAATAACCGCAATTTTTGAAAATATAGGTGAAAATCAATAAAATTTGGTTGAATATTGGTATGAAATTCCTCCTCTATTGATATTTGATGCTTTAGTATTGGAACTGATAGATAAAATAACATAAATCTGCATTTTTACTCTATTTCGCCGGAGCACCTCTCTCCAAGGCATTTCGACAGCGACTAATTTGACAAATCATCCGTTCCGCGGCAGTGATGCTTTTTATGCACCACCTTGTGCCGCGTCAAACGTTTTATTTCCCTTCTAACTATATTCATCTGTTCTGTGCATATAATATAACCATATGAAAATGCTTATGCCGAGCTACCTTTTTCTGTCCTCCTATTGGCAAATAATTTACAGGTTATCCAAAATGCACAAAGGAAAAAATCACTCAAATTCGTTTTAAAAGGATAATAGCTAGTATACAGGGTATATCAAGACTGCTACCGAAAACGAAGCCGGGTGGTAGTTAAAGCGACTTCAGACACAATGCAACAGAAAAAGTTGCAAAAAAAAGCGACCATTTTTTTTGTTATTTTTTTCCTATGACCATATTTGGGTGGTAAACATACATTTTTTCCTAAAATAACAGTGTATATCCTTTTATTTATAAATAATCTAAGATATAAATGTGTCTAAATTATTATTTTAGCAAAAACTATGGATTTACCACCCAAAAATGACGATATTTAAAAAATCATTGTCGCGTTTCTTTGCGAAATTTTTAGTTGCATTGTGTTTGTAGTCACTAAAACTACCACCCAGCTACGTTTTCGGTAGCAGTCTTGAGATACCCGGTATATACTTTCCGTTATCAAAGGAACAAACGGTATTTTTTATTTTAAATATGTACATAGTTCAATTTTCACTAATATAGGAGTGCTACCAACATTACGGACAAGAAAGTATCTGATCTTTTGAAGAAGCAAATTGTGAACAGTCAGATCTTGCAAATAAAAATATACACATGTATTGGACACGTCCTAATTTTCCTACGCTGTTGCTGCATCGTTTGTGCGATACTTCAGTATTCCTTCAGTATATATTCCCATTCAGTAAGTGTTGCAACACTTACTGAATATAAATCAATTTCGTAAGTTCCTTCAAATGTATGAAAAATATTCGTATCAGTTTTTGTTGTCCATTGTGGCATCACAACTGTGGATTATGATTAAATTTGTTTGCATGAAATTGGTTTACACTTAAAGTATGTTTTTAAGAATCTGATAGGATAATAAATTTTATAAAAATTTGAAGGATAGCTCTGGAGCAGAGGGAGTACTGGACATATTGATACTCAACATCTAGTATCTTAGGATGGCGAGCGCAGTGGAATGCCAAGCATTGTCTTGTAATTTGTGGTGTTTGGTTTTGCTATTATCCATGAGCAGTCGTATCGCTTACCATCAGGCGAGGGATGGTATGTTCGTCTCGCCATTTATTGTGATAAAAAAATGTGTTTTAAAAATGCTTGTCGATGGTAATTTAACGGTACCAATTTATATTGATTACAATAATATAGACATGTGTATCACCGTTTTGTGCAAGGTTTAATAATGAAAAATTGTCTGAAATAGAAATGTTTAGCGAGCGTTGATGCTCAAAATGAATCAGGAATTAGTATAAGGAAAATTTGCAATCTGCGAATATTATATTTCTTGGTATTCGTCACTTGTGAGCCCGATCTTCGGCTTCGCCAGTTGTAGCATTATTGTCTATACAATTATAGGTAATACCGAATTACTGGTTTCTGGACCAACATTCACTAAACGTATAGTTTCGCTACAAAATTTCATATGCTTTGAATCTAATTTCATTGGTTGAACGTTACTGACTATTACAATTATTAAGTACCGAATGATTTTCGCGTTATTTTAGTCTTGAACCATTGGCACGTCACTCGCTCGAATGCAATTTATTTATTTCTCCTTTTCCTTTCCCCGCTTCCGCTATGCTGTTGCCTGGTGATTTTACATTATTATATATATTTTTGGATAATATTCTATATTATGCATATACTGGGTATATCAAGATTGCTACCAAAAGCGAAGCCGGGTGGTAGTTTTAGTGACTACAAACACAATGCAACCAACAATTTCGTAAAGTAACGCGACAATTATTTTTTATTATGTTTTAAATATCGTTATTTTTGGGTTATATAGTTTTTGCTACAATGATAATTTAAATTCTTTTATACCTTAGAGTATTTATAAATAAAAGGGTATACACTATTATTTTAGGAAAAAAATGTATTTACCACCCAAATATGGCTATAGGAAAAAAATAACAAAAAAAAATTGTCGCTTTTTTTGCAACATTTTCTGTTGCATTGTGTTTGAAGTAGCTTGAACTACCTTGAACTACCCGGCTTCGTTTTCGGTAGCAGTCTTGTAGTTATAGGTCTTTCAGTTTTCCGCACCTACTAAAATTATTTCTATATATAAATATATAGAATAACCGCATTTTTTTGTAAATGGTACCAATTAGCGATTAACCTTTGTGTGATGTTTGCTAATCTGGTATGATAATGACGCATGGATACATTACCGATGAAAAGGCATGAGTACTCCACGACACGTTAAACATTCATTATCAAGTTCATTTGTATTGGAACGCCTTGTCGGCTTTAATTCGTATGTACGCTTTTATTTAATTATCATAATGCATTTTTTATTTCATGCAGTGTTAAATATATTGATGGCAAGTCAAGGAAGCAAAACAGTGAATTTAAATCACCTCATTAATTGTGCTGTCAATTAACAAGCGCATTTTGTAATTATACGGTAAATTTTAGTTTGTAATTATGCTTATATCTTTAGTTCTTACTAAATTATTTGTCTTAAAAAGTACTTCCCAATTATACTAATAGGAATCGTTGTCGTTTCATACTTTTCAAGTTTTAACAACTTTTAACCACAATTCCATGGTTGTACTGATATTGAAATTGTGTGAGTATGCTAATAAAATGTTGTTTAAACTTGAAAAATGTTAAACGTTAGACAGGTACGGTTTAGTTGCGTTTATAACTATTACATTTCGTAATTTAGATATGTAATAGTTATAAACGCAACTACCATATGTATAGTTAAAATATTACAATATTATTTATTGGCACTGACAAACATATACATTGAAAATATAACTATAATAATATAATGCGTATAAATATGAGCGTATACTTATTCCTATTATGAGTACGTGTAATATTACCAAATCATACATTATTAAGGTGTGCGTGTATACATTAAGTATCTTGATTTATAATAAAATTGCTACCTTAGCTCATGAAATTAAGTTCTTAGAAATCTAAATAATCAAGGTTACAATAATGAAACTAGGTAAGCATTAATAAATTAGAAAACATGCAAGATTTACAAGTGCGTTTGAGATTTCCTTTTTTCTTGCTTAAAAATCACTTTAAAAATGGGTTTATTTGGTTTTTATAATATCTTAATTTCTACTAAATATTCATATGTATTCTATAACTATATTAATATATCCAAAAGCTGTGCAATACTAACAACATTAATACATACATATCGAATTGATCATCTCCTTTTATTGCACTTGATTAAAAAGATAAGACATCAATTAAGCATATTGTTGTCCTTATTGTTTATTAATTCCATTCCTAAAATCAGAAAAAATAAGCATATTTTTTTATCGCACTTATCGTGTTTTGTAACCGTCGTCATTGCGTTATATACCGGGTTATGTACGCAACAGTACATTAGGTAATGCGTGGTTTCCACATCCCACCACGGTTGGCCACCACGCCACCATCCACCACGCCTCCTCGAGCATGGTTGCGTATTGCCACCTCTACTCCGCCGTTCAGCTTCACTTGCGCCACCACAATACTCTGCGCGCGGATGCACTCGCTGAATTTTCGCTCGCTCTCGCTCGCTTTCTAAACTCGCTTTTAATGTTTTTTTGATGAAAATTTACTGAATGTGGTATTACTAATATTTTAATAATTGTTATTGTAAAAGGAACTAATAGTATCTACAAAATTATCAGGTGCTTTTAATTATAAGATTTATTTTGTATGATATTTTATCTTATATCAATGCAACCGCAAGCTATTTTTAGGATATTTTTTACGCAGTATAAAAAACAAGTTATAAGATATTTGTAGATAATTTGATGTTTTTTAAATATTTCATATTTTTAACGAAGTCTAGGTTAGCTATGTTAGTGGATCATGCCTTAGCCATGTACATATGTATATGGCCTAGACTCTAGCTAGGCCTAGAGTGTCTTCGTCCTAAAGGTCAATGGCCGACATTGGAACATGGTATAAATTGGTGCGCATAATATTCGGTATAAACAAGTTTACTATGGTAAGTTTTAGTAATTAGAAGTGTTAAAAATATATAATTTACCAATAAAATGAAATTGATTTATTTTCATTATAAGTTCTGCGTAAAAGACAAACAAACTACACCTAACGGACAAGTTTATAAAGCCGTTAAAAACTAATAAAAAGGGAAGAACATATTAAGCAATTTGCCATATTATGGCATTTTCTTTTCCTTTTTGGAGCGTAAATGTTTGCGTTTTATCCCATAAAAATAAAAGTACTTAAACTCCTTATAAATTAACCACATCCGGGTCAATCATGCTAGTGTATTTTTTTCTTTTATTAACATTGAATGTCATGTATTTGCTTTATGTTAACGAAAATGGTTTTTTGTTAGGATTTAACAACTTATAGGTAATATCAATAATAATTATAATTCTTTGTTTTTATTATAGGACGCATCAATCGTCTTGTAAGGTAGGTGCGGCCAATAAGGCCTGTCGGGTAATAAGGCCTAAGTAACAAAAACACAACTTAAAATAATCACCGCTACCCGAAGTCGCTGTCATAGGTAGCTAACAATCCAAGGTGGCGCCCCAAACATGTCAATACGCGCTGGCTCGCACGCTCTTGCTAGTGCGCCGTAATTCATCGTGGCCGGCGGATGCTCAGCTCGAATTATAATATAACGGTCAAATCAAACGTAAGTAATTTTTGTAATAATACACTTTTCTACAATATTTTGCAGTATAATTGTCTATTAGTTTATGCGTAAGAGGCCTGTGGTGTTGAAATGATGTAACTTATACTGAATAATTTCATTTTGAAATTTTCTTAAAAAAGCGGTCGGCCGTTATTAAGGCCTATAAAATTCAACCATAGGCCTTATTACCCTCCTTTTTTGGCATCATCAATTGACTCTTTTACTGTTTATTTTACGCATTTAGAAATGTGATTATAATTGTTTTCTAATTGGTTTATTGGTTTTTAGGAAATATTTATAACCACAATGCCCCCCAAGCGAGCATGGTGCCCTGAAAATGACCTGGTGACGGCAGTCCGAGACGTGCAGTGTGGACGACTGAGCACGTAATAAGCTATTGAAAAGTATAAAGTAGTTCGTCTGGGACGAATTACACGAAACTACCTCCAGACCGGTAGTTTAAATAAAACTTTAGGTCGAAAACCTTTATTTAGTGACTCCAGCTCCTAACGCTGTTGATGTAGAATATTCACCACTTCGCGTCTCATCTAGACCAATAACCTCCCAGCCATCGAGATCGAGGCAAGAACAAAAAAAATCGTACCCCAAAAAGATCATCTGAAAGGTTTTACACAATGGTTTACGGCAGTTCCAGTTCTAATGACGAGGATAATGTACCCCACGCTCAAATTAAAAGAACAGCGTTTAAGAAGCTCATCCCTACACCAGATAAAAATAATGAAAAGACACCAACAATAAGATGAAAAGCCATCAATTATAGAAGAACTCCAATCACTAAACACCTATTTGACAAAAATAAAGTAGAAAAACCTCCCTCAAAAATAAAACTTAGCACGGAAAGAAAAAAGGCCAGAGATAATATTAGTACGAAAGAAAATAGCGACAGCTGGTACTGTCACAGATGTAAGCAAGACCAATAAGCTGCTATGTGGAAATGTTGTAAATGCAGCCAGTGTTACTATGAGGAGTGCGTTGGTTTGACAGAGCCTGACGATGATAATTTTGAGTGTTTAGATTGCTCCTAATCATAAACAAAACGTTATTTTAAGTCTTTAATGTGATCAATACATTATTATAATTATTATGGATCTCAATGACCAAATATAATAAGTTTATTTTGTTTAATTTTGTAGATTAAAGTCGTAGGCTTTATTAACCTACCATGGTTTAATAAGGCCTAAAGGTAGTGTTTTTAAAAATGCTTTATTGTCACTATGTTTATGGCAGGAGGTGCAATTTTTATTTATAATTGGTAGTAATTGATATAAATGTATGATTAACATTAAAATTTGTTAATTTGTGTAAATAGTTTTTGATTTAATTGAATTCCCGCTTAGCTAGGCCTTATTGGCCGCACCTACCTTATAATAAGGTTTAAATTAATAAAAGAAATATTACTACAGGCGTAAAGAGTGGCAAAATTATTCATAATTATTCAAAAATATATACTATAGTGGGACAAAATGATTCACATTTCTATATTAAACAATTTAACGTCACGTAATATGTATGTTTATCCAATTTCAAAATAAAAAATACACTCCATTAAATATAATATAAACAAAATAAAATTATATAAAAAGAAAATCAACACAGCGACGAACAAACCGATTCACTTTCTATGTGAATGTGAAGGAGGCGTTTCTAAGCCAACATTGTATAGAACACTCAGAGTTGGGTGTGCCTCATACCTCAACGTTGCACTCGGTGTGCTAGTGTGTGTGTGCGTGTGTTCGTGCGATTACCGTAATTATGTGCATCGGTAATGAACAGAGGAACTAGAAATATGATTGACGGTTCCAATTGAATCGCGGTTTACGCGAATACGCTGATTTCTTTCGACATTTTAAGTGAAATTAGGACGGCAGTGTTGGTCCAGTATAATGTTTGTTATTAGAAGGCAGTGAAGCGTTTCGTAGGGCAGTATCATGTTATTTGTTAATTACGTTTTCTGGGCCAGGTGCTTTATAATGTGGATTGTGCTTGTGTCCGGTTTGTTTAGTTTCGTTTTCCTCACACTAGTGAATACTTTAATGATTACAGACGTAACTGGCAATATACCAGTACAAAAACGCATTGAAGACAGCCTTGCATTAATGAAAGTTTTGAGTTTTTTAGTGTTTCTCGTCGTTTCTAGTATGATGGATATATTTTATTTTTTCATAACTGAAGAATGGGAAATTTGTACATAAATAAATGCATATATTTTTACTAAGATATGTATTTAGTAAAATTAATTGAATTTACATATTATCCTATTCTGCTTTTCCTCTGTATCTTTTTTCCAACTACCAAGTATTGTGAACTAAATTAAATAATAAAGCAAATTTTTAGATTGTATTACTACAACGAAAAAAAAAATGTTGTTAGTATTTTGATAAATTAAAACACAAATGGTTCATGTCAACAATATACAGGTTTTACAGTTATTTTTTATACCGGCGATATATTTGAAAATGTTGTCCCTGTTTCAAAACAGATGGCGCTGACATCGCATAAATTGCACTAAAGTTCGCTTACCAAGACATAGTTTTGTAATGTGCATTTGCAAAACTAAAAATAATAATACGATGAGTGGACTGGTTTTTAGAATGGATCTGACTAGGATGGAGAGTAGGCAGGGCAGTAAAATATAATTTGCTTCCCTGGGAATCCGAAGCAGTTAGTAACAAGTAGCCTCTGCTTGCATTCTGGTGAAGTCGGGTTGAAGTACTAGTACCTATAGCAAGAATATATAAATATATAAAATTTTAAAATTAAAAGGAAAAAAGCTTTGCGTTATTGATGGCGGTAAATTTGTTCCCGGTCACATATTAGGGTAATAAAAAGCTGAACGGTCAATTACGGCTTCGATGATACAAGCGTAAACTCTTTTACTAAGAATGCCAGTACGTATTGATCCAATTGCTAGGGAGGTCTACTTCATGATAAAGACGGTGTAAAGTTTAAGTCTGCCGTGTTGTTTTAGTAATAAGCTTTTACATACATTACACACCTCCATATTTTTTGGGAATTTTCTCAGGTCACCTAAATATTTTTATTTATTAATTTTCATACAATAAAATTGTACAGGCAGATTTAATTTCGTTGCCATTTTCTACCAGTCAACCATTGGAGGAGCAGAAATGAGAGAAAAATGGTGTTTCAAAGATAAAAACAAAATAGATATTAAACCTATACAAATTATGAATCTTGGATTATTGTACAAGATTATTGTACATATATATACCTATAGAATAAAAGATATGAAAATTTAAGTTGACTATTCTGTCAATTTGTTTGAATAACAATTTTCAAACCTTCACTTTTGAACGCAAGACGATTCCTGCATGCCCTAATTTCCGATGGGAGCGCAATATATTTTTCGCCAGCAGAGCTATAATAATAATATTTTTCTTACCCTCAATACAGGATTTACTATAGTTTCGGGGCTGAAGTTGTTCGGTACATGATTAGTATTAGTTTTAAGTTAGAATAAGTTGATTTATTTTTATTGTAAGCTTGACTTACAATAAAATAAGCTTGACTAACGTCATAAAAAATACCCAGCATTCCTGTTGCGTGCTTATCGACAAAGGAGAAAGCCTCCATTTGTGTATACTTTAACATCATTATAACAACTGAAGCTATCATTTTTGATAGATAAACAGACGGCAGTCAGTGGAAGTCGGGCCATCAGTCTGGCGGTCGCGTGCGGCGCGCGAGTAAATCAGGCGCGGTTACCGACGCCGTGATCTCTCATCTCCGATGCTCTGGCTGATAAACCACTGTTCCACGGAGCCTCAGCGCCCATCCGTCATGCGTTTTATTAATTGACGTGCCTGATTAAATGGCGTTTGGCGAATTTCTGCATATTAAGTGTTTATATTTAGCAACGGGTGATACACTTTCGTAATATTTTCTGAGAAGTGAGAATAGTAAAAAGGCATGAAATTTGTACTAAGTAACAAAATGACATATATATTATTTATTTTGGGAGGTAAAGTAGTGACGACAAATTACACTTTTTATTCGTTTTATTGGTTCTTTAAAGAAATCTATGATTCGAGAGCTACAAAATAAAAATACAATTGTGTTACAAAAACCTGGTGGCTAGTGTTTCACTAACATGTGTTTGTGTGTGTTTTTGTAATAGTCCGTAATTACAATTATTACAATATAGTTAAGAATACGTCAAGAAGAGTAACCGAATTCATAATTAGTCTTGAATGCATTGGATTGTGCACTCTACTTCAATATCATATTGGATCTAATGTTGTTTTATGTAGAATAACATGTAACACGCAAATATTGTGACGGTTATGTAAAATAAACAGCTAAAGAACTGAGTTCAAAAAAGCGTTATATGTTGTACCAACCAGGATTTCTTAATTTGGACAACAATTATATTGCGTGCTGATACTACCAAAAATCTTTGTATACTGGTAGTTCTAAAAAAAATGTTTATTTGCCGGATGCTCAATATCCCTTTCCTCTTGCTATCCTTTATCTTTACTACTCCCCTCCATCCATCCATATAGGACATCTATGTTCCAAGCAGTATGAATGTTCATGGGCGGCAATGATCACATACCATCAGGTGACCTGTTCGCTCGTTCGCCAGGCCTACTGTATACAAAATACCATTATGCTTAGAATTATTATTGAGAAAATTACTGTCAGAACCCTCCAAATAAAGCCAAGTGGAAGGTCGCCAATGTACACCCTGTCCCCAAAAAGGGTGACCGTTCGGACCCTTCGAGTTACAGGCCGATTGCTGTCACATCCCTACTCTCCAAGGTTTTGGAGCGAGTTATAAACACTCAGCTCCTGAGGTATCTTGAGGATCGCCAGTTGATTAGTGACCGCCGGTACGGTTTCCGTCACAGTCGCTCGGCTGGTGATCTTCTTGTGTACCTCACGCACCGTTGGGCGGAGGCTTTGGAGAGTGGGGGTGAGGCGATTGCAGTCGGCCTTGACATTGCGAAGGCGTTCGACCGAGTATGGTATCGCGTCCTTCTGGCGAAGCTACCTGCGTATGGAATTCCTGAGAGGCTCTGTAAATGGATCGCCAGCTTTTTGGATGGTCGGAGCATAAAAGTCGTAGTGGACGGCTGTTGCTCCGAGACCATGACCATTAATGCTGGTGTTCCACGAGGCTCGGTGCTATCGCCGATACTCTTTATCCTGCATATCAATGACATGTTGTCCATTGATAGCATGCATTGTTATGCAGATGATAGTACGAGTGACGCGCGGTACATCGGCCAACGGAGCCACTCTCGGGATTCCATTATGGAAAGACGGTTTCAACATGTGTCTGAAGTCGAGAGCTCTCTGGGGCGGGCCTCCGAATGGGGTGAATTGAACCTAGTTCAATTTAACCCTTCGAAGACACAAGTTTGCGTGTTCACTGCGAAGAAGGACCCCTTTGTCATGGCGCCGCAATTCTAAGGAGTTACTCTCCAAGGATCCGAGAGTATTGGAATCCTTGGCATAGAAATATCAAGCAAGGTCGAGTTTAGGAGTCATTTGGAGGACAAAGCCAAACTGGCGAGCAAGAAGTTGGGAATCCTGAACAGAGCCAAACGGTACTTTACGTCGGGTCATAGATTGACACTTTACAAAGCGCAAATCTGGCCCCACGTGGAGTACTGCTCTCACCTCTGGGCAGGTGCCCCAAAATACGAGCTCGACCCACTTGACTCCTTGCAGCGACGAGCTTGTCGAATAGTCAATGATCCCAATCTCACGGACAAATTGGAACCGTTAGCACTGCGGAGAGACTTCGGATCTCTCTGTGTGTTCTATCGTTTGTTCCATGGGGAGTGCTCCGAAGAGTTGTTTGAGATGGTACCACCGTCGCCTATGTACCATCGCACCACACGTTTCCGCAGTAGAGTTCGTTCCCACCACCTGGAGGCGTATCGCTCCCGAAAGGAACGTTACCTACGTGCAAGCTCTGGAATGAACTCCCTGCATCGGTGTTTCCTCAGCGCTATGACCTGTCCTTCTTCAAACGAGGTTTAAGGAGAGTACTCTCCTCGAGGTAGGCAGCGACTTTGTTGTGCTGGTCTCCTGGCACTACGGAAGTCCAAGAGCAGCGGTAGCCGCTTACTATCAGGCGGGCCGCTAGCTCGTCTGCCTAAAAGGCAATAAAAAAATAAAAAAAAAAGTCGTCAAGTACGCAATATATACTAACACATTTTGTAAAATACTTAATGCGCACAAATTTATCACTTAATGATCAGACTTTAACACCCTGTTTGCGAATCACCTGCGGATATGCGATTACAACACAAGGCAATTATTTCTGCAAAGTGTATGTATCAAGTGTTGTGTACTGTGTTATTTTCTGGCTTGAGAACAATGTCTTCATCAAGGCAGCTGTTTTGTTTGTATTTAAAGGTTGTCACTCAATGAGATCGATTGTTTTGAGAATAATTAGAGTTTCTATAATGGTTTCTTTTATTTATGCTGTTACTTTACAATTGGAAAATGAAGGTAGTGATATTATAACAATCACAGCGTGAATGACTAATACTTCAGTTCGACCGTGAGTACGAAATTTGTACATCCACAATAAGTTGTACGACCAAATCCGCGAAAAAATCCGTGTATTTTATTTCAATGTATAGTTCTCATTTACGTAGAAGGGTAATATACATACACATACCAATTCAAGTGCAAGTGTAAATATGTATTTAATATTTATTATGACATTGTAAACTGTAATAATTATGTTGAACCAATAATGTTCCAGTTGTGTAAGAAGAACAAGCGACGAAGTTTTGTAAAGCTTGCAAAGGTAACTATGTAAATTCTAAAAACGTATGAGTTCGGATGGTTGCGACTTAACAAGGAATAATACAATTTTCCTGAAACATAAGCCTCTTGTCCATGACACGTTTTTTCGCTGCCGTGTAAGTGGACAAGCTCTCATAGTGACACAACACTGACAACCGAAAAAACTCTTGGAAAAAACCGTGTGTGACAATAGGGCTAAAGCATCATGCGTCAACGGCCGAAGTAAAATAATGTGCAGAATTCCAAACATCATTTTGTGGCAGCCCGTAAAAAAGGGCGGGTGGATGAAAACCTTGTTAACGTGTATAAAGTAGTCTTGACTCTTCATAATGATTAGAAACAATTACTCTGTTTGCCACTTACAACATATTTACAGTAATATTAGTCGTACGCCATAGATGATTATTAGGTATGGAAACTAGGTCCGCCTTTGTCTTATTAAGTAAAAAAAATGTAGTAATTTGTTATGTTTTCAATTTAAAAAAATGGTAATTGATAATGTCCTTTGTGTTCTTATTTATTTAAATTGATAGTATAGTAATATTATTTTCTTTATTTTTTAATTGTTTAACATTACCACATAATTATGCTATATTTATAGTTGTTGTTTATATTGGCTAAAGCTGTGTACGCCTGTAATGCGCATATACATTTAAATATTCATATAGGTAGGTATAATAGTCCAGGTTCCCTAGAACAATTTTCATAATGTATTACTAACAAGGTGATTTTTCATGAGTAGCTTCCTTTCGACTAGACGCCTAACTTTTTTCTTACAGTAACGTTGGTAAATGGTAGCTTAGTAGGGTAGCAAGGATAAAAAATGTCGATTTGACGAATTTTTAAAATTTATTTTTAACCGAATTTTTCTTGGTTAATTATCGAGATAATTATCTAAATAACGTGAAAAAATCTTTGTCCTACAAAATATAAGGTTATGTGAGGAATCCCCCCTCTCCAACATGTATCATAAACAAGGTCATGGAAAATAAGTACTAACCAGCTGATTTTTTTTATTGGTTAGCTAACATTTGTATATTTTACTACCCACAATGTCCTACAAATTGCGTGGTATGTCATCTTAGTCCTTCGCTCAAAAGTTGTCAATACCGCAGGAATAGTTTTTTAATTAGTAACTGTAGGACAAATATATCACGTGATAGGTTAATATATTTTTCATCCAAATAAAACAATGTCCTACAAAAATAAAGGTATGTTATGTTAGTCCTACAAAATTTGTAATTTTTGAGTATACAAAATAAAATGAAATATACATTTATACTTACAGTAGTATTCGTATACAACGACTTCTATTATAATGACTAACCGGTTTTAACGACGATAATGTTTACTCAGGTTTTATAGTATGGTACTGAGAAAATATCACCGTTTAGTGCGACCCCGGTTTAAGCGACCAACTGCTTATAGCGACCAATAATTATAATAATACGTCCGGTTAAAACCACAGAATACTAACAGAAGTCAAGCTTGTGTATATACTTCACTTTGGGTGCCACAATAAGCTCGGCGTTCGCGCAAAAGTTGAAACTCGCTCTCGCAGTGGTCTCGACTGGTTTGGAATATCGTGTCGGTGAACGCTGTCTATGTGTGCGTTGATTGATTTATTTATTTATTTATTTATATATGCTTTATTGTACACCAAAATGAAAGACGCATACAAAATACTTAAAAACTAAAGGCATGGTTACAATAGGCGGCCTTATCGCTAGCTGCGATCTCTTCCAGGCAACCTTTGGATGGACTGGATTTTTGAGAAATTGAAATATAGGGTAGTGCAAATAGTGAGAGAATAAACAATAATAATAATAATTGATGTACATGCTATATTATATTAATTTACATAATATAAATACACACAAACATACATACAAACATACATACATACATAAATACTAATATATATTGAGCTAACTATAATGATGATATAAGTAAAGAGGATCAGAAATATATATATATATATATATATATAACAGGATAATACGTTACTGCAGTGAGAGATAGTGTATCTTAACAAGTCTCTTAAAACTTGGTAATGACTTAGCTTGTCTGACAGACAATGGTAATTCGTTCCACAAGTGAGCAGCATGAACTGTAAAGGATTTGCTTAGAAATGATGTGCTGTGCTTGGGAATCTCTAGGATCAAATTCTCTGTTGATCTAAGAGTTCGTGCATGAGTTTGACCGAGGAATTCAAAACGGTTTTTAAGATAGTGGGGGCTAGAGGGATTGTACAAAATACCGTATAAAAGGGAAAGAATTCGAGTATTACGGCGAAAACGTATTGATAGCCACTTGAGTTTGATACGATATTCGGAAACATGGTCATATTTGCGAAGACCAAATATGAATCTAATGCAGAAATTCTGAAGTCTCTCAAGTTTTTCCATTTGGGCTTCGGTGAGGTCGAGGTAGCTAGCATCAGCATAATCAAGGAGGGGAAAAAGAAGAGATTGAACCAGTGCGATTTTCGTGGAAGTCGGTAGAAAATTCCGCAATCTCCGCAAGGACCCCGCTGCAGCAAACAATTTGCGACTTACTTGTTGCAATTGGGGACCCCAGGATAGGTTTTTGTCGATGATTACACCCAAATTCTAGCGCGATTTTAGATTTTTTTTATAGATTTAGCGCGCTTTGTATGAAGCTTGACTTCTGTTAGTTTAGTATTCTGTGGTTAAAACGACGCGCAATGTTTTGTTTGCACAACCTATGCACCAATACCTCGGTGCCCCAAATTTACCACGCCCCGCGCGCTTCACCTCTCCTTATTAGCGCGTGAATCCATGCTTAGTGTTTGTCACTTCTTAAGACAAGTTCTAAAAGCTCGACAAAATAGTTATTTCGGTAAAATACCGATTTCCAGCTCCAGTGCGAAACGCATCTAAATATATACCGGGTATATCAAGGGTGCTACCGAAAACGAAGCCGGGTGGTAGTACACAGTAGTGGCGAAAAAAGAATTTCGCCAAACAAAGCGACGTCATTATCATGTCAAGTGTCATTTGGTGTTTATTTCTCAAGCAATAAAGCAACCTGAAGTCATTGAAACAGGCCCTATTTTAATTCAAGGCCACAATATGGCGCTTATGACAGTCGAGGGTTATTTCAGCATTTTGTTGTGTTGCTAGATATTCGAAAAGTATTCCCTTTGCCCGCTTACCAAAAAAATATTACTAAAATATTAATTTAAAACTGCTTATGTTGGAGTCATATCTGATATTAAATAATATTTGTTTTTTTGATCACATTTGTACCCTTATAGCTGGATTTAATGTAATGCTGTCCATGTGCAATGTCGTATCCATATTATGTTGCGGTGCGAAGGGCTCAGAGTCGAATCTTTTCGGTGCTGAACGGTCGGCGTCATGAGTACACTATAGTCGGCATTACTCTAAAAAAATTATTTAACGACCACAAATATTGGCCTATCAGCACCAATTGTCAGCGTGACATTAGAACCAGCCAATATAACACATGACTTATACGTTTAGTACATACATGGAAATAGATACGTTAGTCTTTTTAATCTCTTTGGGTTTATTCAGCTTTTGGCGAAAAAAAGTGAGGGAATAGAGGCGTAAATCCAACTTTTGGTCCAAGAAGAGTAAGTTGGGAATTTCAGTCTTAATAATTTAAAAATATGATGCCATAATAATCCAGCTAACATTCAGTCTCATCCTGAGACTGGATATGTCTTGAAGCACAATGAGACTCACTCTCTTTTGTGTCTCAGGATGACGAGTGCAGTG
Organism: Hyles vespertilio; assembly: GCA_009982885.2. Classification (NCBI taxonomy): domain Eukaryota; kingdom Metazoa; phylum Arthropoda; class Insecta; order Lepidoptera; family Sphingidae; genus Hyles; species Hyles vespertilio. The sequence continues at coordinate 14,823,594 of CM042820.1, forward strand.
GAATGCCAAGCGGTAAGCATTGCTTAGTTATGCTACTATTCATGAGCTGCCGTATCGCTCACTATCAAGCGAACGTCATGGTCAGTCTCGCCACTAATTGCAATAAAAAACAATATCATAAATAAACTAGGATCCATGATAGTACCTCTATGTCACTAAAAGCAACGGTGTACATTGCTGGCGCATTTCTTAATATTCAGTCTTCCTTTATGCTCAGCACGTAATAAATCTCCATATGATCCTATTGTGAGTACATGGTCTTACGCGATTAAGCAACAAGCACTAGCATGGAAATTAAATATCGTCCTTTTTTTATTGCAACGAATGACGAGACGAGCATACGGTTCGTATGGTAAGTGATACGCTACTACGATCGCCATCTTAAGACATTAGAAGTCAGCTTTAATAGTTGCTACAGCTACAATGTCCTTTTAATCGGAACACAACAGTGCATTTACATTGCTGTTCGACGGGAGAAATAGACTTTGTGGTACCTGCCTTGGCGGCCTCTCAGTATGCTACCTATTCAGCTAATATTATGTATTATTTATTTGTATTTATTATTTGCAAACTTACCGTTACTTTTAATAATGTGTATAATTTTATCATAAGTTGGGAAA